>OY728158.1:1845365716-1846565716 GCA_963277665.1 Viscum album | reverse complement strand
ATTTAATGATTTATAAACAAAATAAAAATTAAGATAATAACTTCCATGAGACCTAAATGAGTATTTATTTGATCACAAGTCATCCATGTATTTTTTATATCCAACTATACTAAACAGTTGGATTTTGTATATGTAGTTTTCTATTCAAACTAAAATTTTGTAGGGGATAGATCACCTAAACCTGTAAACCAAAAATGCTACCCCTAAATATATTCAATAGAAAAAATCACCACCATAGTCAGTAATGACAACAAAATTCCAATTTAAATAACCACCTCAAGATAGGAATCACTGAAACATTGTCTTTAATAATGAAATTATAAATATACAATCTTTATTATTCCCAAGATCTCTATTGTAAATACATTTTAGGTCTCAGTGAAACACAGTTAATCTCTCTTAGGGACCCTCTTTACCCCTCAAGAATTAAATGATGAACTCAATAAATCCATGTAATATCAAGATGATACATGTTCCATTGAATTTCCCATATTTATTTCATACAAAATATAGGATTTAGATATAAGAATGCCAAGGAATAGTAGGCCCATGCATATAGAACGAATGATGGTAAATATTATTATTTTTAGTATATAATTTATAATGGTTCAATGATATATATTATACCAATACGTACCCCCTTGTCTCTTGGGCTATAGTAAATCTCATCTATCTCCCTCCAAGTCGATGATCTATGGTGATGAAAAGAGTGAGAATAATCAAATTGGATCGATTAAAATAAGATAACAGTTGAATGATCTTATATTTGATTATGAGTTAATGGTTTTTCAACATGATATAAACATCAATGTTTTGTTATAATAATAATGTCCCCACATGCACATGGTAGTACCTTTATTATAAAATCAAGACCTCAAAAAATCATTTGATGGAAATCATAGAGTGCTTCAAATTAATTTTTAATACATTAAGTCATACAAATGGAAATATGTAAAAATAAGTTTCAATAAGTTGTAGGAGTTGTAGTTGATTAAATGAAAATACCACCAATTAAATTAACCTAATAGTCATGAAATTGATCCTATCAATTTATGGGGCGAACATAGTAAATAATTTATGATTTAAATAATATGAAACAAATAAAGAGAACATTTTTGAATAAGTTATTTAGACGTTCCAGATTCATTTGAGAGGTCAAAACATTCAATAAGTTATTTTAGAATGATTTTTAGGAACATTCTACAACATAAAAAACCATCACTAACAGTTGAATTAAATTCATCACAATCCATGAAGAACAAATTTTCCCATGAACAAATATTCTCAATGTCTATTTAGAGTAATATTAAAACCACACAATGATGATTTTAAATTCTAATTCACCTCGTTCCTCATAGGAATAGGGGGTAACATTGATTGGATACATTTACCTCGTTCATCATGATATCATTAACATAACATTTCCAAATAGATAAGGTATGTGATCTTAGTGAGGATAATAATTTCTCTAATAAGAATATCCCCATGTCATCTTATAAGTTATTGGATATTGGGGTATCCTCAAACATTGACTATGGTAAACACCAAAGAAAAAATATCTAAGGTTCCCATCATAATAATAATTGTGTGTCATAATCTAAATGATCTCCCTTTTCCACATTATCATTTTCATGATCTCAAAATGAATATTCATCTTCTACTTCTAATAATAGTGAAGTGGAAGAGGAAACTATATACCCTAATTCAACCCCAATTAGGTATTCACTAGGCCTTAGAAGAAAATGTTGTATAATAATAAAAGCATCATAAATAATATTAGTTTCTTCCTAATCATAGAATCATCAATATTTTTACCATATATTCAACCAGAGTACATTGTTTTGTTAATTTAAATAAAGAAATCATCAATTAAATCACCTTTTACAATTCAAATAACATCAAAATTAAATGTGAAAGCTTTATAACTAAGAGTATTTCACCTTATTGTATACTTCATAGATATCATGGATGTGTTTATGTATTTTTTTCAAATTATGATTTTATAATAATAGAATAAATAGATTTATTTACTTGGTTTATTAGTCTTTTACACAAACCACTTCTATTTCACTCACGATACTGTATTTGTTTAGTAGAATGGAGAACCTATTAAATTAAAACCTGACCTCCAAGAGATTTTCATACCTTCTATTATTGGTTATTATATATACCACTTAAATGATTTAAATATTGATGTTAATGTTATATTATTGGGTTTTATATGATAATTTAATAACTATACTCATATTGGTTTTATAATTGTTTGTTTAATATTCATTTATCATTAAATCATTTATTAGTTGATTGTTTAACATTATCCAATTTTTATTAATTTTAGATTAATTATTAATTATTCAGTGGGTTCTTATATATCCATTTGATTATTTTAGGATATCTATTAGTGATGTTTATACATAACACATCCATTTTATAATACAAGATTCAATGAAGTAATAATGATGTTTATTGTGTTGGAGTTCATATTTTTAAAAAAATGTTATGATTATTTTTGTAGGATATATGTGATACGATATGATATTTTATCAGTGTGTTTGGAATCTCATTTTGGATTTAATTTCATTCTATGGTAAGGTCGAATATCAGTCAGTAAATATATAATATGTTCTTATTATGGGTCTCACTAGATCTTTTCATGATGTTAATATTTCCATGGTTCTTGACAGTGTGCTAAGAATGTTCAGTTTTCTCAAGATTCGGATTAGACTAAATTATTCCTAGTAATATATTCAATTTCATTAACAATTATTTTATCTATTATTTATATTTTTCAGGTGGGTATAGGGTTTATCTATACATTCAGATGGTGTATAGCTAGATTTTTATTCTTTGTTAACTCCTTGGATGTGATGATATGGTAATGTTAATATGATGATTTTATATAGGTTATTTATGAATACACCCCTAACATTTGACATGAAATATTTTTAAAAAATGGTTAATGTTTGTGAAATATATAGTATGTATTGTTTTTTTGTTGTTAAATGTTACTGATTGATACATATATTCTCATTTATAGTTTTATAATTATATTACATTCAATTGATAATGTAGAAATTCATTAGATTAAATTAGATACCATATTTAGAAGATTAATTTTTGGTGAACTAAAACCATACCGAAAGATTAAAAAATTAAAAATTATATATTTAAATATTTATTCATGTTTCATACAATATTTTAAATTTTTTATCCATCATTTTACTCGAGATTAAATATTGATTTTATATAATAAGAAATTTACGATCATAAATGATTTAAAAAATATTTGTTTATGAATGGAAATAGAATGAGGAATATCCCACCTTAAAACATATAATGGATTTAGTTATTATCATATTAAATTATAAAGATCCAAAATAATCATGTAATATAGCTATAGTATGATATTATTTCATCTTAAAAAAAATTTAATGTAAAACTCCAAGATATATTTTGACAAGTAAACCTTATAAGTCACTATATTATAATAAATGATGTTACTTTTCAATTCCAAATACACAGTTTCAATTGATATGGACCACAATACAATGTTTTTTTGTGATTGAAAATTATATGACCACAAATTTAAAATAATTATGGATGAAATAAAATAATACAAAATAAATATATTCAATGGTATATAACAAAAATATATAATGAAATTTTATTAATCATCTATGTAGTCTTATTAGAAATGTATATTGGTATAATTTCAATAAATCACTAATCTTAAAGTGGAATGGACATAAATAATAGAAAAATTTTGTCAAAAAATATAATATAAAATTTATCGTGTTGATGCAATTATATCCTTTAAAAGTGAATTGTTTCCAAGGGTCCTATAAAGCATTATTAAATTATAAATAAAAATAATAATTTCATAGGTGTCATTACTCCACATTTATAAGTATTATTTGTTTATATTCTTCTAATGATGTGTGAAATTCTTTATGGTGTTACTTTAGTTATTATAATATCATCTATGTCGTTTTTATTTGGTGGTGCAATCATTTATATCCTCTACTGTTCATTCAATCATTCCATAAATAATGAATTTCTTCCATTATGAATGTGACTACCTTCTCTTTGGTATACTACTTGTATAGTTCTATCCAATTTAGTATTGATGGTAAGATTCTCCCCCAACAACGTTGTGTTTCTTATTTTCAGCTTCGATTAATTTCCCTTATGACATTACATTATAAAGAAATACCATTTTGGGAAATAGATATGAAAATGGTTCCTCCCCAAGGCTACCTATAATATTTCAAGGGTTGGTAATTAGAACTTATAAGGAATATCACACAATATGGACATCCATAAAAAAATTTACTTATACACAACCACAAGTCTCTACACAAATTATTGCAATGTTTTCTAATAAAAAAACACAATTCCAATATATATAATTCACCAAAAACATTATAATCATCCAAATAGTGTGACATAATACAAGAGCATAAACTAAGGGGATGAAACAAGAACCCAATATCCTAAAATAAACAAACCATTATAATTGGAAATGATTATGACTCCCCAATGATAGGTTACAAATACAAAATATGACTATGTAAAACACCATCTACTACCACTATACTCCCAAATCAAAAAATCGATGTCTATTGAGATCATAAATGAACATCACATTATCAATATACAGTGTAAAATATGTGGGGAAAACACCCATGAATATGAGACTATATAGATAACGTATACGATTCATTAAAAATTAATGGATAAAAAAATATGGGTTCCATGAAGGAAAAAATAAATGATAAACTATAAATGTTTAAAATAAATAAATAATGAGACACCTATTAATTTTTTCCACAATACTTACCTGATATGGGTGAATCATCCCCATCACGAGAACTAATGACTATAACTAGAAATATTTTCATCCAACATAACCTCTTAGAAAAAATATTTGGTGACTCCAACCTTATTAATGGTAAAAGTATATATAGGGAGAAACTAACTCCATTATAGAACCTATTCCGAGTGGATTAAATATTTTCATATGATTGAGTACATAACTCTATATAGAGAGGATTTGATCCCGATGAGTAGGGGGGTACCAAACTATTTGTTCATATGGGGAATCGATATATGTTCAATGATAGGAGAGTATTAACCACCTGAAAACTCAACTTATTCTTACCCTCAAGTATGTTTTGGAGTAAAAAACTACAAATCGAATATAAGGGACACATGCCCGGACATCATTCTGTCATCAAGGGATTCTTTAACATATTTTTTACTTTAATCATTTTTCCCAAAATCAGTCCTTGGTCCTATAGAACTACAGAAAAAAATAATTCCAAATCACATCATAATTTGCCTAAAATTATCAATTGGTACATTCCATAAATATCTAAATAAAAATATGATTTTAATATACCATTCATGTGAATAAATCCTATGAATTTAAATGAATATCTAAAAACAAATAGTGTAGAGATGTACGTGACATGTTTCTATAAGGAACAAAAATATACCCTTTGGTAGAAATCATGTCATCTACTTCCATTCCCATTGCATATATATGTATTAATACTCATAAATTATTATGTGGTCAAAGAATTTTTGGATTCTTGATTATTAAAGGCTTATACTATTACCAACTGAAGTCAGGTATGTTTGATGTATTTAGTGTGTTTTTTCTTCAATGTGGTGTATATGAAAACATTTCTACACATTTATGTTAATATGTACACATAATGTTATGTGAACTAATACTACATGGACTCTGTACCTGATATAAACCCCCTGTGATATTTAACATTGACTATAATATATATTTAATACTATTTTTCAGATACATTGTATATTTGTTTAGATCACATGTCTTGTGATCAAATAATTGGAATCCAGATCATATAATCACTTAAATAATTTTCAATACTTTTTAATTATAATTTAATTATTCTCGAGTCACAATCAACAACGTTCTTTATAATTTCCCCAACTCTATTTTTCTTTTTTGTAATTCATTAAAAATTAGAAAAATAGAAATTTTTTTCATATTATTCCTCTAAAAAACAATCTACTAACTTATGGAATCTCAATCCACTATCCTTCTAGTGATGCCCCAACCAATAATATGCATGTTAGATTCCTTTCTACACCCCCAAACCCCTTAACAATACTTCTATAAAAAATATTTCTGTCTTCCTTTTAGATTGCCATTCCTCATCTCTGGACAAAATCATTGTACCATTGACCATAGAATTTTCCATCGGGGAAAGATCCAACAAGAGGGCAGATGAGATGGATTATAGTATGGGGTTAATATGACTAAATATTTTAATAACATAATTTTAATTTTGTGGATCCTATAATGAAAAAATACACTGGATGGAATCAAAATTTTAGGCATTCATACATTTAATTAATCAATGGACATTATATAATGATACGTTATATGAAAAATACTGAACTGACTAAGAAAATAATATATAAATGGTTATGGTAATTCAAAATAATGTTTCATAACTCGATTTATTATCATTGGATATTAAATATCATATATACACAAGTTTTTAACCTAAATTTCCTTTATATAAGTCATCCTCTATTCTATGGATCTTTTATTTTATAATGTAATTTCTCTCTCTCATAATCTCTCTAAAATTAAGGTTTATTGACACTATAATTATTTACATATGATATTTATTAATAAATAGGTGGGATTTGGGGTTTACATATTTATTTTAAAATATATTTATTAATTTATCATATAATAACACCCCAGTAATAGGCCCTTCATAGAGTCGGGGTTGCAAACCAACATTTTACAAAACCTATGGTAAAAAAATTATTATTAGAAAAGTATGATCTTTTTTTCTAATTCGAAAACATATTTAAAATGGAATGTAAATTTACCTTGGTAAAAAACATAAACACTAAAAACTCTATGTTATAATTAATACAATATATATGAGAATTTATGATTCTATTATTCCAAAAACAACCAAGTAACTCATCCATTAAATTTTATTAAAAATGATTCAATGGATTATACAATACAAATCCTATTTTTGAATCATACAAAAATTGAAGTTCTTTCACCCTAAAAATGAAAAATATACTTAATTACATTAGAGCATTGAGATAAAATTTTTTGTATCATGACCCCCACATTCTCTCCTAATGTTTTCCAATATACTAAAACGAACATCTTAATGGTATAACCTATCCTCAAAGGGTCATGTCATTAAGGTATGTGACATAGTTTAATACTTCAATAAGGTATAATAATATTGAATATATATATATATATATATATCAAAACATTATGACCTATGAATAATCATTTATATAACTCCTCAGTTAATAAACATGTAAGATTTTATAAATCAATCCAACTGTGAGGAAAATGCTATCTAGTAAAAAACCTTACCTACACTAAATAAGACTTCTAATTGACCAATAATCCTCAAAAATAACTCTAACCATCAAATAAATCTAAAAAAATACATTCCATGTTGATAAAATTAATAATAATATCCTCCCACCTAAAACTCTAAAGACATTCATCATTCCTTTGTGTTGGAATTTTAATGGGCTTGTTATGTAAACATTTTCTTTCTCATCACCCATACAATCTATATAATCAACATAAACATATCTAGGATAGTCAATTATTTCTATCCAATACCTTTCTAGTAAAGGGGTTACATATATGGTGTCTAGTAGGCACCATCGAAATGTTTCTTATTGTTATTGTAGTTGTAATTATTTTTTACAGAAACAACAATATTAATATGTGATCCAATTAGATCCGCCAATATTCTAGCACAAAATTGTATAAAATATCCTTCTTAACATGGAAGATCCCCCCGGTCATTTTTGCATGATAATGTATGAAAATTAAAAAAAACCAACTATGTTTTAAATTATTCAAACAAGATCCTCCATAACCTGAATAAAAATAGAGCACCAAAGTTAAAGATGAGCATCATATGCACCTAACACAATCAGATTATCTCATCCATATATTAGTGTCTCATTCATAATAAAAAAATCCACTCATTTATAGGAAGTGGGTTTTGTTTCAATCACTTAGTGATCACTCAAATAGAATCACAGTATCTAATTTTCCATTGACTCTCTAATACAAATCCATTTATATTTCATCCCAGTTGAACTTATAACCATGGTGGGGTGGATCAAATAATGTTAGACCCTAGTGCTCTCCCTTATCATAAAAATAGGTGGGACACTAAAAAGATAACTCAAAATAGTCTACATCATGGCCGAATAAAAAAAATGTCCCTTGTGCATCTTTATCATACTTAGAAACATTTCCATGAGAGAAATGTGGAACTCTATCACAACCTCCTCATATAGTTAAACTAAAACTAAAATCATCATTTGAAATAATAAAACATCATTACCACCATTATAAAATCTATATAGTGAATCAATCAATGATATTTTATTTTTTAGTACCTCATAATTGATGTGTCTCAAATAGTCCACCCTTACATGAAAAAGAAATAGAAGGGCCACTACTATCAATTATGGATAGATAAACACTTCTTCATCAAAAAAGAATAACTAAAATCAAGGATAGATATATAAATATATTCTCCCCCTGTCAATTTATTATAATATATTCTTCTATGTGTAACAATAAACAAGTTCTTATTTCTTAATGTATATGTAGTCTCAAAATCATATTCCTTTTGGAACTCTAACTGATAACTCTACCATAGATTAATATATTTCAAGGTAAATATATAAATAATGATATTATGTGTTGTGTAGAATAAAAAAATTTATTTAAAATTTAATGTCTCAGGACTTCTTGTATGACACTCTAATTTTGATATTCAACTAATGGGTTTTTATATTTACTCACAATGTCTCAATTGTCATTATCGTGAAGAAATCATCACCCATATCTACATAAACACAATACCAATATGAAATAAAGTTGTCTTTTAGAAACAAACATGATCAACTACATCATTATATAATCAAATTACAACATAATTCATCAATATACTCTTTCACACCTCAAAATATCACTAGCATCGCTCAAACGAAACAAAGTGCTACTTATTTAGGTTATGAGAATTAATTATAGATTCAATCCTAAATAATCAATCCCTGAATCATTGGTAGTATAAAAATATTACATGTAAAGTAAAAAATACAACAACATGCCTAGGGGATAGTGGGTTTTTCATTATTATCATATTAAATATTTCATTGGACATTCTGCGTGAATACTATGGCAGTATCAACTCTAATCATCTTACATGGGGCCAGTCATAATACCTTGGGATATTAGAAGAATAAACTACTTTAATCTGATTAGTCTCCTACTATTAAAAATATGTATATATTACCCTGATATATGTGAACAAAAATATCACAATTGACCACTCATTTTCCAAAATATATCTACTAGGATGAAACATAAGAAAAACACAATAGATGGAAAAGTACATAAAATGTAATTTTTGGTGTGAAATTATGGTTCCCTTAAATATATATCTGTTTATGTACTAAAAAGATAAATAACAATATAATTAAACATTCATGGTGTGCTTAGTGGGGCACATGGTATATTTGACACTCCTAGAACATGGGTTTTATTTCTTCTAAACTGAGTTTTGTATTCCCAAATTTTAGGTCATTCTTGTTTTGTTACATGGAATATAGGTAAAAAGGTTATCCAAGAATGTTATTTTTAATCCCAATCCTATTTACCTGCTATTACATGTTGTGTATACCCAATTCACACCTCATATGATATTTATATTGGATTGAAAATACAACCTTTGCTAGTGAAATGATACTTAATGTTGATATAGGGATCACATGTGGTGTTATTATATCTTGGACCTATATTTATTATAATCAATAGAATAAATGTTAAAAAAACTATTTTCAGCGCAGAGCACATCTAAATTTCAACCAAGGGCCTTCTACATCATCATCTCATCTATGATGGATTTTTCATCCATCCTTCAATACAATAAAACAATTAAGAAATCATTTGAACAAATTTATGACCTCCTAAAAC
Organism: Viscum album; assembly: GCA_963277665.1. NCBI lineage: Eukaryota > Viridiplantae > Streptophyta > Magnoliopsida > Santalales > Viscaceae > Viscum > Viscum album. Next base: position 1,846,555,677 of record OY728158.1, on the reverse strand, counting down.
AATAAAACCCTTTGTGAACATGTGAAACAACATATACCCCAACCCACCATCACCCAATACACATCTAAGACACCCCTTTATAGACACACAACTCCATTTTCACCATTATAATGAAATAAATAAATTTTTACAACTATTTTTAGATTTTAAATTTTCCCGTTCATTTTTCATAAAACTATCGTCCATGGAATTTGGTTGATATTTCAATGTATATAGGAGATATAATATGATATAAGGTGTGGGTCTATTTCCAACAGAGTATTTTTCTATCACTCATCTTGTTTTGATCTAGAAATGATTAATTATGATGAAAATAACTAATTTTATAGAATATTTATATGCATTTACATTATAAGGATTTGAAAATTGGATAAATTGATATGGAATATATAATTTAAACAAAAAGATAGTAATTTATGACAAAAAATAATTTATAATATTCTTATTAATTTTTTTAATGAAGATAAAATCTAAAATGAGCTCTAATTGTGATTTCCATCAATGAATGTATTCATCACACTCTTGATAAATGGACTTATTAATCCCACACTATCAAAATCTCAATATAATTAAGGTTAATAGTGTCTCACAATAATATATGATGAAAAGGGTGAATAATATGGGTATTTTTGTTTAACAAATATTTTTTATCTAATATTACTTCTTATAAAATAATACTTCCAAAAAAGGCCCTTCCTGGATCCCATGTTTTGCGGCAACTTCACCCCGGCGTTACAATGAACTCTTTATTTGGGACTGAAATGTGACATTTTTTTGCAATATAAATATATATATTTAAGAGGAAATTAAAATTACATATGTATATGCATGTACATAATAAATACAATATAAAATAATTATATAATATGTATAAAGATATGTGGTTTTAAAACAATGATTAAATATTATCTACCAATCCATAAAATATTATAAATTTCTTAACAAAAAAAATAAAGATCATGAGACCATAAAACATCATTTTTATTATCTTCGTCCATCCCTTGGGGGTTAAATTTTCTTTGTTCATTGAGTAAATCTACTAATATAGTTCTTTAATTGATCGCCTCTATAGTGTTATTCCTGACATCCCCCTTTCAAAAATTGAAGGTCCTGAATTTACCTATTTTTATTGTTCTCCACTTCAATATTTTTCTGTCCATTAGTGAAACTAATATTTTTTTCGGGTTTTTTAAAAATATTCCATTCTTTGTAGTATTCCAACCTACATGTTTTTTGTATCTACTATTTACACCTCAACTTTATATTCTCTTGAATGAAAATTTTTTTCTAATATAAATAGTATGTATCTCATATATCTAGTATTATTCTGAAATTTAGAGTAACATCAATGATATTTTTACTTGGATGTTATTTAGATACCATATTTTTTAACTCATATATATACCATGAATATAGGTACATTTTTAGGTATCTGTTTAACCAAATATACATGACATTTCATTCTAAATATACCACCTATATATCTCATAGTTTCCATAACATTGGTGTAAGAACAAACAAAAATGATTTATATATCAAGTAATATGGGATAGAAACTAAAATTAATTTAAAATAATTTAAAATGAATGAAATTTTCATAGAAATTGTCAAAAGGTAAGTGATATAAATCTTATAATAACTTGACATGTTGGCATTAGATTCCAAAGATAGTTTGTTCCTATTTTATCCCAATTGAAGGAATAAGTATGATATATATTTAAATACCTATATATAAAGAGTGATAGAGAGAGAAATAAATAGATATTAAAAAATAGGTGCAAATAGATTAGTTAAAACACATCTAAACTGAATCTTTAAAATGATAATATGCATGAATTTATTCATAACATGCAAGACTAGGATTAATCAAATTCAGATACATTATAAAAGTATTATTATTTTAATATTCCCATTATAAAACAAATATTGAATTTTTAGGTATGAATATGAATAAATGCATTATGATATATATTATTAATGGTGAAAAAACATTAAAATATATTTATTAATTCTTTTGAAATAAGAACAACTTATTTTGTGATGTCATTTTATGATTCAAAAAAATATTTACTCCAAATGATTTTGAAATCATTTTGTGTGTGTAAATTATAATTATTTCTATAACATTGAGAAATTTTATTTTAAAATATTATTACAATATTTTAAATTATTATATCAATATTAAATTAATGGGACATTTATGGTATTTTTTATAAATAATTGATTTTGCAATGAGATGTGGGAAATGTCAATTATTCAAATACTATCAAATATTTTCATTAAATCAACTAATTAAAAGTATGATGATATATTTTATTGTGTATTAATGTTATACATTAACCATTTTATTCAGAATAATATTACTAGATAAATTTTAGTCATAAATCTTAAGGATTTATTATGTAATTTATTTTTTATTCTAAAAAATATGTTTACTAAAACTGTTCATTCATTACATTTTGATAATTAATATAAGAATTTAATTTTGTCAGTTCAAGAGATGAATCTTGAAAAATTAATTCCATATTTTCAATCAAGAGGATCAATATTTTTAAATAAGACCATTTTATATTTTTCGTTATAAATTTTAACAATTATAAAAATTTTGCACTATAGTAAAAGGTAAATCTGATAATTAAGAATAAAAATAATTTTTAAAGGACTTGGAATCACCATAGAACTTCCCATTTCATTATTTGATGAGTGGAGTACATCCATACTAATACAATGGTTGAATATTTGGACACAAGAAGTGTTGTTTATTTTAGAATGACTTTTATAATATTTTATATAATGAAAACTAAAAATGGAAATCTAATGAGTTTAAATTTATCTTATATGATCAAATAGGGACAAGAATATGGCATGAATCTATATTTAATGTTATACTAATAAGAATTAAATTATTTTCCTAATATTAATTAATTTAAAATTTTAGTGATTGTATGATGACCCTAAATTCTTATAAAATGATTACACAATTCAAGTGAATGTATTAGAATAATCAATGTAAATAGTTTTTTAATATATTTAATTTTATGTATTTCAGATGGATTCTGGTAAAAAATAATTTCACAGTTAATAATATTTTATTATTTATTATGATATGGGTCAAATTATAATTAAAGTGTTGTCTTAATTCCATTAATGTAAAATTATCTGAATAGTTCATAAAAATTTATAGTAATTTCATAAATAATATTTTATTAATTAATAAAAAAACATAAAAATATTTATTGTTAAAGTGTGTTATTAAAAATATTCAATAATGTAATCCCTTTTAAATTTAGGATCTAATTCAAAAAATTATGTTTATTTATTACCATTTATGATTGAAATAGTTGTTACAAATGTTAAGGTAAACTTTCATTATCAAAATAGACAAACCAAACAATGTAGTGGAAAATACTCTATAAACCAATTCAGAAATTTTTTTCTAAATGAATTTAAATGATATAAAATATAATATTATAAATTATCTTAACATGGTACCATATTTATGTGAAAATTAATTTTTTTATTAAAATATTTTAATTAATTCATGTTGTTCCCTTTCCTTCACTATAAAAGGATACCACTTGTCCTATATTATTTACACCACATTTATATACTTCTCTAAATGAAACCATGAAAAAACCACTTCTACACATTATTATCCATGTTATAAAGGTTTTTTTTCAAAAAATACTCGTCATAGGGTCCTTAACAAGGGATATAAAGGAGGTCTACTGAGCAAAGGGTAATCATCATTAACATCTCTTTCATATATATTTCAGATTATACTTCCTATATATCAATTATATCAAACCATAAAAAATGACATTGTATTATATATATAATTATATGTTATTATTATTATGTAACAAACATTTCCACTTCATTTTCATCACACATAATAATGAAACATCACTTGTACGTATTTATTCTTCAACTTCTCCAAGATGCAATGTAATTCAATTTCATCACCATTTTACATGGATGGATATAAAAATGGAAGAAATAAATTTATATTATATTTATTAAATAATTATTTTCATTTATATATAAGATAAAATTTCCCTATTTAACCCTCCACTGGTTAAAAATATGATAACATCGCTCGTGTGTATATGTGGATTACCACTGCAACAAAGTGATGTGATTCATTTTTTATATCCTCCTATGACCGATGATTATAAATATGTATATAGTGTATATATATGAAATTTGGATCATGAAGAAATTAAGTAGATGATGTAAGAATCAGAAATATGCAAGGATAAAAACTACATAACCCAAACATAAATGATAACCATTACATTTAACACTCAGAAATAAATTTTTTAATAAAGATTTATTCATACCTCCAAATTATAATTCTTTTAGTGGATCATATATAACATTTCAATTATGTATATGGTTTTTCCATAGAAGTATAAGTAAATAAAATTTAATATGTATAAGTATAATAGAATATATTAAAAAATTAATACGAGGTTAAAGGTAACATTGTCTCATTATAATTTCATTTAGATATGTTTGATGTTATTGACCTATTTATGTTTATGAGTTGTAAACAATTTCCCTATGAGAATTTATATATTAGATCCTTATTTATAAATTTTATTAATTGTTAATAATCAAATTATTTCATCCATTGTTTTTTTATTTTAAATTTAACAATTTCATAAAGGTTTATTTCACAAAATGATTCTTATTCGGGTGTATTTATCACAACTAGTATTAGAGGTATTTGCGACAGGATATTTGCGATGGGCTTATGTCGCAAAAAGTCTTTAGTGATGGGGCCCTGTCGCAAATAGCATGTTGCAGAAAACGACATTGCAAATAATTCACCGATTATATACATTATATATAAATACACCTTTTGTGATGGAAAACATTCCCATCGCAAATAACTCTTTGATGATATACATTATATAAAAAAACCTTTTGCGATGGGCCCATCACAAATAGTAGTTTTAAAAATTTATATTAAAACTATTTGCGATGAGAGCCCTTCGCAAAAGGTCCCATAAAAAATACTAAAGAAAATATATAATATATATATTTAATTAAATTATGATTAACGAGAAGATTATCTTAATATTATAAAAATAATAAAAATTTAAATAAATTTAAAATTATCAATATTATCAAAAATATATAATAAACATCAATTATTATTATTATTATTAGTAAATCAAAAAAATGTTAAAAATATTATATTAAAAAATTATATTTAATAAAATTATGATTAATGAAAAATTAATATTAATTTTATTCAAATAATCAGAAATAAAAAATTATTAAAATTCCCAATATTTAAACAGAAAATATAAAAAAATGATAATATATTATTATTATTATTAGTAAAATAAAAAAATATTAAAAAAATATAATAATAATAATAGATAATAAAATATAAACGAAATATGCAATATTTGCACCAATATAAAAGACAAAAACAGTAAATAGTTCATATTACAACAAATCTTGAATTAAAATGTTTGTAACATAAAAATATCACTAGGGGGTCATCCTCTGGAGGAGGTGGAGAAGCTAAAGGAGATGGGGGAGGAAACTTCATCCCTAAACTACGAGTCAGATGGTGCATGTACTCTATCTGCTCGTTATGTTTTTGGTGTTATCGATACATCCCCTTCTCATGCTTCTGCTGCTGCTGCTGCCGCTGATACATCTCTTCATGCTACTTCTGCAGACTCTCTATAAGCTCAGTCTGAGTTCAAAACTGCACCTGATACTGTGAGGCAGAAGATGTTGAATCTCCATGATCTCTTCTTGAGTTGGACGCCGACATTGTAGCAGTACCGTAACAAGTATCATGAGTTCGATGAGAGCTGATACCAACTTCTCAGCCCTTCTCAAAGCCATGCTGAGTCGGTGCATCTAGTCGCCTCATAGAAATGGTGGGTACCGGTCTGATCAGTCATCTCATCTAGACACTGAGCCTGTGTCTGAGAGGTCTCACTCTCATATGACTCCTTTAATTCCAATTTTAAATTAAAATTGGTAAAAAATTTCATGCAGTAAATTGTCAAACTAAAAAAAACTAACCACAATCTGACACTAGCAATCACTTCGAATCTCTCCAATAGATTGATTATTATAAATCCTCTGATAAACATCATACTCTGTTATATTGGGATGCTCGACTGCCTACAGAAATATAAAATAAACAATTAATATTAAAATTTATATAAAATATTTAATAAGGATACTTATCAGATGGTCTCTATGCGTACTGAATGTACGACTTCCAGCTCGATGTGTCACCTCCTGTCTCCTCTAGTTCTAGCGCACAATGAATATCTCCTCTGAAATCCACCACCCAACTAGTGTAAAAAAATCCATCCCAATCGTGAGATGAAATGTGCTTTAGTTGGTGAGCTATACATAACTCATCAAATTCTGTCACTCTTGCTTTCTTAATGATCATTCTTCTCAAATTGTGGAAAAAATGACGGAAATGGTCACACATAAACACCTGCCATGCTGCGTGGATAACGTCATGTATGCTATCATCGATGGGATACCATAAACTCTTCAAATAATTTATAATATCATGTTATTAATTAAATAAATTTCAAAATAAATATTATTTGTTTATGTACCAATCATTGAATGAACATTTGAAGCCTTACATCCATGGAAATATAATCCCATGTGATCCATGGATAAGAAAACTAATTACGCAAGATATTTCTCCCTTCTCCAAGAGCTACATGCGTGAAATTGTGAAGAAGGAAAAAATAATCATACAATTAATTTAAATATAAATAAATTAATGATAGATAACTAAAATATACATGTTATTATACTTCCATTTGTGTGGATCAAAGCATAGACATGGATGTCACTTGTGGATATAGTCAGGAATCATTAGTCACGCAAGACTGTGCCCCCTCGGTATACCCCCTGAACAGCCAGTAGGCTGAGGGTCAGATGATCCAAAATCCCCCTCATCCAAAGGTAGCTTAGCCTCCTGCAACTCGAGAAATAGATCAAGATCCATATAAAACACAAAATAATTATTGTTAGCAGATAGTTGAAAATAACTATTGTATATAGATATATATTATTTAGGATTATATCTAGTATTTGACAGTGACAATGTCCATCTTTACCCTCATCTCATTAGCTATCAATGTCAAAGTCTTCATCTTCCTCCTCAGCATCATCAATATACATATGAGTTTCTGAATCATGATCTCTTGTCATTTCAAATTCATTTTTAACATCATTAATATATTTTTCATCATCGATCCTTAATTGTTTTGTGTCCTCATTGATATTCACTTCTCTTGGTGAAAACAATGGAATTTTAACAGTCTCTTGAAAAATTTCAGTTCCTTCAACATCAGCAGAACGAAATTCAATTTGAGTAAACTGATTTTCCCAAGATTTAATTTTTATTATTCTCCACTAATCACTTAAGTCTCTTGACGTAGCACGATAGTTTGCGTATTTTATTTTATGTGCCTACTAAGCCAATAAAAATGGTTCATTTACCGCAAGAAGAATTTTATATTCAATAACTATGATTCCATGAGTCGGATGAACACACAAGCCCATCTAAGTATCCATCCACCGACATTTAAACAATGTTATGTAATTCATTACTGGAATACAAGGATCAATAATTTCATCAAAAATGACATAAAAGTCAACTATAGTTTCTCAGTGATGTGATCCTCTTAGGAAAACTCAACTGTTCATTTTTTTATTCTTCATATGCAAGTGTATGAAATAAAAAACCATTAACCACATATTAATTATAAGATTTAACCACTTTGGATGGTGGTTTACTCAATATACACAGTCACTTATCAATCTTATCAACCTGTTGAGACACCTGTAAATTTGTAAACAAGTTATCAATATAATAAATAATAAAAAGAATTAATATTAAACCATCAATAATTTATGTTACCAGTATTTAAAACCATTGATAATTTTTTTTTCTACGGTCGTCAAGAGAAGCTGGTGTAATTTGGGAATGTTTTTTTCATGATATGATTATCATATTACCTACAAATAAAATAAGTTTAAAACCCGTAACATAAATTTTAGAATTGGTGATAGAAGAAATCACAGTACAAATGATGTCATTTTTTCATAGTTGAGAAGAACATATGTATGAGCTCTGTGATGTTCATCATTTGAATTCCATCATTCATTAACACCACCAAAGCCAATATATGGATGATTAAAAACTAATTATTTATTGTCCATTTTGTTATTAACATTCCACTCATTTCGTACAATTTGATTTTTTATTTAGGGGTATTCATATTCAAAATAATGAGATCAGAAAAAAGTCATTTCCTCTTGAAAATAATCTTTAGTAATTGATCCTTCTACTGATGCTTTGTTATGTACAATTTTTTTAATTTTTGAATGCATCTCTGGAATTGGTACATCCATCAAAACTGTACTAGACCTCCAAATTTTTCATAATGTGGAAAATTTAATATCACATGTTCTATTGAGTCAAAGAAAGCCATTGGAAAGATTTTTTCAAATTTACATATAATTACAACAACATATTCTTCTAGATTTCTTAGTGCTTCGTATTCTGTTGTTGCTGCACAAATGTCTCATAAAAAATATGATATGTTTGTCATAAAATCCCAAATCATATAATTTAGCGAACCTCTGAATCCAATCTGAATAATTCTTTTATTTATAAGATGATAATCATGACTTTTTAATCCATTCATATAACAATTCTTAACACATATTCCCAAATTGGTAGCATAGCCATTTGGAAGTCTCAAATCTACAATCTACTGAAAAAATAATAATCGAGTCTCTTTGGATAGTGTACAATATGATTTTGAATTTATTAACCTCAGTGATCTGACATATTCAAATAGTTCAAGTTCTAGTCGCCTGCAAATTTTGGCAACATCTAATCATACCTTTACAGTGTCTTTGGTCTTACCTGGTGTAAAAAAAATTGTATTAAATAAATTTTCAAAATAGTTCTTCTCAATATGGATGACATCCAACATGTGGCGAACCAAAAAATAAGACCTATATAGAAGATCCTAAAAAGGCTTTGTTTTATCCTATTATGTTCTTTCCCAAAGCCTTGAATTTTCTGTTGGGTTACTATTGGCCCAAATATGATGGGATGTAATGAAAATAAAAATAAATTTAACTCTGTAACTGAGATCATATTTGGAGGTTCATCCCATTCAATTATACATTTTTTTAAATGAGTTTTCTTTCTCCGAAAAGGCTGATCGGTTGGATGAAATCTGCGATGACCATAAAAATTGCAAGTTTTTTTCCATTAATGAGAAAAAGGCTTTTTTGTCTTTCATACAGTATGTACATGATTTCAGACCATGGTACTCCAGCCAGATAACATGGCATATTATTAAATGTCACTACTCGTCCAAATCAATGAATATTTTAATATGAATTTTTTATTCGTAGAAACAGCATATGTATTAACACCATCACTCCACAATGCCTTTAATTCATCAATAAATGGTTTCAAAAAAGTATCAATTTTTTCTAGATATTTGAGGATTAATATGGTCAGAAAGCTATAGGTATCCTTCATCAATATCTATGGAGGTAAATTGTATGGATTTATAAATAAATCCCAACACGAGTACTTACTACCATAAGAACAAAACAGATAAAAACCGTCAGTATAAATACCCAGTCGCACGTTTCGGGATTCTAAAGCAAAAAATATTGACGGAGACAGTAAAAATGTTTCCATGAATCACTATCAGATGGATAATTCACGATTTTATCAGATTAAATCTTGGTTTTGTGCCATGAAATCATTGATGTTGTGTTTTAAGACATAAATAAATACTGCAACCTGAGTGCATGGGGGAAATATCTCAACTTTTTTACTGGAATTGATCCAGACATCCCCGGTTGAGCTTCTTTATACCTCGATTGTCCACATGTTGGAAAACAATCCAACGAATAATTTTCACCAAAATATAAGATTCAATCATTTGGAAATGAATATGTCTTTTGATAACTAAGCCCCAAATTATGAACCAGCCTCTTCCTCTCACAGTAATTTGCAAGAAACATATTTTCTTCAGTTAACATTATTTTAACCCAACAAAATATATTTTCAAAACATTTGTTTGACATTGCATTATATGATTTAATAGCCAAAATTTTTGAACCTCTTATAATTTTCTTATATTGAAACCAGGATGTAATTCTTTCTCAGTAGACCTCAACAACTCATAAAATTCAGATGGTTCGAAATCAAGAGTTAAATCAATACCATCTTGAGTTTGAGTTTTTTGAACAGATGGACCTGCAACATCATGTACTATATTTTGAATCTGTGAAGGATCTGGAATCAATTTTTTATTATCTTCACTGTAACGGAATTCACCATGTTGGTACCAAAAAACAAAATCTCGTTGATGACCAAACTGCACAAGATGTCCCACAAAATTGTCAAATGTATCAAATGTTCTCAGAGCACATTTTTTACAAGGACACTTTATTATGCCTTCTGAAACATATTATGGTTTTGATGATGCAAATGATAAGAAATCTTCAACACCCTCAATATATACAGGATTAAAATTAGAAACGTTTGGTTTTCTATGATGATTCATCCAAGCGCGATCATCTAATAATGTCTATATTCATCTTCATTGATCTATATTTTTCTATAAAATATAAAATCATTACTGTTTTGGAATAATTTTAAATTATAAAAACACTATCTATAAAAGAGGACAAATAATTACAACTAATTCTTAATAATTACCATTACTTACAGGTGGCAAAATTTCCTACAACTCCTCTTTTGTCCGACAGCTCATTTATTTGCAACATTCTCAGACATAAATCATAATGAAGATTCTACTCAGAGGTGGGAATTTTCATCCTCATTCATTTGAGAAAGAATATGCATACCTCCAAGAAGATTATTCATTGTCATTTCTATGTTAGAGAGTTAGAAGTAAATGAGCCGTCAGACAAAAGGGCTCCCTTTTGGTAGATGGATCATCTTCTTTCAACTACCACCGCTTGAACACATTATAAAAAATACGGTCATACGAATGCATATTCAAACTTCTGCACACCAGATTGGATATATTTACGTAGAAGAAAAAATTTCATTATGTTTTGAGTTGGTGAATTTTTAAAGGAGAACAGTCATCGAGGAAAAGTAGTTTCGTCAATTCACTAGAAATTGTGTTTTGTTTTTTGAAGTTATTACAATTTATTTATTACTAGTTATTCTTATTTATTACTAATTATTCCTATTTATTTATAATTATTACTACTTATTACTAATTATTCTTACTTATTACTAATTATTCCTTTTTATACATAATTGTTCTTATTTATTACTAATTATTCATAATTATTCCTTATTATGCATATGTAATCTTAATTATTCATATTTTTTTTCTAATTATTCCTATTTTTACTAATTATTGCTATTTATTCTTAATTAATCATATTTATTCTTAATTATTCATATTTAATAATAATTATATCTATTTATTCCTAATTATTTATACTTATTATTAATTATTCAAATTTACTCTTAATTATTCTCATTTATTCCTAATTATTCCTATTTATTACTAATTATTCATATTTATTACAAATTATTCCTATTTATTACAAGTTATTCCTATTCATTCATAATTATTCCTATTCATTCCTAATTAATCCTAATTATTCATAATTATTCATAAATATTCATAAGTATTCTTAATTATTCTTAATTTTTCCATTAATTCCGAATTATTCATAGTTATTACTAATTATTCCTATTTATTACAAATTATTGTTATTTTTTCATAATTATTCTTTTTTATTCCTATTTATACCTATTTATTCCTATTTATTTATATTTATTCCAAATTATTCATATGTATTACTAATTATTCTTATTTATTACTAATTATTCTAATTTATAACTAATTATTCTTATTCATTCCAAATTATTCATATTCATTCCCAATTATCCATATTCATTACTATTTGTTTCTATTAATTACTAATTGTCCCCATTTATTCTTAATTACTCCTATTTATTCATAATTATTATTAATTATTTATAATTATACTTTTTTATTACGAGATATTCTTTTTTATTTATAAATATTCCTATTTATTAAAAATTATTCCTATTAATTTTTAATTGTTCTTATTTATCCCTATTTATTTTTATCTATCGCTAATTATTTTTATCTGTTACTAATTATTCTTCTTTATAACTAATTAATCCTATTTATTCCTATTTATTCATATTTATTACTAATTATTCCTATTTATTAAAAAGTTTTCCAATTTATTATTAATTATTCCAATTTATTACTAAATATTCCTATTTATATCTATTTGTTCATAATTATTCATTTTTGTTACTAATTATTCTTATTTATTCATAACTATTCTTATTAATTACTAATTATTCCTATTTAATACTAATTATTTCTATTTATTCCTAATTATTCATATTTATTCCTAATTATTCTTATTTATTTCTAATTATGCCTATTTATTTTTAATTATTCTTATTTAGACCTAATTAGTCATAATTATTTCAAATAATTATTATTTGTTACTAATTATTCCTATTTATTACTATTTATTCCTCTTTATTACTAATTATTCATATTCAATCCTAATTATTCCTAATTATTCCTAATTATTCATATTTATTTCTAATATTTCTTATTTATTCCTAATTATTTCTAATTATTCCTAATTATTCATATTTATTCCAAATTATTCATATTTATTACTAATTATTCCTATTTAATACTATTTAATACTATTTATTCTTAATTATTCATATTTATTCCTAATCATTCCTATTTATTACTAATTATTCCCATTTATTACTAATAATTCCTATTTATTTCTAATTATTCCAATTTGATACTAATTATTCCTATTTATTACAACTTATTCCTATTTATTACAACGTATTCCTATTTATTACTAATTATTACTAATTATTACTAATTATTCTTATTTATTACTAATTATTCCTAATTATTCCTTATTATTACTAATTATTCCTATTTATTTTTAATTATTCTTAATTATTTCTAATTATTCTTATTTATTACTAATATTCTTTATTGATTCCTAATTATTCCAATTTATTACTAATTATTCCAATTTATTATTAATTATTCCTATTTATTACCAATTATTCTTATTTATTCTTAATTGTTCATATTTATTCCTAATTATTCATATTTTTTACTAATTATTTCTATTTATTACTAATTATACTTATTTATTCTTAATTATTTCTTTTTGTTCATAATAATTCCTATTTATTTCTAATTATTCCTATTTATTACTAATTATTCTTATTTATTACTAATTATTCTTATTTATTACTAATTATTCCTATTTATTCCTAATTATTCTTATATATTTGTAATTATTGATATTTATTACTAATTATTTCTATTTATTAATTATTATTCATATTTATTCATAATTATTTTTAATTATTCCTATTTATTCCTATTTATTACTAAATATACCGATTTATTACTAATTATTCGTATTTATTACTAAATATTCCTATTTATTATTAACTATTTCAATTTATTACTAATTATTAATATTTATTCTTAATTATTCCTATTTATTACTATTTAATCATATTTATTACTAATTATTCCTATTTATTCTTAATTATTCTTAATTATTCTTAATTATTCATATTTATTTCTAATTATTCCTATTTATTGTTATTTATTCTTATTTATTCCTAATTATTCGATTTTATTTCTAATTATTCCTATTTATTCCTAATTATTCCTATTTATTACTAATTATTCCTATTCATTACTAATTATTCATATTTATTACAAATTATTATTAATTATTCCTATTTATTCCAATTTATTTCCTAATTATTCATATTTATTACTAATTATTCCTAATTATTACTAATTATTTATATTTATTACTAATTATTTATATTTATTACTAATTACCCATAATTATTACTAATTAAACATAGCTATTACTAATTAGCATTATTTGATATTAATAACAACAATTTACAACAACTAATTACTAATTACAAGTAATTAAATCAATAAAATACTAATATTGGTTATTAATTATTAATTATTTGTAGTTATTAATTACTAATAATTTTTAATAAGTAGTAGTAATAATTACAATTTATTATTACAAATAAATACAGATAATAAAATAATTTAAATCTAATTTAATTACAACTAATCAACAAAAAATAAAATTATCATAAAAAATGAAATAAACACTAAATTAAATAAAATATAAATACCGTTAAACTTGATATTTTGATATTTTATTGATGTAAACGACTTCACAACTTATCCGTCAAAAATTTATCTCAGTGAAATTTCCACTCCAAAAATAGAGTTTAGAGAGAGAGTGTGGAAATAAAAATTGAGGGAATGAGAAAGATAAACAGATTGGGTATATATATGTTAGATTAGTTGTGACTGGACTATTTCTGATGGGAACTGTTGCAAAAACCATTGACCGCATTAATTATAGTTGGTGGTTAGAAATGTACTTGCGACGTATCCTGTCGCAAAAACCCATTTACTACTGCCATTATTTGAGACGAGTCTTGTCGCAAAAAGTGTCCTGCCAACACACTTTTTTGGCGACGGGACAACATCCCGTCGCAAAAACCCATTTACCGCCGCCGGTATTTGCGATGGGGAGATTTTCCCGTCGGAAATAACCGTCTTGCAATTTAACGTGCAACCCATGCCAAACCACACATTACCTATTGCGACGAGATCCCAAATCAAGTTGCAAAAAACCTATTATTTGCAATGGGTCGAACCCCTCGTCATAAATAACCGTTGGGATGGACTATTTGTGATGGGAATTAATCCCGTCCCAAAATCCAGTTTTTCCCTCAGTGTATGTTTTATAATTGGGGATTATTTTTTGATATTTTTACCTTAAATAAATATATCAAATTTTTCTGTAAATATCTATATAAATATTTATTTTTATATTTATTTTCGTCTCTTTATGTACTCAAGAGGATGAATGTTTTTTTATAGATAAAAAATATATTTGTTTTATATTGAATTGTGAATATTTTTCTTCAATTCTCATATTCTCATTAAATGTTTTAATGAGTGTTTTTACTATTAATAAATTATTTATTGAATTTATTTTCACCCATATTGAATTTAATATAAAATTTTCAAATGGAAACTTATTAACATTTTATAAACAAGTTACTTT
This sequence comes from Viscum album, assembly GCA_963277665.1. NCBI lineage: Eukaryota > Viridiplantae > Streptophyta > Magnoliopsida > Santalales > Viscaceae > Viscum > Viscum album. Next base: position 1,846,540,425 of record OY728158.1, on the reverse strand, counting down.
TTATCAAAGGCGTCAATAAAGATTTTTTTAAAATTGATCTTATGTACATATTTTTCCTCCATCATTATTATTCATCACCGTCAACATTATTTTATAAAATTCCATATTTCATTATAAAAGATTTTTTTTCCTCAATATTCTGTATGTTCTAATATATTAAATTATTGACTTATAAATTTAATGGTTATTTTCTAAATAAACTTTTAGAATTATATTTTTAAAGAAGTTTTTTCAATAAAAATATAATTTAATATATCCCATACTTTAGTTTGGATATAATATAATTATATAATATAACATATTTCACTAGATGGTTTATCATCATATTAATTGAAGAATATATTAATATTTTATATGGCAGTTCATCAAATATATATAGTTAATGATCAGTAATGCTTGCATACTAAATTGTATTGGTTGTTTCTTATGAAGAATCCATTGGAAAGATTATGTGACAGATGAGGTCTAAATTTATATTGCTACATGAAGTATTTAAGGGCCTTAGGAGAAAAAAGAGGTTTTTTATTTGGTCAATCTCATTCCTATTCATGTATTATGTTTTGGTAGGAGGCCTTGACGGTATTTTTAAGATGATTGACATTATGCATTCCCCCATGTGAAATAAATTATTGATGTCTATATAATAATTTAATAATTCTGATATCCATGGATATGTTTTATCATCATTTGACTATTTATCTAAAATTCTTTAATCATCATTTATTTATCCCATAGTATTAATGTTTTTAGCTTATTTTTTATGCATTTTAATACTGATCATCTAAGGTGACTCTATTTTTATGTTTTCTTTACCATGGATTCTATGAAGTATACTTTGATTCACATGAATGAATATATTCGAGGGAATACTGATGATATAAACAAAAATACTATTTTTTATTTTATGATTCCCCTTATAATATAATATTCAGTCATTTATCTACTTTTCAAATACTACTAATCTTTCTGGTCCATTAGGATGAGATTAAATGTATCTTGTACTAATGTAATATAATATCCAATGGCTCTAAGATACTAGAGTTATGGTAATTATAATTTGTATCATTGTATGTTTAGTGTAATCCTTTACAAATAGACTTATGAAAACATAGATTAAGTAAATTAATTCAATTGAATAATCTAGTGATAATTCTATGTTAAGGATATTATTATGATGTTTTGATAAGGTATATAATTATTGGTTTCCTATCCAATAAAACCCAATCTAAATAATAACATTTGGGTTGACATATGGAGTACATGTACCTTGGTGTACTAACTCTGAGAGAGGAAAATTGGATAAGATACGATAGTGAATGGTGTACATTAACTAGTCCTATGAAAACATGAATAGTAATCCATTCCTTAGGCACATGATTATTCTAATTCACATTTTATATATAAATGATTATGATGTTTTTGAAAAAATATGATTTGAAGACATTCCGAATGATAAAAATCTTATGATTCGAATATTATAAATGAATTAATATTCAATTAATATTATTTAGTGATGATTTTTGGATTTATATATATTTATTTATAATTCTCTAATAGTTTCTATTAAATATAATTACATATAAATATATCCCAGTGGAGTGAAAAATGATTCAACACTCCTAATCAATTTAGGTAATTTCCTTATTATCAAGTCTACATGACTTATATTGTAGATGAAAAGATTATAACTCTATTAGGATTATTGAGTTAGTTTATGACCAATATCCTTGATCATATGGGAAAAAATGTTTCTTAAAAACATGATTTAATATTTTTGGTCCAATGCAGGTGGCAGAAATATTCATCCATTTATTCAAATATTAATCAATTTATAACTGAATAGTTGATAAATTCCATGGAAAAAGTATTTATATAATTGATAAGAAATTAAGGGAGAATGTTATTTGGAAATGATAGTTTTTAATGGAATATTATAATAAATTATAATCATTAATTTAATATTTAATGGATGAGGATAAGATATTGATATTTTATTATAAGATTTATAAGGAGTTATTCTTCAAAAAAATACTTTCCTCATGTATATTGAGAATAAATGAAAAGAAAATTCCTCAGTCTAAGATGGAAGAAAAAGTAATGTGTTCTTGAGTATGAGTAAATCATTATTATATTCTAAATCTATGTTTTTACCACATTCATAATCTAGAAAGTTTATCTTCATTTTCATTAATGGACATATTCCAATATTGTAACATCCCATGTAAATAAATAATATTAAATTCTAATGTTTATCAATATTTGTGAATAAAATATTAATACTACATTAAAGGGAATGCTATGCTCGATGGCATACCCAATACACAACAACGAGTTTCTTTGAAATCTTACGTTGCCCACTAATCATATAATAATTTAATAATAGTTAACGCCTAGCCGTTGAAATGGACGAAATGAATAGAAATAACTACAAACTAATTATATTTGTTTGTCAAATATTTTTACTTTTTACAATAAATGTTAGAGGATTAAAAATGCGAATGAATCCAATTTTAAGCGTAAACTTTCTAATATTCATTAAAGGGTCGATTAACCCCCTTTTGATGGAGAACCTCTTTTAAATCCCCTTTTTGACAATTTATGTGTTATATTTGACAAAATAAAATTCTTCTTTATAATCGGGACATCAAAATTTACTTTGTGTAAATTTATTGTATTTTTCCGATAAAGTTCATTTTTTTAATGAATAGTGAAAAATGTAGTATTTTAATTCAAAACCACTTTTCAATCTAATTTATTTATATGATTAGATTATCTTTTGAATTGTTTTTAATGTAAAATTAGAATATATTTTTACCTATTAAACCAATAGTGGTTATTTGAATTAATTTCACTTTGAAATTGGACTTAAACTAGTGTCAATCTTTTGATATATATTGTTTTATAAAAACATTCTATTTGTTCTGACAGCGGAAATTAATTATTGAGTTAATTAATGTAACTTATATGTTTTGAATTTTGTAAAAATAGACATCATTTTTGAATTCATAATATCAAAAATATCTTAGGGTGAATTTTTGGGTTTTTTATGAAAAACTTGATTTTTTGATGAATAGTGAAACCACTAAGTGGTACTTAAAAAAATGATTTTTCATTTAAATGAAATTTTACCACCCCTATGTTTTGAATTTCAAAAATCTAACATACATGGTTTTCATTAGGAAGTAATATTTTGTTCAATGGGATTAAAATAATTTTTTGGTGAACAGTAACTTTTAAGTTTTTAATCGCGATTAGAGATAATTAGTGTAATTTAAGGTAAAAATAAAGTTTTAGTATTATGAAATGGTCATGAAGCTTGTCCTAACACTATTGGATGAGTCATGGCCGACCAAGACAACCCATGGGTCGATTTTTGGGACCCCATGGAGCCACATGGGTAAGATAATGACATTAATACCTTTTATTTAAAGTAAAAGTTTAAATGACACAAACATGTATTGTTTTACTAAAACAATTTTTACATGTGGTTATAGAAGTCAGATTTTTGACTATAAATAGTAATTAAAAAGATAAAACGATTTCCTACATCATAGTATTTGTTTTAGAATTTTTAGACATAAAATAAATTAAATTATTTATGACATCATGATGATGGAGCAATTACCTCATTATTTAGGGATTTAAATAAAATGAAATGATAATGTAATATCGAAGACCTACACATGTCAAATACCTATTGGATGGGTGTATTTTGAACTATTATCACCTTATCCTAAAAATACATCAATGTGGGACCTCTAAAATCCGAAAATCATTTTATAATAATGTAATATTTTATAACTTTCCAAGAGTGCCCCTCCTCTTCTCTTATAAAAGGCCCCCACCTCTACCACATTACACACACCTCTCAAGCCTTTGGCTAGGCCAAACCCTGCCAATTTTATCTATCCAAATCCCTATCCTCATCCTAGAAGCCTCACCTTTTGCAAACTTCTCTTCATGAAACCCTTTTGGTTCAAACCAAGAGGAGTTACCCAATTTTAAGGTAATGACTACACTTGTGTTATTTTGTTTTATTTTTCTTCTCCAACCCCCTAAACTCTTTTTATTCTTTTCTTTTGTAAAAAATACAGTATCTTCAATATACTAGTATGTTGTTATAAGAAGTATTCTATCTAAACTTACACACACCTACAACAAATGGTTAAAGAACATATTGTTTCTGTGGATGGTGAATTTCTACCTCACGAAACGATGATTGTACAATATTCTTTTAACACCTTCAAAGGTGGCCATTAATATGTAACTATATTTATATATTATATATAATATGTTTATTTTTTCCTTAGGCTTCTGTATTTCTCGTTTATGGAATACCTTTATGGTTTCCATTATGGGTAAACGCGATATCTTCATTTTAGGAAGTGCGGACTACCGCCCCCTCAAAGTGATTTGATTCGTTAATAACATATTAGGTATGTATAAAGGATATATTTAATGATATTATATGTGATACCATACTATAATTATAATTATATAATTTATCATTATGTTTTAATTTCATTAAATATGAAATAGAAATGGAAGTAGCGTTCTTGCGTACGTACGACTTACCGTCTCCATGAACGGTGCATTTCATTTCATACCTCTAAATGTTATGTAATATTATAAATGAATGTATATAATGGATATATATGATATATATGATAACTACATAATGAATATAATTCTGGATATAATGGATATTTTACCCCATGAACAAACTTGTAATTATAAAGAGTTTATTTTTGACTCAAGTAGCAATGATCGACAAAACGACCATTATTAACTTAAATAATTACATAGTGTTCATAACAGGGTAATAAGTGATATAAAAGGAATAATTAACCTGAAAAATGTTCTTATTCAAGTATAAATTAACTCAAGTTTATTATTCAGGAGGTTAAAGAATGATCGAGTCAAGTCGGACCCGAGGTAAGGGATCCTACCCCTCTCTTTATTTTTAAGTATACTCTTTTATGTCATTCCTTTTAAGCTCATCTTTCTAATGATTGGGATGTTCTTTTATATTACTCTTATTTTAAGTTTAATTTTCATATGACGAGACACCTTATTTTCTCTCATCAATCCATTTTTTGGATGTTCTGAGTGGCCCCGTTAGGCGGCCGAATTTTCGTAAGGGATCCTACCTATCTCTTTATTTTTATGTACTCTCTTTTATGTCACATACATTAAGATCCTATTTCTTATGTTGAGGGATGTTATTTTATATTCCTCTCTATGTAATGTTTATTTTAAAATTATAATAGACTCTTTATTATCTCATCAATCCATTTTTTGGATGTTTTAAGTGGCGTCGTTAGACTGCGGAATTTTCATAAGGGGATTTTTCATCTCACTTTTATTCCCGTGAGATTTATGCTACATTTCCACCATTTCCTTTGAGTGGTGTATGTGCTTCCCATTATTCTACTATTTGTGTAATATAATTTCGGTTATGGGTATTTACAGCAATGCTTTATAGTCCTTCTTTCATGGGGCATACGTTTCGAATGTTACCCAAGTTGGTATGGGAATCATTCACCCTCCTATTTTTAAAAGACTTTTTTTGTTTTGTCTTTTGAACTAAATCTTCATAGGTCGGGATATGTTTTTATATATAATTACTGCTGTAAATTTTGTGTCCACGTGATGAGATATCATTTTTTCTCTCATCAACTAATTTTATGAATTTTAAATTGACGTTGTTAGGCTATCGAATTTATCAAGGGAACTTCTTAACCCAATTTCGATTTCTTTAGGATAAACATGTTGTTATTCAATATGTCAGACTTTGAATATGTGTGAATTAAATTTGATTGTTTTATACTTAATATCCCCTTATATTGGGTGTATCTAAATTTTTCACACATAATTATGAGATTGATTTATCCTTAATTTAAGGATACCTTCTTTATAATAGATTTTATCTCATTATACATTTCTATTTAGACATTATTGTTCTTATGCACCAGTTCACTCTTATATGGTGTATATACTATCCTTTGGAATATTATATCATGAATACCTTTGTTCTCATGATATTATAAAATTCTGATTAAATGTTATTCCCCAATTATTGTATTCAAGTGTCTCTCATTTTGTTAAAACCCCTTTAACTAAAATATCTTTTTACATGTTTTAATGATTTATTCTTATAAATATTTCTCTTTAATATCCATGTTTTCAAAATAGTTTTTAAAGATTTATTTAGATGGATATTAATGGTTTAAAATGATAAAAGCTTCAAAGTTGTATGGGACACTTTGATTCAAAAATCTCTTTAAATGTTTTAAATGGTTTTGAAAATGTTTTTTAGAATGTATTAATTATTTCAATATCTTAAAATGTTATATTATTATTGAAATATGGGAATTTTATCTTTCCTTTATGAGTATGTTATGTACTATGAGTATGTTATGGTTCTTGGGAATTGTTTATGAAGATGGGTGGTTCCGTGATGAACTAAGGGCAGGTGTGCCCGATATAGCCCTCCAATGAATTGGGTAATGCGAAGGAGTTAACTGCGAAGGAGTTAAATGCTATGGTTTCTCCGAAAAGATTTAGGGAATATACTGTGATGGGTATTCCAAACATAACGATGAGGTTTACTCCCTACGTAAGAATGTTATGAATGCCTCAAGTTACCTTTATGCCTTATGATTTATATTGAGTTATGCATAAATCTTATTATATCATGAGGTATGTTAAATTTCTTATGTTTAGTGATTAAAGTATGATTTCATTGAATCTTAAGTATATATGGACTGAAGTCTTTTTTCCATACTGTTATAACCCTTTCTGAGCTTTTTATGCTTATCCCAAGTTTTTGAAATGTTTTTCACAGGTCAAGTGAAAGGTAGATGATGTGATGTTAGGTTCAAGGATGTGTCATGAAGTAATTCATGTTTTGTTTTAAATATGTTTCCGTCGATGGGAAAAAATGAATACTATCTTTTATATAACTTCTTTGTTTAAATGTGGAATGTAATGCATGATTTATGATCTAATTTTCAAAAACTCTAATCCTGAAAAGATACTCTATGTGAATTATTCATTTAATTCAATAATAAGTAATGTTTAAGGCAGGGTCCTTATAGTTGGTATCAGAGGATGGTTTAGATAACTTTAGAGGTTAGAGTGTTAAGTGACTAGTTGTGTATAACCACAATGGTTATTATATTAGATACAGTCATTTTTATTTTTGAAGGTTGGAATGAGTTTGAGATAACTTGGATAAGTATATATTAGTGGTTATGTTCCAATTTAGTACATAATGATCTTGTTGATATACTCACACTGATATTTCCGGTTTTTGTAAATGGATGGATCTAGCAGGAACCAAAGAGACAATGGGTTTGAAGGAAACTATGGTGGTTCTCTGATTAAGAGACTGGATGAAATGGGGGATTTAGTGAGAAATCTCGTGGTTATTCTAAACCAACTATCATGTGTCATGATCAACCACTTGAACCTTGGTGAGTTCTTTAATACATCATGTATGAGATATGCAACTCTACATGGAAGATCAGGTAATAAATATAAATGTAACCATTAGGGTTTATATGATCCTTACTTTTGAGGTAATTATGGGTTACTATACGTTATGATGGAATATGAATGACATGAGATAAAACATGAGGTTAAATTATGTTATGGTTATTTTTGAAGATTTTATCTCGTTTTGGGGAATGTTTTAAGAATTATATAGTTTTGGAAAAAGGACAACACGTAGACCATGTGCAACCCGTCGCGTCGGACAAAGCTGCAGGAATCGAACCCACAACCAAAGTACGACTGGTATTCATCGCCTACAACTGGACTACGTGAAGTCCCTGGTCAGTTTGACTAATTTTTTTAGTTAGATGATTTTATAAATTAAGAGTAATTTGATTTTGGGTTATCTATGGAAATTATTAACCTATCATGGAGGATATGTGATTAGGTTAATTACTTTTTAGTATGAGACATTTAGATCAACTGATCTTATTTGGAGATAAATGTTAATTTGTTCCTTGGGAGACTATGTGATTAAATCCTTCAAATATTTGGGTTTCAATCTTAGTTGGGTTTACTTTGAATAATTTTATGGATATATGTTAATTGATGGTCATTGTTGATCTTTGGGTGTTGTTTGACTAATTTTGGATATTAGGAGTAGTTTTTCTTTTTTGTAAAAAATATATTCTTTTTGGGTATTATCTGATCTCGTACTAAACTTTTTGGTTTTGTTTTGGATGATATATAAAGTCATGGAAAATATATAGTTCTCATTTTTGGATTAGGTGATTCTAAAGAAGTTGATTATAGTACTCTTAATGTGAACATGTCTTCCTAAATACTCGTCATTTGGGGAAAGTATGAGTTTGTGTAAGAAATATAGTAAATGTTGAAAGTCAACATGACAAGTAAGTATGTTTCCTTACGATCAATAATAAATTCCTCAATGAAAATTAACATAAAACAAAAATGTTGTCTATTAACATTTCTTACTGGGGAATCAAATACCGTTTAACCCACCACAAGTTTGTGATTTTCTTGTGGTTAACTTTCTCCTAGAAATATTTACTATCACTATCCATCAGAACATGACCCTTTTTTCCCTCCATATCCATATTTTAATACATGGAATCCTAGTATGGGTTAACTCGGGTGACCTTTGTACTTCTCACCCTTTCTGTTAAAGTGACAGTTTTACTGACTCTTGTTCCGATGTTGGACTTTTAATGATGTTTCCAAGCCCAATTTTGAATTTTAGAGGACGCAATTCCAAAAAGGGGGAAGGATGTAACATCCCATGTAAATAAATAAGATTACATTCTAATTTTTATCAATATTTTTAAATAAAATGTTAATACTACTTTAAAGGGAATGCTATGCTCGATGGCGTAGCCAATACGCAACAACGAGTTTCGTTGAAATCTTACGTTGCCCACAAATAATATAATAATATTATAATAGTTAACGCCTAGTTGATGTAATAGAGGGAATGAACAAAACTCACTAAAAAATAATTATATATGTTTGTCAAATATTTTTACTTTTTACAATAAATGTTAGAGGATTAAAAATGCGAATGAATCCAATTTTAAGCGTAAACATTATAATATTCTTTAAAGGGTCGATTAACCGCCTTTTGATGGTGAACCTATTTTAAATCCACTTTTTGACAATTTTATGTGTTATATTTGACAAAATAAAATTCTTCTTTAGAATCGGGACATCAAAATTTACATTCTGTAAATTTATGGTATTTTTCCGATAAAGTTCATTTTTTAATAAATAGTGAAAAATGTTGTATTTTAATTCAAAACCTCTTTTCAATATAATTTATTTATATGATTAGATTATCTTTTGAATTGGTTTTAAATTGAAATTAGAATATATTTTTACCTTTTAATCTAATATTTTTTATTGGAATTAATTTCACTTTTAAATTAGACTTAAACTAGTGTCAATCATTTGATATATATTGTTTCATAAAAACTCGCTATTTGTTCTGACAGAGAGAATTAATTATTAAATTAATTAATGTAACTTATATGTTTTTAGTTTTGTAAAAATAGACATCATTTTTGAATTCAAAATATCAAATATATCTTAGGGTGAATTTTTTGAATTTTTCTGAAAAACTTGAATTTTTGATGAATAGTGAAACCACTAAGGGGTACTTAAAAAACTATTTTTTCAATTAAATGAAATTTTACCACCCCTGTGTTTTGAATTTCAAAAATCCGACATACATGGTTTTTATTACAAAGTAAAATGTGGTTCAATGGGATTAAAATAATTTTTTGGTGAATAGTAACCTTTATGTTTTTAATTGCGATTAGAGGTAATTAGTGTAATTTAAGGTAAAAATAATGATTTAATATTATGAAATGACCTTGAAACTTGTCCTAACCCAATTGGATGAGTCATGGACGACCAAGACCACCCATGGGTCGTTTTGTGGGACCCCATGGAGCTACACGGGTAAGATAATGACATTAATGCCTTTTATTTAAAGTAAAAATAAAAATGACACAAACATGTATTTTTTTACTGAAACAATTTTTAAATGGGGTTATACAAGTCAGATTTTTGACTATAAATAGTCATTGGAAATATATAATTATTTCCTACATCATAGTATTTTTTTTATAATTTTTAGACATTAAATAAATTAATTTATTTATGACATTACGATGATGCAGTGATTACTTCATTCTTTAAGGATTTAGATAAATTGAAAATATAATGTAATATCTAAGACCTACACATGTCAAAAACCGATTGGATTGGTGTATTTCGAACTCCTATCACCTTAGCCTCGAAATTAATCAATGTGGGACCTTTAAAATACGAAAATCATTTTATAATACAGTAATATTTTATAACTTTTCAAGAGTGTCCCTCCTCTTCTCTTATAAAAGGACCTCACCTCTTCCACCTTACACACACCTCTCAAGACTTTGGCTCAGCCATACCCTACCCATTTAGTCTCTCCAAATCCCTCTCCGCATCCTAGAATCCTTACCTTTGGCATAATTCTCTTCCTGAAACCCTTTTGGTTCAAACCAAGAGGAGTTACCCGATTTTAAGGTAATTCCTACTCTTGTGTTCTTTTGTTTTATTTTGCTTCTCCAACCCCCTATACTCTTTTTATTCATTTACACTGTAACAACTCCAGTATCATCAATATACTAGTATGTTTTTATAAGAATTATTCGATCTACACTTACACACACCAACATCTAATGGTTAAAGAACATACTCTTTCTGTGGATGGTGAATTTCTGCCTTACGAAATGATGATTGTTCAATATTATTTTAACACCTTCAAAGGTGGCCATTAAGATGTCACTATATTTATATATGATACATAATATTTTTATGTTTTCCTTAAGCTTCTGTATTTTTTGTTTAAGGCATACCTTTATGGTTTCCATTATGGGTAAACACGATATCTTCATTTTAGGAAGTGCGGACTACCGCCCCCTCAAAGTGATTTTATTTGTTAATACCATATGTGTTATGTATAAAGGATATATTTAATGATATTATATATCATACCATAATGGAATTATAATACTATTAGGTATCATTATGTTTTAATTCCATCAAATATGAAATAGAAATGGAAGTAGCGTTAATCTGTACGTACGACTTACCGTCTCCATAAACGGTGCATTTTATTTCTTACCTATAAATGTTATGTAATATTATAAATGCATGTATATAATGGATATATATGATATATATGATATATAAATAATGAATATAAATCTGGATATAATCGGTATTTTACCCCATGAACAAACTTGTAATTATAAAGTGTTTATTTTTGACTCAAGTAGCAATGATCGACAAAACGGCCATTATTATCTTAAATAATTACATAGTGTTCATAACATTTTAATAAGTTATATAAAAGGAATAATGAACTTGAAAAATGTTCTTAAGCATGTAGAAATTTAACTCATGTTTATCATTCAGGAGGTTAAAGAATGATCGAGTCATGTCGGACCCGGGGTATGGGATCATACCCCTCTCTTTATTTTTAAGTATACTCTTTTATGTCATTCCTTTTAAGCTCATATTTCTAATGATTGGGATGTTCTTTTATATTACTATTACTGTAATTTTTATGTTCATATGACAAGACACTCTATTTTCCTTCATCAATCCATTTTTTGGATGTTTTGAGTGGTGCCGTTAGGCGGCCGAATTTTCGTAAGGGATCGTACCTCTCTCTTTCTTTTTATTTACTCTCTTTTATGTCACTTACATTAAGATCCTATTTCTTATGCTGGGGGGATGTTATTTTATATTCCTATTTATGTACATTTTATGTTAATATGATAAGAGACACTTTTTTATCTCATCAATCCATTTTTTGGAAGTTTTATGTGGCGTCGTTAGGCTGCGGAATTTTCATAAGGGGGTTTTTCATCTCACTTTTATTCCCATGAGATTTATGCCACAATTTTTCCCATTTCCTTTGAGTGGTGTACGTAATTTCCATTATTCTACTATTTTTGTAATATACTTTCGGTTACGGGTATTTACATCAATGTTTTATAGTCCTTCTTTCATGTGGTGTATGTTTCAAAAGTCACCCAAGTCGGTATGGAAATCTTTCACCCTCCTATTTTTAAAAGACTTCTTTTTTGTTTTGTCTTTTAAACTACATATTATTATGTTGGGATATGTTCTTATATATCCTTATTACTTTAAATTTTATTTCCAAGTGACGAGATATCATTTTCTCTCATCAACTAATTTTATGAATTTTAATGTGATGCTGTTAGGCTATCAAATTTTACCAAGGGAACTTCTTAACCCAATTTCGATTTCTTTGGGTTCAACATGTAGTTATTGAATATCTCATCATTTGAATATGTGTGAATGAACTTTTATTTTTTTACACTTTATACCCACTTATATTGGGTGTATCTATATTTTTCACACATAATTATGAGATTGATTTATACATAATTTAAGGATACCTTCTTTATAATGGATTTCATCTCATTTCACATTTCTATTGAGACTTCATTATTGTTATGCACCAGTTCACTATTATATTGTGTATATACTATCCTTTGGAATATTATATCATGAATACCTTTATTCTCATGATATTATAAATTTCTGATTAAATGTTATTCCTCAATTATTGTATTCATGTGTCTCTCATTTTGTTAAAAACCGTTTAACTAAAATATTGTTTTAAATTTTTTAATGATTTATTCTTATAAATATTTCTCATTAATATACATTTTATCAAAATGGTTTTTAAGGATTTATTTATATTGATATTAATGGTTTAAAATTCTAAAATCTTCAAATTTGTATGGGACACTTTGATTCAAAAATATCTTTAAATGTTTTCAGTGGTTTTGAAAATGGTTTTTAGAATGGATTCATTATTTCAATATCTTAAAATGTTATATTGTTATTGATATATGGGAATTATATCTTTCCTTTATGATTAAGTTATGTACTATGATTATGTTATGGTTCTTGGGAATTGTTTATGAATATGGGTGTTTCTGTGATGAACTAAGGGCGGGTGAGCCCGATATAGCTCTGCAATGCCTTGGGTAACGCGAAAGAGTTAAATGCTCGGGTTTCTCTGAAGATATTTTGGGAATATACTGTAATGGGTATTCCAAACGTAACCATGAGGGTTAATCCCTATGTAAGAATGTTATGAATGCCTCAAGTTACCTTTATTCATTATAATTTCTATTGAGTTATGCATAAATCTTATGATTTCATGAGGTATGATAAATTTCTTTTGTTTTATGAGTAAAGTATGATTTCATTGATTCTTAGGTATACATGGACTGATGTCTTATTTCCATACTGTTATAACCCTTACTAAGATTTTTATGCTCATCCAAAGTTTTTGAAATGCATTTCACAGGTCAAGAGAAAGGTATATGATATGATGTTAGGGTCAAGGATGTGTCATGAAGGAATTAATGTTTTGTTTTAAATATGTTTCCGTCAAAGGGAAAAAAAGAATACTATATTTTATGTAACCACTTTGTTTAAATGTAGAATGTAATGCATGATTTATGATCTAATTATCTAAAACTCTAAACCTGAAGAGATCCTCTAAGTTAATTATTCATTTAATTAAATAATAAGTAATGTTTATGGATGGGTCCTTATAAATACTCGAAAGGGAACATTTCTATAAAAAAATATCTTCATTTTATGATATTTTATAAAATGTGATAGGGATGTAGATATAATTCTACATGTAATTTATTTTATAAATAAATAAAATTACGAAGTTCAAAAAATAGAACTCAAAAAATAAATGAGGTAAAGGAAAATAATTAAGATATGAAACATACCGTATGAGAGAAATGTTGAATGTAACAACCTGGTGCATGCTTGAATAGGAAGGGAGTTTATTTCAAGTGTTTGGAGAAAGCATAGAAGGAAGTCACGTGTAAGTGAATGAATACATCTTATAATGTGTAGTGATTCGATTAATACGATATGTTATAAAATGCAAAAAATTACCCTTATATTAACATAATTTATATAAAAAAATTATAAAGGAGAAAATTCATGCTTAATCAATTACTAAAACTGATGTTGAAATCTATAATATTCAAATAATTTGTAATTTCGCTATAAATTCATTATAATTCTATATCTATTTACTCCTTTTTTTACTTTTCATTGTTATAATATCATCACATGAAACTATAAGTAATGAAATATGAATCAAAACACCTAGTAGAAATCTGTTTATTATGTGGTTTCTATTAAGATTAACTATTATTCCCAAGTTGTGAACATATTTATTATACTTATGTTTTTAATTGAAATAATATTATATTTTAGGATTTATTTATTTATTGGGATTTTAGAATTATTTGATAATGTATTAATTAATTAATGAAGTGGATCATAAAATTGTCATTTTATTTTTTTACCATATCTCCTGGTGGACTTATGGTCTTTTATCCCCACCACTGGTTTAGGATTTTGTAATAATTTACTATATCATGACCATGTTCTTTATAACTATCTATTAGTCCTTAGATGGTATTTTTTATCAAACAAGTTTTTTTGGGTTTCCACCAATTTTTAACTTATTCCCTAATATATTTATGTGTTATTTCATGTATCCTTTATGTTTCACACTTCCCCTATTCAACGGTTGTATTATTACCCCTATGTAAGATGTGGTTTTTCAACAATGGTAATTTCTAATTCTAATCCTTTGATAAAAAAGGTAAAATTTTAAGGACACAGTTAATTTAATTAGGGGTGAATGATATACCCAGGAAATTGATTAAGAATGAATAATATGCTAGATATCAGTCCTAACATAGAACACTGATATTTAAGAGACTTTAGATATATTATATAATAATTATTATTCAAATGTGACTATTATAACCTATAAATTGAATTGTTGGGTATGAATATGAATAAATAAATTCCAAAATATCTGTATAATGGTCCAAATAAGTATAAATTTTTTTATTTATTATTATGGAATAAGAACTCAATTTTTACTCAAGTCATTTTATGATTAAAAAAATACTTTACTCCAAAAATTATTTTATATGATTTTTATTAGAAATTATAATAAATTTGGGAAAAATTTTAAAATTTTAAATTACAAATTAATAATGATTATTCATTGAAAAAAATACCATAATGTTAAAATTTTTAATTTTTCTGAAATGATATATTTTTCAATCAATAATGAAAAATACCCATTTTTCATATACTATCATTATTTTTCATTAAATAATGTAATTTTAAAATAATATTATTTATTTTTTTCTTTTAATTTTGAATATGACAAATTCTATTTCATATAATCTAATTAATTCTATATTAATCACTGACATTCCATATTTTTATGTTATTTTTTATGCATGAAGCACATATTTATAATAAGTATTTCTTAGTGTGTTTTGAAATTTAATATTTAAATTTATTTTGGAAAATTATAATGATTAAATAATTAATAATTTATTATATATTTTTATGATATTGGGTTGAATTTTTAAAATTGTTCTCTTTTATTTGTGGTTATTATGACAAGTACCAATAGTCAAAATTTCTACCATGGTAAAGCATAAATATAGTATTTAAGGACTGAAATAAATTGTAAAGGAATTAAAATAATTATAACACATAACATTACCAACATATATGTGATTATATCATCCATAATTATCTAATATTAATATTTATGGCCACCCGTATCCTTTTTTATTTGATAATGACCTATATAATTTTTTAAGTAATGAAAAATACAAAATGTTACACTCTTTCTTTTAAAATTTTGTTATATTTTTATGAATGGGTAAAAATATATCTTGAATAAATATTATTTCATATTTTGAGAGTAATAAAATTATTTTCATGATTATAATTTATTTATAATTTTTAGTGATTATATAATTACATTAAAGTATTGTACAACACTGACAAAGTGCATGTGCGATTAGTGAATATATTAAAGTAAGTAATTTTTTTAAAAAATGAATAATGTATTTGTGATGAATAATAAGGGAAAATAATTTAATAGTAAATAATAATTTATTATTTATTTTAAAATTTTTTATATTTGATTTCTATTACTTTATTTATTTCATTAAAGTCATATTACGTGAATAGACCAAAAAAATTACCTTTATAGTATTTTATGTTAAATATCATTTTATAAAATTATTTTTAGAAAAAATAATGAAAGGATCCAAGTAATATTATAAATTGAAAAAAATTCATCCCTCGGAAATTTATCAAATAATTATACCTTATGAGTAAAATATTAACCCTTTCAGATCAAAAATGTTGTTTCAAAAATTAAACTTAAAATTGGTTAATAATATTGTAAACTAAAAAGATATGAATTAAAATTCCATATAAAACTACGAAAATTTTATTGGTGGAAGTTAATTAAACTAAATAAAATATTATATTCTAAATTATCGCCACATGGTTCCTCATTCATATTAATATAAATTTATTATATTTAAATATTTTTATTAATTTCATGTGTTCCCTTTGATACAAAATAAAATGAAACCATATATCCTCTATTTTTTACACCACCTAGTAAACATTATATAAAAAAATATACGTTAAATCATATTACAAACATCCATATTTAATTTATTATGGGTTTTTTGGTTCCCAAAATACCGTAAATACGGTTCTTAAGAAGGGATCACAAGGAGGTATACATAGGAAGAGGTATTCATCTGTATCATCTTGCTAAAATTTATTTCATCTCATAACTCCTATAAATCTATTTTAACCATACTAATAATTAATCCATAGTACTAAATATATTAGTATTTTATTATGATTATGTTATTATAATTTTTAACATCATTTTTAACCAATGAAAAGGGAAAACATCACTCATGCATACATACAACTTATTTTCTCCACAAAACAATGTAATTCATTATTCATAAAAATTTATATGGTTGGGTTTAAATATGATAACAATTAAAATAAATGTTATTAACAATAAAATTATGTCCTTTTAAATATAATATATCATTTATGTTTTTACAATTTCACTCATTAAAAATGATAATGTCTCTCATGTGTATGTATAGGCTACCTCCTCCACAAAGTGATCTGATTCACTTTTCATTCATTCCATTCATGGATGGTTATAAATAAATATATACCTAAAATATATGATATATATTTCATTATTAACATTATGCATATATTTTTACCATTATAAAATTACAAGAACTAAAAATACCTGACTAATACTTCTATGAAAAATGAGATAATTAACACTGAGAAAATACATTTTAAATAAATGACAAATAATAAACTAGTATTGAAATGTTATAAGTTAATCATATATGATATTATAAGTATATATATTTTTATTTTAAAAAATTATAATAAAAAATTACTTATTATATAGGAGATTGAAAGAACATACCAAGAATAATGGACCAAGGATGTGGGTTGTTTGACTGAAAATTGTATCATTGTGATATATTTGATATTTTAAATATAATTATAATTATTATTATAATTTACTATGTATTTGACATGTTATATAAGGATCCTTTTTCAATTCATGGTATTTCGACTTACTCTTAAATTTATTTCATCCAAGGATTTTTTATTCAATGTTACCATAGTTGTAATGGGGTTTTTTTAAATTTAAATCTCATTTTGAAATGATTATATTTATATTTCCATTTGGTAATTAAATCATATTTAAATATAAAAACATCTGTATTTCAATATCCAAATGTTAATTGGTTAAATTAAAAGTTTTCTTGTCATTTTCCTCCATTTAAGTAAGCAATATACCCAATTAATGTTATTAAAGAAACCACATATTTGTTTCTATTCATTAGGGAATATGTTTATCCCCAATACATATTTATAGAAAAAAAATCCTGAATGTATTTACAATTCCCCAATGATTTATTAAATTAATTTTCATCTATTTTGTCATTATATAAAAGGTTTTAAGAGTAATATTATTTTCCTTTTCAAAATTAGTTAACTTTTACCAGTGTCATGAATTTTATCTTTATTTTATCATTTACCATATAATTGGGGGTTCATACATAGTATTCTATACAAATATGATTAATTTACAAGTGTCTATATTTTTTTACAAAGATATCTTGCCCTCATATATAATAAATTATTATAATTAAAAAAATTTAACTAAAATTTATTAGTCGTGCTTTAAATTTTGTGTGATATAATTGAAGTATTTTAGTCATTGTAAAATACAATAATTAATATTATTATTTATAGAGGTTATTATATAATGATATCATCTATAAATAATTTCTAGATGATTTATGATATTTGTGACTGGAGAAATTATTCACATTTCAAATGTTAGTTCTTCCGATATGGATAGTTATTGATCATTAAGTCATATTGGTTATGTTTTTTTTGTAT
Source organism: Viscum album (assembly GCA_963277665.1). NCBI lineage: Eukaryota > Viridiplantae > Streptophyta > Magnoliopsida > Santalales > Viscaceae > Viscum > Viscum album. The sequence goes on along the minus strand of OY728158.1, from coordinate 1,846,521,990 downwards.
ATTGAAAAGATTAATAAAATGGATTTCTTAAGTGATTGTGGGGTCTAGGATTCATAGCCTCTTGATATACCGATTCATCTCATGAGTAAAATATTATGTTCTATTTAGTGGATTCATTGCCCACTTATATGAGATATCTTGGAATGAAGCCTTGATAATATGTTTTAGTTATTTAACATTATTCATTCTATTAGTATTAAATTATTTATTGATATCCATGGGAATAAATAAATATTTTTTTATATATGTGGATATGATTCGATCTCAGGATACTGTTTGTGTGGAATTATTTTTCTATCATTAATTCCATTGATATTATTTATTTTAATTTTATCATCCCTTATACGCATTCACCTAAATGGAATCAAATATCACCCCTTTCAAATTATTACATTCCCCAGTATTATATGTTGTTTACTATGAATGATATCAAAGGAAATTATAGAGAGAATAATGATGTCCTCAAAGAAAATACCTTGTTTTATTTTATGTTTTCACATGTAATTTAAGATGAATGGAAGTATATAGTTTAACAACATAACTAAAATATTAAATTCATTAAGATGATATCACTTTAATATAGTTCCAATGTAATAAAGACATAGTGACTTCAGTTTTTTATATAATATTTTTTTTAATATTTCTATGAATATTTTCAAATTCATGTGTTGAGTTAGTGTAAAGAGCCTTGATGATATGATATTAAAAATATTAAATACTTAATATAAAAATGAATAATTTATTTATAAACATGCAATAATACCTGATAAAATCGTTATATCTAAAATCTGATATTGTGGTTGAGTTTATAGCATGGTGTTTACTACATGTGTGGCATGAAATATTTTTGTCAATGGGTGCTCGGTTACTGGTTTGTCAGATGGGTGTTAAATGGATGTTTATTAATATATAATATTAAAAAATACTCCCCATTTATCTTACACGTGACTAATGGAAGAGGATCCCCTTTTATAATAGAAAATCCATGGGTAAACCATGTAGCGGAGGCACCGTCGATCATTGATCTTGATGGATATCACTTCCGAATTGTCATGGATCTGCTTTGGAGTGTGGATCTGCACCCGAAGAATTGGCATTTCCCCATAAGGTAGGGGATATTTTTATGTTACAATTACCATTTAGATGAATTGTTTTATTAGTTTTGATCATATTTATGAACTCTAGAGATCCCCTTGGGACCCATTTTTTAGTTTTAGTGTAAATGGGGTTTTTGGGCAACTTGTAGGGAATTCCCAATCAGACTTCTTGATCACAAAACATATAGTGTGGGGGAACACACGATGGGTTCTTACCATTGAAATGAGAATAATTTTTTGTCCCAACGACCTCAAAATAGTGGTAGATGTCTTATTGTGATCCCAGGTTGTGTAGATTTGGGACATTTCTAGAGATGTCTTGTAAACGAAAATGTTTGTGTTGAAGTACACAATAAATGAAAAAGACTTGGGGTAACGTGCATGTGTATGAGATATGGACATAGAGAAGAGGTTTATCATATTTTTTATCATATGTACCAGTGGTACACACCACGTAGTAGACACTAATGGTCATGATATGTGGAGATTGATAGATCTAGTGGTTCATGTGAGGTGAGACATGTCGTTTACACCATGTACATGTCATGTATGCTCACATGTCGAGGTAAAATATAAATATATGGAAATTATAAGTTTTTGGAGGGTTCACTTGCTATTTGGACCCTAGTACATGATGTGTAGTATTCCTGGGATCTTTTGAATAGTGTATCACCTTAATCAAGGATCAAAATAATTAATGTGAGTTACCTATTAAGTGTAGTTTTCTACATGGAATGTGATAGTATCCCACATGGTAGTTCTAGATATATAACACATATTGATTCAATCCCAACAATGTATTATTGGTTCTTTATCATGGGTAATTATTAGGGTGGATAACTGGAAAGATGTCATGGTCTGAACATTTCCATCCCATTTTAGGATGTGGGGCCCCTATACTCTTTTAGTAGGAAGAGTGGTTCTCCTCTACTGTATGAGAGATTAGGTCCCCTACCTGTGGCTGTGTAATGAAATGACACATGAATAACATGACAATCCATCGAATGATTCTTTATTGATTAAAGGTATTGTTTGGGGTTATCATATAGATATTGGGAATTTTAACCTCTTATAATAAAAAGGGATTGTGTCTCCCTTACCTATAAGATCGGTAGAGACAGAACTCCCCCACAACTGGTGATGGCCGTCTTCTTATTGATTTTTTCTCTTGGGGTAGGTACTCCACTAATTTGATTTAGGTGTAGGTCTATCGTATAATTTTTATAGATGTAGAAATAGACCCCCTATTATAATACGGTGTGGGCCATCCATGTGCAATTTAAAGATAGATTCAGTAATACCCTTTCATATTAGGGTACGAGTCATCTATCCATGTAGTATGTAATCCCAGGTCCCACAGGGTTTTAGATCCTCTAAATTTATTTTTAAGATAGAATTAGTACACCTATATGATAATAGGGAGTGGGTCCTATATTATAGAATCATTACTCCCCTATCATGTTAGGGTGAAGGTCCCCCATTGTTATCGCACATGTAGAGTCATAATTCACCTATACAGTGGAGTGTGTCTTATATCTACAGAGCTGTACTACCCCATTATTAAAAAACATCAAGGAGGGGGTACTCCAATGGATTTAAAGCTACCATAGTAGTTGATCATAGTTGTGAGGAATAATACCTTCTAATTGTTTCTTCTTAATACATTATTAGGAGTTATTACTCCCTCAACATGGTGAGGTGTGTTCCTCTATCTATTCTTACTTCATAGTTTTCACCGAATTGTTATTTTCTAGTACATTGTTTAGCACGGGGAAACAATAATGTTTAGGTACGTAGTTACTCCCTATTTTTATAGGATACATGTGGGATATGGATGGAGTGGTGATCCTTAATTAGTTATTACTATATAGGTCCATTACTCTCCAACTGGGTACCATAGATCTTGTCCAGGGTTCTAGAAATAATTGACAAGACATAGGATGTTGGTCACAAGATTTGGTCTTAGGGTTATCCCCAATGGATTATATCTCTTGAAATATCCATATGATATGGATGGGATTATGTAGTATGTTCTCCTAGATGATATTTTTTTCATAGAACATAATGTAGATTCAAATTTATGGATATAAGGTTAGACCTTGTGAGACTTAGTGTTTCAGATGACATTATTTTGGTGATTACGGGAGTCCATATAGTGTTATCACATATCATTGTTGACTTAGGATATTAATTGTGCTGAATTTTCATTGATTTTTGAGTATTTTCCAAGATGGATTTTCTATCACACTTGGGTTCTATCTAGATAAGGTGAAGAGAACTATTTCTTTTCAATTTCACCTATTTATTTTTGGTTTTTAGAGCACCTAATGGGTATTGTTATACTCACCCATATATGGAATGTAAAAACACATTTCATGTCTTTTTAAGCTGACATACCATCTAATTGAATCCTAGGAGGACCCCTAGTAGTTGGAGTTAGTTGTCTAGATAGACTGAGATATTTTTGGGATATTGGTATAGACTCTTTCCTATAGTTCCATTTAATAACATTCTCCTCTATATGATCATGTTATGTACTTTTATAGTGTTTGTTGGGATATTATTTTTTCCTTTTTTAAAAATATTTCATTTTTTTCATGATATATATATATATGAATTCATATTTTATTTCAGTTATTATATTTTCACAATGTCATGGAGATATATTTTGTTGTGTCAATATAGGTACCATAGTATAAAGACTCTAATGACTGTTATATGTCTACATGGTGCTAGATGCCATCCCATAGCCTATTGGAGGTGATCCTGGGGAGTTGTAGCTCAGTCCCATGTTGGATGGGTCATAAAAGAGTGGTATTTACAAGGGATCCACATTGGTACTACAGGGTTTTAGTTGTCTAGCTATGAGATCGGTTTGGGATATATGGTTACAATAATTAACGTTTTCACATTCGAATTTCTAGCTAAGGACTCTAGTGTTGTATTTACAGACAACATATCTATTCACTATGACCCTGTTAACCTTTATGTCAACTTTATACATTGGGTTAATCATTACAGTGATATATTGGTACATTATTAATATTGTACTACATTGTGGGTTCTATTTGGTTTTTATGTTAGCTACCCAGATATACTCAGGGATATTGGTTCATATTGATACTATTTCATATTTCTAGAATGAATATTTTTAGAAAATGATCAATGATGGGATTTTTATGATGATCTTCTTAGAAATGAAGCATCAGTGAAGAACACTAGTCCTGATGTCACACATGTGGGGGTCCACCAGGTGAGCCACCACCCGTTGAGCAGTAGGTTTTGCAAGTAGTTCATGACATGAATGAGCACACAATAAGTGTGATACATTATTTCTAGAGGTAATGAATTTGGGGAATCAAGGGCCTCGAGTCCCCCATAGAGCATATTACTATCTTGAGGTAGTCCCACATATTTTCCTCTCTGTGAGGACACCTACTGATTATATTGCAGTCCTAGTGGTATTTTTTCAACTGGGATCTACTAGGAATTTGTGGATTATGTTGATGTAGATCCATGATGACGTGACACTAAACTTTAAATAGATGAAGAATCTTATCAAATATGTGTTTTAGGTTATAAAGTTGTAATTGTTTTTACCTTGTATATACAGAAACTTCGGAAAGGTATCATGATTGTATAGTAGTACTCAGTGAGGTTTAAAACCCATCAAATTACTAAATGTATATGGTCAAGAACTATTTTTCATTGAATGGAATTTTATGAAACGTCATCATATATACATACAAGTAGGTGTGGTATCCTTGTGACTTACCGAATATGGGTGTGTGAGTGTTGTAGTAAGCTATAGTGATAAAGAGATTCCTAGTGTAGGGTTGGGAAGATTTTGTAGGAAGTGTTGATCATGGGGCTGAGTCATTTGCAGTAGCTAGTAGAAACAGTTTTCTGGATTATTTTGTAGGGTTAATACACATTCATATTCTCATACACATTATTCTATAACATATTAGTGGCGTTTAGGATATAATCATCCATATGTGTGGAGATGTTATGATATTGATGGTTGAGTTCATCTTGCTAGAGATTGTACAACCCTTCATACTACAAATAGGGATATAATAAATGAGATCCCCTTTTTAAGTAGTAATTTTGATAAGGGAGGTCAATATAATGTCAGGTTCGGAATTGGTGTGAATAGAGAAGAGGGAGGTGGATGATGGTTCAATATGTTTCCTCCACTACCCTTATGTCATATGTACTTAGCTCAAGGATTTAGAGGTTGGGGGCGAGGATATTTGCAATATACAGAGGCCTTTGACATAGTGGATCTCAGTATAATTATAGGTACACTTTATTTCCATCCATGTTTTTTATTATTATAGTTAGACACTATTCTTAGGTACTATTTTCAATCTAACTCTTTCTCATGGATTATCGAGGGTGACATATGGCATCGATAAAACCTGTTTTTAATGTGTTTCGACATATCCTTAGAATTACGAAGAAGAGGGAGTCTTCCCCGACAATGATTACTTCTTATGACTTGATAAAAACTCATGTGGGTGAGTCATTTATTCCCAATGTGTATTGTGTCGAGGTTTGGTGGATGTGTTCCTTTTAATTGTATGTTCAATGAGTTCTTGCATGTTGAAGTGTCCGATTAGGACCTATCATTTCTAGTGGATCTTTTTTCCAAAAACCTCATTGATAGAATCACAGTTTGGGGAGAGTCTCACATTAACAATTACATAGTGGTACATAATGGCCCTACCATGTTTGCAAAATGTGGATTGGTATCCTACCATCCAATCCCAAGAGGTTTTTAACAATTTTGCGTGGAAATAATTTTGGGTTTTTTATCAATGATATAGTTGGGGGTTTTAAAAGGCGGGCCTAATAAGAACACAGGTTTACACATGGGAATCCATGTGTTGTTAAGATTTATAAGGTTGTCAAGGTAATGCTCATTTAAGGGTGGATGAGAAATTTTATGTTATGCTAGTATATATGACTATTTAGTGACGTGGTGTACTATAAGATCATGATTCTCACCACCCATTGCAGCTTAGGAGACTTGTGTCCACTTTGTTTCAAAATTAGTATCTTGATTGAGAAAGATGTTGGTTGTGGTTTTCCATTTGTGGTACCACTGACTGTGTTCATATATGTAGCACATGAAACCCATTGGGGTGAATGCCGGTGTGCGTGTCCCAGTGGAGAGCTCCATTTTTATCTTTCTTTATATGGGTTTTCTTTTTAGGAATAAAAATATTTATATTGGGGAGGATTTGGTGACTTGGGATTTTTTGTGTAAAAAAATCTAATATTTATAGGAATATTTTTTATGTTAGGTTAAGAGTCGGTGTGGGATTTTGGGGAATGGAGAGCCTTAGTTAGGTGATATAAAATTTATTAAATATATTATAAAATGAACACATCATTTCTTTTAAAACCTAGGATAACTCCTAAGTTAAGTCTCGGATCTAAAACTTGAGATTGTGGTTGACATCAGAGAATGGTGTTTCCCTTAGGTGTAATAAAAAATTTTGTGGCATCAGTTGCTTGGTTAGTGGTTTGTTGTAATGGTGTTAAATAGTGTTTTATTAATTTAAAATAATATTAAGCCCTCCCCCCATTTTTCTAATTCATGGTTGAAGGGATAGGATCCCTCATTTCATGATGGATGGATCGAGGTGAAACAAAATGGATGGGGTTATATAAATATTTTATCTTGATTATGATCACTCTCAAATCAATGTGTAGAGGAATCTAGGAATGGATCATCCCCAAAGAAATGTAATTTCCCAATGAGAGAGGATAATTGGATTTTTACATTATAGACACCATTTAACTAATTATTTTAAGATATTAAATCCCTTTTATGAAAACTACAGATCCCTTAAGGGTTAATCAATAGGTTTTACTAGAAATTGGGGTATTGTCGGTGTCTCATCGGGAATTCTCATTCGGAATTCCCAATAAGCCAAAGTGTAGTGAAGTAGCACACATCATGTGTTCTTCCCATTCATGGAAGATTAATTTGGGGGACTACACACAATGTACTGGTGGTACATATTGTGTAGTTGTCCTATGTAATGTGGGAAAGGAACATTGACATAGATGATAGGTTAGGGTTCATGTCCATTTGGAAGTACATGTTCCAAGACATGGACACGACACGTCATAAATGGGCACATGTTGAAGAAATATAAAATAGGTAGTTCATCCATTTCATGTCTTGTATCAGAGGTACACCTTGGGTGAATGATAGGTCTACTTGGTCCTTGTGGGGAAGAACATTAAAAGAGGCATGAGTGAGGAGAGACACATTGTTGAAATTAGGTATCTGACAGTCTGATCACATGGATGGACAAGACATGTGTTAAAATACACGTGTATGTGTTAAGGTGGGGGTCACATTCCTTGTGGACCATAGTAAACACGATGTACTATTCTTGGGATCATTTGTCTTGCATGTCTCCTTCTTAAGATCATAGATTTAGTCTTGTGAGTAGCCTATGCTGAGTAGTATTCCATGGAGAATAAAAGTTTATCACTCACGATGTGTTTCTATATTCGATGGGGAATGTTTCGAGATTTATTTTTTGTTCGTGTTGATGGATCATGGGTAGTTATTAGGGTGGATCATTAAAAAGATGCCTATGTTGTTACCCTTATTTATCTTCCTAGTATTTGGGTATCAGAAGTCAATTTTAGGGTAGTATAGTGGTGCTCTCCAGTCATATCAAGGTGTAGGTCCCCTAATTGTGGTTGTGTTTCCACATCAGGAATAATGAGTGTGTTGCTATTTCAATTGATTTTTAACCAATAGATGAGATTATATTGGGTTTTTAGAGAGAATTTTGGACTAGTACTCCCCAATAATAAATTTCATGGGTCTCCCTTAACTCTCAGATTGTAAGAAACTGAACTCCTCCAAAAACAGTGTGGGTCCTGTACCTCTAGAGTAGTTCTCTTAGGGTTGGTACTCCGTTGATTGGACCACGGTTCGAGTCACTCGTACCAATTTTTTAGAAGGATATAGATATCCCCATTCATAATAGGAAGTGATCACTCTATACTCAATGTGTAGATAGAGTTAGTACACCCTTTTCATACTACGGTGTGGGTCATATATCCAAATATTCAGTACTCCCATGTCACACTAGAGAACTAGTCATCTATATTAAATGATCGTATAGAGTTAATACTCCCCTATCATACTAATGTGCATGTCCACTCTTCAATGGTCAATACTCCCCTTTAATGTCTTGGTTTATTTCCCCAACTATGATCACATTAGTAGAGTCTTAAATACATTATTAATAGGTCATGATACTACTATCTACATAGTGGTACTCTCATATCTCTATTTTGAAGAAAGGAGTGGGTCCTCCATTGGAGTCGCATATCCCTTGGTTGTGGGGTGTAGTTGTGATAATTGGGCCACATACATTTTTTCATGATACCTAGTTAAGATTTAGTTCTCCATCAATTTTGAGAGGTGTGGGAATATTCTTACGGGTCTATCAAAGGTTCCCATGATAGTTATAATCTTCTGACCCCTTTTTATGTGGTAGTGGTATGTAAAAGTCCGTTGTTACTCTCTCTTTGGAGTGGGTTCATGGGGTGAATATATTGGCATAGTTATCCTTTGTTAGTTTATAGTGATTAGGGGTTCGTATCTCTACTTGTGTATATCTTTGTTTGTGCAGGGATCAAGATATTTTTGATAGGACCTCTGTAATTGGGCACTATAGTTGGACATACGATTTTTCCTGAAGTAAAATATCTCGGGATATTTCTATCTGAGATGGGAAGGGCCATGCAAGGTGTGCTTCTATAAGATCATTTTTTAATAGTCTTGGGTATAATCATGTGGATGGCTATGATTCATGTATATAACAAGATGTGAAATTAGAGTTGAGTATATTTGGGTGGTTTGGGGAGTCATTTCATTGATTTCATGTATCTAGATTGGAATACCATGTCGATTGATCTAAATAGATGTGTATAAAGGAGGAGTGGTCAAGATGGAGTTTCTCTCTCATTTGTGTTCCCCTATGATTGGGTCAATCAGGAAGCTTGCATTTTTTTGTCCCTTTTTCTGGGGGTTTTGGTGTTCCTACTGTGTATTTTTATTCTCATTCCTCTATATCTTTTCCCACACATGTTGTGTATTATATAGATGGACGACCATTCAATGGAGTCATAGGAGTACGTAAAGAAGGTGGAGCTTTGAGTTCTAGACAGAATGATGTGTTTTCTATTTCTTGGTCTAGGGTCATTCTGGAAATTTTATTTGAAAGTTGTCCCCTCATTTTATGTAGTATAGATGATTTTATAGTTTTTAGTGTCCCTGTATTTTACCCTTTTTGTACATCTATTATACTCTAGTTGTGGAAAAAATGTATGTATGAATATTTTTTGTCCTTTATTGTTATATATTCAGGGTACCATCAATATTTATGTTCATGTGTGAATAAATATATCATAGTATATAGCCACCCATGTGTCTAATATTCCTAATCAGTGTTTCAAGTTATCCCTCAGTCTATTAGTCGCGTGCTTTGGGAGTCATGGCTCAGGAACTGGTGTATCAGTTCATGATAAAAGTCATCCCTGGCTTTGATTTACATGGGTTGAGGTCATTAAAATGGTGTATATATTGGGGTATTTATAAATGAAGGATTATGATATATCTAAATAAAAATAAAATTATACAGATGTTATTTTGATGACTCATAATAGATATAATTTTTTGTAATGTAATTATATAGTTACAGTGATTCAATTATATCTACGCTATTATAATATTTATCAATATTCTATAAATATTGTTTTTTTCACACATCACAATTCGATTATGTTGTATTTAATTATATTCAACTTTTCAACTCTTCATTTAAGTATTCAATCAGCCTTTCATAATTTTAACTGCATAATCCTATATTTGAAATACATTACTTGAATGAAAACAAGTAATTACGAGAATTGCAATTTACTAATAAATAATATAAATTTCATTTGAAATCATTGATTTAAATTGAGTAATATTATTAAAAAAATTAATAAATTATTATTATTATTATTTTGAGGTGTCAAAATAATCTTTTATGATAGAATCATAATAATTTTCAATATATTTATATTTATAATAATTTTTTATAATTTTACTAAAGTATTTTAACATTCATATATAAATTTGCTTTAATGTCCATATAACTGTAACTAAATTTACACCACAATGACCAACATATCCCTTTATAATTATGATGCAATTATTAATTCTATTTTATTTTATCCACTAATTTTTCTTAAATTAATATATAAAAAATTACACTATTTATTTTTTGTATTCCATTATTGGTTTTTTCTTTCTTCTAAAAATGATTATCCAATTCTTAAATATATTTTCATTATGAATGTAATCCTCATAGGTATATTCCTTAATGAATATTATGAATGAAGATATTTTAATCTCCTAGTAATGGCTATTATTTATATTCTTTAGTAACTTATAATGTTGTGTTTTTATTGATGTGTATAATTGATTTGTATATCTCTTTAAAAAATAATTCTCTTCTCATCTTGTTCATTTATTTATTTATTATTTTTTCCCACTAAAGTTCATTAAAATATATAAATAGTATGAACAATTTTATAATCAATTCACACATATTAGATATATATATATATATATTTTGGGTTGGTGATTTGTTCAATTCAAGAAATATTCTATTAAATAAATTGATGTACGATGATAAATTACCAGTGAATAGGATTTTGGTATGATAAAACCCAAAATTAAATGATTAACCAACCCACTATGACTGATATTTCTTTTGGTTTTATTTGTTAACAATATGGTTTCAATTGCTGAGGAAGGAGGTGGAAAAATAATATATGAGCTAAAAAATAGATATAGTCTATTTTTTGAGAATCAAATTCCCAAACTATTAGGTGGTTAAATCCTCCATGTGTGTATTCAAGCATTAAAATTACAAATATTTGTTTCTTGGTACACATGAACCTACCTTTTGGGAGTGAATCATGACTACTATAATTGTTTTTATAAAATAGGAACTCACCTGTATAATTAATTTATTATGGTACACTTAGATTTAGTTCATTTGTTTTTCTCAGGGAGTAATTTCAGTTTTCAATGTTTTCATTTTTCATTATTTTATACAAAATTATTGACATATTTATTGTTGTTATTTATCGGCGGAACTATGTTTGGACATTATTATTGGTGTAAATTTTATTTTATAAATTTAATTTATTGACATTATCATGGGTATGCATAATATATTTTAAAGTTTTTACATTTTAGAGGTTTATTTGGGATGGTCATATAAATTATAAATACATGTCCCCCATTGGAAACATTCAATACCTTCACTATAGTAACATATAGGTATTTTTGAAATAGAATAGGTAATGACACATCCTATTTAGGTGAAGTATCTAGGACATAGATTTAATTTTGATCATAGATGGAGAGAGGCAGTGGTTGTATGAATTTTCATTTTTTCATTATTCCATGGGATATGAATTTTTTACATGTATATTATTATATTTTATTCTTTGAAATTATTATTTGACAGGATTCAATTTTTCTATGGATTTCTTTATAATTATTGGTTATTTTTATTCAATAACATACATATTTTTGTATTTCATAGAGAGATTATGGGATTAGGTATATTAATTAAAAGTTTATTAATTATGTCATTTTATTATGTCCCATTGATGATATATTTCAAGCCATGTCTTATTAGTGGAGAGATTTAGAATTCCACTTCTAGTATCATCTCTTACTCTCATAGGGTCCTTAATATGGATGATTCTAGTCAATCAAAAAAATCATAAATTTTTTTATCCACCCCTCTCTATCAAGAACAAATCACGTATAACATAAACAAAAAATAAATTCTATATTACAAAGTAGATACATTAAATGAATATAATATTTAACAAAAATATCATTACCTAGGAAAATAAATCATCGATGTCTCTGCATCAATTTTATCAAACCCATCAAAATTCAACCATGCCTTATTCTATATCAGTTATCTATCTACAATAATTTTATTTTAATATAAAATTTAATTACATGGTTTTCATCTTTTTTATCTTTTCCATAATCTCCTATGTTTAATTATTCTCTATTTGATCTGGATTTTTGTACTTTTATTTGACCCAAATCATATCCTTTATTCAATATTAGAATTTTTTTTTAAAAAAAAATTCCAGGGGATATATGTTTCACTAAAATATTATATTCATTAATTAATCTCTTCAACTCATTTTCAAAAATAAATTTTTATAAAATTTGATGAAAAATCTTTTCCATCATCATAAAATCATCGATTCTTGGAATTTCATCTATTTTTATGATAATAGAAACAATATTATCTCTTAATGTTTTTAATTAATGTCAATAATTTTTAACTCAATGTTATGTTTATATTTTTTTGAAGTAAAAAATCTAATTAAAACCAATTCATTGTCCTTTTATTATAGCATTTATATTCATTCTAGTAGTGGAATAACCATGAATTATTGAATTATCTCCCTTTATTCAAAATCTAACTTCTGTTATTTCCATTTTAAATATATAAAAATTAATATTAAATTTTTTATTTTAATGGAGGCATATATATTCCTTAACACACAATTTCTTGGGAATAAAATTATTATTGAGGTTAAAAATTGATCATTTTGGAATATTCATCGTCACTTGGATTTCCCTTCAAGCATAATATCAATACATTTATTTTAATATTATTAATACTTTGAATCCATATTTATAGTATTTAATATCATTATTGTTTATCATATATATAACATTATGAAATATTTCATAATTTTTATACTAAATATATTATTCATGATTTGTAAACATACTTCCATTAGAACTCCATGAAATTATGTTTTTTGTTATATATTGTCTATATAACTATAATTATTAATTTTTTATATAGTTGATTACCCATCATTGGGGATCAGTCATTGATATATATCCTATCCTAATAGAATCATCAATAAATTATAAAATATTCATTTTTTGTAATGTATCTGTTGGATTTATTAGTATAAAATCATTAATGTGTATAAATTTAAATTAATCGTTTATTTTCAAATTCCATGATTTATATATCATACTAAAATTTAATTCCTCTTATAAAAACTAAAAATAAAAATGTATGTCCTTTTTCAATTTAAGAACATTGAGGTCAACACTCTTCCTTGTAAAATAATATGAAAAATACTTGGAGCTACAAATTTGGTAATCCATATTTAAATTTAAATTAATATTAAATATTTTTCATTTTGAAAATGTACTCATATCCATAGTAATAAAAATTCAAATCATACATTTTTAGTAGAAACCATCATACAAAATTGTACAACATGCTCATGTCTGAAAGGTAACATGAAAATATTGTGTCATAGTCCTTCAAAAAGAAAATCAAATGACGTTTAATATCATTTAATATAATTTTAAAAATAATTTTATCATTTATTTAAATAGAAATATTATTTCCATACATCAGAATTCCAGTCACATTGTTTTTCATGTTATTGTAATGGTTCATGTTCCCTGTAATGTAAGACAAACAACCACTTTCTATAATTCTTTTTCCTTTTTTATCATAGGATGTGGGTTCCTTAATTGTTTCATGAACTAAGACATAGCTAATAAAGATTTAATTTTTCTTTAATATTCCTTTAAACCTATGTGAATTGATCTCAAATATGGGGTAACAATAGTTCTTACCCATTTCATAATGCATAATCTCATTGTTCATTATTCACTAAATACTAATTATATATTTTCAATTAATTTTAATATTTTTTATTCACTTTTCATTTTTGGGACGAAAATATTTTTTTTGAAATAATTTATAATTTATTATAAGAATATAGTTATAATTTTCTATATTATTAAAACAAATATAACTAATGATTTTAGAACTCATTAATTTCCCTTCAACAGAAATCATATTTTTTTGTTAAAAATATTAATAATTTTAAATTTTATTTTTCCTCAAGAACACATCGAATATATTCCTAAAATCACCATAATAAAATTTAAATTTTAATATTGTAACCTAATTTATTTTAATATTTTAGTTTTCATTAAAAACATACAATTGACATCAGTTACCTCATATTTGGATTTAACCTATATTTGTCCCTACTGTGTCCCAAAATAATTTTTCCTTTAAAAAATAATTTTCAACATATATTTATTTGGTTTTCATCCATAGTATATCAAATGATGGTATATTTTCAATCTATGAAAATTTTTATCTATGAGTCTTAATTATTGTTTGATTCTAAAACAATAAATACATTAATTTTCATCTACATACTTGTATCACTTATTATTTCATTTTAATCATTGACTCTATTAAAACTTCTCATAATATTAGAATAAATTCCCTAATATTAGTTTGAACTATATATATTATTAATGATTTAGAATCTTATATTGGTTCTCCAACATATTTATCTTTCTCTTTTTTAACGGAGAAAAAAATTCATTCAAAACCCAAAAAATATCATTTTCCTTTTCTGGCATTATTTGGAAACTAATTTATTCTAATATATCATCTAACATAACATGAAAGTTTATAACTATTTCTATATAATTTCAACCACATTCAATAATATTATTTTAAATTTTTTTAATCCGTCACAATAAATAAGTAATCAATATTTTATCATTTAAATTTACAATATCATTGACATTATGTTTTTATAGAAAATAGTCTTTTATGGAATATTAATGGTTTAATGTATTTATTTCGACATTTTATTTCTTTATTCTCATTAAAAATATAATTTTAAGAATACATTATACTGATTTTTAATTATTATTCTTCTTTGTCGTCCTCTTATGATATATTCTTCCATTAGTATGGTGATATTATTGTTTAAAAATCTAGAATTTATGATTTTAATCTTAGATTTAAACTTCTATTATAGTCTATAATATTTGGTATGGATAAAATTTATAATATCATAGACCACATTGAAAAAGTTTACATCTAACAAGAAAATACCATTTACTTGGACAACAATTATTTAGGTTTTCTATTAGTATAATAGTGTTTGTATTTATTTATATCACCTAATTAATTCATACCTTCAGAAATCAATTATAGATATAACATATTAAATTAAACGATCGTATTAATATCAATTTTGGATTTCAAAATTATAATATCCTCCCAATAAGACACATTAGAGAGATAATATATAATATTTATTCTACTATGCCTCTCATATACACTAATAAAATCAACAACATGACTTATAATTTTTGTAATGGATTATAATTTTTTAAATATATAAATATTCAAATTATTTATTGTAAATATACTATGTCCTTATTCACATTATATTCAAATTAATAAAAAATTTAATGTTTTATTAGTGTACATTTTGATAATTTAAAATCCATGGGTTGTTTAAATATAGTGTTTCATAAAGAACATACCAATTTTCTTATAACCATTAAAACTATCTCCATCATGTCTAGTCTATTTCAATATGATAAATGATTATGTCATCAAAAAATGAAATTTAAAAAAGAAAGAAAACAAGATAATTAATTCATATATACAAAAAATAGTAACCCATTTTATTCATCATCTCCTAAGACAGTTTCCAATCCAGGTATGGAAACGTATTCTGACAAATAAATCTCTCTATTATTCCAATAATATAAAAAAACTATTTTACGCATGGAAAATAAATAATCCAATTACCAACCCATGAATTTAATACTATTTTTTAATCCAGTATTGAAATGAAAAAAATAATAAGCAAGGTTTGTGGGTCAATAAAGTTTTCTAAATTTTTTATGTCCCTACCCAAGTTCCACTAAACTGGTCTTGTTAGATGGTTCACCAAAACTCCTCAATGACACCTCCAAAAATTGGAAAGGGTTACATCTTTTAGTGATTGCCTAAGGTTTTTTCTATGTGGATATTATTCCCTAATATCATAGATAGTGAAATTTTATAAATAACTAATATTTATGAATAGAATTAAATAATAAATGTATATAAGAAATAAATATTAAATTAATGAAATAAATGAGGAAATTAACTAAATAAAGAAAACAATTCCCTGCATAAAAAAGTTATAGCCCTTGGGGTTGATTATATATATTGCAGTACATAAAAGAATCTAAAATGAGAATACATGTCTCTATTACCAAATCTAAGGGGAACCTTATACCTGGTCTCTGTAAAACTATTAATATACTCTGGATAGATCACTAGAATCCACTTCAGTAGTTCCACTCAATCATGTTACAATAGGCCCACCATAATATTCATGGATCCATTATCAACCTACAAGTATAAAAATGGTCTGAATTCACATAGAGGTGAATGTACAAGTTGTGAGAATTAAATCTCAGTAGGCTACCCCTAGTGTTGAACCAATAATTTTCTGGAATAATTTAATTCTCTTGAATATACTTATCATAACTGAGACACAACATGAATAATTTTAAATAAGGTGAAACTAATGTCAATATGTGGGTCCATGATACTTATTGGATAATAGGTATATGAATAACGTTAAAATATCAATGGAATAACACTCATGTTTTGTATAATTAAGTAGATAAATTGGTCTATAATACCAATCAAAAATACCTGCATTGGATACTATTGGAAATGCCTTTGAAAAAGCTATGTCACCATTCGAGGATTCATTTCCTATCACTAGGATCAACTGATGTCCCTTAAAATGTCCACAATGAATGATTATAAGTAATATATGGACATCCTATAAAACAGGTAATGATATGGATGCCATAAAACTCATGGAATGTAAATTATTCCTGATGTATAAGCCTTATGTCTTGGTCCATAGGTGGTCACGACACTGGTTCTCATATGAAACCTAAGGGTGTAAACGTTGTTTGATCTATAAAAATTTATTTTTCGATCCATTTATATGCTCAATATCCAATTAATAACATGATAAAAACCCCACCAATATATATATGTGAAAATTATATTAATGGTTCGTCCACCAAACCATAAAAAGGAATCATAGGAATCATCCTAAGTGATTTTAATAGATCCACAACATTATCATAAGATGGTTATTGTATATCATTTCCACCCACAATTAATATAAAGATCCAAATAAAAGTCCATATAATTACTTATAGGCATCATGATAATGTAATAATCAATAATGTATTCAAAAAAAAATTGGATCCTAGGAATTAGGTTTGGGTGTCCTAATAAATAATATATGATAAAAAAGGTCAATTCTAGACCCCATAAAGTACATTTCGGGATCCAAAAATTAAAATACCCTTGTATTTGGATCATTGTCCAAAATCCATGAAGCCCCTCTAGAAATCGTATCAATATCAATCATAATAATGTAAGTTCATAAATAATGGATTGAGTGTGGTTTAATACCTAAATCTTGGACTAATACCACAACCTCTCAGGAATTCTTGTTCGACATGGGTTCTACATGTGACCATCTAGCATATCTAACTCAAACCTTAGTCCACTAGACCATGGATGGTCAAACACTTGGGTACCCACTAGTTTCCCTAAAAAAACATAGTCGAGGTAAATTAATCAGGATCCTCATGGTCTATATGTAAGAGAAGGAATACCACTTTGTATATTAGAAGTTAATATGTATGAAACATAATCCATTAGTTGATCCTTGGAATTGCTAAGTAAGAAAAATAATCATACTATAGATCCTTGAAAATATTGTGTATATATAGGAATCCTACACCAAATCCTCTAATTCAGAACATAGGAAGAAGCATCCAACATGGGATCTATAGTATCGAATAAGATCTCACAGTAACACATTGCAAAACCCCATATCTAAAATCTCACTTCCTCCTAGGACATATGGGAACATATTAAAAGGGATATATCCTGATGGAAAAATTTATGTAATAACCATTTAATTGATATGTTTCATAGCGCATCACATACCAAGGAATCGTTATAGGTTGGTTAAAAAACCAGACCAATCAGTCTCAAAATTTCATGTCTAGGTCTTACTTACTAAAGAATCTTTGAGAAACATATAATTGGTATCTCTGTGAAAAACTCTTATTTCCACTAACCATTTTGTATGAACATCAAGTGGGTATCATCCCATATATGAACCATATGTTAAATATGAATAAAATTACATATCAGAATCCCCTCCCTAATATAACTCTCTCTCCCCAATACACCTCTTATGATTCCTCCAATCACCGTAAGGGTTCTACCATCAGAGTTCATGTTGAAAAACACTCAAAATAGACTAATACAATGTAAAATTTATACTATAGGGAATATTAAACGGATAAAAATCCTCAAAATGGAATAATGGGATAAGTACATGATATGTATATTGTAATACATGGTTTTTACATTCAAAGACCCACATGGGAATGTACTCCAACCCAAAATGGATTGTAAACCCCAAGTACATGGAATGTGTGTTGTGTTAAAATTGCATTCCTGGAATGGGGAACATTCCTATGTACCTCACATGGCATGGACATGTGTTTTATCTATGTTATGTATATCTACACAATTTGTAATCCCCACAGTGTCTGACTGTGTTTTTTTCATGACTGAGTGCACCTACACATTCTATTTATCCATGTACTCAAATACATGGAAGGGTAAGAATATATATCATATAATTCCAATATATATAATGTGTTTCGAAAAAATATATTTCTTGAATGGAAAGAAGAAAATGACATTTTTTCCTGCTCTAAATGCCATGTGGTTGGATTTCTTAAATGTGAACCCATTTAAACAGCCTAAAACCTATATGTTCTTTGTATAATCATAGGTTGATCCAATAAGGTTAATTAACAGTAAATTATAACCTTAAATATATAAATCATTAAATATAAAGGTAGTTATTACATAATAATAAAAAAAGTTCAATAATTAGTCTGATTCCACTAATGAATCACTTGTTTCCATGATCTACACATATCGCTTGATGATCATTCTCCTCGCTATTTCTATAGTGGAACCACTCTTCTTCTCCCCCTATTTCACTCTATACATATCCTTATACTCTCTTAGTCACAGTGACAAAACCCATAGGGGGTATTCATGGGAATCTAGGTGAGATAATGGAAAATAATATGGAAAATGAAAAGGAATAAAAATGATTAAAAATGAATAAAGATCATGTATCTGATTGAAGTGATTGAAAATATTATATATATATATATCAAAAAACCCATATTTTGAACTCAATAGAGGAAAAAAAATCTCATCACAAAACTCCATTAAATAAATATAAAAAAATGTGACAATAAATTAATATTTAATAAATTAAATATTAAATATTAATTATTCCATAAAAATTCAAAGGGACGTAGATTCCCAATAAAATAAATTCTCACTACAAACACTATTTTTTGGCACCAAAAGAGTCTTTAAATAAATTATCAAAGATCAACTATTTTTGGAAATTCTATTTTACCCATTATGAACATATTAATGGTAAAAATGAAAATTACATCTGAAATTCATAGTTCTTAAAAAAATGGTCCCTTACAACCTCACCACCACAATCCTTCTCATCCTCCCAAAAAAAATTGGATATAAAATAGTATCCATGTTTTCATCCAAAGAATCTACACAACAATGATTATATGACTATCCAATGATGAGTCTCACAGTTTCCACAACTCTCCCGTTATAAAAGAGGTTTAGCTAGGATTGATCTAATACTCCATACTATATGAGTATCTTTATCTTTAACTCACCATAGAGTTCCATTCTCAAAGTCCCAACCTTATTTCTGTAAAAAATGAAATGAATTGAGTTTCCAAAGCCACTAATATTAGAAATCCAAATAAAAGGCATCAAAATAACTCCCATTCCTATTCATAATTGTTTTTCATAAATCACGACATTTCAACCCATAATGAGGATAATTATCCTTAAACAACCAATAATGAACTCCTCTGCATATGTCTTTCCCAATACTACTCAATGAGTGAAACTACCAATGAGTTTCATCATCAAACCATAAAATATTTTTTAAAATTTTTGTGTATATTTAACGCTCTCCCAAGGAAAAAATAGAGATATCATGATATGGGATATGATTGTCTCTATCTTATGAGTAGGGTAATACTCTGTAAATAGGTGTGTATCTATCTCTTTGAGATACTTTCACACAAAACAAGGCCATACATGGATTTAACAAACTATAAAAACCAAATCTACATACAATGTGTGTCTGTGTCACCCATGATTCAACAACCACATAAAAACTAGTTGATTTAAAAGATTGTACTCATCACAATGTAACTTACTTTTATCATACTCAATACTATTGGTATCCATGCTCAAAATTATTTCTTTGAAACCAATGTTTTTACGATCAAACATAGAAAGTCAATAAATAATGGTTTAAAAAGTACCACATGTTACATTGGTGTAACATTATCACATGGCTAATTCCCTCACAAGTAATCCATTACTATAAAATAGATTGTCATTCTACATGATACATCAATCACACTAGTACAAATTTTCCCTTATATTTCTTCTTCAAAATCCATCAACTCGAATGTTTCATGAATTACTCCATGATATCCCATCACATAGAAACAATTTCCACAAAATTAATCATCAAACACATTAACACTAGTATAATTGAAAACCTTCTCATAAATTTCTTCCCATGAAAGTCATTCTTGAAAACAGTCACCGTAGATGATTATTATATTTCAATCACATCATCATACCCATATTTTTTTGACCACCTTCAGTGAATTAGTAAAAACATGCGCTTGAAACCAGGATATATACATTATTGGTTAATTCTAAACTAACAATTTTTAAAAAAAATCCAATTTTTTAGAAAATTTTGTCCTTCATTGATGTATTCATATTGAGACTCAATCCTTTATTTTGAAATGACATCAGTTTTTTCACTAATCTTACTATATTTAATCATAAAAATATCTTCTTTCCTTTTAATAATTTTTTTATTCACTAATGTAAGTTCCACATGCTTTAATATGTCATTTACCATTAAGTGTATTTTGGAATGATTTAAAGAAAAACAATAAATGATTTATTTTTAATGGTTTATCATGTGTTATTTCAAAACATTGAAGGTATTTCATATGGTTTTCATATTCGTTTCAAAATGTTCGATTAAACATATTAAAATATTTTTAATATGAAATAAGTATGATTGGGTTTTTATAATTTATTAATGGATTAAATGTTTTATTTTGTTGATAAAAATATTTTTTAACAAAATGGTTTTCTTTAATTAATATTTTGGATGTTTGAAATGGAAATGATCTTTCATGATAAATTTTTTATTAATCATTTAATTTTGATTTTTCATGATGGATGGATCATGGGAATAATATAATGGTTATTGAAATAGGGGTTTTGTAATTTTTGGGGTCTTGGGGTGGAGAGATATTGAATCTTTTTATCCTATAGAATGTTGATTTTTTTAATCCAATGATGATAATTATTGGGATCCTTGTTTCTGGAAATATCACTCCACAATTTGTTTATTCAAATGGAATCTATGGTATAATGATGAGAAATTGTAGATTTATTCTTTTATTTTATAGACTCACATCCTAATTATAATCTATATAGAAATTTTAAAGTATTCTTGGCATATTAAATGAAGAAGTAGGTGTTATCTGAGTTAGAAAGCTTGTGTACATAATAGATGTAGTATTGGAATATAGAAATACATTTTTTAGATTTTTCTTCTCTTATATTTTATAACTAATATAACTACTAATATCCAGTGATATATGAACTCGACAATTGGTGTGGGTATCTTTTATATATCTCTGATCACATGATAGCTACCCGACAAGATAATTTCTATATTTTGACTCTTTTATAATATATTTTTGATTGTGGTGAGGTATATTTTATACTAATTTATATTACATAATATTATTTATTCCGGAAAGGTACATGATAAAAACTCATAGATTCAATATCAATTATTGAAACTATATTGTGATATTTTATTCAATAAATCTTAAAATAACTTTTTAATAAAAATGGATTTCAACATGTATTTTTCCTCTATGTTTTCATTATGTGTTTTATATTAATGAATGTTACTCTTTTAAACTCAATTTTCCTCATAAATTGATTCATGCATTTGAAGTATCCTTTTTAGAATGATTCATTATTTACCATATGTATTTATATGATCACATTGTACAATGTATTGATTTAGAATAGGATCACATAGTACTATTTATGGTTTTAAAATAGGAATACCAAATCATCCTAAATATTCAGTATCATTAAAAAGATATTAGACATTATATCCTATTTTATTCCATGTCTAGGTAAATCCATTTGATTACCCATATAATTTATTGATAATTTTTCCTTTCCATAATTTGTTCTAAAATAGTATTTATAATTATTATTCTCTTAGTGATATTAATTAAGGTGATTTTGAAAACATTTCAGTTTATGCAAGAAATTCTAATAGACATTTATATGCATAAGTCAAGTTAATCATTGAACTTAAATTAATGATCATGGACAATTTATATTGATAGATATAATTATTATATCATGTAATATAATAAAATCATAATTTACTAAGTATTATGTTATCATATTATGATAACTTCATCATTTAATAACATAAATTTAGTTAAATAACATCTATTTACATCTATAGGAAATTTAATGATGACTACCAAAAATTAATTTGGTAAACTAGAAAATTAAATTTATTTATTCTTGGTGTCCTCTAGCACTATCAATGCTAGAGTAGCATTATGTGCCATCCCCTCTAGTACTTATATTACTCTTATTATATGAATCTTTTTATAACTACATGGCGTGTGGCTTTTTCACTTACGTTTATGTCTTCTATAATTTGGTAATAGTTATTTTTTTTAATTTTTTTTAATAATGTGTGGGAACATGTGGATATATATAGATAAAACGTGGATCACATTATCAGGAAACACACCACATAATGCTAAGTGTATGGAATATAATTTTGATTTTTCAATTTCAAATCGATCCATTGATGGAAGAATAAGATGACCATGTCCTTAATGTATATTTAAAAAATATTTGAAGAGACATGATGTTTATTAACACTTGGTATTGAAGAAATAACATTATCAATAATTTTTTTTAGACTTGGAATATAGAATCGAACATTACAAAAACATTGAACACTAACGTCAATCGATTGAATGAGCTCTCAACTTCATCGACAATATACAATGAAATGAAAAAATATATTAATGATTCATTTGGATTTGTAAGATAACAACATCAACATCATAACATATAATAACAACAAGTTGAGGGTGATACAAATAAAAACGTGGCGTCTGATGTTTTTGAGACTTTATGACAACCAGATAAATTTTTTAACATATAATTGGATCGTCCTCTATACTATTTGGAGAATAATGTAAGAGAAAACATAATTTAGAAGATAGATCTGTTTCATAGTTTAGTTGATGATTGAAATGTTGAGCTGTATAGTGGTTCATTGAAATATTCAAATCATTCTTCTCAACTGATGTTATACCATATCGAATACCGATGCGGAATTAAAAATAAGGTGATTTACCTAATATAAGAATTGTTGCATGATTCATTTCCTGAATCAATTATACCAGATTTTTTATGATATGATAAATGTTTTCAACAATATTTTTCTAAATTATACAAAAATATAGGTGTGTACCAGTGATTAAATGTAATATTGGGGAGAGGATTCAAGCTCACATGATTGAAAAAAATGTTTTTATTCTAAATGGTAGTAAATTAGTGATTTTGGAAGTCTAAATAAACATAAAACTATAAAGAAGAAGATAAGAAACAGACTTAAAAAGGGTTTTCATTACTTTCATTTAAATCTTTGATTTAAAAGATTATTCATGTCATCAAAAACTATCGAACACGTGAAGTGTAATTCTCTAGATAATAACAATGATGGGTTAATATGAAATTCAATATATTCAAAAAAATTAAATAAATTTTATTCATTACATCCATATTTATTATCTAATCCAAGGAATGTTTAATTGGGATTGGATGTCGATAGATTCAACCCATTTTGGACATTGATAACTAGTTACTGAACTTGACTGGTTAATTTGATGCCTTACAATCTACTTCCATGTATGTTTATGAAAAAAACAAATTTTATCATTTTATGGTCATTCATGGAAATCAAATTCCTAGAAATGAAATTGGTTTATACTAACGTCATTTAATATAATAATTATTGGAGTTATGGAGGAATGTGGTTGAACCATATGATGCATATTCTAGAAAAATGATCAAAATGTAAACTTCTCTAATGTGGACCATTAGAGAATTCCCCAGACTTGGGAATTTAGCATGTTGGAACACTTACATTTGTTTGGATTTTTTTGGTGTCTTTAATTTTGAGCCAAAACAACTATGTCACAGTAAAAAATGGGGATTCTTTTTTCATCAAGGATTCTCGATGTATCTAAAAGAATTTTGTTGACTAAGTCAAAATTCAATGGTTCTATAGATCTTAGACCACCATTGATGTTGTTAAAAACTTCCTAAATATTGGAACAACATGGAAATGTGGAAATAGAATTTGGGTTGGTGTGTAATTTGAATGATAGTGGGAAATGAGTTCTATGTGCATCACCATGTGAAATTGTAATGCAACAATTAAAATAAAAACCTATATTATCCAAACTTTCGTATTGGGATTTTAATTTTTTGTAGAATAATCTTTATGTGATGCATATTGAGACACATATTTTTGATAATTTGATATTCACATTTCATAATGAACGTATAAAATTAATGGATCATATCAATGATTTAATGACATATATGCAATGAACATAAAGCTTGATCTATGTCCATATGAGAATGGAATGTATGATCTGAAAAAAATTCAACATAAAATGTCAATAAAGATGCATTCCTTCGAATTTTGAAACACGTGAAGGTATTTGATGTGTATTAATGTAACATATCATGGTGTGTTGACTTTATGAATCATAGGTTACATGTATTGGAAAGTCATGATTCATATATTTTGTCACAATAGTTTATACCATTGTAATTGCATACATTATTACCTAAAAAGGATACTACTATTTTACTTCAATTTTTCACATTCATCAGAAAACTATGTGAGAAAACTCTACTAACTTTTAAGCACGACATCCATTATGAGATATTTTTATTGACATTTTGTGCAATGGATATGATCATTTCTCTGAAGTTTTTTACTATCATGATGTATTTAAGAGTGAATTGGGTTGATGATGCTAAATTATGAGTCCATGTACATTATCTATGGGTGTATCCAGTAGAGAGGTACATTAATTTTCTATTTTTAATTCAATTAAACAATTCTGGTCACTTAATTAAATACCAAATTCCATTTGTTCATTTATTACATTAATATCTTGGGAATTTTAAATCATATGTAAAAATTAAAGATTGACTTGAAGGATCTAATTATAAAGGCCACTTGGTAGAGGAAGGTACTACCTTCTCTTCTAGATACTTCAATGATATTAATAAAATATTCGATCAAGTTTGACATGTTGAAAAAATATTAAATCAATATCAACTACCAGAGAAATAAAAAATCATTCATAATATTGGTTTTTATATTGGGAGGAGATAAAATGTTATACGGACTGAAATGGAATTATCATCGGCACGTAGATATGTGATTCTGACTAGTGAAATTGATGATCCAATTATTTATCAGAAAAGGATAAAACAAAGAGACGAATTATGGGCCAAACATGAAATTAAAAAGATATAAATAAAGCGGTTAATAATGATCTTTTAGAATGGTTTGTAAGAAGTATATGTTGATAAATATTGAAATCTAAACAAATATAATGTTATCTCATATATTTTTTATATATAATAATATATATGTTTTTGTAGATTATGAATAATAATACCCAAGTTTTTTTCCTGAATATTTGTAGTTTCTTACTCGAGGTCCTCTAAAACAGGGTATAATGTTGGACGTGTACAATGTGAAGGGATTTATAATTTGTATAGTGGATTGGGAGTAGGGGTTGAAAACACAAAATAGTGTTATATTATTGCTTTACTAAGTGTGATACTATTGAAAGTTGATTGATATTATAAAATTAAACTACCATAATAATTTTTTGTTCTTTTATACAAATGTAATTAGGTCGATTTTACCAGGTGTGTTAAAAGAGATTCCAAGACCATTACTTTGGTAAACATATCTCACATGATTGATGTTTGTGGCCGTGAATTAAATTATCTGTATATCTTATCATTGTATGATAAAATGGTATATTATGTGGATGATTTCATCAATGAAGGGTATAGTGTAGTTGCTCATGAAAAAAATGAGAATTGTATGATATGGCTAAGGAAGTAGAATATTTGACCTTCGATATTAAATCCCAACAATAGAAAGAAATGAACTTATTTTTCTATCATTTTATTGAAAATAATTTTCAATCAAGAGTGAATTAAGTAGATGAAGAATTAATGTTGTATGAAAACAACATTATTTATGGATAATATGATTTATTCCTTAGTCATCGATTCATTTATCAACAACTTATGTCATTTTTATAATCATTCATTATAATAGTTATTTATATTTTGTTTTTCAATGTTGTACATTTGTTACATTTTTAATTTATTTCTACATGAACTTATTGAAATAAATGTTTAGAATTTACATTATTTGACTAAATAAGAGGAATGTCAAGGAGGAAGTGTTATATTAATACTAGTCGACCACCAATAGTTGGCACTAGGTCACTCCTAGTTTTTCATATGGATATTAGAGGGTGACTATTATAGGTTATGAAATTAATCTGAATAAATTTATTGATGTTTTTTTATATTACTAACTATTTTTTTTAAAATTCAAACAATAATACTATAGAGAAATATAGGAAATTTTCAGATGTTTGGAATCAGAATGGAATAATTATAGTTTTCCCATTTGACTATTATGGTGTCCCTACAGATGATGTTGTGGGAATATTTGGCCAGATTCTAGGCTAGCTGCTGGTGGAGCCAGTTACGATTTCGATTACTAATAAAGAATGGATATAAATTACATATTCTTAGAAAAATGATGTATTATATTCATAAACAATGTAATTTTTAATATATAATGGTGTAATTTAATGTCATTATGTTATTAAATTCTATTATTTTTAAAATGAATCATTTTTACATATTTTGTTCCACTTTCCCATTGGTAATGTAATCGAATGATAGTGGACATTAAAAGCATTTGTTAATTTATATTATAAGGTAAATGTATTTTTCATCGGTGGTAATGTATCAATGATCAGTGGAGATTAGGTAAATAAAAAAACATTAAAATTATTTAGTTTCCAAAATTTTATTGGTTTTATGTTCAAATATGAATACACAACACTGTTAAATTTTCAATATAATTATCTTATAGGTTCCACTAGAAGGAAGTATATATAGATATGAACACGGATATTGAGATAGAGAGGGTGATGAGTAGAGTTCATCTAGAAGTGATTATTAGTCATTTTTATGTCTTGGATGAATAAAGAATGAGAGGGTTTGTTGATTTTTTATTTGTGACATAACATTAAAACCATTTTTGGTTCTATTTAAACAAATATAATTATTTTTATGCCATATATGTTATATATATATGTGTGTGTGTGTCTGTGTGTGTGTGTCTGATTTTGTGTTCTTTTGATATGGATTTTTGTGATACTAATAGGCGATACACTTGGTTTTCTTTTGTTTTTTTTTCAAGGTAGTTCTGGTGCTATAGGATCTACATCTGCCATGTTTTTTATAAATCATCATTTAGTAGTGATTTAAAATGCTTCTAGATATGGTAATGTTTTTTCAATGGTTAAAACTACAACTATAAGTTTATTTTTTCTCATAGATAAAACCACCACTAATTATTATGCACTATTATTTAAAGGTAGTTTTATTCAATTTAGAAATTTTTTTCTAGGAAAACTTTTTAGGATTTTTTAGCAATTTATAACCACATCTAAATCCACATATATTCCTCTGGGAAACCACCACGAAAAAAATAACTCTTACAAAATTCACGTTCGACAATGCATATTAAAATATCCCACTAAAGAGAAGAGACATCCAAATTTTAGATGCTGACCAATGATTTTGAGGTAGTTTATTGAAATGGTCACAACTCCATATAGTGGTGGTATAAAGACCTTCCAAATAAAAAAACGGCAGCTAGTCAACACTTTTTTTTAGTGAATCATGTATGGATATAATTATTGATTTTATTTTTATTCAAGATATATATAAAATTTTTATATATTTTGAATTATAATATCACACCTAAATTCTTAACAGCCCACTCTTTGGAAATCAAAAACCTCATTCTTATGTATGAAGGACTACCACATGATGATCAAATGTGATGTCTTTTTCATATTTAGTTATATTTGGATAGTAATAAGAATAGATAAAATGAATATATATGAGAATTTGGAAATATTTATACATATTGAATTTCGATATCACATATACATTCTAACATTCAATTCAATCTGGTATACGATAACATCGCTCGGTGCACGACGAACTACCATGTCACAAAGCATTATGAATCATTTTTCACTAACTAAATTTGTAGAAGGTAATAAATATATTTTAAAGAAATATAATATATATATATATATATGAAATAATAATGATACTGGAATAGTTAATTAAAAATTACCATTATTTTTCTCTATCAATTAAAAACATGGAAATTATGTTCATATATACCTATGACCTATTATCTTCCTGTATAGTGTATTCCATTCTCTATGTATAAATATTATTTATTAATATAAATACATATATAATAAATTTATATCATATTTATTACATTTTTAATAAAAATTTTCTTATTTACACATGATTAATTTAATGGTATCAAAAATACCAAATCACAATATATAAAAAAACAATGTAGTTTTTACCTAAAACATGATTATAACAAGGAATGGTCATTGAATAGGTAAAAAACGTTCCAAAGTAAATAATATGAAATATGTATACTATTCTACAATATATTTTAAATAAACCAAACATTATTGTAAATGAGTTTTGAATGTGTATGAAGGAAGTTCAGATTCACAGAAAGGGATTTCTAGTCACTATTATCTTTCTTTGAACCTGATGCCACATTCACCAATCTATTATGTTATGTTGCTTATATACATCACATTTGATATTTTATATCATTTATCTACTTCTTCTATGATATTTTAATATTTCTTATGATAGAATTTTAAAATACATCTTATGATTCATGAGATTACCAAAGTGGTAAGGGATTTCAGTACCAATTTATTTTCTTTTTAGAATATGTTCTCTTTTACCAATATTTTCATTATAAGGTGTATATATATTCCCATTGAGATGAAATATCATGTATTTTGTTTTATTGTAATGATATTTTCAATTTTATTTATTTTTAATGCTTTATGGGGAATATGATTCAATGTTAATAATTTTGTAAGGGTTTCATGATAAAATACCATATCTTGTTAGGTTATTTTATGTGTATGCTTATATTGATGAAATATTATAATCCATATCTCAATAATATAATCTCCATTCTTCTAATCTAGTTATTTATTGAAAATACATGTTTTCCTTAAATTTTCATCTACTAAAGAACTGATGAGACAAATAGAATATTTTTATGATAAATATTATATTTTATCTTTTCTGATAAAACCCCTTTTTCATCCATAACCATGTTTTGTAGAAATGTATTCAGTTTTTGAACATTATCCATAGGATTTTTAAGTTACATTTTTACACATGTTTTAATTTTTACAATGTATTTAAAATAGATATTCACTAATTTTTCCAAAGAAAGTCTTGTATGGACTTTTCTAATGATGTGAAATGAATCTCTATTTCAATGTATACAAAAAGAACATAATTTCACACTATCATAACCAATAAATCATTTGAAGCTTAAATTATATGTTATAAGTATATTTTAAAATATAATTATTTCAACAATGTTTTTTGATCATTTTGTTAAAAGAGTGTTTCTGAATGGGAAAATGTAATTTTTCTCAATAATGGTTTTAAATGATCGTTAAATTTTCTTTTATAATATTCTAATAATTATTTAACAAAAATCGTTTTTGAAAATATTTTATGTTTTCTAATTTTTTTAAAAAAATTGGAAAGGCTATTTTATAGTATAAATTATCCTATTAATATTCAAAAATCTTATTCCATCTGGGATGATAAATTTTTTGTAACTTATTCTTTAATGGGATTTGATCCAAGGATGCCATTTTTATTCTTTCTCAAAAACATTTTTTATAATGAAAACATGTTTCTGAAACTCTTTTATTTTCAGTGGGTTAAGCTTTGACGTAATGTTTTATAGAGACTATTTATTTTCAAGGGTAATGATGTTATGAATGATTTATAAAACACATTTCTTTTTAATGGTAATGACATTATGAATGTTTTATGACCCTATGGAACAAAACATTATGGTTTATATGATGTTTGGTATAGTTATATCACCCTCATTCATTGGGTAATGATTTTTGTTCTATGATATCAGAGGGTACATGGGTGGTTGTCTCATTCCTGATGTAGGTACATATTTTTTCATCCTAAGACTAACATGTTTTTAATGTCTTGGTGGATATCATGGAAATTATATTTTCTATGGCTATGAATATTAGATAACTCTATTTCTTATTAATAATGTTATGCTCACATTTCTAGTACTAATTGATTCTATTTTGACTCTAGTTTTATGAACCCCCAAAATTTATTACATTAGGCAGGTTTATGCTCTATGATATATCTTGTATGGGTTTGAGGGTTATTTTTATTTTCTCAAACCCATATTCTTATTTTATATTGGTATCTCCCTTTTCTACCCTTAATGGGAATTTGAGATCCCCATTTCATATGTTTTATTTCCCTAGGATATGAATGATGGTATTTTGTATGATATATCTAAGAAGGGTTCTTGTTTTGAGGAACTATTTGGGAGATGACATAGCACACATATGATCTAGTTTTTTATGTGTACATGTATCCAAATGAACAATACCTAATCGATTCTGGAATGGATCATTATGTTATATAAAAAATATTCATATTTTAAGATATAATTTTTATATATGGGATGTTTGGGGCCCTTATTTACAATATACCACATTATAATTATATGAGACATATCAAAAGTAACTAGGAATCATCCATAGTATTAAATAATAAATGTTTGAAAGAAAAAAATATAATCAAGGATATAATAATTGATGAAATACAATAAGGGCTTAAGCAAACTTGTTATAAACACAACATTGATCACCAAATAGTTTCATATATCATACTAGAGTACGTAAATGAAACTAAAAAAATTGCATTGATATAGTTCTATCATTGAAAAAAAACACATTCTTAGACATCATGTCACTTTCAAGCCTCTCTAGCTCAATCCTGAGAATCCACAAGAGTGGATCTTCTCAGTCGCATAACTATAAGACTTTCTCTATCCCTCAAGTATTTGTGATAAATAATAATGGAACACATAAGGTCTGGATTCACACCAAGGTGCATGTAAAGGGGGTTAGAAGTACATCTCAGTAGGTCACCCCCAATGGTGAATCAATAATCATCTTATATAAGTTAATTCTTGTGCAATATACTCATCCATGTAGAGATAAAATTGAAAACAATTTTTGTACGGTGAAACTATAGTCAATACTTTGATATAAAACCTTACCAACAATACATCCATAGAAAAAGATATTGAGATGGATTTCATACAACTTGATTGGTGAAAAATTGATTCAATCATTGGTTATGTAATCCCGATCAAAAATACATTCTTCATCCAATGTTAAAAATATATTTTAGAATGATATATCACAATAGGGAGTACATGTATCACCACTGGGTTCACATGTATTTTTATTGATCACTATATTAATTTTTTATAGGTAAAATATGTTCATGTTATAAATATTGTAGTATGATGGATGCCATACCACTCATTCAATGGACATATAACCAGATGTTTGAGCCCAAGATCCAGGTTAGTATGTAGTAATGATACTGGATCTCGGATGAATCCTAATTTGGATGACCCTTAAGAAATATGTAAATAATGAACTATAGATTGAAGTTTGATTTAGACATAAAATCAATAAAATGATCAAAAACACACACCCATACGAGTTTGTGGAATATAGAAATGGTGAATCGAAATGGAACTAGGGGAGAATCCAAGGAATCACATGAGGAGAGCATAATCAATCAGATAGAGTATATCAAGATAATAAAGTATCATTATTCCTATTCTCCATTCATATAAGGTTCAAAATAAATATCCAAGGAAGTACCACTGGGTGTCCTGATAATGTAATAGTGTAACATGCATGTTTAATAGAGTGATCTCAAGAAGTACCGATGGCCATTCCAATAAATAATATCTGGTAAAAAGTATTAGATCCTAGAACCATGTTTTCACCTCTTGTATTAACCAATCATAGGTCACCTAACATCAATATCATCACCGATAATCAAATAATAACATAAGGAAATCCTAGTTGCACCAATAATAATCATTTGAATTCATAAATAATAGAATAAGGATTTCTAATGTCCTAAACCCACCACTAATAAAATATGCTATCATTATTTCATGCTTACCATGGGTTTTGGGTGACACCTACTTCCATATCTACCCAAAACCATAATGCACTATCTCAATTTCGATCAGTACATGGGGAACCCACTGGTTCCTATACATCAACCATAGGATTAGAATCCTTCTCAGGATCCTCAGAGGTCCACTCATAATCAATGAAATACTTCATGGTTTATGTTAAGTCATCATGTATGAAAAGAAACCTTTTGGGTCTCATAATTAATTAGCAGATGCATCCTATATAGGATCCTCATAGTGTGAAAGTAAAATAAGGCATCAAACACTAGATTCTATATGTCTAAAGAACATGAGGCATCCAACATGGGATCCTCAGTCATCAGTATGATCTCAGTAAAACAAATCCCACAATATCATCTCTCACATATTATTGTCTCCTTAACATGTTGGGAAAATATAAAAACTGATACATCATCCTGAAAAAATATTCATAAAAATCATTCATGGGAGATGGCCAAGAGAATATCTCTTATCAAGGTCTCAATATTGGATAGTCTGAAACCCCCATCAATTGAATCTCAATAAGTGATTTCTTAGTACTACTAGACATGGGGTATCTTGGATACATCTGAGGTGTACCATGTTGAATAGATTCCAATTCCACTTACCATTTCATATGACAAACTAGTGGGTATAATCCCATGTCTCACTTGCAGGAGATAACATTTTTCAGATACTGGATGTCACAACACTATGTTATAGCTCGATCATATAAAGATACATCATATGATTCCTTGAATAACCCAAATGTTTCTACCATCTCCAAACACAAGGAATCAATTTTTAAAAAGGACAAATCATGCACTAAATTATCACCATGGGGTGTCAGTCATGAACACCCATAAAAAGAGTTGTAGGGGATACATAACTATTTGTAAACCCTAGTACATGACGTGTCCAATTAAATACCCACATGGGAATGCAATCCAATCAGACGTGTAGTATAAAACACTTTTATAAGTCGTTCATTTCATATACATGATGTGTAACCTATAAGGTATACCTTCTTGTATACCTTATAACGCATGCCCATTTCTTTAATCATGGCCCAGTACATCTATATAGTGTGTAACCAATGCAGGATTGGACTCTATATCCTATGTGGCCGAGTACCCCTATACAGACTATCTAGTCATTTATGGATATACATTTATGTGTACAATTATATGGAATGTACTCCAAGTACATAGAATTTATATTAAAAAATTAATATTCCCAAAACCCAAAGAACACATGGAGTGTTCCCTAAAAGTTCTCATTGTCTGATATGAGTTCCATAATAGGGAACCCCTATGAATGGACCAAAATCCTATTTTTATACTAATTAGAATTTATTGACCTAGTAGAGGTATATAACATAATAATATAGAAAAAAATTAATTTGATAAATCTATAGATATTCATTGTATAAAAATTTAAAAATGCATACCTTTATGTGGAATCCACTAAAGCTTCTCATGTATCAACAGTCTCTAGATACCACTGGAAAATCCATATCCTCTCAAACCCTGTGGTAAGAAATTTCTTCCTCTCCCCATATAGATACCATATCTGCCTCTCCTATCATTTTCCAGTTGAATGAATCCCACTTATAGATTACATGAAAACCCTGGTAGAATGGTTAAAAGATAGCGGGAAATAAAATAAAAATAAAACAGGGCACGTTCCCAACACCTGACATAATTTTATGCCTTAGTTAGGGAAAACATATTTCATGGGACTGAATGGAATAAAATTAATCATAATAAAAAAAACCTTTCAATTGATATATCTAAACAAACATGTGATAATTAATTAATATTTAATTAAATAATTATCAGTTATTAATTATTTGAATAAAATATGAATGACTAAGCTTTCGGATAATCATATATCATCATGTAAACACCCAATTATAAAACCAATAGAGTTGTTAGAATATTTATCCAAAATAAAGTTCTCATGTAAAAAAATCTATTTTACCCCTCATATGAATCTAAAAAAATCAATTTTATATTCAATTTCACAATTCAGGAAAACATGGGTCATTATAATTTTAAACCACATTAATACTATATGATTCAAAATTTATTATACTCAATGATCCATTGAACCTGTTTGAAATATTTTAGAAACTACCTTACCCTTTTATTTTTCAAATTAATTAAATATATTTATCACAAAATAATATAGTTGCTTCACCTATAATATAAATATTAATATAAGGTGTGTGATTACTTCACTAGAATCACACATAAAAATATTTTAATCCTTTATGGTTGTTAAAATATTTATTGAATACACATTATTAAAGAATATATATGAAATTAAAATAATTTATAACTATCAAATCATCATCAAGACACATTTTACTAGATAATGGATTAATCAAGTAACCAAGAAATATATTTATATTTAAAAAATAATATATCAGAATGGTGATGATTCATAACATTTATTATACTTATTCTATTACTCAATCAATAATCTTGAATAAAAAAAATTATAATTTATATTTATCTCAATGATCTCATAAATAAAACCAATTAATTTCAATTCCATTGATTTCTATCATTATTTTTAACCATTATTTTGGACTAAGAAAAACTGTTAATTAAAACCATATAATCATTTGATAATTTATTGTATGGATATGACTAGAATTTAATATTAAAATCCATCAGTTGTTCAATAGTTTTAATTCTAGATCATAAAATATTAAATTTTTTTGTTAGTTTATATTAAATATTTCTATCTAATAATTTCATACATGTTTTGTTACTATAATTACAATTGTGTAAATGGATGCAATGCTAAATAAAACTATTTTCATCAAAGAGTACATTATATAATAAAAATCTATTGAACAAAAATTTTAATGAACCATGTGTATTATTGTTATCCTATGTTTTAATTATAATATATTAAAATATATTAATGATTAATTTTAGAGACAGATCCTTATACGCCATGTCATTCCAAGGCTCAGTATTCTTGTAATTGATATTATAAAACTTTAGATATGATAATATTACACATGTATAGTTTTTAGGAATAATGAAATAACTATTCAATGGAGGCATAAATCAAAAAATTGATACCATGGTTCATTTCATATATAGGGGTTACCATAGGTGTGACCTAAGTTTTATCAGAACTAGGTTTTCGGTTGAGGTAGCCATTGCTGGGGTGATTTAATAAAACAAGTAATTATTTTTTTTATAATATAACCTAATTAAGGTAAAATATTAATAAAATCTTTTGAATATCAAAAAAACATTTGTGTAACCCTTGTGAGTAATGATAGGTTCTTCATAGCATTCCTCAATGGCCAATCAAAATCAGATGTTGAAATAAAATCATATTGAGGTTAATTGAGAGGCAGTATATGTAAAAGATCTTACCCATCACTGAAGAATGTATTTTTCACTATTGATAAAAACTTTTTCATGTTAGAAATCTTTATGATTCTGAATCATGTTTTACTCATTGATTTCTATATTCTATTTTTTATCTGTGTTTTCTCACTCGTCGCATGAGAATGCTATGAATTAAATTGTTTATTCGATTTGTTCTCGCTATTACATGATTGTACAATGATTATCCTTGTTAATGTCATTTTTGGACATGAAGTATGGGAAAATTATTGTTCCAAATTGGTTATAGAATCTTTTTTCACCTGTTTCATGGTTTTTCTCATCATTAACCTATGGGGGCATGATTTGAATTTTCCAGGTGAGGTCGAAGAGCACTTAGAACCCTAGATTCATTGTTATTGTGTTCACCATGACTATATAATTTATTAAATAATATATTGGGACGTATTATGGGTAATTATTCGGGGATCAGGGACCCTATGTGGTGAAGATGGTTAATGCATTGTGATATTGGAGATGAGGGGCGATACATACATCGAGAAGATCAATGGATTCTTATTTATAGTCATCAGAAGCTAGGAATTGATGAACATAAGTTTTTTCCATTAATACCATGTTGTAATATGATAGTCATAATGGTGGAAAAATAAAATCATTATAGATATATAAATTAGGTAGTTTTTCATGTGTAATACATGATTTAATGTCTTGTAGTGTGGAAGATCACAAACCATGTATTTTAATATATATGTGAAAATGTTTCTATAAATGTTAAATATCACACTCCATATAGGTGGGTCTAAATGCCATGTAACCCTACCGAAGTGGAAACTGCATTTCCCAAAGACACATTCCCAGGTCTTCATGTGGGTAGACACATCGTGTAGAACTACACAAGGGAACACAAAAGAATACAAGGGAACAAGATATAATGAACGGGTAGGACCTGAGGTGTTCCAAAATACCACATATCCCAGAGGGCACATAATGTATAGATAAATAGAATCTTGAGCCCAGATTGGGGAGAATATAAATAGGTAGTAGAGTGGGTCTATACACCATAGGGTCCCTATATATTTTATGTAATCAAATGTGAATTTTCAACCACTCATATATCATTATACATAACATCTATTTTGGATCAAAAGTA
The DNA here is from genome assembly GCA_963277665.1 of Viscum album. Taxonomy (NCBI): domain Eukaryota; kingdom Viridiplantae; phylum Streptophyta; class Magnoliopsida; order Santalales; family Viscaceae; genus Viscum; species Viscum album. The sequence continues at coordinate 1,846,484,641 of OY728158.1, read as the reverse complement.
CTATGCCTTATATTTTATTCCACATATATATTGATAGAAATTTACCTAGAGTATTTTGAGATAGGAAGAGTTATATTACAAGGGTGAATCTTATTCAAGTGATTCTTGAAATCCTAAAAGATTATCATAGAGATATCGAGGTCAGTATTCACATATTTCCCAAGGGTTCCAGTTCATATTATGTTAGAGATATGGAATGGTTGATAATACCATCTCACACAATGGTGTAGTTTCTCTAGGCTGTTAAAGATATTTTTGGGCCAATACACCCATTTCACTCAAATGAGATGATTCCCTATTTTCTTTTTACAGATAGGGTTGGGTTTATACTCTATAATATCGAATGATTTCTCTACCTGTAGAGTAATACTCCATTTCCATTGAGTTTTAGTGGGGTGTAGATTCTCAATAGAATATATGTCTCCCATACCTATGGGAATAGTTGAGAGGTTTGATCCCTTACACTGATATTCTAGAGGTATGCATTTGGTTATTGGGCATCAATGATGGATTCTTGGACATCATGATTACTCATCAATATTAGTTTTTCTTTGAGATGGAGATCCCCTTTCTATTTTTTGGGTTTATTGATGATAATATATATGTCTATCTATTGGATTTTATTTCATTGTTTCTTTAGGTTGATTTTATTTTTTGTGTGTCTCTCTAAAGCCCCCTTTTAGTTTCGGGACATCCTACTAGGTGTGTATATACACACTAGTACATTGGATGTTCCCACATGTGTCATTTCAAATACAGATTATAGATAGATATTCAATAATTATAATGAAACGTAGTGATTCCATGATTCATTTATAGAATTCAGTGGTTAGACATGGAGATCAAGAGTAGATATCTCCCACCATTCATTATTTATTTTTGTTTTTTGGTTGGGACTTCATTTACAGTTTGTTGTGTAATTGTCACCTTTACACTTTGATGGTATTCTATTGTTCTATGATGTATTCCATATAATTTATTACATAGATTATTTATCTCTATTTTTATAGTACATACATTATAATACTCTACACTATTCCTTTTAAAGTGTTTGTTTCGTGCATAGAGGTTCACAAAGAAATGGACTCCCATTATAGTTATGGATTCTCAGTGCATGTCACTAGAACCTGGTCTATTAGAGGTGGTCTTGGGGATACAATGGCATGGCCTTCCATAGGATAGGAGGACCCTAGTGGGACATGAATTTATAAAGTGGCATAAGAGGTGGTTTATCCCTAGAACATTATTTGGATTTATCCCCTTATAAGGATTAGATAATAACATTCTATAATAATGTCAGTCTGTCTCGAGTGTGGTTTGATGTTTTGGATCCTAGTTTTGGTGTGGTGGCCAATGTATCTTACAAAATGGCTCTGAAGTCCTTTTTTCAACTAAAAATACCAATATATTGATTTGAATAAAAAATGGTATATGAATCACTTATTATTGAGCCCATTAAAATGGTTAGTTTTGTTTGATCCCTATATTCATAAGGTCATATGATCGTGGTATTTATTGATTACTTTCAAGATAAATCATCCATGATAGACATGTATGTTATCAATTTAGGTTTTTGAATATGATTTGATGAGTGGTGATGCCTCGGTACTAAGGATATACACAATTTTTTTCCTCCCAGTGGTTAGGTAGCAGCATAATTTCTGTCAATAACCAGTTATTACATGTAGTTTTGGCTGAGTATTCTCTTTGGATTAGTGCACTCTATGAGTTATAATGAAATTAACTAATAATCGTTTAGAGTGATCCAAATCCACAGGTGGTGGAGTATTTTTAGAGTTATTTATTTGAGTCATTAGACTCAGTAGAACCCAAACAAATCTGATATTTTCACTAGAAATGAGTCATTTAAATTTATAATCATAATTATATGGGATTCTGGTAACATAAAATAATGATGTGATGAATCAATTTTGGATAGAATTTTAGTATCTACTTTGGAGAGGAGTATTAACCCTATTTATTGTCTTCCATTCGGATACATGAGCTACTTATGGTGTAACATGGTGATATGTTAGTATCAGAGTATGCTACAAGATTTACTGACATTATGCAGTACTCCCTCGATTGTATAAGACTACTTCTTCTTGATGAGGATGTTCCAAAGGGGTCTTCACATAATCCATTGAACTAGTATTTTCGTCATATTTATTCCTAGTTTTGATTATGTTCTAGATGAGACTATGCTGATTGGTAACTTCCTATAAATGGGATATATGATAATTGGAGATAGAAGTGGATAATATGTAGATGAGTCATATTTTGTAGGAAGAAAGTGTAAGGCATCAATATCTCAGAATAGGAGGCATTCCCAAATCCTTGGGCATGGTTCTATCGACATTGGATCAAAAAAATGATATATTCATCTTGTATAAGAAAGATTTTCAACTTGTGATGGAAATAGTCACTTGGTTAATGATTTCCAAAACCATCACAATGAGTAGGTCAGGATGATAGTTAACGGAACATAATAAAATAGAATATTCCATGATCATGAATCCCATTGAAGTGGATCTGTTAGAAATGAGGGATGTTTTCTATTAGATGAGTTGGATAAGCTCTTGAGGAAAGAGCAATTAGTTGAGAAATATAGTAAAAGATACATATAACACCACTACCACTGTGTGGTCTAGATCAGGTTTAATGTTATAGAGGATAGACATTTGGGAACATATAGTGCATCGATGGATGCGAACAAGATGAAAATGAAGTAATATGAGTTAAACGTTGTGCTTATTCTGTTCTTTTTTTGTATTGGTAGACAGATGTGTGAGTCATTATATTATATCCTTCTTCATGGTATGATTGTTGGAGTATCTAGTTGAGACCGTAGTCCATCAGCTATAACTAGTGGTTACTATTGGGGTTGGATTATTCTATATCGCATATCTACTAGCTATTTGAGATATCATTTGTTTCGGATAGGATTATGTGGGATATCATTGTTATCTCAATGAAACCATATGATGTCATTTTTGGTATAAATTGGTAGTCCACGGTTTGAGGACATGATAAAATTTATTAATGGTTGGTCAAATCACTTAGGATATATGAGATGATATTCTCATTTCTGGATGATTGAGATCTCATTGTGAAATGAGTGGGTCTTCTATAATGGGATCCATCACCCATATCCTATTAGTCAGTGAGTTTATTCCCTATTATTGCAGACAGTTATGGAATTTTGATTTTTTTATAGTGGATGGAATTATGATGGTATTACTCAAGGATGTTCTATGAACACTTTTGAGGTGATAGATTTATTTTTTTATTGAATTTTACCACATTACCATACCAATATCATTTGATGAATATAAAAAGATTCATACCTTTCTCTTGATGATAAGGGAGTAGTTGTAGGACCTTATATAGAAGGGTCTTAACGCACCTAATATTCCCCTAGGAATCATTGGGTTTTTATGGGAAATGTGTTATAAAGGATTATGTTTCATTGTGTTGACTATCATCATATGAATCAAGAAATGATACAGAAAAATTACATCATTTAAAGTATTGATGACCTATTTTATCAGTAGTGAGGAAAACATTGGTTCTCAAAGATCGATATCGGGTTCATACTCCCCCAGTTGAGGGTTTGTGAGGCTGATATTCTAAAGCTGGAATTATGATTTCACTATGGACACAATGAGTTCATGTTGGTTCCTTTAATTTTTCTAAATTATACATCATTGTTTATCACATTGATGAATCAAATCTTCTAACCATACATTGAACTATTTGTGGACATGTTCGTAGATGCAATGCTCTTCTACACTATTTCATTGAAGGATAATGTACTAATTTTAAGGATGGTCCTCAACATTAATGTATTGAAGAAACTATATGGTATGCTCTTAATATTCTATATCTTGATCTGCAACTTTCTATTTCAAGGGAATGTAATTTCTGATCATGGATTAGTTTTTGACTCCATGTAGATTATCATCATCATTCACCAGGATACAACCAATAGTGTGTTAGATGTTTTATATTTTCTAGTATTTTTGTTCTACGTAGGGAGGTTTGTGGATGAATTATCTATGACTGTATCCCCTTTGACTTCCCTTGCATGGAAAGAGAATATGTTTACCTAGACCATGTAGTGTCAGAAATACATTGAGGATTTGAGGATGAGGATGACTATTACTCTGATTTTGATACAACAAGCGATGAGAGTTGATTATGTAATGAATATTTATTCCTTTGTATATGGGATCATCTATGTCTTTACGTAGAGGCATAAAATGATTGAATATGGGTTGACATAGATGAGACCCCATTAGTATAACCATGTGACTAACAATAATGATTTGGTAGCAGTAGACATCACATTCAATATATGGAGGCACTATATTATAGTGGATTTCAATTTCATTTACACATAGAATCATAATATCAGTTAAATATTCGTGCATAGATATTTGAACCTCATAAAGAGGCACTGGTGATAGTTTACATAAGACAATGACTTTGAGATAGTCTACATAGTGGAGAAGGGTAACATGTTGCTAGATTACCTTAGTATGAGTTCTTATTCTCATTAATTAGAGAATGCAATTGAGAATATGGTTTCATAGAATATTACCTTAGTAGGGGATATGGGCACAATATATCCTCACATGATGATGTTGAATCCTTCTCTTATCCCACTTGTGATTGAGGCTCTCTTGGTATACATCGACTATATGGTTCCCTATGAAAATATATCCCATACATATTCACCAAATTGATTTTTTTGAAGAAGGAGAAAATTTTAGTATTTATTAGGGATCAATGGTGTTTCAAGTAATGATGTGACTAGAGGTGATGTGTTAGTTTTACACATCTATATTGTTTATACATCATAGTGTAGGGTAGATGAACATGGATCTTTAGACAAAGTTCTTTTTGAGTAGGATTGTTGTATAGGGTTTCCATGTTCACCTCTTGGTGTCCCACATGTTAGTAGTTTAATGCTAGTAAAAAATTTATAAATAGATTAACAAATCCTTTTTATATCCTAGTGTGTAAATGATATGGAGTATACTTGCAATTTCACATAGGGATTTTATAGATATTAAGATGATACAATGCCATCTTTATTATAGTTTATGAATTTTTGATGTTGGTACACATCTGTACCATAAATGAGAAGGGTTATGTAGTGATTTTGGAATTGTTGTATGTGTGGGAGATCATTTTGACAACATGGCCAATTGGTCTCCTATCATAGTTTGGCTTCCATCTAAAAACACTAAAATCAATCACCCTCTCGGGTAAACTATTAAACTAATGAATATCACTACATGCCAAAACATTTTCCTTAAGTGATTGTTTCCCTCACTCAATCACACACCCTTATAAAATTCCTAATTTTTCAACCATATTGATCTCTAATATAGTCTAATAATGCTTAACTATGGAGTTTTAATCATGAAGACACCCAAAAATAAAGGTGAATCTAATTGGCATGCGTTATAACTTATAGTTGTTTAAGTCTAACATGTGAAGGTCTAGAACATTGGCCTACTATTTAATGTACAATGTCCGTTTTGTGGACCACACACCTCAATCATAAGCATTTCATAAGTACTTCTAACTGGTATTGGATATGTTACCATTTTTTATGATCCAACTCCATGGGCCATGACCATGGTCAACTGGCCCCAGGGATATGCTTCAATACATATGTTTCCTCCTACACACACCATGGGTTATTACCGATTGGTGTCACATATCCGACTAATGGATTTCCCACTGGACAATTCTTGTTATGTTTTTTGTTTTTTCCTTACTCACACACACACTAGAAAAAATCCATAGAGGTCACCCATACTAAACTCTTTTCTAGGGCGAGCATGCATAATTGTGTTGTTTTAATGAATTAGGCTCCCAAAAACAAAGGTTCACCTTATTGGAAAGGGTTGTAGGATTTAGTATTTTATGCATCAATTTTTGGGTTATGTTATAATATCCTCCCCTTTAATGTGAAAAAACCTCATTTTGGACCTAACACCTCAATCCCAGGAAGTTCCTAAGAAATTTACATTGGGTATTGGATGTGATTCCATTTTCCCCGACCTATCTCCATGGGCTATGAACCAAGTCAATTGGACCCTTGGTTCCCTATAATATCTTGGTTTCCTTCTCAGCACACCACCTCATTTTACGCAACGGGGTATCTTTTCATACTAGTGACTGTCCCAATTAGTAAACACATGTTTTTCTCATAAGTTCACCAATCGTGATAAATACTCCAGACCAAGATGTCTTAACTTGGTAATTTGAATTAGGCAGGCTTCTAAAAATAATGGTTCTTCTTGTTGACATGCGTAATAAAATTTATTCCAGTAATTCTCAGTTTTCCAGGGATGTTATAAGGAATTTGAGATCTTGTTGCATATGAGTATTAAAATAGACCCCCATATAGATAGTAAGACTTAGCACACAATCCCCATATTAGAGGATACACTGAGGAATTATGTTTTTTAATTTGGAAGGAGAGGGGGTCACATTCCTTTGGTAAATATTACATGTAAGAATAGTTATCACTCTCCAGTAAGCATGTAATATTTAATATCCTTCTATGATAGATCAAAATGGCCACTCTTATGCTCGATTGAGTTTGGAATGACATTTATTATAGTAATGACACAGTGATAGTGGTGATAGATGATACTTAATGTGTTCATCCAGTTTGTGTGGAAATCCTATAGCCAATTGAAATCATGCACATATCATCATTTTAGGTCTCTAGAGTCAATTAGGGAGACAGAAAATTCCTTAGAGTCTCCTCATGATGATTAATATAGAGGTTTAATGATGTTGGAATGATATACAAGATCTTAATCAAGCCATTCAACATCCTATAAATGATTTTTCATGTTTATTACATCCTATAGTTACCCCCAATGTTGGATTTGTTTTATGATGTCTTCCATGGATCAAAGGTGAGGGAGAAATTGCATGATATGACACACATCATTGAATGGGGAGAGTTGATCATTGTGGGTGGAGCCACCTTCATATTATTTCATGGTTGAAATAGAGGATTGGAATGATATGACTCTATGATAATGGACGATTCACTTTGTTCATGGGTTTATGAATCCCTAGGGCATGCAAGGGAGCATATGGGAGTGGGAGATCCATATATCGACTTAGTATCTCCATCAAATTTTCTATCATATAATTTTTAGGGATAAAAATATTAAAATGGGGGAATAATGTACTAAACCTATAGTTTCCTTTAAATAATATGACATATATAAGGAATATTTTCAGATCTAGGCACTAAGATGGCATGAAATTCCAATGAATAGGGAGTCTTTAATTTGTATTATGAAAATATCAACCATATTAATGTCATGTGTGTAATGTTTTTCATGATTAAAATAATAACTCAGAAATGAATTCTTGGATAAAAAATTTAAGACCACGGTTGATTATAGGATGTGGGGTTTACCCTATGGTTGAACTATGGTAGGTCGTCACCATACATTTGGTTGAGGCAGTCATTGGGGGTGTGTTTAATTAAAAGAAATAAATAATTTGCTTGTTTGATTCATTAAATGGACTTATTAAAAACATATATAAATACAATCTAATTAAATATTTATATAGTTCAATTGAATAACCATTGTGATATATTTAGGGAGGTTCATAAAAATTTTCATCTAAATATCCATGTTATATGATTAATAAGGATTATATTTGAGTGAATTGGGATGCAATTAATGAAATAGTTATTATCCTTTTCTAGAGAACATGATATTTAATAAACATAAATCATTTTTGGATGTAGGTAACAAAAATTTTGATTTTCTCCATTTTTATTAATATTTTAATCATGTATTTGTATTTTTTATTCTTGATATGTGTTTTCCACCCTTTTCATTATCCTGTGAATCAAAATAAATAGATTATTTGATTTATTCTTATTATACCATGATTTATACCTGCTTATTTATGTTCGTATAACTATTGGCCAAGAATTAGTGTCCAATAATGGATTCTCAATTATTATTTTCCACTACCACATGGGTTCCTCATATAATTCTTCGATGACCAATGGGTCCATGGTTCGACATTACAAGGGTGATTCCAAGTGATATTTGACCACCAAATTAATTGTGGATGTGAAGAAAATTACTAGATCAGTTTTTTGAGGATATATTTAAAATATATTCAGTAAAGTACCATGGATATTGGATCAGAATAAGTGACAAGTGTGGACACAAGGTGCTATAGGAAATGGGTGGTGATTTAGACATCTATAGGATCACTAGATTCCAATTTATAATCATAGGAGGTCATGAATTGACATCAATATGTGTTTTCAATTGATATTGGGAAGACAAAAAAATGGAATCATGGTGTAATTGAATGATCTATAGATTTTTGAAATTGAGACTATTTGGCCTATGGAAGACCAACCTACACACTTTGTAGTGTAGAAATATATATGTTTTGTAAACATTTATTTCAATTTTTTGGGTTTCTGGAGAAGTTAAATAAAAAATTTCATATATTTGGTACTACACAACATGTTCTCCCATTCATGTGGCCTTGATGTTTTACAACCTCATAGGCCCAGGGCCTCAATGTGTGTAGGGAAGCCTTGGACGGGGGGATAATGGCATAAGAAGAGATTCCAGACTAGGAAACTCGGTTTTCCTACATGAAATGTATTCTGGGAAGGTACACTACTTATAGATCCATGGATTATAGAGTTGGGTCCACTAAGAACATGGAAAGGTAGTCATGTTAGGGAACACACTGTGTAGACACCACACACATAGTGTAGTACTATGTGAATATTCTACAAATCATATATCCTTATTCAGGACATTTATTTTTCCAAATGAGTAACATATCATGTGTTTTTTACTACATATAATTTTTTATAGGTATTTGTAGTGAAGTTTGATATGTGATGTTATTTTTATTTGTTTTATGCTTATTTAAGAGATGATTGATGATGGAAGTGATCCGACATGATCATCAAAGAGATGATGTGGTCAGTACTCCTCTGCTACATCGGGGTGTTGGATACCCAATATATCATTCATATGGTGGTGTGAGTACTCCCCTAACACACTAGTTCATGGGATACCTTAGCTATCAGAGTGATTTTTTGGTTAGTTATTCACTTTCTCAAAAGGACGTGGTTTCTATATATTCTTTATACGGGAAGATATCACAATCCCCATACTACTAAAAGTAATAGGTTCTCTATCTTTAGAGAGGTACCCATCAATATTAAAGAACTTGAGGGAAGATGGTTCCCCATAAGATATGTGTCTCCCTAAGTAATGGAGTATATTTTCATAGTGTGGGCCCATCCACACATATTTTAGTGAGGATGGGATTGATGATTTAAATTGATGATGGAATTTTGGACTTGTATTCTTAATCATAAATTTTTTTGGGGTGTGAGATCAAGATCCCCTTTCTCTCTCATATAAGTATTTAATATAATATGCATGGGTACTTGGTGGGATTCATTTCACTCTATCATTGGGTTGAGATGAATTTTTCTATAACTCAGTATCCCCATATTTCAGTTTCAAGGCGTCCTAGTGGCCATGTATATAGACACACATAAATGGGATTTTCCTAAACATGTTTTGTGTTATATAGATGAATGAATAATTAGTAGGAATTACATAGGATCATTATTAATCCTGTGTTCATTGTCCATGTATAGTGGTCCACCCTGGAGATCTAGAGCAGGGCTATATCTGTGTTCATTATTTCAATTCATTGTTAGGTTAGGACTTAATATTATGTTGGGATTTTTTTCCCCCTTAACACATTGGTGGAATATTATTACACTCTTATGTGTTTCTTAGATCCAATTTCCAACATGGATTATATCAAGATGTTATAGTCTTTTCATTGTATAACTTTGTATAATAGCATGGACATGGTCGCATGTGTTTATAATGCTTCATTGAGAAATGAACTGCCATTATATTTATACCATCTTAGTTATTGCTTCCATTCCCTACATATTATAAGTGGGATTGGGGTTGTGACGACTCATCATTTCACAAGTTAGATGGGATCAAATTGGTCATGTAGTTACATGAATGAATTTGTGTCTTATTTTTATGGAATATTTACCATACATTTGTGGCTCCTAATAATTCCTTTAGTTTGTAAGTCTCTTTAGTTTATGTAAATCATATCAATTTCACCATATATTTTTATATATCCTTGTAATTTTCATTAACCACAGATAAGGTACTTTTTTCAAATAGGGACTCATGTATATAACTCTATCAATAATAATATTAATCCTAAAAATATTTTAAACTATCACATCCGATTATAAAAAACTCTAGAACCATGATTATAATTTCATACACCTAAAAAATATTCAAAATGTGTTAACAATAAGAAAAAATTATTTAAATTTGGTAACATTATATTTCTCTAGATCAGATGTCATTGATAATATATTTCATGTGAGATTTATTGATAAATTGATGAAATAAATATTCCTAAAAGGAGTTTACTATAATTATTCTACAATTTTCTATTTATTTTTATTATACTATAAAATATCATGGTATACACATGATATTAATAATTGGAAAAGATTATTTTTATTTTTTCATCTTATAAATGTTTTGTTGATCAATGTGTAACTTAGTCATCACAATTTTCATTGACTCTGTAATTGATATTTACATGGAGGTATTGTAGAATGAGTTTTAGGATAATTTAAAGGACTATTCCTAGGTATTTGAAAATATATATTCGATATGTATTTATTTATTACTTAATTTTGTGATTCCCAATTAATTCACCATCTAGAAAAACCAAGCTGAAAGAGACCCAATGATTACAAATCTATATTAAACCACTAATTTTAAGGTCTAGATGATTGTGGCATAATAACTATTCTTCAAGATATATTGATAGAAGGTTAAATTGTGAGTAATAATATTTTCTCATTGTATTCCTTCCTAATAAACTTTTTTTATTTCAGTCCATGATGTTGGGATTTATTTTTTGAAAACATAAATTGGACGATATTTTTTTGATAAAACATTTTAATTAATTTATGAGTTAGGATTCATAATATATATATAATAACACACATAAACATAAACATATAAATACATAAATACATACATATATAGATATATATTACATTTTTTTATTATAATAGTGTTTGGAGTAATCTATGGATATCTTTATTTGAGGAGGAATCTGGGGGCATGATTAATATTATTTCCACATAGGAAGCGACTAAAAGTGTCAATTTTATATAATACTGAAATTATATAAATTAAATTTAAAATATTGAACCAATGATTTATATATCATTGTATTATGATGAATTTTTTATTATAGTCTTGGAGAAGGGGAGATTCTGAGAATAAAATATCTTATTGGGCTTTATAGAGATCGAAAATATATCCGAACTATTTTTGGATACGTATAGATGCTCGAGTGGTGGCACCAATGCTTGGGTTTGTATTTGAGTTGGGTAAATTTAGAATAGTAGATATTTTTTTTAGATACATGTGATGCTACAACACTTGGGTTTCACATATTGGAATATTGAGATTGTGAGTTCAAAACTGTTGGAACATATGGTTTTTTATTTTCAAGGGTTGTGATACAAAAGACATCGAAAATTATCTATGTATTTATACATAAGGGTGATGTTACATAATGATACTTATAGTTTAAATTTTTAATACATTGAAAACTATAATTTTCCACTAAGATACATTAGAGTTACCCTGGGGGTTTAGAAGGCTTAACTCTGGGATACCATATGATGTGCAAGGGGTGTAAAATGGTGAATACCCAAATATATTAATGTTTAGTTATGATAAATAATGGATTAATTGATAATATGTATGGTTTGTCATAAATTTGAAATTACTATAGGTATGTGTTCTATAGATAACATGTAAGGGACCTCTTGATGATTAATTATTATTTCATAGATATATAAGGGTCTAGATAATTATAATGTTACCAGATATATAATGGTTTCATTATTGATACATAAGGTTTAACTTATTATATGTAAGGGTTGATATTTTAGTTTTATAAGGAAAATTAAACATCCATACTTTGTAAATTTTAATGTGAATGTTGGAAAAAGTGATTAAGAAATCCATTCCAAGATTACGTACACTATAATGTTTTTTGTTCTAGATTGGGGATTTGTTCTACACCAAGACCATAGGGGAACACCATGATGGGTCCATCTTGGGTTACCTTTTTAAATCAATGTCTTTACATCAGTTTGTGATTTTAAATTTTAATAACACCTTCAGGATTCATCATTTTCACGTTGTGGGAATAAAATAATATCGATATCACATTATCTCACCCTTGTCCCTTTTAATCTCCCAAATTCAAAGGGATTTAAGGTAGGTTTTTTCATCATTTATCTTGATATCTACCCATCCTTCCCTTATTCTTATTATTCTATGTAAGCCTCTAATTTTCATATATATGAGTTAGATTTGAATTATGATTCCACCAAATCATCACGAAATCAAGATAATATTATGGGGATTTATTTATAGGATTTTTGAAAGTACACCACGGGTAGTTTGAATTAAATTCCCCTAGGTTATGATGAGTGGATGATATTCTATTATTTTTTTCCAATTATTCCACTTTATTCAAAAAATATAATTAAATATTTTAATATAGTGTCATGACATATAGGGAGGAGGAGTCTGTGTGGCATGTCATAAGGTTTATATATGTATAGAATTTCTTAGATGATGATATTAATTCTATATTTCATAATTCGTTTCCCTATAATACAAAATTTAATACTTATTAATGCATAATTATTCATTTTCTATGAGAATATATGATCTGGTAAAAGGAAAAAGGACCAAGAGAACATTGGGTAAAGATATAATATTTTATTGACACTAAAATAGATATTCTATGTTCGTTGGTATGGGTTGAGAGGGATAAAATCACTCAAAGATTATTTCTCCAATGGGAGTGAATGACATTTGTGTTTATATGGGGCATGGTATTGCTCTTTGGGGTTGCGATGTGATTTATATAGGCATAAAAGGTCTCACAGGTATTATTGTTTGGTAATAGTGGGATGGGACACATTTGTGTTTATATGGGGCATGGTATTGGTCTTTGGGGTTGCGATGTAATTTTGATAGGCATAAATGGTTTTAGAGGTATTATTTTGTGGTAATAGTGGGTGGGACATAGTGTTGTTGGGTGAGAGATATTTACATCTCATTCTTGGTTAGGACCACCATATTTATGAAGTATTGGAGTTTTAAGGCATTTTATGATCATAATAATTCTTAAAAAGATTAATTAAGTGTCATGGGGAGGGTTTCCTCTAGATGGGTGTCATGAAATACCTCTAAAAGGATATAAGAGGTGATACATTGGTATGGATCATAAAGAATATGTTATTCTGGATTAGAAATGAGTTTTCAATGTAACATTTGAGCTAATTGGAAGATGGAATCTACAACTAATTATAAAAATGGTTTGGTAGGGAGTATGGGTAGCTGGGCCTTCATGGTTAGAGTGATGTGGGTTGGTATTAGTGATTAGAGACCAAATAGTGTATAAGGAACCTTTTAGATTCCTTAATGGTTGATATTGGAATATTTATGGGTTTCAGTTTCTTACCCTGTGTTATTGTTTCTCTTGTTTATTGATTAACATATCCGGCTAGATGGATGAGTAGGTTGGATTCAGAATATTGGTTGAGTCATGTGTGATAGATGGCCAACTACTGATTTAGGATACAAGGTGAGCCAAATGATGGTGATTATAGATATGATCTCTGATAGAAACTATCAATTTCATTATTATAGTTATATTGACAAAGATATAGTGGTGGTAATGATATACAGCCCTAGTAAGATGGGCATTGAGTTACCCTACCTAGGTGATCATCTCCATGATAATGATATTTTGAGTCTATCGTTTGACAAGTTGAGATCCTAATATTTCACGTGACTTTTTTCATATATTAACTTTGATAAACCATGAGAACCACCTAGTTATGGTGTGGTTCATCATATGTGAGAGTTTCGATATTATGATTCCCTACTCCAATTAATTCATAGGATTCATTATATATGTCAATATCCATTGTACACACCAAGTTATGGTGTAGTTAAAATTGTGTTAGAGGATGAAAATTTTGATTATCTCATCATGTCACTTCCTGTGACTTTGAGGTAATTAATTAGAAATAGGACCTACCATGAGGATAATGGTATGGATTGTGCAAGAGGACATATAAATTATTTCTATCCTCGTGATTAAATGCCTATGTGAGGTTCTTTTTATTATTATAATTATTTTTTAAGGTTTTGAATAGTACCTAGTAATCATAGTGTCAAGATTAAACCTCCTCAAAAATTTTAATCCCCATGTAAAGGGAGAATCGTTTTCATTAAATTGGATTCCCAATTACACATCACAACCAGGTCCTGAATATTTTATCATTTCCATTGCATGACTTATCTCTATATCAGTCTTCTATAGAACTAATTTAATATGGGTGATCAATCTTGTAATGGTAATCTGTTTTTTTCACTTAGTTAGAACAAAAAAAACCCAAAAAACATTATAATGTGCATTTATATTTTTTTCACTTTCCACAAAAAACTGATTAATAAGATTTAATATATTAGTGGCATAAGGTGATACCCAACTGAATATTATTTATTTATAACTTCTTGGAAACCACCATGTGTGTGTATATAACTTATATATGTTTTTTAGGTTTGAGAATAAGTTTTGATGGGACTTAGGATAGGGAAATTCAAAAAGAAGTTTTGATGGGATTAAGGTGATGATCATGTTTATTTTTTATCCATGTTATCATTTTAATTATTTAATTATTTTCAATATATGTATATATTTTTGGGAGATTAGTTTGGATGTATGATTATATGTCTATATAGTTTATTTTTTAGAGAATTGTAATTTTTTATATGAGTCATCCATTTATCAGGTATGGATGATTTTTTATTTATTTCTACAACATTAGGGAATTGGCTCCCAAAACGAATCAATCAATTACTTATAGTCATAAACCAATGGAATATGGGCAGGAAATATTTAATTCCAACAAAAAGTGGAGTAAAATAAAATTAGTTATTTTATCTTGAGAAATATCAATGGCATGGAATATTTTTAACTTACCTTATTATTTTCAATATGGTAGAAATGTTATGGAAATTTTCCAGACATTGTAATTGACCATAGGTTTTTGAGTCATGAACCCCTTCCCAATGGGATGAATAGGTTTCCATGATTATGAGATTGGGTTTTTCATTGATATTTTTTGAGATATTTCTTATCTGTGATATTGTTACGTGAGGTCGATATTATTATTTTTCTCTTCATTTGTAGTTTAATGTCTCATATATATATTAAATATATTTTTAATGTTGTATTCACTTTGAATACATGTTTTTATGTGTGATTTTTTTTAGTTATTATATAGGTCGTGTTATTTAAAATTTCAGTAACAAATAGCATGAATCAATATAAATAATAGTAGTGGAAATTTTCTCAGTTGTATTATGGTTTTGATTCAAAAATGGTTTGATCATGACAGGACATCGGGATCATATGGTTGGATATTTTAAGATATTATACAAATATTCCTATGGTGAAATGAATGTATGGTGACCCTTTATGGGTTTGTGTAGGCATTGTATATAATGAAGTTGTATTGTTGTAGGTAATATATTCCTGATATATGGTTTGGAATGGCCATAAGTTTCCTCCAGGTTTGGATACACATTTAATGATAGATGAATGAAATGTGGAATGCATTATGATTTTTGTATGTATGATTCTATATGTGATTTTGGAATCATGGATATTTACAGAGTGAATGATCGATTAGATTCTAACCCATATTTGTTTTATTGTATTGTTTTAAGGGGTTTAGTGAGTGATGATCCTAGATGTTCAGGTGTATCATTTATAGAAAACACATTGATTATTTTTTGTTTTAAAGAAATTATAGATTGGAATGTGGTGTGTGATCATACATTTGTCCTTGGCATGATTGAAATCTTTTAGTTTTTTGGATAAGATAACCAAGGGTGATTGTAATAACCTGAACCTTTATAAACTAAATTTCTTATTTCAGTGAATAAATGCCTTATTAATTATTATAGATCTAGAAAAAATATTAACTACTATGTTAATTATGATACTTTACAAAATTAAAATATTGAAAATAAAATACCATAAACCTTTATATATTTAAAGATATTTCTATTGCACAATCACCATTTTTGTTAAAGTATATTATTATTTATGAAAAAATATAATCCACATAGATAAAATAAGAGATGTCCTTGATAAGATGGATTGTACCATATGAACCCATTTATATAAATACTTGAGGGTGTTGACATCAATCGAATGTTAACTTTACTAAGAAAAATATGAGATTCAACAATTAATTCCTGAGAAGAACTATTTATCGTCTATGTTCAAGTTTATCGATATCATGGCCCAAACAGTGTTTTCCGAGCAACTATAAAAACGTGTCACTATAAACCTTATCCTTATGGTTTACAAAAGTTTTTTTAGGGGTTATTTATTAATACCCTTATAGTTTTAATGTTTATATTTTATTTTTACATAAATAATGAAAACATTTACCACATTTATTAATTGTCTTGATAAAAGAAAATTTTATATGATTAAATTAAAATTTAATTTTCATAGAATATATATAATTCATATTCTGTAAATATTTTTATAATTTGAATTAAATTGAAATTATTTTTAATAAAAAAAATATTTTTATTACATAATATTTCTTTAAATATAAATGATAATTTAATTTAATGAAGTCAAATTTAATTTTTATATGGGTTTGAATAGTAATTAAGGATATTTATTTGAAATTAAAAAATCTCTTATATATAAGATTATTTTTATAAAATAAATATTATTTGTAAAATTAAAATTTTCAAATTATCCATTGATGTATTTTTCATAATTTTTGGAGATAGTTTCATGTTTGGGTAAAATTAAAATTCAGTATAAATATATAACTGATATTGTGACATCATATTTCCCAAAAATGATTCAATAAATCCCATTAATAGAACCCATGATAGTGTATATAATTTAAAAAAAATACATTTTTCATTATGTTATTTTATAAATTTCATAAAACCATAATGAATCTTCTATAATAAAAATTATATTTTATTGTTTTAAAATTAATTCCTCATGAATATGACTCACTTCCACATCTCCAATTGTATTATTTCTTGGATTTGGGTTATTATACATATCAAATATTTAAAACCACTATTCTATGGTAAATACCATAAAAATACCAAGGGAATATTTTTTATTTTATTAAAAATATTCTAAAATAGATGTTTATAAATTAATAAATAATTACCCTCGCTAACCTATAAAACCCACCCTTTCACCCATTACTCTTCACTCAAAATCCTTTGACCATAAATCTAATTTTCCTTCACTTTTCTAGATCCCTCCCAATGTTCCACCATGATCGTATGATGCTCCTTCCAAGCTTGTTATAGTTCCCTATGAAGTTAATTTATCCCCTCCCTATCCTCTTTAATCATGCACGTTCTTTATTATATTCATTTTCAATTCAAAATTTTCATGCTGGGATATGTTTTTACACATAATTATTACATTTCATATAATTTAAAAGTTAATATAGACCTTGTTTACTCTCATTAATCATCAATGAATCTTTATGTACTACCATTATACTGTGAAAATTATACTTTGATTTACATTCTATAAATTTCAATATTGAATACCCATAAAAACATCTACTCATAGGTATTCTCCAAGATGTATATATCCCAAATTAGTTTGGGAAATATTTTTATGCAACCCACATTCTACAATATTGGATTAAAATTGACCAGATTCATCTAGAATTTATGTGGTCTGTATGGAACACTTATTCATGTAAATGATATGAATGTGATGGTTGGACACATAATTATATAGCACTATATTGAATTATTTTAGGTTTTCATTTCTAAGTATTTGAAATCAAATTATGTTTATGATGTCATGGTTTATGTTTTTTCCAAATTCCCATGCTTCCTGTATGTTATCATCTTATATCATGCTTCGATATCAATGTTTATGATTCTCAAATATCTTGTGATACCTTGATTCACCTATTGACTCTAATGTAGTACATTACCATATTATATGATTTTATTATCCCCTAATATAGTATTATAGAACACCCCTTTCTGATGTACATTCATAGGCTAAATGATGAATCTTTAGAAGAGAGATGGAATTTTAAATTAATTTTAAGGATTTTTAAATAATTTCATTATATACAACTTCAATTTATTATTACATGTACCTAATCCCAAAATATACTAGTCATAATTATATTATGTAGTTTCATTTAATTTGTTTTTTAATAAATCATTAATTAATATGTATAATGTTATGGCTCATAATAGTTGTTATCCAAAAAAGCCAAATAATATTTGTAGAATATTATTATAATTTTTTAGGTCCTTAGGTATAATACTAGACATAAGATAACATCTCTATGTTTTGGTAATGTATATAGCAAGTAGTTTCTAATAAAATTCATCCCTCTCTGTAAACATCATGTGGATGTGGCTCTAGTGAATTTTTTCCTTAGGGAAATAACCCTAAAAATGAAATATTAGACTTTAATATCTCATCACTTATTGTTTGAAAAGGAGTCCTTGTAAAACATCTAGTTTGACACTCCCATTGGATATGATTTGGAAATTTATAGGCTCGTTATGAACAATTATTTATTATAATAAATGCACATATTATTTTATATTATGAAATATATTATAGATAGACTAGAATAAAACCTATAAATTCATAGGTTAGGAAATATATTTCATCTAATTTTAATCCCTTTAATGTTCATGGTTTTCCATTTATGTTTTCATGTGTCTAAAATTTATAATCCCTAATATTCCCTTTATTTTAGTCAATTACATGGAATTAGATAAACAATTACATATATTAAAAGTAGGGGAAATTTTATTACAACCTAGATCATATTCCCAAACTAATATGATTAGGAGTTTAGAAATTCATGACAATACATTTTCAATTAACTGATTTCTGAATAGAAACAATAATCTCGAGGCACAATCACACCCCCAAAAGAAATATCATGTAGTAATTGAGAAAATAATATCAAAAAGGACTCATAAATTTAATATTTATTCCAATATCTAATACAATTATCAATGGGTAAAATCTAATGAAATTATATTCCATGTATTTCAACACTCTGAAATGGTGGTGGTTGTACTGGATGTTTGTTTTCTGAAGGGAGAATCTGATCAATAGTATTCTTTTTTTCAAAATTATACTTTCTTGGGAGGATATTGATGTTATGGAGTGGAATTAATTTAAAAATATTTTATTTGATAAAAAATTTCATTTCACTCTATAAAATTAAATGTATATGGATTTTTTAGTCCTCAATATTAAGGAAGACAAATCCCTAAGGCATGTGTGGATAATTGCAAAAGACATGCAAGATATACCTCTGACATTGTCATTGGACATGAAGGTATTTGACTTCTTATTTTGTGGGATAAATCCAATTATATGAAAAACCATTGGTATTTGAGTTTTTGAAATCTATGATGAAATTTTATCATGTTCTCTGAATGAATAAATTGAGACCAGAGAATCTCAATGTTCTCATGATTATGGAGATAGGTTGTTGATGATGGATTTTAATTTTTTTTTCTTATAATCGTGAAATATCATGGGTTCATGAATTTATATCATCCCACTAATCAAATATTTTTTAATAAATCCTCTTGTAAATTTACTAATGGAAAAAAATAAACGATTTATGTTAATAAAGGAAGGAAACCTTGCTAATTATTACTGATGGGAGAAAACATAAAATATGATGGATGAAAGGAATTATCATTTAAAACCACATCCAATTGTATAATTATTCTAATAGAAAGAATAAGGAAACTATGATAATTAATGCACTAAACCCATGGTTTTGGATGACATCCATTGACAACAACCTCTAATGCCTTGAGGGAAAGTGAGAGCTTATTCCATCACAACTTCAAAACATTACCCTAAATAATTTAGTTATAGCTATTCTAGTTATTCATTCAAGTATATTTTTCATATTATTTTATTTTATTTTTATATATTTAATAATATCTATAATTATTAGATAAGAATTTAGAAAATAAATAAAATGAATGTGGATCTATCTGTTAAAATGGAAAATGGGGGAATAAAAAATCTCTAGTATATATCCTAGCCAGTATTAGTATTTTTTGGTGGTATTTTTACAAAATACATTGTAATACTACCATTGTAAAAATTCAACGTTAATATAGACATTTTTTTTCCATCCATGTCTACACCCAACTTAAATTTAAGTGATATGGAAACCACCCATTGTGTGATGTTATTATCGTATACAAGTTCTAGGAAAAGGATGAATATCCTTTTGAATCATAATCTCAAGAATATATATCATTTCCATATAAGAATATATATTTAGATAAAAGGATTCATATAAAGTAATATATCATCCATGATGTCATTCAAACTATAAGGTAAATCATCAATGTGTTTCAAGATGAATTATTTGGTTTTACTCCAAACCAGTTGGTTGAGTTCTAAATAAAAATTATACTTAATGATTCCCCAATATAGAAAATAGTGTTATGAATATCTATTGTTGAATATAATGTGATTAAGAATCCACAACCAGTGAATATGGATAAAGGGTTCAAATGCCCACTAGCTTCACCATGGGGTGTACCTGTCTGTTTCATTATTTATATGGACGGGTCAATGTGCCTCTACACTTATTATCCTAATCTAAAAAATACCATGATAATGAAACAAGGTAATATTCTAAATATTTAGGACTTATTCAATATTATACTTGGAGGAGAATACTTATATAAGGTGGATAATTTTTCTTAATGTTATCATCTAATATTGGAGAAGGATGATATCCAAAATAATGCATTTATATAAGGTTTTGGAATAATGAGTTCATAAAGGTACAATTTAAACTAACTAATTTTAGCGATATTTTAATGGAATTAATTAATATATTCCTTAGGGATTACCTTTAAAAATTAATGGTAGTATTTACATATGATATTTATATATACTCTATACTCATGGAGGATCATGAGGAGCATTTGATTATTGTACTGAGGGCCTTGTGGAAATAAAAATTTTATGAAAGGTATATTAAATATGATTTCTTGACTGTTTGAAAAAAATTACTTGGGAATTTTATCACCATAAAAGTGATAGTTGTAAATCATTTAAAAATAGGGGCAGTTGGAGGATATCTCATACCAACTTCTGTGATAGAATTATAAAGTTTCATTGGATTATAATTGTAGTAATGTTGACTTTGGGGAAATTCCATAAAATATTCAAGACCACTAATCAAAATAAATTGGGATCAAGTCATGTTTTTGTAGACCAACTAATGTGAGAATATATTTAAATTTTTATATAAGAGGATAATCACTATACATGTGCTGACATTACCCACCACCAGGGAAAGATTATGCATCTGCATCAATACCCCTAAAATTGATTAGGTTGTGTACTCAATGAATGATATAAATTTGATATCTTATTTCCCAGAAAAAATAATGATTTTTGAATATGACTACATATCCCATGATCTGGAATCATCTACAGTGTTATTCAACCTCATGATTTGGAAGCATGTTCTCAACATAAAGTGTTGTATCTTATATTTGGATAATATAAAAATAATGTATATATTTATAAAAAATTATCTGAACATGAACTAATGATGGTGATTATAGATGATAATGAATTATTATTCTTTAATCTAATTCAATTTTGGGATGGTGAGATAAGATAAATATTCTATGATTGAAAGGGATATTGTACCAATATCCATGATAAGATTTTATAGGATCCAATCATCATAGATGACAAAAAATAGATATGCGAATGAAAAAAATATCTTATCATACCATTGTCATATCAAAGAACACCCATATACTATTGAGATCATTAAGGAGTCCAAAAATAGTGATTAGGTTCTTTATAAAAATGTAATAATTATTTTGAAGTTGAAATTATCTATAGATGGAGTTAGAATGCTTGGAACCTATATATATATATATCCTATTAAAGAAAATAATATTGTGGAAACATATAGATGGTTTTCATAACTCATCCTTCTTTATTTATATGGGAAGAACTATGATGTATATATATATGATGAAAATCCTATTGTAGGATAACAAGATGATAGAGATTTAAAAATTTGAATCTTAATATTTCGTATGCCAATAAGTAAATATTGAACATTGTAAGTATAAGGGTATATTGCAACCACTTTATGTACCACTATGGAATGAAAAAACCATGTATTTGAATATAGGAATCCATTGGATATCTAAATGAAATAATTTCATATTGGTGGTATTCATCCACAATTTAATGTTACTGAATTCCATTTTTATCAAGATATATTTTTCTTTTGACTAACTAACCAGTAATAATATATTGAAAGTGGTAATACGAAAGGTAATTCCACATTACATTGAATCTAATTGAGATCTATGTTTTACCTTGAGGTTCTGAAGAATCCTTTAGCAAACATTGGATTTGGAGGTGAGTTTCAACACTGATTGTCAACCTCATACTAACGGTCAGTATCAGAGAACCATTAAAAACCGAGAGGATATACAGAGATCTTGTTTAGTGGATTTCAATGTATATTGGGATCATTACCTTCCACTAGTGGAGTTCTCATATAAAAATATCATTTATTCTACTAATCTAATGAGACCTTATGAGGAACTATATGGGAAGCGGTATCGGACACCAAAATGTTGTGATGAAGTTGGATAATAAATGATGATGGGACCTTATCTCATAAAATATATGAAATGGAACATTTAAAACATTGATCATCATATGAAATATTCAAAAGTATAATAAAAAATATATAAACACAATCATTGATGAGACCAAGAGTTTGTGGTCAGGGATAAAGTGTTCTATAATATATCACAATGGAAGAAAGTAAAGTCGTCTATAAATAATAGAATTCATAGTTTAGGATACATTTTACTTTTTAATATCCTTGATCATATTGGAGTTGTGTTCTTTTTACATTCACTCATAGTTGGCCTATCTAAATTTTATTATGTGTTTCACCAATCCCTCTTAATGAAACCAGACCCATCACACTTAATATATAAAGGTGTTATACTATAATATAATTATCTTTAATAATAGATGAATCTTGAGAATATTATAAATCATAGATACATTGTTCTAAGAATCAAGAAAACTCTCCTAGTCAAATTAATATGAAAGAATCATGTGTTGGAGGAAGAAACAAGGGAACCAGAAGAGGTGATTAAAAAATTGCACACATTTATTTTAGTGTATTAAATAAAATTTCTTGGGGGAAATTTCCTATAGGGGAAACCTGTAATATCTTTCAATTTTAATCATAAAATTATTGTTTTTAATGAATAAGTTTCTTATTAATGAATTTATTTATAGAAACCAACTTCCATTTATTGGTTATTTTAGTACATTTAAATAAATGTAGTCAGATTTAAAGTTCTATTAAACATTTTAACCATTGATAATACAATTCTTGTGTAGTAGTCATTTTGATTAATATATATTAAGGGTAATTATGAAATAAAATTTACATAGCTGAATGAAGTAATGGCCTTGACCTATTGTATCATACCCACTGAATCCCATTTATCATCCCATCCAAAAGAGATGGAATCACTGTGATATTCACTAAAATAATCCTGAGATGAGATTCAAAAACTAAATTATGATTAAAAATGTTTATATGATAATTAAAAGATTCTCGAGATCATGATAAAACCCTTGTTCACTAAACCACTCGATGAATGTGTCACTATTACACTCTTTATCCATTAGGGTGTATGTTGGTGTAATGAGGATTTATATATCTTGACCCAAAAATTCTGAATATGTATATTTAATTTTTTTTTAAATGCTTATTCTCTTATACTATTTTATTTATGAGTTTGAGAAAAATATGATTTTTATATGGTGAATCAAAAATGTATTATTTGTGATATATATATTATACAAATGAAGACACACTTTTGGTAATTTTTAGGATTTCTAGAATCATTTTTATTTTAATAAAATATTATTATTAAATAGTAATTATAAAAATATAAATGATAATATTATTTAATGATCTCTATTGTTTTTTTAATTTTAAAAAATGAGTCAATATCGTAACACAAGTATTTTTACAATGGATTGATATTTAAAAGTGAAAATATTAAATTTATAAAAAATATTATTAAAAAAAATTCTTTTTGAAATAATCTTATCGAAATTATCCAATAGTTAATATTTCATAATCTTTTGATATTGACACATTTTTTAGAAATTATTAAGCATGCTATAAATATACAATCTATATTATATCATCATAATAGCATAAAAGTGATGTAATAAATGAAATAAAATGCATCAATGCAAAAATTTATATTTTCCCTTTATGGAAATTTCATTTTATGTTATTTATTTAATTTTATAAACCCATGATGAATCATTAATAACATATATAATATTTAAATATTTTAAAATTAATTCATTGTAAACATGACTAACATCCAGATCACCAAAGGTATTATTTACATTATTTCATTTAACAGAATTATAAAATATCGAAAACTAATTTTCATTGGATAAAATTATGAGGGAAAAAATTGTTTTTGGTATTGGATTATTATATTATATTAAGTGAAATCTATGTTTATAAATTAATAATTGATTACTCTTCATTTTTTATTAAAATCCACCCAATGTCCCATTTCACATCACTCACAACTCCTATAGAATATATTCATTTATCCATTACCTCTATTGAGCCCAAAAAAGGTTCCCCCAAGATCTTAATAAGTTCTTCCTTAGAGTTTAGAAACTCCCTCTCAATTTAAGAGGCCAGATCCTTCTATACATTATATAAGTACTTTCATTATACAATTACTCTTGATTTCTAATTTTTCATGTTGGGATTTATTTTTACACATCCTTATAACTATACTTATTATAAGGCCCTATCCTTAAACATTACTTAATCTTGAGTTACATCAGGAATACAAGTTGAGGATATTTTCAGGTTTAGAGTTTTAGAGAATTAGATCATAAAACATGCATTACACCTCACATTTAAACAAAGTGGTTACAATAAAAGATAGTATTCATTTTTTTCCCATCAACAGAAACATATTTTAAATAAAACATGGATTCTTTCTTGACACTTCCTTGACACTATCATCATATCAAATAACCTTCTCTTGACCTGTGAAAAACATTTCAAAAACATGGGATGAGCATAAAAATCTCAGTAAAGGATATAAAAATATGGAAAGGAAACATGTGTACATGTATACAGAAGAATCAATGAAATCGTATTCTACTCATAATATAGAATCACTTAAACATACCTCATCAAATCATGAATAAATCATATAAATCATAAGACATAAAGGTAACTTGAGGCATTCATAACATTCTTATGTAGAGAGTAACCCTCTTGGTTACGTTTGGAATACCCATCACAGTATATTCCCTAAATCTCTTAGGATAAACCTTAACGTTTAACACCTTCGCATTACCCAATTCATTGGAGAGCTATATCGGGCTAACCCGCCCTTTGTTTATCACGGAACCACCCATATTCATAATAATTCCCAAGAACCATAACATAATCGTATCACATAAAACATGCATAAAAACATAAATTTTCTACATTTCAATCACAAGATATCAATACAACACATTGATATAAAAACATTATGAAAACCATTTTCAATACCAAAAAAAAAGAAAAGTAAAACATGGTATTTAATTTTCTTTAAAAAAAGGTATTGCTTGTAGAGGAAGCCGAAACTCAAATAATGGTCACGACGGCAGATAAGTCATTGTCGCCACATACGTACGACAAAAACATTCCTTTTTGACGTTTAGTAAAACACTTCTTAAAAAATATTCATTTTGGATAAATGTAAAATTCAATGGGGTTTATACACCGTATAAAAGAAGGTTGTGTATAAAACAAAATATGCCTCAATGAAAAGAGATTGAGACGAAGTCCCATACCTCGGGTCCGACATGACTCGATCGTTCTTTAACCACCGGAATAATAAACTTGAGTTAATTTCTACTTTCTTAAGAACCTTTTTCAATTTCATTATTCCTTTTATATCACTTATTACCATGTCATTAACACTATGTAATTATTTAAGTTAATAACGGTCGTTTTAACGATCATTGGTACTTGAGTCAAAATAAAATCTTTATAATTACAAGTTGTTCATGTATCCATTATATCCAGAGTTATAATAATGATGTAGATATCATATATATCATATATATCCAGTATATACAACCATTTATAATATTACATAATTTTTAGAGGTAAGATATGAAATGCACCATTCATGGAGATGGTAAGCCGTACGTACGCATGAACGCTACTTCCATTTCAATTTGGTTTTTTATGGAATGGAATCATAATGATATAATGTTTTATTATAATTCCAGTATAATATCATATATAATATCATTAAATCTATCCTTTATATGTACCACATATGGTATTAACGAATCAAATCACTTTGAGGGGGCGGTAGTCCACACTTCCTAAAATGAAGATATTGCGTATACCCATAATAGAAGCCATAAAGTTTTTCCATAAATGAAAAATACAGAAGCGTAAGGAAAACATAAACATATTATATATCATATATAAATATAGTGAAATCTTAATGGCCACCTTTGAAGGTGTTAGAAAAATATTGAACAATCATCGTTTCGTGAGGCAGAAATTCGCCATCCAGCGAAACAGTATGTTCTTTAACCATTAGATGTGGGTGTGTGTAAGTGTAGCTCTAATACATCCTGTAACAAAATCCTAGTATATGGAAGATACTGGTGTTGTTACAAAAGAAATTAATAAAAAGTGTTTAAAGGGTTGGAGAATCAAAATAAAACAAAAGAGAATTAGAGAAGACTTTACCTTTTAATCGGGTAACTCCTTTTGGTTTGAACGAAAAGGGTTTCTTGAAGAGCTTCCTGCCTAAGGTAAGGATTCTAGGATGAGGATAATGATGTAGAGAGACAAAATTATCAGGGCTTGGCTGATACAAAGGCTTGATATGTGTGGTTAAGGAGGTAGAGGTGGGGGCCTTTTATAAGAGGAGAGGAGGGGCACTCTTGGAAAGTTATAAAAGGTTACATAATTTTCAAATGAGTTTCGGATTTTAAAGGTCCCACCATGATTTGTTTTGAGGGTACGGTGATAAGGGTTCTAAATATACTAATAACATATGTTTTTGACATGTTTATGTCTTATATTTTACATTATCTTTCCATTTTATTTAAATCGTTAAATAATGAGGTAATCGCTGCATCATCATGGTGTCATAACTAATTTAATTTATTTAATGTCTAAAAATTATAAAAATAGTACTATGATGTATGAAATCCTTTTATCTTTCCAATGAATATTTATAGTAAAACCTCTAACTTGTATAACCCCATTTAATTTTTTTTAGTAAAACAACTCATGTTTGTGTCATTTTTACTTTTACTTTAAATAAAAGGCATTAATGTAATTATCATACCCAGGTGGCTCCATGGGGTCCCCAAAATCGACCCATGGGTTTTCTTGGTCGGTCATGACACATCCAATAAGGGTAGGACATGTGTCTAGGTCATTTCATATTTTTAAAACATTATTTTTACCTTAAATTACACAAATTACCTCTAATCGTGATTAAAACATAAAAGTTACTATTCACTGAAAAAAAATATTTTAAGTCCATTGAACCACATTTTAATTTTTAATGACAACCATGTATGTCAGATTTTTCAAATTCAAAACACAGAGGTGGTAAATTTTATTTAAACGAAAAATCAGTTTTTTAAGTACCACTTAGTGGTTTCACTATTCATCAAAAATTGATGTTTTTCAGAAAAATACCAAAACATCACCCTAAGATATATTTGATATTACAAATTAAAAAATGATTTATATTTTAAAAAATTCAAAACATATAAGTTACATTAATTAATTTAATAATTAATTCTCGTTGTCAGAGCAAATAGCGTGTTTTTATGAAACAATAAGTATCAAAAGATTGACAGTAGTTTAAGTCCAATTTCAACATGAAACTAATTCCAACGGCCACTATTGGATTAAATGGTAAAAATATATTCTAATTTAACTTTAAACCCAATTCAAAGGATAATCTAATCATATAAATAAATTATATTAAAAAGTGGTTTTGAATTAAAATACAACATTTTTCACTATTCATTAAAAAAAAGAACATTATCGAAAAAATACCAAAAATTTACCCAAATAAAATTTCAATGTCCCAATAACAAATAATAAGTTTATTTCGACAAATAGAGATTAGAAAATTCTCAAAAGTTTGATTTAAAAAAATGGTTAGCCATCAAAAGGCAGTAAAACAATCTTTTAAAAATATTATTGTTTTCCATGCTTAAGATTGGATTTATTCTCATTTTAAGCCTCTACAACACTATCTAATTCCTTAATAGACATAGATAAAAATATATATTATTCATTACTTACTTGTGATGTTACATCCTTCCCCCCTTTAGAAAATTTTGTCCACGCAATTTATTTATTTATCGAATAAGTGCGGGTATTTAGCCCTCATTGCATTTTTAGATTCCCATGTCGCCTCTTCAATCATGAGGTTTTTTCACAAAACCATTACTTGATTAATCACCTTATTCTGTAACACTTGCTCCCTATGGTCAAGAATCTGGACCGGTTGTTTCTCATAAGATAGGTTCTCTTCCTGCTGAACTACCTCTGGACACAAAACATGTGATGGATCTGGCATGTACTTCCTTAACATTGAAACATGAAAAACATTGTGTACCTGAGATAAACTCGGAGGTAAATCCACTCGGTAAGTAACTGATCCAACTCTCTCCAGAATTTTATATTGTCCAATGAACCTTGGACTCAGCTTTCCTTTCTTAACAAATCGCATCACACTTTTCCATGGTGATACTTTGAGAAAAACATGATCACCTACCTCAAAAGAGAGATCCTTCCTCCTATTGTCTGCATAACTCTTCTGCCTACTCTGAGCTGTTCTCATGTGTTTCTGTATCAGCTGAACTTGTTCTGCCAACTCTTTTACCAATTCTGGTCCCATCAGCTTCCTTTCACCCACTTCATCCCAGAAAACTGGAGTTCGACACCACTTCCCATATAACGCCTCAAATGTTGTCATCTGTATAATCAAATGAAAACTGTTATTATATGAAAAATAAACCAAAGAAAGATGTTGTTCCCAACTTCCTTGATAATCCATAGAACAAGCATGTAGCATATCTTCCAAAGTATGAATTGTTCGTTCTGACTGCCCATTTGATTGAGGATGAAAAGCTGTACTAAAATTTAATTCAGTACCCAATGACTTCTGAAGGCCTTTCCAAAAGTTAGAAGTAAACCTGAGATCACGATCAGATACAATGGAGAGAGGAACTCCATGTAACCTTAATATCTCTTTAAGATACAAACGAGAAAGTGGATCTAGGGAAAAAGTATCTCGTATAGCAAGTAAATGAGCATATATAGTCAAGCGAACAACAATAACCCAGATTCCATTATTAACTCGAGGTGTATTCGGCAATCCCACAATGAAGTCCATGGATATATTCTCTCATTTATATTATGGTACTGGTAAAGGCTGAAGCATCCCTTTCGGTAACTGCCGCTCTACTTTAACCGGTTGACATGTCAAACACTTCACAGTAAAATCAGTAATATCCCTTTTCATTCTGTCCCACCAGTAATACTCCTGAAGATCTGTATACATCTTATTACTGCCGGAATGAACTGAAAACGGAGAACTATGAGCTTCACATAACAAATCTCTCTTGAATTGTAAATCGCAAATCACACACAATCTCTTCCCAAATCTCAAAACACAATCATTATCAATGTTGAATTCAGGAAACTTACCTTTCTGAACCAGCTCTACCTTTTTCTGCAACTCACTGTGTTGCTTCTATGCTTGCATGATTCTGTCTGATAGAGATGATTTCGCTAATACCTGAAACAAAACAGAAGAACATGCTACACCAAAAACTTCCATGCCAAAGTTTATCAAATCCATAACCAAAGGATCACGTTCCAAACAGAACATTGTTAATGAAGCATTACTTTTTCAACTCAAAGCAGCATCACACTTTACTCATTACAACTGATGCCTCCAAATTTTTAAAGCGAAAACAACATCAGCTAATTCGAAATCATGTGTAAGGTAATTTACCAATGAGTTTTCAACTGTCGTGAAGAATAAGAAATTACCTGATCATTCTGCATTAGGACGCAACCAATTTCTTGCAATGAATCATGACTATAGATAACAAACTCACCATTCCTGGAAAGTAGTGCCAAAACTGGATAATTCAACAATCTTCATTTCAATTCCTAACAACAATCATCACATTATTTTGTCCAGATAAACTTAACACCCTTCTGAGTAAGCTTAGTCGTTGGACTAGATAACCGTGAAAAAATTTTCACAGACCTTCAGTAATAGCCTGCCAATCCAAGGAAGCTACGAATCTCAGTTACATTTGTGGGTCTTTTCCATTCTTCAACAACTTTTGTTTTTGCAGGATCCACATTTATTCCATCTTTAGAAACAATGTGACCGAGGAAAGAAATTTTTTGCAACCAAAACTCACACTTGTTGAATTTCCCATACAATTTTGTTCTTTTAAGGTTTGAAAAATAACCCTTAAATGTCTTTCATGATTCTATTTACTTTTAGAAAACACCAAACTATCATCAATGAAAACAACCACAAACTTATCCAAGAACTCATGGAAAATTCTATTCATAAGGTCCATGAATACAGCAGGTGCATTGGTTATCCCAAAAGGAATTACTACAAATTCATAATGGCCCTATGTTGTTCGAAACACGGTCTTTGGAATATCTTCTTCCATTACCTTGAACTAATGGTACCCCAACATCAGGTCAATCTTTGAAAAAAACTGAGCTCCCTGGAGGTTATCAAACAAATCATC
Organism: Viscum album; assembly: GCA_963277665.1. NCBI lineage: Eukaryota > Viridiplantae > Streptophyta > Magnoliopsida > Santalales > Viscaceae > Viscum > Viscum album. Next base: position 1,846,453,447 of record OY728158.1, on the reverse strand, counting down.
GATATGAGGCAAATGATATTTGTTCTGAATAGTGATGTTATTCAAGGCCCTATAATCAATGCAAAGTCTCATTGAACCATATTTATTTTTAATAAATAAAACAGGAGCACCCCATGGTGATGTGCTAGGTCGAATGAAACCTTTCTCTAATAAATCTTGCAATTGCTCCTTCAACTCTAAAAGTTCAATTTGAGTCATTCGATAAGGGGGTTTTGAAATTGTCTTAGCATCATGAACTAAGTCAACAGTAAATTCAACTTCCCGATATGGTATTATTCTAGGAAACTCATCAGGAAAAACATCAGGATACTCATTTACCACTGGCACATCATTAATATGAACAGTTATTGTGTTTTAAATGATGTTTGCAAGGTAACATTCATTTCCATCTTTTACAAGTTTCTCGGTCACTTGATATGTTATCAACAGTAAGGGTTCCTTCTTGTACTCAAACTGAAAGTATTTCTGAAATGAAACTTCATTAGCTCTATGGTCAATCTTATCATGGTAAATAGAGAGCCAATCCATAACCAGGATAACATCAAACTCTACTAAAGGTAAAACAATAAGGTTCGCAAGTAGTTTTTTTTTCACCGATAAGGATAAGAAGATTCGTATAAATTCATTTTGCCTCAAAATTTCCCCTAAGTGTTTTTACCACAAGTTCAGGAGTCATTTCATGATATGGTATTCCCATTTTACTAGAAAAGTTTTCAGAGATGAAATAATGGGTAGACCCCGAATCAAACAACACAATGGCATAATCAGAAAAAACAAACAAGGTACCTGATACAACTTCATTTGCTGGACTGAAATCTGCTGAAGTTGTTGCAAAGGATTTCACCACCCTTTTCTTCTTGTAGTCTAACTACTTTCCATCACTTGAGATCTTTGTTGGACACTCATTTGCATAGTGACCCATCCATTAAACTTAAAACATTTCACTAACTGCAAATCGAAATTGGACTTACCATCACCTTGATCTTTTTCAGTTTAATCACGAGCCTTATGTCCCATCTTACCACATCGGTAGCACATTCCAGAATTCAGAATACATTCCCTAACATGCCTTTTCCCACATTTATCACAAACTGGAATCTTATTTTTCTTACCATCAGACCATTTTGAAGAATTCTTTCCTTTCTCCTGCCACCTCGGTCTCTTCTTCTGATAGTGGTTATAGAACACCTAATCATCGGCAAACTCTGTTTCCACCTTCTCAGCACATCGAACAAGCTTTTCATAACTTTTGAACTCACGAGAAGCTAAATCCCTTAGATATTTTATCTTTAATCCTGAGTAAAAATGATTGATTTTACTATCATTGTCTCAGATAAAATTTGGAGCATACCTTGCCAATCAAGTGAACCTTTCTTCTTAGACAGCCACTGAGTCCTCCTCTTGCCTCAATTCCAGGAATTATTTTTCCATCCTAAGTCAAAAAACCTTAGGAAAATACTTCTCAAGAAACATACCTTTGAATTCATCCCAGTTGAGAGCATTAATATCATCAGCTTCTCTGATATTTTTAACCATTGACCACCACTGATCTGCTTCACCCTCCAAACGGTAAATAGCAAGACTAACCTTTTGATTGTCTGAACACCCCTTGACATTGAAAATATTCTCCAGTTCTTTCATCCACCCATCAGCTAGCACAAGGTCAGATGATCCTCTAAATGATGGGGGATGTTACCTCCTGAAATGTTCCACCACTGACATGTTCCTCTATGGCTGATCTAGATGATCTCGTGCATGGATACCGCCACCATTTATCGCTTGAGTCAACTGCCCCATTACAGCAAAAAACTATTCAGTTCCAATTCCGACCATCTAAGGATGCTGATTCGGAAGGTCATTTCCTTCTGTATGCCTTCCTAGCACTGCTTCCCTGTTTCCTCTATGGAAAACTATTTTGAACAAACATGTCTTAGATGAAGCAACATGGTAATCTTCAAATGCAATATCATTTCACTTTGAGCATAAAAAAATATTTTTGGATAATCATTTAATAAAATTCTAACTCCTAATGTTATCTAAACCGACCATTGATACCAACTATAAATCCCGAGGATTAAACATTACTTAATCATTAGTTACTTCATGAATACACATTGAGGATATTTTAAAGTTTAAATTTTTAGAGAATTAGATCATAAAACATGCATTACATCCCACATTTAAACAACGTGGTTAAAATAAAATATAGTATTCATTTTTTCCCATCAACGGAAACATATTTAAAATAAAACATGGAATATTTCTTGATACTTATTTTACACTATCATCATATCAAGTACCCTTCCCTTGACCTGTGAAAAACATTTCAAAAACATGGGATAAGCATAAAAAGCTCTGTAAGGGATATAAAAATATGGAAAGGAAACATGAGTACATGTATACATAAGAATCAATGAAATCATAATATACTAATAAAACATAATAACTTAAACATACCTCATCAAATCATGAATAATTCATAGATATCATAAGACATAAAGGTAACTTGAGGCATTCATAACATTCTTATGTAGGGAGTAACCCTCTTGGTTACATTTGGAATACCCATCACACTATATTCCCTAAATCTATTCGGAGAAACCATAACGTTTAACTCCTTCACGTTACCCAATCCATTAGAGAGCTATATCGGGCTCACCTGCCCTTAGTTTATCACGGAACCACCCGTCTTCATAATAATGCCCAAGAACCATAACATAATCGTATCACATAAAACATTCATAAAAGAAACATAACATTTCCACTTTTCAATCACAAGATATCAATACAACACATTGATATTAAAACATTATGAAAACCATTTTGAATACCAAAATAAATGAAATGTAAAACATGGTAGTTATTTTTCTTTTTTTTAAAAAGGTATGGCTTGTAGAGGAAGCTGAAACTCAAATAATGGTCACGGAGGCGGAGAAGTCGTTGTCGCCATATATGTACGACAAAAACATTCCCTTTTTTCGTTTAGTAAAACGCTTCATAAAAAATATTCCTTTTGGATAAACATAAAAGTCAAAGGATTTTATACACCGTATAAAAGAAGTTTGTGTATAAAACAAAATATGCCTCAATGAAAGGATATTGAAACGAAGTCCCATACCTAAGGTCCGAATTCACTCGATCATTCTTTAACCTTCTAAATAATAAAACTGTGTTAATTTTTACTTTCTTAATAACCTTTATCAAGTTTATTATTCCATTTATATCACTTATTACCATGTCCTGAACACTATGTAATTATTTATGTTCATACCGGTCGTTTTAACGATCATTGGTACTTGAGTCAAAATAAACTGTTTATAATTACAAGTTGTTCATGTATCTATTATATCCAGAGTTATAATCATGATGTAGATATCATATATATCATATATATCCATTATATACATGCATTTATAATATTACATAACGTTTAGAGGTATGAAATGAAATGCCCCGTTCATGGAGACGGTAAGCTGTACGAACACATGAAGGCTACTTCCATTTCTATTTCGTATTTTATGGAATGGAATCATAATGATATAAAGGTATATTATAATTCCAGTATAATATCATATATAATATCATTAAATATATCCTTTATACATACAACATAAGGTATTGACGAATCAGATTACTTTGAGGGGGCGGTAGTCCGCACTTCCTAAAATGAAGATATCGCGTATACCCATAATGGAAGCCATAAAGGTATTCCATAAATGAAAAATACCGAATATTAATGAAAACATAAATATATTATATATCATACATAAATATAGTGACATCTTAATGGCCGCCTTTGAAGGTGTTAGAAGAATATTGAACAATCATCGTTTCGTGAGGCGGAAATTCGCCATCCACAGAAACAGTATGTTCTTTAACCATTATATGTAGGTGTGAGTAAGTGTAGCTAGAATCCTTTTTATAACAACATCCTAGTATATGGAATATACTGTTTTTCTTACATAAGAAATTAATAAAAATAGTTTAGGTGGTTGGAGAATTAAAATAAAACAAAACATCATTAGAGAAGACTTTACCTTTTAATCGGGTAACTCCCATTGGTTTGATCCAAAAGGGTTTATTGAAGAGATTCCGGCCTAAGGTGAGTCTTATAGGATGAGGAGAGTGATGTGGAGAGACAAACTGAGAAGGTATTGGACGATCCAAAGGATTGAGAGGTTTGGGTTAGGAGGTAGAGGTGGGGGCCTTTTATAAGAGGAGAGGAGGGGCACTATTGGATAGTTATAAAAGGTTACTTAATTTTCAAATGCGTTTCTGATTTTAAAGGTCCCACCTTGATGTATTTCTAGGGTAAGGTGATAAGGGTTCTAAATATGCTCATCCAATAGGTTTTTTACATGTGTAGGTCTTATATGTTACATTATCTTTTCATATTATTTAAATCGTTAAATAATGAGGTAATCGCTGCATCATCATGGTGTAATATGTAATTTAATTTATTTAATGTCTAAATATTATAAAAAAATAAAATGATGTAGTAAATATGTTTTTATTTCCAATTAATATTTATAGTAAAATATCTGACTTGTACAACCCCATTTAAATTTTTTTTAGTAAAACAACTCATGTTTGTGTCATTTATTCTTTTACTTTAAATAAAAGGCATTAATGTCATTATCATACCCAAGCGGCTCCATGGGGTCCCAAATATAGACCCATGGGTTTTCTTGGTCGTCCATGACACATAAAATAAGGGTAAGACATGTTTATATGTCATTTCATATTTTTAAAACATTATTTTTACCTCAAATTACACTAATTACCTCTAATCGCAATTAAAACTTAAGGGTTACTATTCACCAAAAAAAATATTTTAATCCCATTGAGCCACATTTTAATTACTAATGACAACCATGTATATCGTATTTTTAATTTCAAAACAAAGAGGTGGTAAAATTTCATTTAAATGAAAAATTAGTTTTTTAAGTACCACATAGTGGTTTCACTATTCATCAAAAATGGATGTTTTTCAGAAAAATACCAAACGTTCACCCTAATCTATATTTGATATTCCAAATTCAAAAATGATGTCTATTTTACAAAATTTAAAACATATATGTTACATTAATTAATTTAATTATTAATTCCCACTGTCAGAGCAAATAGCGTGTTTTTATGAAATAATAAGTATCAAAAGATTGCCACTAGTTTAAGTCCAATTTCAAAGTGAAATTAATTCCAATGACCACTATTGGATTAAATGGTAAACATATATTCTAATTTAACTTTAAAACCAATTAAAAAGAAAATCTAATAAAATAAATAAATTAGATTAAAAATTTTTTTGAATTAAAATACAAAATTTTCACTATTAATTAAAAAAAGAACTTTTTCGTAAAAATACAAAAAATTTACCCAAAGTAAATTTCAATGTCCCAATCATAAAGAATAAGTTTATTTAGACAAATAGAGCTTTTAAAATTTTCAAAAGATTTATTTAAAAAAATGGTTTTCAATCAAAAGGCTGTAAGACAATCTTTTAAAAATATTAGTGTATTCCATGCTTAAGATTGGATTTATTCTCATTTTAAGCCTCTAAAACACTATATAATTCATTAGTAGACATAGATAAAAATATCTACTATTCATTATTTACTTGGGATGTTACACTTATTATTTCTAATAGATGGTTTCCCATATTAACTCTCAATAAATTCTTCAATTAATATTTATACACCCCCATTATGCAGTTAAAAATTTATTTTTTTGAACTATGAATAATATTCATGTAGTGAAGATCCACCTATATTTAATCTCAATGGTTTTCCCCAATATATAAATATCTTCATTTATCAATGAATTAGATTTATATAACTGAAACTCTTTAATCATGGGATTAAATGTTATTAAATTAATCCTTATTTTTCACGATCTATGGGACACACATATAATTGAATATGATATGAATTTGATAGGTGGGCCAAAAAGTATATATTCATATAATATATTGGTTAATGTTTCTATATCATGGGATAACACATATGGTGCATGGGATTTTATGACCCTACCATCCCTATTACATGAACCCAATCATTAGACCCCATGGGTCTCATGTAATGCCTTAGTTTCTTTCCCATCACCCCGCATGCTATTAATCATTGAGATCACTTATAAGAGAAATGAATGTACCCACAGTGCAAGAAATGTTCTTTTCGTGTGTTTTTTCATAACTCACACACACCGTGGTAAACATTCCATAAGGTAACCCATATTAATCACTACTCTAGGATAATAATTCATAAATATGGAGTTCTAAAATGGTAGGATCCTAAAATAAACGGTGTTCCTTGTTGAGATGGGTAGTAATATTTAGCCTCTTAATTCTCACATTTACATGTATATTACACACTCCTCCCCTTTAAAGACCAACAGATGATTTTACTCACTGATGTATCTTATCGTACTAATTATTATACTCAAATTTTAACCCATGTTCTTTCAGTTTGTTTTTCATCACTCACACACACCCATGAAACTTCATAGACAATCTTGCATCCTGATCACTACACAATTCTATGCTCGCATATATTTTTAGTTCTAATTAGATATGCTTCTAAAGGGAACGTTTCACCTCTTTCCCAGGGATAGTAAATATTTTCTTCTTAAATATATTGTTTCAAGGAGTGTTAAACTATTCAACCATTTAGAAAACCCCCTCATTGTGGACTCCAATCATCAATCCTAGGAAATTCCTCTACAGTTTCAACAATATATTGGCTCTGATACCATTTTTCCTAACCTAACCTTCCCTATTCCATTTACCTGATCACCTGACCCCATGGGTCTCCAGTAAAACATTGGTTTCCTTCATAACTCACCATAGGTTGTTTCCCAGTGGGGTCACATATCAAACTAATGATTTTACCAAATGGAAACACATGTTCTTTCCCTTTGTTTTTTCCCACTCACCCCCAACATGGGAACATTACAGATCATCACCCATTATTATCACTACTCTAGGCCAAGCATGCTTAAATATGGAGTACTAATCTGGTAGGCACCTGAAAATAAAGGTGGACCTTGTTGGCATGGGTGGTGATATTTATACTCATAATTATCACTTTTCTAGGGTTGTGGTAGAAATTTTATCATTAAAACCTATTTTTAAAATTTCACGCTTTTTATAATAGAATTGTTTTTATTATGCCTTGTTTTTTATTAACACACTCCCATGTTCCCGTTTTGTTATTATCTTGTGTAATGCTTCCAATTTATGGATTATGACTCTAACTCTTCTTTTGATTCCATAATTCTCTTCTTCTCTCAAGTATACTACTTCACCTTATTAAATTCTATTATTTTTCACTTAATATACTTCATATATAACTACTTTCGTATATACAATCCCATGTTTTCCTTCATAGTTTTATAAGAGTAATTTACTTTTTATAGAATGTTATAGTGTTTTAAATATTTTAATTTTATCCATGTTCATGTAAATTAGATATATACACAATTTCCAAATTACAAAATGCCTCACAATCATTAGTGGATATATTATGTTTGAATTTATGTGATAAATACATAATTATGCTGTATTAAAATATAGGATGTAATAGTGATTTTATAAAGATATTTTCTTGAAAGGGAAACACTCTTAGTTGTTTAGGAATTTCGGTATTGTATTTTTTATGAAACTCCTTATATCAACAGTCTAGTTGTCTGGTTGGGTGATATAGTGGTATACACCCTTTGAGTTTGGATGGGATAAATATGGTTGGTGGATTAGAATCTATGAAATTAGTATATATAGTATCAATCTGCCTTAGTGAATAGGATTGAATATTTACATGTTTTTTTGGTAAAACCTTTCATTTATGAGAAAATGAGAACACTTTTTATATGGATTTCCCTTAATTTTTTATTTATTGGTGTGTGAGTTATATATGGGCATTTGGGAAATTGTTTGGGATCTATGGTTACCAGATCAGTGCAGTTATATTCTATTAGTGAGTACCCATACGTTATAACTAGTTGGTGAGTTAAGGGACCTTGGTGTGGTTTGGTAAAGATCACACCTATAGAGATATTTTTAATTAGGTGTTGATTTTTGATATATTTTAAGGTAGTGAACTGATATAATTAACTGGTATTCTTATAGATATGGAGTAAAATGTTTTGGATGATAATTAGATTTATTTCCCCTATAGTATAAGATAACATTGAAGATGGATCAACTTACCAAGGTATAATTGATCAAAGATTTTTCCTCGATATGGGCCTCTATATATTAGATGAGAACTGATTAATATGAGAGACACATGTCTTCTAAATGAATAGGTTTTAAATTCTTCTAAATAAGTTATGTAATGGAAAAAATATAGGTAGAAATGAACCATTAGGGGATTTTCCCATGTTAAATACAATTTTTGGAAATCATCATGGATGGATTTACTGATATTTCATGAATGAATAATGATTTATGTTTTATATTGGTTCTTGGATATAAATTTGGTTTTTTTTGTTTTGTAATTCTATTATGTAATGTACTGGAAATGGATTGTGGGGTCAATTTCTATCATATAGTGTGGTGATGATAAATAAGTCATTATGCTGCAGATAATATTGTTGGTACTGGATGTATGACCATCATGTTGGAATGTACATGGATGTGGTAAATTTAATTATAATATATATGGTATGGAATTGTAATATCCATTTAAAGGTATAAATTATTTTACTTAGTTCCTTAATGAATAAAATATTTGATATTTAGATTTTATTTCAACCAATGTCCTTAAATTGTTATCATGATTAGGGTTATATTTGTTTTTATCTAAAGTAGAGTAAGCTCAAAGAAGCAGTAGTGTTCATTGGTGGAGTATGATGGGGATTTTTAGTCAATTATTCAATTGTTGAAATACACAGGGCATCATATTTTGATTTTGGTGTTAGTGTTTTGTTAATTATTTGATGTATTTGATAATTAAGGAATCATGACTAGAAGATGTTATAATTATTTAGTGAGGAAATTAATTTTCATTAATGACCCTTACAAATATATATAATAGAAGTTCATGTGTATAAATAGGTTTTATGACTATGAAACATTTTCTAGTGCATCATGTTGGAGCTGAAAAATGTTTTTCTTTGATAAACATGATATTTTTAGGGAACATATATTGAATTTAAATTTTTTGTATCAGTAGTTGAGTTGACGCTTGTTCAAATTATAATTATGATGGAGTTGTGGTATTAGATTTATATAAATGAACAAAAACATTTAAGACATTATTGAGTTATTGTTGAAGATGATAAGATTTATATGTGGATTTTTAATGAACCATGATGTTATGGGTCATTTTATTCTTAGATAATTTGAATTGTGTTCTTGAATAGGTGATATAATGAAAGTTGATGCTTCATTTTAGAATTTTAGTTTAAAATATCCTAGATTTGTTTTAATGATTTCATATTCCCATGATATGTAATATATTCTAGAGAGGGTGTATGAGATGTATTTGGTTGGCCTTTATAATATTTTATATCTACAAGTTAAAATTCAAGTCATGAATAGTGGGTGTAGCAGTGTTGAATATTAAGGGTGTGAGATTTAATGACCTATATCCAAGTGAGTGTGATGTGAATGAATTTCTAAGTGTATAATTTATAAAATTATTAGAGTAATTATATTTATATTTAATATTATGAAATGTTCTATTTTTGAGTTAAAGATTTAAAATTTACAAAATTGATAAATTAGACTACGATACAGATTGTTTACCCTATGTATATGTAAGGGTTATCACTGGATTTCGGTGTGAGGTGTATGGATTAGAAATTGGTAATATAGAAAATGTATAAAGCTTATGTTGTGATATGTAATCGTAAAAAAGATGATATGTATGGGATTCAATTTTTTTGAAAATTATTTATATAAGGGTTCTAGGGACGCCATGTAGGCGTCCCATCATGATTTATAATTATGGATATGATATTTTATAGTTTATAGATAAAACCTTTCCGTGATACATAATGTATATATTTTTGATATAAAATTGTACTCAGATGATATGTATGGGTCGATACATGATAGTATACTAATAAGGGTTCCATCTGTTACAAAATATGGTTTGACATGCTATATATATTGAGGAAGGTGGACACCCCAACAATCATGGAACATGATTGTTTTGTTTATGGTGGTGTTATTCGTGCTACATCATATCCAAAATATCATTCCCAGATGGGGCCTCATCTAGTTATACATTTTATCCAAAGGAATGACTATCTTTTGGGATTTTAAGTTTGATATTAACTTTGAGATTATTCATTTTTTAGGTCTGTGAGATTGGGGAGGTCATGATCTTTATCAAATCATCTTCTACCTTTAATCCAGCTTGATCCTTAGTAATTAAATATGGGTTTCTACTTTATATATGGTATGATTTTAAAATGCTTCCCCATTTTTTATTCTTCCTCATTAACCTCTACTTTTTTCGTCTTAAGGATCGTTTTTATCATAATTCCATGAAATAATCTTTTTATTTGACCAATATAATGGTTATTTAATCATGGAACTGTTTAATAGTATATATTATCCATAAACCAAATTTATAAAAAACTTTTATATCACTTAAAACTACAAGTATTAGTTATACAAACAGCTCCAAGAACATTTAGTACATAGCTCATGGGGATATCCCAATTCCAATTGTTTTTTGTGAACTTTTATATATAGGGTTATTATTTTGGGTCCACCAATGGTTAACATGGACAATTTTAATAGGATGGCATTATGGAAAGAAGGCGGTTTAGTGACCTAAATCATCATTGAACTAATTACAAACAAAAATGAATTTATTTCTTCAACTAGTCACATTATAAATACATTTAGTTGATAATTAAAATTTAAAATAAAAATTAATTTATAATAAATTTAATGCAAAAACACCATTTAAAAAAAAAATTATAAATATTTTTTCTAAAATATAGGGGATTAAAATCTCTCTCATCACCATAACATACACCATGTACAACACTATCATCACTTTCATCATTAATTTCCTTAGTATATGCATCAACACCTACATATTCATCTATATTATCACCAAGAAATATATCACCACTCCCAACACCACGACTGTCATCTCCATCATAAGGTTCATCTTATATAGAGATCATATTTGACATCTATGAAAATAAATCACAGCATCATCCAATGTTAGTGATATATATAAATCTACCATATCTTTCAAAATCTACTTATTGTACCATTCTCTTGTATTGCGCTATTTTATAGATAATATTTTGACTTTTCTACCTTTATACTAGCCTCTCCTACCTTATCTTGTGTGAAATGTTTCTTAGTGCTACCATATATGTCTTTGGTGCCTGATGTGGGACAATACATGATTGGGAAAAAATTCCTACTAGGTAAAGAAAATAATGTACAATGGTTTTCATTACCCAATATATGTCATAAATGATCTATTCAACCTAAGTAGTTGTCATATTTCTCATTAAGGGCCTCCAAATAATTTTTTTGACAATTTAAATGAAATATTTAGTATAAAATTTATTTTAAAATTTAAATGTGGATAAATAATTAGTACCCTCTTTTTTTAACCAGTTTATTTCAGCACTCCAGTCATTGTTTATTATTCAAGATAAATATGTTTTTCCTAAGGTGAATTACATTATTTATTTAATAATTTCCAATATAAATGACATTGAATGTAGGAAACAATTATTCAATAATATGTTGTTAATTAATTTATTTAATCGTGTATAAATACTAGTAAATATATTACTGTTTTTGGTATAATGTGATGAAAAAATCAATATTTAAATTCATGTTTATCTTTTCATTGACACATTTGGTTTTCAATTTAAAAGTGTCTAATTTCAAAAATTTGGAATTATAAAATATTGTTTTTATTAAAAAATTTATTTTGATTTAAAATAAAGTTGTTATCCAGATTTATATTTTCAAAAGTATTTATATTTTTTGGTTATGAATTCTTTAGTTCTATTAATATGGATTTTGGGATATCTTGATGATTCTTTTGCAAAAACCATAGTTTCTATAGTTCTATAATGTGTTGTTTTGACTTAATTAATTTATTGTTTAGATATTTTTCTTTAGTTAGGAATATATTGGTTTTTATTTATTTGATTAGGGATTGATTTTGTAGGATGCACTTAGTTTTAAGATGAAATTTGGGTAATTTATGTTATGTAGGATGATATGGTTGACCTTGGGTCTTATATTTGAGATGATGTTTTTAACAGTTTATTTTTCATGAATTAATTATATATGGTTGATTTTGATGGAATTAAGTTGGAATGTTTTGGTTATTGTAGTTATTATCTACAATATCCATTACTTGTAGATGTAAGGGGTGTAAATAGAAAGAGAAAATAACCTCTTGGATGTATGAAATGTTTGATATACTTGAATATTGAATTTTGGTAAATTTGGACATAACCATGTGTATATGATCTTGAATATATGATTGTAATGTTATTCATTATTATCAGGATGAAAATTGGGGCTTTGTGTAATTATGTTGCATGGTTTGATTAGAATTCTAATGAAATTTATGGTTGGGTTGGTAAATCATTAAAATATCATTAATTGTAAATTTTGTAACATCAAAATCCTAAATTTTATATATACATATTGATATTAGTAAATAGTATGTTTTGTATGTATCTTATTATTAAAACTATAAAAAGATTAATAATTATTATTTTTTTAAAAAATTACATGTAGGCCCTCATCATTTAAATGTTTATTTGCACTTTATTTTTTTCCATTTAGTTCTAGTATGTTTTGGTCAATTTATATTCAATAAATTTATTTATTTTCAATTCTATTTTGTTTTATTATGTATAGATCAATTTTATTGAAGATTTTTTTTTGGTATGGCTCATTTCTTTTGGTACATAATTATACATAGTTAAACATGAAAATACATGTTATCCCTCATGCTCTGGCATAGTAGTTCCCCCTAATAATTAACATAATGCCTAGATTAATTTTTAAATTTCTATTTATTAGTCTAATAAAGAAATATTCAACAATAATAAATATAGTATTATTACAAATCAAATCCATTTTAAATAAAAAAATATTAAACATTAATTGTATATTATACTCATCACTCTTCAAATAAACAATCATTTTCCCAAACATTGTTAGAAAAAAACAAATAAGGTTTGTTAACATAGAAAGTCTAATATGACACTACCTACCCCATCTATTTTATTTCTCATGATTATATTCTTTATATAGATCAACTTATTCAATTTTGGTCCCTCCCCCAAAACTACACCTTTGGTAAAATTATTTTTAAGATACATTAAAAATATTAGTTAATTTAAACATGTAAATAATTTAAAATTTAACCTCCTAAAATTATATAACTATTCTTGATCCCATGTACTATATTTTATTTACTTCTCGAGTTATCTCAAAAACAATTCATAGGATTTGTGTCACATTATTTATAATGCATTTCCATGAAACTATTATATTCTCTTACAGGTTTTCCATTTATTTGATTGTCTAAATTATACATAGCCATCATCTATGTTGGGTAGTTTCAAACATCTTCCATGCATGTATTTCTATTGAACATAATCATGGTGGAACTAAATATGAATGAAAACAAATATTAAAATGAGACATGATACGACAAAATGTATCAGTAAAAAATTAACTTGGTTATATATATATACCTAAGAAAGGATGATCATTAAAAGATAAAGAAAAAATGGTATTTAAGACATTTTATCCTCTATATTGTATGGAGTGTTAAATTAATTCTCAAGATGAACTAATTGTGGTAGGAGTACATGAATAAAGTTTTTCATATAATAATGAAATAATTAACAAAGGTTATGACATAAATTTTTTTGGAAAATAAATATAGGTATTGGTAGTAAAATGTATCATCGGATAAGGAACAAATAAATGATAATAATGATTAAAAAAATGTTGTGTCTGTAATATAGGTAACTTAAAAATCATTAATTCATATAAGTAAAAAATATAATAATAATGTATAATTTATTGAATATCTAGTGAAAGTTTTCGGTTTAATTAAGTATGATGAGTGTTCCAAGATTCTCTTGTACCTCACACCTTAATCTAGAAGGTTTTTCACCACTCTTACATTTCTAGTAGAAGAATATTTATCTTCAAGGAGGAGAAATTTAATTAAAATTTAAAAATGAATAATTGAGTGACCTTAAATTTTCTTTATATGATATATATATATATATATTTGAAACAGTTTACTCCCAAGGGATAACTAAGGCGTAAGAAAAATATATCTCATGTTGTGATCATATTCAGATATTCTCTTTCCTTATGAAACTTTATTATTTAACGTTTTCATTATTATAATATTAAAATATAATTAATTATAAATATAATAGTAACAAAATCCCTAAATCAGTGATACTAAATAGAATGCTAGACATGGGTGTCATATGTTTTTATGGTGTATATTAAAATCAATTAAATTAATTTTATGTTATATTATTTTGTTTTTTATACATTTGGTCATTTTTTACATTCGGTTATTTGATCACTCTATTAGTTCATTTTGTTCATTTTTAAGTCATTTGACTCAATTTAGTGGGTTAATTTCTATCAATAATGATATATTTCATTTAATTCTGATATTTGTAGGATCATTTGGAATATTTTTCCATTTTTTATTTAGAAAAAGTGATTAGTTATTTTTCATTTAGGTCATTGTAATTTATTCGGTTTAGGTCATTAACTTAATTCATTAGTTAAGTAATTTTTGACTTACAAAATATGGTTTATTCTAGGTTAGGTTATTTGGTTAATATATTTCTATCACATTTTGGGATAGTTCATTACATTCATTTTTGGGTTATATCACTTTTATTTTACAAATTTTCATCATTTTGATAAAATTCAATTGGTTCTTTTTTTGGTTATGTCATTGTTTTGTTTATTTGACTATTTGTTTCTTTATTTGGTTAGGAAAATTGTTTCACTTGGTGTAAGGTTATTTATTTTATTTAGGATAGTAATATGTTTTCATTATGGGTTACATCAATTGGTTCTGTTGTAGGTTATCTTTTTTAAGGATTGGTCATTTGATTTATATCGATTGATTGGTTATAGATTCATTTTGGATTAGGTCATTTGATCAGTTGATTATCTTTTGGTTAGGTAAATTTGTCCATTTTTTGAATTCAGTGATTTAGTCATTTAATGATTTTTGGTAGGAACTTTTAATTATCTAGCATTTTTTTTTCAAATCAGTTGGTTTATTTTGGGTTAGGATATTTTTTTTAGGTTATTTGGTTCATTTGGGTTTATTGAATTAGGTTAATTTTTTGTTATGTAATTTTAATTTTATATGTTTGGCTATTTTGAAATATATAAAATGATAAAACAAATTTACTTAAGTTTTATTCCATTAAATATAGGTTGGATTAATTTTAATAGACGATGTGAAATTACATGTAAGAGGATTTTACTTTTTACAAAATGAAACCAAAATAATGAAATATTAAAAGAATGATCTTGAAAGGTTAAATTCAAGATAAACTAACGGAAGTAGGAAAAAATTAGATTTCTTGTATATATTTAACAATAGTTTTTTATATTAACAATCAAATATTATTGTTGAACAGTTTGAGTCAATATAAAATATATATTGATAAAGGTAAATAGGGGTAGCAATAATGTCAGCTTCATCCCCACTATCAAAAAAATATATTTCGGATTACTTCACTATTGACACTGAATTCATGTCTTAAGTGATATTTCACATAAAATACATGTTTATCCATTGATGAGAAATTATATGGCTTATTAGTGGTTAGGAAAATATTCATGTCCATAACATTAAATTCAAAGTCCTTAATAAATATGCCATGTCACATCATTGAAGGAAACTACTTTTATTTTATCATAGTAACTCGAATAAGGGGATACTAATGAAATTTTTTTATTTTATTTACTAATACACAATATGATACATTTAATATTGGGGCATAAAATCTACTTCACTGAAAAAATATCATGTCATTGTAGTTAATATAACAACATTATGTTGCATTCCCATTATCAACGCACCATCAATTATAATAACATTGTACTCAATGTTGAAAATTATGATGCATCCATGAACCATATAATTGAAACTGAAATATAACAATAATATTTATTTAATAATTGTCAACATCCAATATTAATACTGAAATATAAATTAATATTAAAATTATTAGAATATTAACATTTTCTATTTTATTACAAAAAATCATGTACCTTCGATTTCAACCAAACTGGAACCGTTTTTCCTTTCAAAGTCTCCCTCTTAATAAACTATAATGAATGATTTTTTTACATAAAATATGTTCATTTACCCTACATATATCCATAATAAATGTTTAATATGTGTGTGAAACTACTTTTTATGATATATAATATATAGGCTCAAATCAATTACTTGACATTGTCATCGAAAAAAGCATAGTTAGATGATAGAACCAATATTTTACATTAAAAGTTTCCATGAATTTCATTGTCTTTATACCCACCATAGTGTTATTTTATTGGAAATTGTCGCATTTTAATGTTTTTTTGTAATTTTGAGCTTAATTGTAAAAATGGGATAATATTTGTGTTTAACTATTTCATTTTTATACATTACTTCGGCCAAAACATTTTCTAAAATAATTGAAATTGTGAAATTATATTTTCTTAGGATCCTAGAAATCTTGGGATAATTTTATCCTTCTGCTCCATATGCTCATTCAATCTACTAGATGATCAAAATTATCTCACAAACATGGCCTAAAAATGTATTCCAATAGATGGAAGTTCTAAATATGAGCTGATATTTCATATTTATTCAGCCCAATGCATCCTAAATTCAACATGGAGGAACCACAGATGATATCTCTACCATGGATGGCCAGTTAAAAATCACCTTCATTTCTTCTTCTGCTTTTTTTAGTTTACTTTTTTAATTTTTATTTTAAATTATAATTTAATTTTTAGTTTTATTAAATTAATCCATTCATGTCTGTTTCTCCATCCATTCTATAATTACTGTTCATAATTTTATTCTTTTAATTACATGGATTATTATTATTATACATATTTTAATTAATAACAATATCATTCGTATAATTATTACATTTTATTTTTAAATATTATTTTACATTTCATTCCCCTTATTTTTTTCAAAAATTCATCGTTAAATAATAATAATAATAATAATGAATATTATTATATTATCATTTCATATAAGATATTTATTTTAATTCTTATAATTAATCCCCTCCTCTATCTCTTCATATTGTATTCTTCGATTTTTTTTTAAATTCATCCACTATTCTTTCTTTATTATTGTATTCTTTCTCCATTATCTATTTTATTCACTAAGTAATCTCTTACTCCTATAAATTAGAGGCTAACCTTGATGCTTGGCCCAGAGGAAGGTTATGTTGTTCAAAAAAATTCTTTAATGTTTAATATTAATTTTTTTGACAGATTTGAGTTAAATGCAAGGGTTTATAGAATGTCCCTGATGTGGTGACATACCCCAATTACATAAAACTCAAGGATATATCTATTATATTATTTAATTACGTTTCCCTCTCTCTATTGGTTAGTTCTTCACATGTTGGAGTTGAGATAGTCAATGGATGAATCAACATTGACTGCGCATGGTCCTAGAATATGATAACTCCTAGAACATGGAGGTTCATCAAGCATCATTAAAGGATGAGGATGAGTTAATGGCTCTTATGCATTCAAAGATATTCCAAAATTTCAAAATATATAATATTAATTCATGGATGCTATTAAATGTTTTGATTGTCAAAATGAAATAAAACATAAAATCGAGTATAATGATTAAATACAATACAAAACCCCAAAACCATGTTATTTCATGTTAAATCATTATGTTTTGATTTTCATGTTATTTTAAATTTCTATATTTAATGTCATTATAAAATTAATCAAAAACCCAAAAACATCATCATTATTTTCCTTCAAAATATAAAATAGGGAAAATAAATATTTTATATGATTTTAAAGATGTTTGTGAACAAAATGAGTTGCTCCTCTTGTGATACAACTTTTTTCTACCATTGTACTGCACAATGAAAATTATAAATTCATTAGATCATTAACCACAACAAATGTGAGTTAAAATTGGTATTTTAGTCGAGGATCCAATTATTTATTCATTAACCTCTTCTATTTTGACTATTTTAAAAGATTTTACTTATTTTATAAAAATAAAAATAAAAACATCATTACATGAAGAATTCAAGTGATTATAATTCTACATGGATTGAAAAATAATATCAGGTCAATGAACTAGTAGTTGAATCCACTAGTCTATCGAATACGAGGTTACATTATGGACAATACAGATCAGGGGAGGATTGAACCAAAATCTCAAAGAAGAAAAATTCATTAACCTTATCCATGATCTCAATAAGACCCTTAAAAACATGCTGTTGAAGGATTGTCTAGAGAACACAACAAATTCTAGGATTACATCCAAATATTCTATCAAGGATTGGTTGATACACAAAAAGAGTGTTCCACAATTCCACCAAATAAATTTTTAATAGTTTCACTAGAACTATTTTGTGAGAAAGTGAAATAACACAAGGTCAAAAATGATATTCATGATATATAAGAGTTGTTGAACAATATATAAGAAAAAATAGATTAGATAGCTACGTATGTCCAAGAAGCATCAGACCAATCTAATTCTAATCCCAAACCAGAAGATGAGATAATTATCTTAGTTGCGAAGGCTAAGAAGGAGGTGACACTAGTCTTTCATAATTTTTCTATGGAAATCCAAGAACATCAGGCCATACTAGAGGTGGAGGATACTAATTAATTTCTTTCACTTAGCACCATACAACTCTAAGAGGAACTCAACACTGAGGAATTGATTGATCCATAACCAACACATGAAGCTAATCCATCTTTAGATTCTTAATCATAAGATTTCTTTGAGAAATAATTATGAATCACTCCCAAAATTTTTTATTATATATAATCATACATTCTTTTCTATGTCATGGAGGTTGAATATGAACCTAAAGATGTAATAAAATGTAACACATGGAGCTGTCAGATTTCAATGAAGATGCATCGGAGGAGCCCCGACATGAGATCCATGTTGTTTATCTAAAGAAAATTATATAAGAGGCTTATTTTATTGAAGAATATAAATAAATTAATAAAAATTGAAAATTTATTCAAGGAACAATACCTTTCCACATCCCCTTCGATCATTCATTTCATATAGCCACTATGAATCCATCATTTTAAGATAAAAAGTTTTCAAAAGTAGCTAACATGGACGAGGACATTCCATAGTTCATCCTACCCCCTCCATTAAAGCTATCCATAGATCATTCCTCACAATGAAAGAAGAAGAAAAAGGTGGGATAACCCACTTTTGGAGGTTAAAATCAATGATGCTTCAACCTCCATATGAATTTGTATAATAGTGGGTACTTCCTTTTGTAGGTAGTAAAAATTCATGGCCCACTTTGGGGTTCATTTCATGACATTTCCCATACTGGATTTCCATGAATTCATATTTTAATTTAATTTTATAGGATGTTTTGCAGGATGTATCCCACTCCCTCAATGTTATTTAGCTTAAAATATGTTATCCTTGTGCTTAATTTTGTAATTATATTTTTAGGTTCATGATGGCAGAAGGATCCCTCAACCAGGGATGATAAAGGACTTTGATTCATTGAAAAATGAGTTAATTTTTTAGGGATTATCTTTTAATCTCCTTACATTTTTTGTTCCATGGAATTTGTTGATCATTAATGGGAAAAGTTCTTTCACACACCTAAATTCTTGTTAAACTTTAATTATCATGGAGACCTGACTTTCATAGTAATATTCTGATTCCATGATTTATATTTCAAGGTTGATATGATTAAATGCGTAAAATGAAGAATAAATGTTTTAAAATGAATCATGGATATTAAAGTGAGGACTCATGATTTAAATAACTTGATTGATTCTTGTAAATTAAATTTTCTAACCATTTTACATACCTTGAATTTAGAAAATTTATCTGTATTTATTTGTTAATATTAATCACTCCTTAAGTGATTTTTTCAAATCATATTTCTTATTCTTGATAGGATTTCTAGACTAAGTGATTTCTATTTTATTGTGATCATATTTCTTGTGTGATCTTGGGGCATTCCACCTGCTAGAACTTGAATTTCATCGTTTCAAAGCTATTAATATACAAAAAGAAATTAAAATAATTGTGGGATTTTTTTAAACCACTTATCATTAAAATATCACCTTGTCATCAATATTTTAGAAGCCTATATATACCATTAATGACCATTCTAGGGATAATCCATGATTCAATAAATTTTATATCCATTCATACAGTACTTTTATTAATTGGATGACATTTTAATTTTAAAGTATTAGTATAAACGGAATCAAGGTAAATGGTATTATTTACAATGTAAGGAAAATGTGTGGGGGTTCCAATTATAGGAATCAGAAATTTTTGTGGAATCATTCATTGTACACTTTTTATTTTTCCCCTTTGGAATATAATAAAATGAAAATAACAATAAAGAACAACAAATGAGTAAAATGGATTTGAATTTTTGTAAATGAAAAAAAATCAAAATTACAAGAATTTTGATTCCTAACATATATTTTGATGTACTGTATATGAGGATTATAAAAAATGATAACTTTTAAAAATAAAAAATTGAAAAAATTCATGGAAGTTGTAAAAAATTAGTAAAATTTAAAAAAAAATCAAGAGAGGGAACAAATATTTAATTATGCTTGAACTGATAATGATCATTATATAGAGTCTTAGAGAAATTTGGAGTTGTTACATTTTTATGGGGATAATTTCGTTAACAATTTTACTTTTAATATCATACATTACATTTGAATAGTTAAACCTCTTCCCTGAGATTTATTTTAAAACAACAAATCCTAACAGTCTCAGGCCTCCAAGTCATTCAAACCTTAAATGAAATTCCTCATGATTTTACATTCTTTGGTCTTCAAAATATTGTAGAAAGTTTTTCTTTTATATTATTAAGAATAAGGAGTTTGTTTTCATGATGTGAGAATAAACCTACTTGAAATCCATCATTATTAATGAGAGAAAAGATTTAAGAGATAAGTAGATCATGATTCTTCATGTTTCATAATAATGAATTGATGATCTTGAATGAATATGAGGATATGTTCCATCATTTTACAAAAGGTAAAAGTATAATACATGAATTTATTATTTATTTGAAAAATGGGAAATTGAATAGATTTTTTATGTGGAATTTTAAAATTATAGTTTACATTGATTTTTATTTATTATATTTCATTGATACTTGAATTTTGATTACATTTGGGCACTTTGATTTTCCATTTTGAAATTTTATTCTTGAGGGAAGGAATGGTTTGAGTGTGGGTGAATTGAAGGAAAAAATATTTTTCATAATTTTACACTTCATTTAAATATTTTTAGGCCTAAAAAATGATATTATATTTAAAATCTTCACATTATTATGTTTTTGTAGATTTTTTATGATAATTGTAAAAATATAATATTTTTGGATTTACCTATTTTATTTTAATTCTGTATTTTACTGATAATATTTTCTTAACTAATTTAAATTGTTAAATTATTTTTTTAGGATCCTATAAATCTTGGAATAAATTTTATACTTCTAGACCACAAGATGAATCCATTATTTAGAGGCCTAAAATATACAAAAAAAATGTCTAATATTTTTCCTACATATATAATATTTTAAATATGATTTTATATCACATTTTTTGATAGTTCTATAAAGATGATCTGAGACATGGAAGTGTATAATTAATTTATTAAGAACTTTCATTATTGATGAAACATGTGAATCGGTCTTTTGGAATTTCATTAATGCATTGGAAACCAGATACCTGGAATATGGAGGTTATTTATAAGTAAATTAAATTCATGGAGTGAAATGGTCATAACATTCTTTACAAATGGAAAAAATCACAGAAATTTGATGGGACGTGTGAAAAGAATTTTTGAAAAACCTTTATGAATGGGTCCATTCTTGAATATTATATTTAATGGATATAACATGGAAAAACATTAAAATAGAAAATCATTCATATAAAATTAGGAGATATGATACTTCCCAAATCATTCAATTCCATCCCATTCCATCTGAGTCACCAAGGAGGTGACATCCACCGAGGGAGGCTTGTTAGAAATATCCTCCATTTCATCTTCCTTTTTTTAGTTTTTGTTATTTTAGTTTATTTTTTCAATTTCAATTTCAATATTATTTTCATTAAACTAATCCATCCATTTTTGTTTCTCTATCCATTCCATAATTCTTTTTCTCAATTTTGTTCTTATAATTATAAGTATTTTTATTATTAATTTTAATATTAATATAAAAATTATTATTATTATTATTATTATTATTATTACCATCCTTATTATAATTATAGAATTCTTATTTTAAAATTAATTTCCACTTTTATTTCCCCCTCTTATTTATGAAAAAATATACTTTTAATTCTAATAATAATGATAAGAATAATTTTAATTATTTTAATATTATTTATAAATTATATATTTTATTGATTATTATTATTTAATTTCCCTCTCTCACACTCCATATACTGCATTCTTCCAGTTTGATTTTATTCATTCACCATTGTTTCCTTATTCATATCTTCTTCCTCCCCTCTTCCTACCAGACCCCTATGTAATATCGTACTTGTTTAAATGAGTGGCTAGCCCCAAAAATTTTCATGGGGGTATGCCAAGCTGTTAATAATGTTTTTTAGAAAGATTAATTTTATGTTTGTAGATATAATTAAGTGGCATGCATGTGTGAGGCGAATTTCCCAGATATAGTAATGACCCCCAATGACATAAAACTCAATCATTCTCTATTATTATATTTAAATATTTTACCTCTCTTCATTGGTTAGAACTTAGCACAATAGAGTTAATCTAATCAATGGATTAAACAACATAGATTTATATTGGTCCTTGAAAATGAAACCTCCTAGAAGAAGGAGTGTAATAAACCTTGATTAAAGGAGGATTTTAAATTAAGGGTGATTAGGAATTCAATGATATTCCACAATATATAAATAAATATGAGTTATTCAAACATGATATTTCATGTTTGGATTATCAAATGAAAATAAAAAACATAAGGAGAATGATGATTGAATCGAAAACAAAACCCCAAAACCATGTTCATTTTTGTTAACACATTCTATTTATAATTTCATTTTAGTTTAAATATCTATATTGCATGTAATTAGAAAATCAATAAAAAAACTCCAATGAATTTTCACTCATTTCCATTAAATTATAAAATTATTATAATAAACCATTTGTGTTATTTAGTAGAAGTGGGTGAAAAAAATTAAAAGCTCATCAAGTGATTTGACCGTGGTTATCCATTATGTTGCACTTGGAAAATTATAATTTTATTTTAACATTCCCTATGACAGGTGCGATTAAAAATGAGTGTTGTTGATTTGGATCCAATTACTTATTCATTTACCTTTTCAATTTTAACATTTTAGATATATTTTACTAATTTTATAAAAAAAATCTTTCCATGATGATTTCAAATATTTATCATTCTGTAGGGACTGATGAACTCTCTTAGGTGCTAGAGATAGTAGTTGAATCCCCATGGTCTATAGAAGATCATGTAACAGTTTTTTTAGATAGGTCTGGGGATCACAAAGCCAAATTATCATATGAGAGTAATTCAAGGACCTTATATAGGATCTCAAGGAGACCCTTAAGCAACCAGTTGTTGAAGGACTGACTAGAGAACTCACTGAATTATATGAGTATATCTTATAATTCTATCAATAAGTGGTCATGACATGAGAAGAGTGATCCTCGATTCCTTCCAACACTTTTTATGAAGATACTCTAGAACGTTCTAGAAGGAAGTGGTAAAACATTATGTCAAATTTGATATTGAATATCTTGAAGGGACGATGATAAATAATCAAGAAAATTTAGAATGAATAATTGGATATTTCCAAGAACCATTAGAAAAAACTTACTCTAACCCTGAACTAGACGATGAGCCACCTGTCTTATCTAAGTAGACTAATAAAGTGGTAACAGTAGCCTTACCTATTTCTTCAAAGAAAATAAAAGAAAATGAGGCTGAACTAGAGGTGGATGACCCCGAATACCTTATTTTACATTCCACTATCAGAATCCATGAGGCACTCACCATTGGGTAATTCATTGACCAAAAACCAACTAATAGAGATGGTCTTTCTTCAGAAATATTCTGTCAAAATTTTACAATAACAATATTGAGGTCCACTCCTAACTTTTTTGATCATATAGAATAAAAATATATTTTTATTCCTTGGATGTAGAATATGAACCTATACATGCACCTACTGGGCAACACATAGAGGTCCTCGATTTCAATGAACATTTATCAGAGGATACCTATTCAGAGATCCATATTATTGAGCTAGAGGAAATCCAATAAGAGGCCAGTGTTTTTGAAGATGATAATTTAATATTGAAAATTTACATTTTATTTATGTAATAATACAAACATACTTCCCCTTAAATCATTAATTTCATGTATCTACTATGAATTAATCACAAGAATATAACATGGGTTCACAGGTAGTAACCAAGGAATTGGATGGTCCATGGTTCATCATACCCCTTCCATGAAATTTATACCTCAATGTGAAGGGGTGATCTCATGTACTCTATACATGGATCGTTCCTCAACATGAAGGATGAAGCACATGGTGGGAAAATCCACATTTGGCAGTTCAAATCAAATGATCTTTATCCACTAGTTGTATTAATATAATGGACGGTACTAGATTTAGGAGGTAATAAAAATACATTTCCCACTTCGAGGATTAGTCCAAGACATATCCCTTACATTATTTCTCATTATTTAGACTTCAATTTCATTTCATAGAAAGTAATGCATTATAGATCCCCCTCCCTTATATTTTTAGTTTAAAAGACATAATCCTTATGATTAATTGTGTAATTCTATTTTTTAGTTTCGTGATGATATAATGAATCATCAACATGTAAAGGAGAAGTAAAATGATTCATTGGAAATGGAGTTTACTTTTTAATGATTATCATTCGAACTCCTAGCATTGTTTGGTCCAAAACATCTATTAAGAGCTATTGATAAAATTTCATGCCCACATTTAAATTCATGTTTTACTTGACTAATCGTGGAAACATGAGTTTCATATGAATATTGTGATAAATTTTTTTAACTCAATGTTGATATGATTAAATTGGTAAAATAGATATTTAAAATTTTAAAAGGAAACATGGATATTAAAATGGGGACTCAGGATTTGATGAAATTTATTGATTCTGGAAAATAATTTTTTCAAAACATTTTCATTTATTTAATTTAATAAATTTATATTAATTATTTAATTATTAATAATCATTACTTCAGTGATTTCCCAAAATCATATGTCCAAGGGGATTTTAATACCAAATAATTCAAATTTTATCTTGATCATATGTCTTGAGTGATCTTGGGGCAAGCCACCTGCTAGAAATCGAATTGGAACTTGTCAAAGATATGACTTAAAAAAACATTTAAAATGACTGAGGAATATATTTATAAACCAGTTATCCTTAAAATACCACCTTTAAATCAATCTTTCTTTATCCCATAGAGACCATGAAGGAACTTATTAGGGTTGAGCCATGTTTCAATACATTTTTATCCATTCCCACACCACTCATAGTAATTGCATGATTTTTTAACATTGAAGTGTTTGGGTAAATGGAATCATGGTAAATAGGATGATTTACAATGTAATAAAGAAGTGTGGGGGGTTATTATGTTCATTTTAAAAGGGTTTTGATTCATTCATTGTACTCTATTGCATTCCGGTCTTGAATTTGAAAAAAATAAAAATAAAAAAAGGGATGAAAAAAATGTAAAAATGGGTTTTGATTTGAGTAAACCAAAAATCACCATTACTAGAGCTATGATTTTTATCATATGTGGTTTGGTGGTGGATGTGAGGTTTTTTTTCTAAATCCACACTTTTAAAAAAGAAAATAATGAAAAAGGTTCATCGAAAATTTAAAAATATGAATAAAATTAAAATAAATATTCAAGAGGGAATGAATAATTCAGTATGATTAATCATATCATTATATTTAATTTCAGTCTTCAAAAATGTAGTTCGTTGATTCAATTTTAATGGGATAAGTTCAATAAAGTTTTTTACATGGAATATCATGATTTGTGCTTTATGTGTGGAACCTCCTACATGATATTTATTTTGAAACATAAAATCCTCCCATCCTTATACCTATAAGTAATTAGAACATTTATACATTATAGACATGATTTTATGTGATTTTTTTCATTACAAAATAGAGAAAGTTGTACATTTACAAATATTAAGGATGAGGGGAATTTGTTTATGATATGAGCATAAATCTACTTGAATTTTATCAATAGTAAAGAGATAAATGATTGAAAATTGAGTTACATCCTAATTATTCATGTTTTTTAATAATAAATTGAAGAGCATGAATGAATGAAATGATATGCTAAATCATTTTTCAAAGGAGAAAATTAAAATACATGAATTGATTATTTCATTGAAAATGTGAAATTTAATTGATATTTTCCATGGAATTTTTAAATTTTATTTTTCATTGATTATTATTTTATTATATTACACAGATATTTGAATATTAAAAACATTGGGCCCCCTTGATTTTCATTTTTTATATTTTATAATTGAGTAAAATCTTGTATTAATTGTTGGGAATTGACGGATCAATGATTTTGCAAAAATTTACATTAAATATCAATTTTTTATACCCAAAAACGTTTTATTTTTTGGGAATTTGACACATTTTAATGCCTTGGTGGAATTTTTAATTTAATTGTAAAAATGGCCAAAAATATTTCTATTCAAAAATTTTATTTTTATTATTTATTTAATTCATAACGTTTTCTAAACTAATTTAAAATGAGAAATTACTTTTATGATGATCCCATGCATAGGGGGATGAAATTCAACCTTTTATATCACTAGTTAAATATATTAATTGGTGGCCTGAAATCCTCTCACTACATAGGGCTTGAAAACTGTTCCAATATATATAATTTTCTTAATAGGATATTATATATCTAATTTATACATACCAATGAATCTAAACATAAATACGGAGGAGTATACTGATTTTATTAACAAATTTAATTAAGGAGGAAATGTGTGAATAATCCGTTGGGAAGGCCGTTATTGCATTGGAAATCAGATACATGTAATATGGAGAGGCATTTTAGGAAGATAAAATTCATAGAGTGAAATAGTCAAAACTCTCCCACCACATTGGTAAAATCTACGAATTGTTGAAGTGTGATACGAAAGAAATTTTTGAAAACCTTTCCTGTAAGGGTCCATGAATTAATCCTCTATTTAATTGGTCTAACATGCGAAAAACATAGAAGATAAAATAAATCCTCTTAAGGGAAGAGAGATCATCGTTCCCAAATCATTTCTTTCTATCTCATTCCATCTAAGGCACCAAATAGGATACCTCCACTAAGGGAGGTTAGACAAAATAACTCCCATATTCCATAGAAATTATTATTTTTTATTTTCATTGCTTAAATTTTATTTTCAATTGTAATTTAAATTTTATTTTTATTAAATTAATCCATTAATATGTTATTCTACTTCAATTGCATAATTATTTTTCTCAAATTCCTTTATTTAATTATAATTATCAGTATTAGAATTAGTAACAATAATAATAAAAATATTATTATTATTATCATCATCATTATAAATTATTTATTTTATAATTATTTTATCCTTTTATTTCTCCCTCTTCATTTTCAATAAATATTCCTTTAATTATTATAATTATTATTATTATTATAAAAATATATATAAATTATATATTTTTTTTTCAATTTCCATCTCTCTATATATCCCTATCATGAATTTATCCATTTTTATCTTATTTTTTCACCAATATATCTTTAGTAATATCTTATTAGAACCTTCTTCTATAGACATAACCATGTAATCTAATATAGTGTAAAATGAGAGGCTAGCATAGTGGATTTTTCCCGAGGAAGGTCAAGGTGTTCATAATTTTTTTAAAATTTTAATTTTATACTTGTAGATATAATTTATTAGAGTGCATGAGTGAGATGAATGTCCTAGATATAGTGAAAACCCCTAATGACATAGAACATAATCTGTATCTACTATTTTATTTATAAATTTTCTCTTTCTCCATGTGACATTATTTCAGGCATTTGGGTTGAGCTAATAAATGGATGAAAAAAAAACGATTGAGATGGGTCCTGGAAGGTAACACCTCCTTGAAAACTGAGTTCCATCATCCTAGATTAAATGGGGAGTTGAAATTAAGGGTATATAGGTATTCAATGATATTCCACAATTTCTAAATAATGAATATTAATTAGAACACAAGATTTCAGCTTCGTATTATCAAACTAAAACCAAACACATAAAGTAGAATGATGATTACATCCAAAACCAAACCAAAAACCCTATTTTTTATTAACTCATATGGTTTATATTTTCATGTTAGTTTATATTTCTATATTTCATGTCATTAAAAATGTAATAAAAATCCCAATAACATTTTATTTTTTTCAATAAAACATAAAAGAACATAAAAAATATTTTAGGTGATTTAGAATAAGTAGTTGAACAAACTATGGAGCTCCTCAAGTGATACGACATTGGTCCACCACTATGATGCACTAGAAATCTTATAATTGCCTCTGACCACTCCTCATGATATGCATGCATTAAAACTAGATCCATTTCTATGAATAATATTATTTATTAATTTAAAATTTATATTTTCACATTTTAGATTGATTATACTGATTTGATAATAAGAAAATAGAAACAATTATTTTCATGATGCATTGACATGATTATTATTCTTCATAGACTAAAAAATTCACTTATGTGTAAGATATCGTAGTTGAAGCCCACTTGTCTACCAAAGATAATGTTACAATATAGTCTATATATAGTAGGGGAGAATCAAGCTAAATTTTCAAAGCGTAGTAATTCAGGGACCTCATCCAGGATCTTAAAAAGACCTTCAAGAAATATCTTTTTGAAGTATTGGCTATAGAACTCCCTGAATTTTTAGATTTTATCCCAAAAATTTTTCATGAATGTTCTGAGACACAAGAATAGTGATCCTCGATTACTTACAATAGTTTTGAAAAAGATCCACAAAAATCATCCATGAGAAAAAGAAAAAAAAACATTTTAAAATATTATATTCATGATCTTGAAGATATGGAGAAAATATATACAAAAACAAGATTAGATAACTATATATGTCCAAGAACCATCAGATAAAATTGAGTATAAACATAAACCAAAATATGTGACATGTTTATTACATTAGGAGTCCAAGAATAAGGTGACAATTCTCTTCCCTGATTATCATAGGAAAATCCATAAACATAAGGCCAAACTAGAGGTGTAGGATCAAAAATACATAACTTCACATACTACTGTCAGAATCCAAGAGGCAGTCACCACAGAGGCATTTATTGATCCAAAACCAACTCATGGAGATGTTATTTATTAACACTATTTCTCTTATTATTTTATTAAGAAGGAACTATGTGTCACTCCATAAAATTTTGATTATACAGAATTATACAATATTTTTATGCCTTCCAAGTAGAATATGAACCTATACATGGAAAAACCAGGGAACACATTGACCTACCTAATTTTATTGAACACTCATTGGAGGATCCCATTCAGGATATACAAGTTTCTAAACCAAAAAAATAAGGTAATATGATTATATTATTAGAGGGTAGAAAGTAATTATTAAAAATTCCCATGTTATTCAAGTAAAAACACATTTTCACTTACACATTTATCATTCATTTCATGAAACGAATTTTAATATAACATCAAAAGATAAGAAGGTTGAACAAGTTACAACTATTGTTGATGACGGTCTATTATACATCCTACACTTTCCATGGAAGATATACCTCATTGTGAAGGGGGGGTCTACTATACTCTCTCCATGGAAAATAAACCACCGAGAAAGATCATCCATGAGTTCGGAACATCCAAATATGATGATTTATATTGGAGAGGCATCATACAGAATATGAATTTGGATAATATTTATTAATTCCTTTTAGAGGAATTACAAAATCATGGATAACTTGGGGGTCATACAAAGACATATCTATTACTTTTTTTCCTTGAATTTATATTTTAATTTCATTTCATAATACGTACTACAACATATATCCCCATCCCTCTATATTTTAGATCAAAAAACATGATCCTTGTGCTTAATGGTTTAATTTTATTTTTTAGGTTCATGATGGGAAAATGAGTCCTCAAACTATGAAGGAGAAGGACTAATATTCATGGTAAAGTTAGTTTTATTTTTTATGAATATATTTTAAACTCCATACATTTTTTTGGTCCAAAACATTTTTTGAGATTTATTAAAAAAATTCCATGACCTCATTTGAATTCATGTTTTACTTGACTAAACTAAGAGTCATGAGTTTCTTTGGAATCTTAGGATTCCATGCATTAGATTTCAATAATGAAATGATTAGTTGGGTATAATTTAAAATATAATTTTAATAAGAATCATGGATTTTAAAATGGGGAATCCAGATTTGGTGAAACTGATTAATTCATGTAAATGAAAATTTGCAACCATTTTGCATACATTGAATTTATAATATTTATTTTAATTGATTTATTATTATTAATCATTTGTTTTTTTATTTTCTAAAATAATATTTCATATTCATTATAGGATTTCAATACCATGTAATTCTTATTTAATCATAAGAATGTTTCTTGAGTCATCATGGTACATTCCACCTTTTATAACATGAATTTGAACATGTCAAAGATATCACTATACAAAAACACATTTAAAATGACTGAGGAATATTTTGATAAACCACTTATACATAAAATATCACCATTAAATAAATCATACATTATCCAATAGCTACCAGGAATGAGCCTTTCATTGATGATCCCGGATTCCTATCATTTTTATCCATTCATACACAAATCATAATAATTGCTTGATATTTTAAACATGAAGTGTGGTGTTAAATGGAATCATGGTAAATGGGATGATTTACAATGAAATTAAGAAGTAAAGGGGTTATATATGTAGGAGTTATAAAATATTTTTGAATCATTCATTATACTTTATTTTCCCCCACTTGAATATAAAAAAAACTAAAAATAAAAAAGGACAAAAATAAGAAAATGGGTAGTCAGTTGGGTAAACCTAAATCACCAGTACTAGTCCAATTGTTTCATTCATATGTGGTGAGGTGGAAGATTTTGGGTTTTTTTCTAAATAAATTTCTTTTAAAAAAATAAAAAAAATGAAAAAGGTTTTTTAAAAATAAATAAATTAATGAAGTAAAGAAAATATTCCATATAGTAGTCAAATATTTTTTTTACTTAAACTAATCATGGTCATTACTTTGAGCCTTAGGGAAATTTGGGAGTTGTTAAAATTTGAAGTGGAGATTTTCATTAAATTGTTTAATTTTAATATCATACTCTATGGTTCATTATTTACACCTCCTCCTTGATATTTATTTTTAAATATAAAATCCTACCAACCATAAGTCTCAATGTCATTTGAACCTTAATTGTGAGTCCTCATGATTTTATTTTCCTTTTTTATTTTAAAAGAAGTGAATCTAGTTATTTTACATGATTATGTATGAGGAGAATGTTTTAATGATTTGATAAAAAATATAATTGAATTCTATAATTAGTTATTGGAGAAAATATTGAAATGTGAGGTAGATCCTGCTTTGGCGTGTTTAATAAAAATGAATTGAGAATCCTAAATGAATGGAAGGATAGGTTCCATCATTTTTCAAAGGGAAAAAGTAAATTAAATTAATTTACTATTTCAATGAAAAATTGGAATTTAAAATGATATTTTATGTGGTATTTGAAAATTTTTCTTGAAGTTGTCTATTTTTTGATTTTATTACATTTAAAATTTTGTATTGATTACATTGGGGGGATCTGATTTTTAATGTTGACATTTTATGCCTGAGGAACAGAATGGATTAAGTATGAGGATATCGAAAGAAAATATATTTCGAATAATTTTACATTTAATTTCAATGTTTTTAGACCCACCATAGTGTTATTATAGTGTAATGTTTAACATTTATTTTAATTTTTGAGATTAATTTTAGAAATGGCCAAATTTTGGTATTTAACTATTTTATTTTAATTCTTTATTTATGCCATACAATTTTTAAAACAATTCTAAATTACAAAATTAATTATTTTCATAATCCAAAACATGATGGTCTATATTTCATACAACCATAAAACAAGACAAATAAATTAATTGTTGGCCTAAAATCATCTCACTACACAGGCCTCGAAAACAGTTCACAAATCTGGATTGTTTTAAATATGAGCCTACATCTCGATGTTGGACAACCCAAATATTCTTAACATCTACATGTATCTAAATAATATTATTTTAAACTACTTTATTTAAGGACTAAATTCCTGAATCATTTTTTTGGAAGTTCATTAATGCATTGGAAACTAGATACATGGAATATGGATATGTTGTCTAGGTAGATTAAATTCTCAGAGTGAAATAGTCAAAACTCATTCTATACATGGTTATATTCTCTGAATGTTGAAGGGGAAAAGTGAATGAAATTTTGAATAGCATTTACCAAGGGATACATGTGTGATTTTTCAATTTCATGGTTTTAAAAGGTGGGAACATTAGTTGGGAAATTGTGTACTAATAAAGGAGGAGAACTCCATCCCAAATCATTTCAATCGATCCCATTCCATATGATGAACCAAGGAGGAGGTTATTATTACTCTCTTATTCCTCCATTCTTCCATACCCACCACCATGAATTATCTTACTCTCATAAATGAGTGGCTAACTTCAAGGCTTGGATCGGGAGGAGGTAAGGGTGTTCATGAATTTTCATTAATGGATAATTTTATGATTGTAGAAGGAATTGAGTAACATGCTTGAGCGATGCGATTCTCCCTGATGTGATGCAGAACCACAATAAAATACATCTCAATATATCTCTATTATTGTATTTAATAACATTTACCTTTCTCCATGTGTTAGTTCTTCACAAGATGGAGTTTATCTAATCAATGGATGAAATAACATCAATTGAACTAATTTCCAGAAGATGGCACATCCTAGACCAAAGAGTGTCATCAAACATGATTAAAGTAAGAGATGAATTAAGATTACATAGTAATTCAATGATAATATAATATCTCTAAATAAATATTTGTAATTCAATCATGATATTTCTTATTTTTATTATCAAACTAAAATAAAACACATAATGGAGAATGATGATTGAATCCAAAACAAACCCCAGCACCAAGCGTTTTCTTATAAACTTAATCAATTTAGATTTTAATGTTAGTTTAAATTTCCATTTAAATATTACTGAAAAATTATTCAAAACCCTATATTATATTTCATTGTTCTCCATTAAATCTTAAAATAAAAAAAATATTTATGGTGATTTAGGAGAAATATGTGAAAAAATGAGAACCTCGTTCGGTGAGATGGCCCCAGTCAGCTACTATGTTATACTTAGAAACATATAATTTCTTTTTCCCATTCCCCATGATAGGAATGGGTAATTAAAAAACATTGTATTATGTTCCATATCTCATTGAAAAATGACAAATGTAATCAATGAATATGATCAAGAAATTCCCCTATTTTCTGGATGTTATGAAAAACCAAGTTCAATATTCTCTTTATTGAATTATTTATTTATAGTTTTTTGGTTATGTATCTTACTAGAAACACCAAAATAAATAGAATAAAAATATATATATTCTTCATCCAACTAAACCATAATAATATATCATTAATGTTTATTATTTTTATAAAACAATACTTTATTCAAAACATATTTTAATTGTTTTCATATATTCTTGGTAAATCAATAGTTCCCAAATGAAAAATTATGGTTGAGTGATAGGTAGTTAGGTACACAATTAAAGGGAAAAAATACAGAGGTCATTTTTCTCTTACTCGCAGATAATTAACAGTCCCACCTCCTTAATTTGTTTCAATAAATTCTTGAAAAATGTTATATTTTATTAATTTCTATAAAAATGGAACAATATATTCATCATAACTATTAAGGGAAAAAAATAGAAAAGGGAAAAGAAATAAGGAAATAGGGAGAAAGGAAAGATTTGAATTTCCAAACTCTGACAATTGTGGAAGGAAATACGCTAGTGTGTGCTTAATGGGAAAAGGCGTATGCTACAAATATGGAAAGAAAGGCCATATTGCTGGTGAATGCAAAGGGAAGAAAGAATCTATTAATGTTAAATGATATAATTGTGGGGAGGTGGGGAACTATGCTAAATATTCTATAAAGTTGTAAGGAAACATGAAATTGAAAATGGAAAGGGAGGAGGGACAAGCTTATGTGATCATAATTGTAGAGGTTGAAGTTATGAATGATGTGGTGGCAGGTAAATTAATCATTTCTTCAAAATTAGGCAACACATTATTTGATTTTGGATCATCACATTCTTTCATATCTTCCCAATTTCTGAGAAAAATAGATACTTCCAATTTGACTTATTAAGGGATAATTCGGTCAAAACATTGAAGGGAAGTATAATTGCAATAATGTTTGGTGAATCAGTTACCATTATGGCATATAAACGTGTTTTCTCTAATGATATTATTGTCATACCCATGATTTTATTTATTATAATCCCCCATATAGATTAGATATCAGATTATAATGTGAAAATATATTATAAGAAGAATGTGTTTGAAATATTTGATGAAGATAAAAAAATTTATTACCTTTATAGAAGAAACATCTCCATATGGTTCTAATCTAGATCCAACCCAAATATGTATACAAAATTTAATCATTCGGGAGGAGTGGAATGCAATAATTGTGGGTTAGGAAAGTAATTTTCAAATGGAATAAGTACTTGTTGTGAAAGAATATATTGAAGTCCTTCCATAGGATTTACCTAGACATCCTCAAGAGCGATACATTGATTTTTCCATTGACTTAATTCCTGGTTCAAGGCCCATATAATAGACACCTTAAAGAATGTCCACTATCTAGTTAGTGGAACTAAAGAAATAACTAGAGTAATTAAGTGAAAAAGGATTTATTCTCCCTAGATTTTCTCATGGGGATACCATGTTCTTTTCATTACGAAGAAATATGGATCAATGATGAAGTGCATTGACTACAGAGATATAAATGTTATAACAACCAAAATCAAGTATCCACTACCATGTATTAATTATTTATTTGATCAACTTCTTGAATCCTAATACTTTTTGAAGAGTGATCATCAATATGGATATCATTAGTTTCTTGTGAGGATGGATGATATTACAAAAACAGCATTCCAAAGCAGGTACGAGCATTATGAGTTTATAGTAATGCCTTATAGACTAACTAATGCACCATATATTTTCATGTATCTAATTGATAGTTTCTTAATGAAATATATTGATGAATTTCTTGTGGTGTTTATTTATTATATCCTAGTATACTCTAAAATATATAATGATCTTGAAAATCACATGTGTAGTATTCTGAAGACACTTAGAAGAAATGAATTAAATGGGATGTTTAGGAATTGTGTTTTTTTGGAATCAATCAGTTTTCTTTCTAGGCCAAATTGTCTATAAGGATGGAATATCTACTGATCCTATGAATAAAAAGGTTGTGCGAGAAATTCCTACTCCAACGAACATAATGTAGGTACGTAGTTATATTGGTTTAGCAGGTTATTATTGTCTTTTCATTCAGAACATCACCCATTTAGCCCACCCAATGACCAATCTTAAAAGAAAAGGGGTTATGATCTTATGGACAAAAGAATGTGAATATTATTTTTATTAATTTATTATACTATTAGTGAATGATCCATTCTTGAATTTACCATTAGGTAATGATGGATTTAAGATCTTTAGTGATGCCTCAAAGAAAGGACTTAGTTGTGACCTTATGCAGAATGATAGAGTAATTGCCTATGAATCTAAGAGGTTAAAAAATCTTGAACTAACTATCTAACTCATGATCTTGAGTTATCCGTGGTATTATTTGATCTTAATATTTTCAGACATTACCACTATGGGAAAAAATTGTGAGATTTATAGATATCATAAGATTTTGAAAATAATCCTCTCACAGAATGAACTCGTCATGAGAAAAAATGAGATAGATTGAGCTACTAAATGATTATGATTCAACAATAAACTACCAACAGTGGAAGGAAAATAATGTGGTAGAAACTTTGAGTAGAAAGGAAAACAGAATTCTAAACAAGATGAGAGTTGAAATATATCCATTGTTCATGGATATAGGAATTATCAAATAAGGAAAAACATCACTAATTTTTCAAATATTTTCCCAAACATCATCACTATAAAGAATAAAATGTTATTAAAAAAATATTAAAGAGATTTAAAATAGAATTAAAGCTTGAAATGGTAGGAAGTTGATTGACATCATATATGAAGGTGGTATTTGAAATTTGGAAAGAGGCTTTATGTTCCCGTTATTCCTGATCTAACGAGGGAACTATTAGACGATGCTCATATATTTAATTTATCTATACACTCTAGAAGCAAAAATATGTATAGAGATATAAAAGAAAATTTTTTGTTGGATAAAATGAACAGAGAGATTGCTGATATGTGTCAAGATGTTCAGTGGTTCAATAGGTGAAGGTTGGAATAAAACGTCCTAGAGGATTTATACAACCCCATCCTATTCCTATGTTGGAATTTGATGATATTATAGTTGAATTTCTCATGGGGCTCTGAAATGCTCCATGATATAATGATTCAATATGGGTCATTATTTTCCATCTTACAAAATTATCACATTTTATTACTATAAGAGAAGATTTACCATTCGAACATTTAACATGACTATATATTAATGATTTTTTAATAGTTAATGGTATATCCTTATCAATTGTTTCTGATCATGATCCCCATTTTACATCAAAAGTTTGGAAAAGTCTTCAGAAGGCCCTTGATAGTGATATTCTTTTGAGCACTGCTTACCACCCACAAATTGATGGACAATCCAAATGGACTATTCAAACATTGAAATACATTTTGAGGTCTTGTTCACATGAATTTCATGGTATGATGGATAAGTATTTACCTTTCTCATAATCTTCCTATAATAATATCTTCTATTCAAGTAGTTAGATGGAACCATATGAAGTGTTTTAGGGAAAGAGATGTCGTACACTAACTTTATGGGATAATATTGGTGGATGCAATCTTGTAGGCACATAACTTGTTGAGGAAACTATGGAAAATGTGAAAATAATCCAAAACCATATAAAAACTCAAAGTAGGTAAAAGAGAAATGTGATAACTGATGTAAGGATTTTGAATTTCATGATAGAGATCATGTTCTCTTAAATGTATCACTGTGGAAGGGTATTATATGATTCGGTAAGAAGGGAAAATTAAGTACCATGAACATCAGACCTTTTAAAATTTGTGATTGAATATGAGCCATAACATCTACTTTGGAAATGCCACCAAGTATCTCTAAAGTTCACAATGTGTTCTATGTTTCAATGCTAAGGAAATACATGTAAGACCCGACACATGTACTCAAAAATAATGAAACAAAACATGTGCATGATCTTTCTTATTGTGAAGCGCCCATCATGATTCTTGATACTTGAAAAAAATTATGGAGAAATAAGACAACTCATCTGTTAATGGTTTTTTGTGGGAGTCATCAGATTTAAGAAAACACATGGGATACTAAGGGTCTTATGTTGAATAAATACCCAAATCTTTTTAGTTAACATTTTCTGAATTTCGATGATGGAGTTTTTGTAAGGTGGGGAGAATGTACCACCCCAAGGCTTGGAAAAGAAATATTGAATGCATGAAACACGGTGTCCCTACAAAACAACAAATTTTATAATCTATCCACTAAACACAACTTTTCCTCTTCTATGTTTTGAATTTTCATAAAATGGTCATCTAGAGTTTTGACCAGTAAGTTATTTGGAGTTTGATTGAACAAATATGAATTTTGGTGAATTAGAACATACCCCCATTGATTGTAATATGAATTTAATTAATATTATATAATGCAATTATTTTATTTTCTTAAGGTAATATGATAAGTAGATTTTAGTTAATTTTACAATGTAATATGAAACTAATTATAACATTAAAATTGTTATTTTTAGAGTTAAATATGATTTTATTGAAAAATTAAATTGATAAAATTTAGAAAATTTATTTTTAAAAATGAAGGTCATTTTTGAATTATACACAACCAAAAATGGTATGGGTGAAGTTTTGGGATCTTTCTCAAGTACTTGAATGTTTTATGAATATAAAAATACAGTTTTGAGTTTTCGTTATATGTGATGACATCATAATGATGTAATAATTAATTAAAAATGATGATATAATTTTTTACAGTACAATAAGATATTAGGTTCCCAAATTGGATAATACCAATAAAAAATACCATGGAAAGTGAATGGTTTGACAAAAACAATTAATGAAGTGTCTTTTAAAATGAATAATTAATTCTCTCGCTTTTTCTATAAATACCCACTCATCAATTCATTTTCTTTCATTAAAAATCTGTCATTCTAGAATATTTTGTGGGTTTACCTCCCTAGGTGTCCTCCCATGTTTTCTTCATGCCCCAAGGTCCCAACCATCATTTTCTAGGAGTTACTCTACAATGTAAGGGAACCTTTCACCTTCCTCTTTTAGTGAACACTTTTTTATGATATCTCATTGAATATCCATTATCATATGTTGGGGTTTGATATTATTTATTACTATTAATGTACATTTTATTCCCATATGATAAGATACAATTTTTATATCATCAATTCATTTTATGAAATTTTAACCGGCGTCGTTAGGCTGCAGAATTTTTATATGGGATCTCTCAACTTTTATTTTATTTTCACGTTAATCTCTTTTATTTTTATGTACTCATATCCTATATATAAATGATAATAATAACTCCAATATCATCTATATAGTTAAATTATATCATATTAATGGAAGATCCATCAATAATATTTTTACTCTCTTCATTATAGTTATAGAAATGAAATCAACATCTTTGAGGTTCCAATTTATAACCTTCATGGATGAGGAAATTTCATTCATCAATTTCTCCTTCATTTCTAGTCATGAAACCGTTTATACGGTTGAAAAAAACTATAATATAACTATTATAACCTAATTAATTTTCAGTAACAATTATATTTACATATTATTAATTTATAAGACAAAACTAGTTCATAATAATCCAAATACTACCAAATAATCGAAGTGGTTGTCATCTAATGATTCATCCTCATTCCATGTAAAAAAATATCAAAAAGAACATTAAAAAGTATGTATTTTAATAAATAATATTTAATTTTACTTATATATATTCACAACCATTCCACATGAACTTCATTAATTAAAAAGAAGTGAACCGGTTATGAAAATCCTGAAAACGAACACTCTGAAACGACATTATTTGGTATTATAACTTATTAGTAAGAACATAAATTAAATAAACAGAAATTTGATAAACTAAATACATTTATTATAGGTTCTTAATTATGTTATTAATGAGTATAATTTCATATTATTGCACCTTTTGTTCCCGAGGGAACACATTCAGAATGAAGGTTAGGGTTTTCTATCCAAACATTCATTTTCATACGGGTTACATTCACTGTATAATTACCTCTATGAAATTATTCTGTATTATTATGTACTTATCATAATTTATGACTTAGTATTATATATATGTACACAAACCATAATCCTTACATATTTTATGGATAGTTACATGTTTTAAAAGAAACATTAAAAACTGTTTCAAAAATACAAGCCAAATTCAAGGGAATTTCTAAACATCATATCTGTTATCAAGGGAACTCAATAATCTATTTTAGGAAACCATTAACTTTTTAAAATCACTAATTTTATTATGAAAATACTATTTTACTTCACTTTTGTTTATATACAATTATGTTTCTCAATGAAAACTTCTTGTCAAAATAAAAAATTATTTATTTCAATAATTACTCAATGATTTTATAATAGTATTTCCTTCTGTTTCAACACTGTTATCGATTAATATGAATTTTTTGAACTAATAATTTATGGTGTAATATATAATATTTATAGTATTATTAAATATTAGTTTTATTGTGATGTTTTATCCTAAAACCATTCACTAATTCAATCTGA
The DNA here is from genome assembly GCA_963277665.1 of Viscum album. Lineage (NCBI taxonomy): Eukaryota > Viridiplantae > Streptophyta > Magnoliopsida > Santalales > Viscaceae > Viscum > Viscum album. The sequence continues at coordinate 1,846,413,029 of OY728158.1, read as the reverse complement.
ATGGTTTGTGTTTATGCTTACTATTTGGGGAATGTTATTTACATTTCATTTTATAAATTCAATATGAATGTATATGTTATTTATGTTTATACACACTCTTCTGAAGAATGAATTGGTCATATTATTAGATGGATGGGGCATGATATATCCCCTCTATGTATCAGCAGGTCTCATGAGACAAATAGACATGGAATTGGTCGTGGCCTTTCCCAATGTGATATATGGATTTGGTCGAGGCATAAATCATTTTTAGAATTCTTGGTCAAGGGGCTGAAAAAATGTTTCATAATTTCCATTATATGCACTTCCCTCGTAATGAATCTAATAATTAAAATCTACGGTTGTTATTAGACTTTTCAAATACCCATGACTATGTTTTATATATTTCATTATTTACTTGACTCATATTCCTTTTATAATATGTTCAATTTTATTATATTTAATGGAATGTGTTTTCCATTATTAACCATGTATTCTGCATATACTATCTTCCACTATATTTCATACCGTTTCTGAGCATTTGATCTCACCCTTTTCTAATGTTTCATTTTCCCAGGATATGAAGAAGTAAATTATGAATGACTTTCCAAGAAGAATCTATGAGGCATGTAAGTTTCTAATGGAATAAATTAGAGTTGTTTTTTTCCTTCAAGATGTAATGTTGACCTTGTTTATGTGTCTTTTTTTCAAAAACTACTAAACTAATTGGTCGTTTGGGATGCATATTCCTTGTTTATATAGAAATTTAAAAAAAAGGCACCAACTCTAGGAACTAAGGCCCAATCCTTCCAATATATATTTGTATCAGCGAGTTGACATCAATATTGTTCCATCATCAACCATCTCCAAAAACATTTGGATTATTCATTAATTACTTTTATTTATTACTGAAACTGATTTGGGGAAAACCAAAGGATTTGTTTATAGGGATTACATATATATCATTGAACACATACGTGGTGAATAATGATGGAGGGAGGAATGACTCATAGGACATCATTTAATTTAATATTAAATAATCCAAACCACATGTAATAAATTAAATTAAATAAATTACAACACAAACATATTCCTTTGTTATGCTCAAGATTGGATATACATTCATGGAATACACAAAAGTAACTTTTTATAATTAATTTATTTATCTGTTGTGTATTATTTATAGAAATGAAAATTCATTAATTAATTCCATTTCAACTAAACAATCATCTGATCTAATTGGATATTACCATAAATTATAGAATTAATGGAAAAAAATAAAAGAACCATTAATATAATATTTATTAAAAAAATTAATTAAGCATTTGAAATTATTTAAAACTATTATTAAATTGGAAAACACATAATTGTGTGAAAATAAATAAAGTAATATTATAATGCTAAAATTTTCAAATTTAATGCATCTATTAATTGTTTCCTTTCATGGAATATTACATGGCGTTTATATACAAATACAATTCATGTATCTCAATTTTTTTTATCTGGGTCAGATGCATGGGTCTATAGTATGTACCTAGGTTAGAATATATGTCATGTACATTCCATGTACATTCTATTTATACACATTTTTTGTTGTAAATATTCACTCCATGGTATTTTTCTTGTGTCTTAATGGATTGCACAACATGTATAGGTCAACTGCGTGCTATGTGTCTCTATGAACCATGTGTCAATTTTATCACTCAGTGGATCCTCATATTATTCAGTCAAGGGAATTGAAAAACTATATATCATGTAAACTGTAATGACATAACTTATTTCATAAATGATCTATGATAATATTCTAACATGGTTTTTACCATGTATAATGACCACATATATATCACAACGTATGCCACTAACCATTGAAGTATAATCTATGTGATCATGGATACATGACGTGTAATATCCCAACTGTGTTCCTAGTTGGATTGTCGAAAAAAATTAAAAAACATGTTAATATTGTGTGGTGTGTTGTGTATCTTGGCGTGTGTACAAATAAACTTCAATAGGGTACACTACCTGTACTTCCATGTACAAGATGTGAAACCTTGTATTACTGGCCAAAATTTGGATGTCCCCAATGACGTCTAAAATTGTTCATTATATATTCATAATCTTCTAAGAAAATAAATCACTCAACAATTATTATTAATTTGTAAAATCATGTGAAATAAAATTATATTAAAAAAAATAACCTAAAATGAAAATCATACCATATCTGTGCATATATCATTAATAAAATAAAAAATTATAAATTGAAATATGAATCATATATTACCACTTGAAGGCTCTGGGAACAGAAAAATCCTGTGGGGGAGATTTTATAATTAAAATTCATTTAATTATATTTTCTTAAAACCCCAATAATGTATCATTAATTTTATATTAAATGATTAATTTATTTATATTGTAAATAACAAAATACATCGTCCTACGTTTCTTTATTCTTAGTCAATGTGAGTCATCCAAAAAGACCATTTAAGATTCTCTTCTTGGCTATTGTGTAGATCCATGGCTATAATCCCTCTATTGGTGATCCACATGTGCTATAGTGATCTTCGAGAAACACCACTCAATCTATGAATGATAGTATGACAGATCAAATTTCTCAAATTATTGATTCTTGATCCGTAATTATTTAGTCTTAATAAAATCCCTCTGGAGTTCTTATTTATTAAAAAATGAGAGAAATAATGGTTCAAGAGTGAATTTTTAGGACACAAAAAATATCAATTCTCAATTTTGGATAACCTAAAAAATATAAAAAATATTCTATTTATAGAGTTAGGGTTCGGGTTAAAAAATATATTTAATTTTATTATAGAAATTTAATAATATTCAAACATGATAATTAACCTCATATCATTTAACTATTATTATTTTTATTTTGTGGGGCATATCATCTTGCTCTAATAATAAATAATATTTTCTAGGTTTTGAATTATTATTTTTCACCAGATGTGGTGTTTTCCCATTCTAACTCTCTAGTATTTATTGAATACCTGAATAAATATTTTTGTAAATAAATAAATATTTCATTCACATAATGGGGAATAAATATTTATTAAATATTCTATAAAATAAATAAATATATTTTTATTCACAAACCTCCAAATAAGTATTTATTTAATTTATGTAATGATTATAACTTGAATAAAATTATCCTTCACTCTTGTCAATAATATTTTTTCCATTAGTTTAATCCACATATAATTTAATCGAGATAAATAGAGGCAAATATAGTGTGACTCTCTAGTAGTATTTCTCAATGTCATTAGGGGGTCTTTCCCAATGTCCATGATTACTATCTACTAATGGAACAAGTCACCAAAGTGAAATAATATATTGTCTCAATGTTGAGTACCACATATGAATGATTATTATGTATTGTAATCAAATTGTCACAGTATCTCTTCATAAAGGTCTCACATATGTGTCACATGACTATATGCTTGAAGAGGCATCCATTGATGATCTGAAATATAAAAATCATTAGAACATGTCAATGGAATTTAATGTGATGATTCTATTCTAATCAAAGGGATAATATAAAAGTTTAAATAAATTGGGAAGGGAAAATGAATCTTCAACATATCCATTAATGACATGTTACTTGGGATTCACCTAACATATGCAACTTCTCAATGAACTATAATCATCATGATTTATGAAATACATCTATGTACATGAGTTGTAACATTTATTTATAACAATATTAATGTCTAATAACCATGACACACAATTGAAAATAGAAATATATGATGACATTAAAACATGAAAAATCATATTGGTGGGTCTATTCTCATAATCTCTCATCTTGGAGATTACCATGTTTAAAATTCAAGAGAAGAAGCCTCGTCTACATCTGATTACTCTCAACTAACAACCTAAATAATTTCTCTTGCATTGTATTATGTTATCCAACCACGTAGAATTATTTAAGAATATTTTCATAGCACATCATTGTTCCCATCATAGTGGGGAACATCTATGACCTTTTTAATATGACATATAATTAAGGAAATTATTACATTTTATTCTTGAAAATCAATGAAAAAAATGTAATAATAATTTTCTTATACTCATAACACCGAATAAACATGTAACTAAAGTACAAAGAGATGGTCATAAGACACTACACCCATGAATATTTATATTATATACTCTTAATGAGCATATAATATCACTGTTTCTTATATTTCCTTTCATCAAGAAATAATTAATTTTATTAATTATGATATATATAATATGGGTTCTAGTTATGAACAACTTAACTATAGGTGATGTAGATCCCTTATGAAACAGTTGTTTATGTGTTGAAGATTCAAAATACAATAAAAATATTTTATCTTATCATGGTTTGTTATGATATTTTTCAAAGATTACTCTAATAATTTTTAATATTTTGGTATTAAAATTATGGGTTATAATAGTTGGTATTACAGAAATATTTAGTTACCTATGGACACTAGGATGAGATATATTTAGTGAAAACATAAGGATATGTTAGTGTGGAGGATAATATCCTAATATTTTTGTAATGATACTAAATTCAATAGGATAAATCATAAGTTCCTTTGATTGAGAATAAGGTTTCTTGATTTATAACTCCTATAAATTATTCTTCATGATTATTTAGTTTACCATGATGATTATTACTTCACACAATTTTTTTTTTCTTTTAGTTAATGGCTAGAACCAAAAGTGACCATGGTAATGGTGAATTTGAGAGAAAATAAAATTATTTTCCTCATAAAAAAATAAATTATATAGGATCTATAATGTTAAATAATATTTTTATGCATTTTATGAATTCTCAATCTATATACCATAATGATCATAAAAATAATTAAATGATGAAAAACATTCAGTTGAGTACTTCATGTGTCAAAATCCACCATAATTTTGTTGGATGGATTAATTAGTAGGTGTTGAGAAAACAATAAGTAACACTACTAATATGTTTTTCATTATCTATTGTTTATAATATAAAAAATTTAATTTAGGTTTTTAACAATTGGATGTTGAATTAGATAAATGGTCGGATCATATCAACAGCACGAGGAAACGATATGAAATTGAATACATAGAGTGTGATGATTTTAAAATGGTATTTTTTAATAAGTAACTTATCTATATTATTCATATCTAAATGGATAATGAATTACATAAGCTAAATAATATGAATGATTACTCCGTTATAAAATATGAGGAAAATATTAGATGACTGGTCATATAAACTTCTTGTGATTTCATTAAACCTGCATGTAAAATTGACTAAATCTTTTGTGTCTTATATCCATTAATCTGAAGTGAGTTACCCCCAATGGACATTATTAGCTATTAATAAATCTATAATTAGTCTATTAATTTGTATATTGATAGTGGTGTTACCCATAATTCTCACTGTTTTAATTAAAAAAGAATGATAAAATTTTATTGAAATTCTAAAAAATTGTGAAAAAAGATTATTCTTCCATCATTAGCAAAGTGTATAAGTATACATAGAGAAAAATATATTTAGTGTAATTGTTAAAATTTTATTTTTTGGAGAAAATTAATGGAGAAATTAATTGTTGATGTGATTAAAATAAAAAGTTAGTTAATCCTGGAGAAAATGAACCATAGAATGGACCACCCCGAGTTTATTATTTCACATTCAAGGATTATGATAATTACACTAAAAAATGATCAAATAAAATGATTAATTATGGTGATCTGAATTTTAAATGTATTAAGTATAGTTTAGAACGGAAATATCATTGGATCACTATTTTTTATGTGGATGGTTATGTGGTAAATCATACTCTTATCATCTACTCATGAACTGTTGTATTCAATTATTATAGATCTACCCTTTATTTTTTATCCGAAGATATTTATAAGGGTATCAAAATTCCACCCCAATCAATATATAATGATTTATACATAAAAAAGTTTAATGTTTTGAAGATTTTATCTCTGGTATCTCATTCTTCTCTAATTTATGTTTTTTGGAATGTACTTATTGTAAATCACATTATTATCACTCTTTTTAAATTTGATGTTATCTTATCCGTGGATTGAATTTAATTATCTAAATACCACATAAATATATAAAAGTATCTTTTAGTATTCATAACTAACTTATCATCATCTATCAATGAAATGTAATATATAATGTTCCTATGGTAATTTCATCCATTTTAAGGGTCATTAAAACTATTCAAATAAGGTTTTTATCTTATATGGTTGGTGAGAAACGCAATATCAAATATATTACTATTATATAATAGTCTATTGATGTTTTTACAATAAGAAATCTATTCTTAATACATATCATTAATTTGAGTTTTTAATAGATTGAAAGCCTAGTGGTACACCTATTTCAAAGATTCTATTTAGAATTTCTCTTATTGAGTTGCAAGTATTATAGAGGAAACTATTGGAGAATATTGATAATGGATTCATTCAACCTTGTGCATCAACTTGGGTTCACATGTTAATTTTCATAAGAATAAATATGGATCAATGCGTCTCCATATTGATTATTAGAAATTGAACATGACAATGATCAATAATATGTGTCAACATCATGATATTAATGATATGATCTACTAGATATAATGAGCCAAAAACTATTTCAGTAAGTATCATTGAACTCGATAATATCAATTCAGGTTCAAAAGTGAAGAAATAGCAAATAAAACATCCAATATATGATATGGACGCATTGAATTGATAGTGATTCAATTAGTCATACTAATATTTCTGTTATGTTCTTGTATTTAATGAATAGAGTCCTATGTGATTACCTTGATCAATCTATATTCTTCTTTATAGATGTTATCCTTATATATTTCATTGGAAAATAAAAACATAAAGGTCACTTGAGGATTTTACTGAAGACCTTATGTAAGGATACAGTTTTATAAAAATATTGAAACTATAAATTTTTTAAAACTTAATTCGTTTTGGGTCATCTAGTGTTAAAAAAGTGTTTAAATGTTGATCCATCAAAAATTAAAGATATTGAAAACTATCGAAGAGAAAACACTATAACTAAGATCCATAGTATTCTTGGTTCAGTATGAAATCAAAAAGTCTTGGTTTATAATTTCTTATTGGATTCTATCCCCTCACCAAGTTAATTGATTATGGGACTATGTTCATTTAGGTATTTTAATTTGAATATAATTTTAGTGAACAAAAGAAGAGGATTGTGTGCACACATGTTCTCACACTCCCTGTAGTAAAGAATCATTAGGGATCTATTATGATGTCTTAAATATGATTGGGGAATAAATTCTCATGTACAATGTGATGGTGAGAGAATATGTCACATGGAAATTGATGATTCATGAGAAACATTAACTCACTAATAAATTGTAGTTATGTACAATAAATATGAATTATAGATATGAAGGAATAGTATTTATAAATAATGGATTGATAAATTTATTGATGATAAATTTTTAACATATATATTCACATTAAGAGAGTTTATCATTCATCATGGAAGATGGTCATTACATATTAAAGATTACATCTTCCCAATACATTTATACTAATTGAAGGTGAATTTGGGGAAATATTATCTAACATGACATAATTTTTAATATCTAATCTATGATGAGGATCCTAAAATATATAATAGTTATGGATTTTCAAAATATTGGAATATAAATATTGATTGGGAAAATTATATCTATCACAAATGAGTGTTCAACCATCGATCCATGTGAGGATTAAAGGGGAATAAAAGAAACACATAGATTAAAAATGGGAGTTTGAAATTTTAATTTGTTATATTATGATTGTGATTGAACAATATTGTTCAAGAAATGGGTATATGTTTCTTATATACCAAATTAGATTAAGGTTATATTTGATAAATCTCATAGATAAATGTTATATATTAATCCTATATGAATAAATATATATATAAATAGATCTAAAATATTATTTTCGGTGGGAAGAATTGAAATAAATTGAAAATTATATAACATGATGCTCGATATGTATAAAATTTAATGATGAGAGATACATTTATAAGGGTATATTACAACCACTACCCATACCATAACAGAAATAGGAAAAAATCACCTTGAATTGTTTCATCATAATACCCAAAAATATATTATTAAAAATTCAAATTGAGTTGTATTTGATAGTTTCATTAAATCTTCTAAATTCATTTCAATATACTAATATTTATTTTTTATTCATGTTTACATAATATATAAAATGGTAGGGATTAATGGAATACCTTCAATTATATAATATAAATATGATATGAGGCTTACCACATCATTATGGGGAAGTCTTCAACAAGATCTAGATTCATAGTTGTGGTTTAATACTAATCATCATTGTCATATAAACGGTCTATCTATGAGAAACATTAAACCCATTGTGGATATGTTCAGAAATGTTTCTATGGATTTCAGTGGTGGTTGATATTAATACCTTACTTTAGTCATTTTTTAAAAATAATATCATTCAATGAATTATTATAGATCATTATTATGAATTATATATAAGTAATTATAGAATTAAAATGTTTCATGAATATGTTAGACAAATAAAAATATCATCACCTGAGAAATATGAGGAAGTTGTAGATAATTATTGATCCAATCATTAGTATATCATCATAGCTCAGATTCGACAGAAATGTTATGATGAAAATAATCACTGAAATCTTGATTTTTAAATTTGTGAGATATAATTCCTATAAATTACTTATTGGAATAAGTTTATGAAAATAAAAAATAAGGAAATGTTGATCATTGGTTATATTATCCCCACTCATGATTTTTAATCAAGTATGAGTAGGAGAATATTGCATGGTGCTTCCATTAAACCTCTCTCAATTTCATTATGTGTCCATGTATATTTAATGAGGAGTAGATACATGATCATTCACATATATTAAAATCAGAATGTATAAAACTCTATCATTATGATTACTATGAAAAATATTCGGTACAAATCATAGATCATAGAGATGAATTTCAAAGTTACAAGACAAATCACATATATACTGTTCTCTATACAAATCATGAAATTGAAGAAGCTACATGGGAACCCAATATTAGAATGATACAGATATATCATCATTAGTTTCTAACCATATTATAATAATTTGAATAGGGAAATTAAAATGAGTGGGGGTATATTATATCAACTTGATATTTTATTATATTTCTCCTTGAATATGTTTGATTTCATTGATAAAATTCTGTACCTATGACACTGAGTTTTGATGAACCATGTTATACTAATAAAAAATTACTATTTAATACAATATTTATCACCTATATTTTGGATTGTTATCAATGAATAGTGATTTCAAATTTATTAACAAAATATTTTTTACATATGTATAATATTATTTCCTTAGTTATAAAATGGTTTGGAATAAATAAAAAATCAAGTAAAATATAATAGTTATATTTTTCTAAAAAATGATTTTTATGTGAAAAAAGTTTTTTATTTAAATTAATTTTATTAATAAATTTTTATAAATTATTTTAATGACCAAAATATAATATATTCAATAAAATTCATTAAAATTACTCAAATTTGTTTAGGCATGGGATTAGAATGAATTCAGTTTTAATCAAAAAATAAATTTTTTTATATGGTTTTCATTATATTTAATACACTGATTTTAACAGTGATTTATGTCACTTATAAAAATTTAATAATGAAAAACTAATACGATATTTGGAATCATGAGGTTTAAATTTGGTAAATGGGTCATTTTATTTTTTTCATTATGAAAAATATCTTTTGTAAATATTTGTCAATTTAGTAAGGGTAGAACATGTCAGATAGAGTTATAATTTTGGGATAAGGATTTAAATTTTATATAACAAGTTCATTTACCCTATTTTTCATTTTATTTTTAACAAGATCATCCATTACTCATATATATGGCCATTGGTTTCCATTTTCATTGATTATGACCATTATTATATTTTTTGATAAAAATAAACAGACAATTACACACTTCATTCATTAATATGTATAAAATTTTATTATAAAGACAAAAAGAAGTTAATATTAGTTATAAATAACTATTTAAAATATAAATTATTATTTTTTAATTGTCAATTTATATATAATTTTTAGTGATTTTTAATCAACTTGAACTCTTATGATAAGCTGACACATTATTTATTCAATTGAAAGAAAAAAAATGAATTCAAAAAAATTAGAACTATTACAACATGAGTGAATTATTTTTCTTAAATGTTTTCCAATCAATATAATATATTAGGGAGGAATAAAATTATTTAATTATTTTTTTATGTCTTATTTTTTTAATGTTAAAGTAAGTTCATGTTTATAAAAATTAGATTAATTATATTTTATTATAAAAAAAATATTAATAAAATATTTAAAATTCATTAAAACTGAAGAATTATCCAAATTAAAAGGATATGTTTTTAAATATCAACCATATTCCATTTATGTGTTAAATTCCCATTTTTAGTAACATTCTTCAACCTTATAGTGTAGAAAACATTATTATCATGGTAATTGATAAAAATGTTTAATGTCATTTTTAACCAAGTGGTAAGGGTGAATAAATAATAAAACATGTCAAAATATTATTTTACAAATGTATTTATGCTCATACACATATTATATTCAAAATAATAAAATTTTGGATCCATTGTTATTTTAATGTAAAAATATATTAACTCTTTAATTTATATAATTCCATGTGACATCCTCCCCTCACTTATTTTTTTAAGACAAACTAAGACATGAATTAGTCACCCAATTCAATCCCCAAAGAAATTTATTAATGAAAAGGTATTACGATACATGATAGAGGTGTAATAAGGTTACACGGACAACAATGTTAGAGCGATATATGAAAATATATCAAAGAATATCAAACTAGACATCATGCCTTCAAGAAAATAATCACCTCAATATAAAAGTACAGTAACTCCATGAAAGATTCATGTCCTCGACATCTGCTGTATCCTATCAAAAGAAGGTCCAACTCAACTCGATTACCTATAAAAGCAAGCTTCGATGTAACCAAATTAAGAGAAAAGCCATTGTGTGCAGCCCATAAATTCTGCAAAAAGAAAGAAAAGTATTGTAAAATCAGATTGATAAAACATAACAGCACTAATCAAAAAAATCATGGATTTTGTCTAGGTATCTATATAAAAATCCTATTAAACATTCAAAATTTAATTTCAATATATGTCTTATCATAAATTTCACCATTTTAGTCCCTTTTATAGGCTATTTCATCTTGTTGCTCCTTCACAATTGAGTTAGAGTCTTAATTCTGGTTTCCATCTAGAGGTGTAACTAAAGAATCAACCTCTATATGTGGAGGAATATCTGTTGTTGTCATTTAGGAATAATTAGAAATTAAAGAAGTAAAATCCACCACACTTTTTGATGTTTTAATTTCAGTAATGTACTTTCGATAAGCATCAGGTGATCTCATAAAAATTGTTAGTTAGTGGTGATAATAGTTCCTATTTTTTCATTTTTTAAGATTGGGAGTAATGAATCCATCAGCAACTGGCACTTTTTTTTCCTTTTCTAGAGGTTGATTTTAATAAATCTTCCTCAATTTGAGTGGATTTCTCATCTTCTGCCTGTAAGGGTGTACAATGAGGTGAGTCTAGGTAAGACAAGGATAACATTGAGACATTAAAATTAGTGGGCTCACCCTATTCAATAGAAGTAGCCTCATTACACTTAAAAATAAGTTTACTGTATTTTCTAATTGAATGATCAAGGATAGAATTTTGAACATATATGGAGTTTAAAAAATTGATGTTATACACTCGTTTAACTTTCCGAACAGTAGTTTTCTTCCATGTAGCATCCTTTTCCACCCCAATTGACTTGAAATGTGGGGTGGGGGAGCATGATTCCAACATTATTTGCTAAAATGACCCATTCTAGAACAGTTGTTTCTTTAGTATGGTTTGTTTTCAAAGACAACATCTTTTTTAAGCCTGTTTTATCCATTTTGTATCCAAAATTGAAATGGAAACACAAGAGAGATGTCAAATTCTGTACAAATCCTAGCTACTGAAGCTCTTGATAGATTCAATGTAGCCAATTTAAAACTTATTGGATGTATGAAGAGTTTATAAACTGAAAATAAGGCATGTATCTTTATAAGATGGAGAGGAAAACACAAGAAACAAATCTAGATAGGAACATTGGTGGTTCAGAACCAACATCCACATTCAAAGACCATCATCGTGAATGGTGATCTCTGAATTATATATATCATCCTTCTATGGTTAAATCTAAAAATATATATAGTTAATATATATTATATTTATAGAACATTTATAATTATTTAGTTTAAAAAATCCCGATCAATGTAAAATTACTAAAACTACAAAATCAAAACATTCATGAGAAACGAAGCAGTTAATACCTCAAAATGAAATTTTAAAAAAAATTAATAATTGGGTGGTTAAATGTTATATTTATTGATATATAATGTAATAAGTATGTAAATTATTCCTTTATAGGATTGTAATAAATTTAAATTTATTATATCGAAGGTTTGAGCACTTTTTGTTGAAGCAGAACATGAGTTATAGAATTTTCTGTCGCAGTTTTTTCTATAAGACACATTCCATATTCACCACTTGATTATTTTAAGTGGTTTGTATACTATTTATGAATGAAATTTATTATTCTTCCTATGAATATTGTGGGGATATACATATCCATATAAGGTTCTCTCTTTCATGAAGTTTTTATTTGAATGATACAAATATTTTAAGGGATATGTGTTATAATATCAATTGTTATCAAGATTTTTTTATTAATATTATGATATTATAAATTTATTGGACATAACCCAAGAAATGAATGTTTTTATTATCCATAGGTTATTTTGGGAGATTACATTCTCTCTATTAATTTTACCCTATTTTTATTTAAGATACTACAAGAATATATTTAAATAAATTTTTCTTTATTCTTCTATTTTTTCAAAAATATATTTTTCATATTTCCATGATTTCTAAAAATATTTTCAAGATTGATCTTACAATTCTCCTATATGATTTTACACTCATTTTCCAATATTTGAATTTTTCAAAAATGGTTTCAAATATTTTTTTTTTTAATTTTTTCAAATGAGGTTATAATTACTCATGTTTTGACATGTTGGACATTGGAACATTTATATGGATATTTTTGTAGCTAAGAATATTGTTGATATTGGATTATGGGGCCCGAAGAGAATCATCATGGATATCATAAAAACATTAAATATATTTTGTCATTGTCACACAATTTCTCATGAAATGTCGAATAACACCCACGAAGTGTCTCCGATTAGAATTCAGAGACCATGGTTGAGTACAGAATGACATGTGTACCCTATGCAGAACATAAAATTTGTTACAACTAGGTTTTCAATAGAATTCACAATGGTGCAATGATGTTAAAAGTGAGATAATTCATTAAATTAAATTAAATCAAATAAACCCCAACCCCACCACTATAGTTATAATGACACAGTGAGGAACCCCATACCTCCACTCCACCTTTAGTTGATGGATAAACCAAGGTCAAGTAAAAGAGATTAGTTCTACTGATATCTATTTTTGGAAATAATCATAATCAAAATGAGGAACATCATCATACAATTATTGTTCTACAACCAAAGCATTAGAATTTCTCCATCAGGGTAAGAGAATTTTAGTTTTATTCATCTTCCCATTTATCATGAATTTGTTTATGGTTGTATATCCATTTTAAAATTTTTATATTTTCATTGTAGCTAGATTTGTAGGTTTTTAGATAAATCAGGGTGAATCTGGAGACTCATAGGGAAATTCCTGTCAGAATTCACACATCGTGTACATTCATGATATCATCTCGAGAAATTCCACCTTACATATATCCTTCTCTAGGGATCAGATTTAGTCAAGTGTTTATTCTATATTGATTATTTTTTCACATATAAGGTTTCGGAGGACTTCATAGTTTCTTACGAGATTTAATGTTTCGTGGTTTGAGAATGAAGTTTTCATAGAAGTGTTTAACCATGGGTAACGATCAAGGTTGATCAATGGGTTGATATCGAGGCTGGTACCATTCCCAATAACATTATATTGTCATTCCCCTAGAATTTTTAGGTTTGAATAGATGTGCTCCATATTATATCAGGTCATGGGTCCTCTACACATTCCAATGTTGCGTTCTGAGGTATGAAAAATGTGATGCTATTTTCAAAAGTACTTTTTCGATGTTGTATAGCAGTGTGGTTTGTAGAGACATATGTTCAGACTATTTCTCTTCTATGGAATCAGGTAGTGGGGTTCCCTTACCTTTATTATTTGGTAGAGGCAAGACTCCTATTATCATTTGGTTTGGTTCCACCACCCCTATGGTTGTTGTCTTGGGTATGGTATTACCTTAATTGAAAAGGGGAAGAGTTCCCCATATCATTTGTATAGAAGTGGAAGTTCTCCTATAATGTACCTGTGTTTAGGCCCTCCAAATTCTTTGGCTAGATAAAGTATGTACTCCACTATTAGACTAGGTGTGGGGCCTCCATCTGTTGATTGAGTACACTTTTTCCCTTACTTGGCGATGGACATCAATATATGACATATAAGTATATTAGATACTCCCCAATCATGTTAGGGCATGGTTCCTCTACTCTTTCGTTTAAACTACGCTATCATTCTAAGATATGATTCCTATATTCATGTCATTCTAGTAGATATGGCACTCCTATGTTATACTAGGTAGTGGTTTCTCTATCATGTGGTTGGTAATAAGTTTTCACGTATTTTTGTGTTTCTCTCAAATTTATCATACTAGAAGTGTTTTACTCCCCTATCGTAGAAGGGTGGGGGTCCTCTCACTATAGAGTTGTACTACCATTCTATGCTAGGGTTAGGGTCTAATATCTATTTTGTCTTACTTCTGTATCATATCACGGTGTGGGTCCACTATTCTTCAACTGGTACCATGCTATCATTCCAGGTTCTGGGTTATCATCTACGGGGTATTACTTCACCATTATTGAGTAGGAGTGTGGAGAGGGTCCTCTATTGGATTTGAAGATACTTTGGATATTGTTTATAGCTACAAGGAGCTTTCCCCTCCATTATTTATTTGTGATTCCTACATAGGAGTTAGTTGTTCTTCGATGAATTGAGTTGTAGAACAATCCATATATGAGAGAAATATGTTTAGTGGTATGTTTAGAAAATAGTACTCTATCAACTTTAGGGAAGTAGAGAGCCATGCATCTCCCTATTCTCTCTTGATAGAGAGGATTCATGTGGTTCATAGTCTGGAGAAATGCTCCCTCAACAATGTGTTGTGATAAGATGATGACCTCTCCACCATGGATCTTAAAACTTTTCATGGGGATTAGGTTAGCATTAAAGGGACCACCTTTGATTGGAACTATATTAATACCTACTGAGTTTTCTAAATGGAGCATGTTTTGGTGGATATTCAATCAAGAGTTGTAGAGATGTTTACTATGAAGTGTATCTCTTATATGGGTTCCACCAAGGATTGATGATCTCATGGATTGTGTTATCTTGATTGTGTATTTCAATTAAATACATGAGTTGAATCCTATAATTTTCTATGAGGTCTGAACCTCATGAAACATAGAGTATGAGATGAGATAATCTTGTTGATTCTAGAAATCTATATTTTTTCACATTTCTAGGTTGGAAACCCATCTTGTATGAGATGACAAGTTATGTATTTTTTAGGATGGAATTATATGGATTTTTTCTCTGGATTAGGCTCTAATTGGAAAGGTTTAGAAGACTCTTTAATTTAAGTTGCACAATTTTCTTTTTTGGTTTTTGGGAATCCTACCAAATTTTCCATACTCACCCTTGAATAGGGTTTTCCCACACATTTTGTTTTCTTGTGCAAACCACGATACATTTGGAAGAGTTCCTTGAGGACCTAAAGAATCCATACCTTAGTGTTCTAGATCATCCAAGGTGTTTACTAGATCTGGGACAATTCACTTTTCAGTAGTTTAATTTTTTAAGGATTCCATTATTTCTAGTTGGTCAGATGCATTTATAGTTTTGGTTGGAATGTGTATTTCCATTTTTATGTTTTCAATACATCTTTTGAAATCTAATTTTTGATAAATTATTTCTTGAATTTTATTTTATTGTTTTTTATATTAATTACTATTTTATGGAGATATTTATGGGTGTGTGTGTGTATTCATACATGAGGCAGAGTTCTCCTATCTGGGTGAAATTCCTACACAGAGATAGCCTCTATCCCCTGGCCTATTGAGGGATAGCATTATTAGTTGCGGGTCGTGCTCCAATGGGTTGGGTCTTGAATGTGTTTTTTTATATTTAGTTTACAATTTTTACTACTGTGTCATGAGCTTGTCATGGGGTGTATAGAAATAGGTTTATGTTTTTTTGAGTTCATCTTTTAGGCCAGAGGTTCTGGTGTTGGTATAGTGAGTGAAATATCCATTCACCATAAAAGAAGATAACATAATTTTCAACATGGTACATTAGGACACTAGTCTGGGGGAAAATAATGTTACATTCATCATATAGGAATGGGTTTTGGGTTCCCTATTATCCAAGAGTCATCTACCCAGATATACCCTTTGATCGTAGAGCAACATGACTATATTTTATCATTAAACTATGATGTATGGTTTATTGGGTTCTATAGCATGATTATTATGATGATGCTCAATGTGAATAGGATTAATTTTAATGAATTGTTTCAGAGTTAATACCTCTAAGTGTTCTTCCAGTTGTCCCTCCAACTGTTGAGCAGTTGGTTGAGCCTAATGTTTAGGATTAGGATGAGTACTAGATGAGTTGATTACTTATGTTCAAAAAGTAGCAGCATATCATGTATCAGGGTCATCCAAACCCCTAGGTAGTTGAGGCCTTGAACAAGGTAGTCACACAAACTTTCCTCCTTACAATGACACCTCCCAATCAAACAGTGTTCCTAAAATTGTGCCTTATGCATAGTTTGGCTAGTTGATGATGGGGTTTACTAATGTAGTCCCATGATAAGGTGATTCACACTTGGGTGGCGTTTTAGTGCCTTTTTATAGAATATTTTTACACATCCACATGAGATTAGTGATTAGTTAGAATATTTTATTGCTTCAGTAGGGTATCATGATCGTGGAAGATTACTCAGTGTGGTTAACAGACTTTTCCTTGTACTCTGTGAATATAGTTCATAACCCGTCCTTCATAGCTAGGACCATTATGCATGGACTA
The DNA here is from genome assembly GCA_963277665.1 of Viscum album. Taxonomy (NCBI): domain Eukaryota; kingdom Viridiplantae; phylum Streptophyta; class Magnoliopsida; order Santalales; family Viscaceae; genus Viscum; species Viscum album. The sequence continues at coordinate 1,846,395,783 of OY728158.1, read as the reverse complement.
TGTAGATATGAAAAAGAAGGTGTGGTCTCTATTGGAAGTCGGGATAATTGTTGATAAAAATGGAGTATGGTTTGTGTTTTTTTCAACCTACACATGGATGTCTAGGGTGTTTCAAAGGAATGTGGTCATACAATTGATGAAGAATGTAGTATTATGGTGGCATATTTTACCAATGTTATTTAAATTTTTGGACCTCAAAATTGGGAATTTGTTCATTTGATTGAAGATTATGAAGAATGATGATGAAAATTGGAAAAGGAAGGGAATCACATAGCCCGGGACATGGACTGTGTACCATGTTCTGGAATAGTTTGAAGAACGCATATGGAGCCACAATAATGGTACACAGAGCAGTTCATGGTACCGAAATCGGTTCATGGTGAAGTTATGTGGATGTAGGTGTGTGGAATAATGAAGGATGGAGGTTCATGAGATAGATTCAGTTTGTGGGACATGAGAGGAACACATTGAAGTCTATACCAAATCAAATATTTGGTAAATCATGGATTAATGGATTTTTCATATCCATTTTTTCTTATATAAGGAGCATTAATCCCCTTAATTAAGGTGCTGTATTGGATATTAAAAATTCAAGAAGAAATCCGGTGAAGCCCAAACTGGTTAGTCGAGGAGAAGACAGTATATGGAGAGAATGATCCATGTAAGGAAAATAACTCGGTGAATGATAACAAGATTTGTGGAGGAAACTCTCATAGTACGTGGCGGAGCACGGCTGTACATATAGATGAGGTAGTACGTGAAGAAGGGGCTATTTTAAGAAGGTACATAGATGCAACATGTAGACACTGTACATGGAAGAGGTTTGCAGAGGTGGAACATGGAGATGGTTCATAGAGAGTTATTATGCGAACCATACACACTCATTAGTACACAAAGGAGGTATAGTGGTATGCAGAAATCCTAAAGAATCCTGAAAATTGACCAAATTCGTTTACAAAATTAATTTCCAAAAACAATCAGTGTGTGAAAAAATAATTAAAATCTGTTGGAAATAAAGGGACATTATAGATAATCCTGTTACAATTGAGGACTCATGATTTAATAATAAACCATTGAAGTGGTCATCATGTCAACAAACTGAGTGAAGATTATTCTTACACAGTGATTGATCAGGATTCAATAGTAGTGATCCGAGGGATACATTGTCTTATCCTTAAAAACATATAAAGTAAGTGCGCCTAACATATATTGACTCTGCTAAAATATTTTAATCCAAAACCTATAGAGATTATTGGTTTTTTTGTACAATTGACACACAATCGGCGTATTCTCTATAGACATAGCCCTTAGTGGCAGACCAAGTAAAACATTCATGTCATTAATTTTCATATGATGGTTTGTTTTCTATACGTCCTCTTAAAACAAGTTTAAAATGTTTCTACCAACATGGGAAAAGGATCTATCAGTATGAAAGAAAAACTTGCACCATGATTCACCCATCCCTACTCAGGGTTTTCCTATGTCCTTCTTGTGGTATCTGAATATAATGGTGGATGATGTTAAATCTATCAAACATTTATGACATGGGTAATATAGTTAATGTCAATTTAATTTATTTATTTTATTAACATAACATTCAAATATTTAATAAGAAGATGAGATATCATCTATGATCTCTTGGAATGGATGAATTTTTTTTCTACTATACAAGAAATCCATGTCACTAATCCAAAAAGTCTATCTATGATGTATACATATAGGAAAATTCCAGATGTTGATGTGAAAGCACAAGATGACCTAACTACATCTCTATATAACAAAATATATATGAAGGTGTTTAATTGTACATATAAAAATTATATGTTAGATAAACTGGTGAATATTTTTAAATGTGATAGCAATGTGAAGGAGGTGAAACTCCAAGTCATGCACAATATGTTTTATAATCAGAAGATTGACCCTGATGAAAATGAATATTCTGTCTTCAATCAAATTACTCATGTTTTAGGAGAAATTAGAGGGCCTAGATAAGATATAAAAGTCATTGATATTGTAAATAAAATATTGAGAATGTGTTTTTCCCTTTAAAATGAAACAGTTTCATATCTTGAAATAATGGATCGTTCCAAACATTCTTGGATTATATTATGAGAAACCTAGTGTCATATGAGATGAGTGTCAAACCAGAAGATTCAACAACATGTGTGGGAAAATAAAATGACATTCAAAGAAGTGGATAAAACTATGAATTTTCATATATAATGTTGAAGAAGAAGATTATGAGAAAAAATAAATTCTTTCTCTCATTTCCAATAAACACAATAATGGAATTGGTAAATTTTATGGAAATATACCTCTATCTTGTCTTCCCTATGGAAGATTCGGTCACATTTCCCCTCAATGCCCAAGAGTGGCTGATGATGAATAAATTGACGATGAAGACACCAAAAATCCTTGAAATAGTTTTTTCTAAAATGGAGACTTCAATTGTAGAAATAAATTTCAAAGAAAGAGTTTTGTCAATGAAGAAGAAGGCGATAAAAATGCACTCTTTGAGGAAGAGGAATCGGAATTCACATCTGGGATACATGCTTCCATTATTGTTACAATTGAATAATTAGAACATTCAAAATATAATATTGGTGAAATCGGTTAACCACTAATTCCAATCCCATGTTTGAACTTAAGGATTCTTTTGGTAAGCTTGAGAATCAATGTAAGAGATTCAGTGTGTGGAAAGTAATTGTGGAAGATTAATCCAAATATGTTGATCAGCTTTAAGCGGAAATTGAATGACTAGATTTATTTGTGAAAGTATAGAAATCAATATTTGAAATAACAGAAGATGTTTTGGAACTAAAACACAGAATTTTAGAATAGGTAAAGGTCATTAATGAACTTACCTCCATACTATAAGAGAAATACATGACTCTTATGGGTATAGAGAAATAAGTGGTTACTCTAAGAAGTAAAGTCAAAATAGAATCTATTTCAGATGAATCAAAGAAGAAAATACAATTTGGAAAATTCTCTAATGTTGAATTTCTAGAAAGAGATATGTGTGGTTTTGATGGTGTTAAAAATAATTTTAACCAAAGTCCCACATGAATTAGAAATAGTTGAAATGGTTTTGATGCCTAGACATCAGATGATTCAAATAATGGTGGCTAGAAAAAAGGCATGTTGAAAGTGGGTCATGTTGAAAAGTCACCTAAAGTACTGAAAAAGATATCCTCTATTAAACATGAATGAAGAAATCAAGACTATCATTTGTTATCCAGAAATGACAGGCAGCAAAACATTGTTCCTAAGGAAGTGGACATGGAAGGAATCAGAATGAAATGACATTTACACTTATGAAATGTCAATTCTATGGATATTTGGCCCATACCATGTCATATTGTGAAGCGGCGAAGAGATAAGAGTTCAAAAAATGAGAATATATTCATATCCTACTTCTTATATATGAAATATTTTCTATGGATATTTTTTAAATGTTCTAACATTGTTCATAGAGATTTGTATTGTAGGTAGATATATGACAAGAGAAATTTATATAATGCTCAAAAACATGTCAATACTCATCAACAAAATGGTGTTGCTATTTTAAATAGTTTTTCTCCTTGTAAGAATATTTTGAATAGGAAGAACCTGTGTACGTCGAATATAGAATTTAAAGGCCTCGAGTTTCCTATACTAAATCCAACATCTCATGGAATTTAAAGAATAAAATTGAGAAATCTAAAATTGCAGAAGTAGCTCTGAATTCTACTCGGAACAACATCACAAGGATTATTGATAGTGGATGTTCAGACCATGTGATGGTAAATGAAAACCTATGAATTATTATCAATAAAAAATCGATTTAATAGTGAGGTTCGGTAATAATGGTGCTCGAAAGATCATAGGTAGTGGAAATACAAGAATAGATATTGGAAAGCTGAAGAAAACTAAATTTATTTATGTGGTTGGATTGCGTCACAATCTCTTAAGGGTCTGTGAACTTTGTGACTCAGGTGTTATTGGGATGTTCAATCAGAATTACTATATTATAAAAGGAATTATATGGAATTCACTTATTAAGGGAAGAATAATAGTTTGGAGATTGTATCATGTCGAGAGTAAAGTAAATATTTTCCACATGACCATTGATGAAGAAAAATCCTATGGCATCAGAGGTTATGGCATATCAATCCACAATAATTAGAAAATATATCAAATATGGATTTTCCCCTAGATGTCCCCAACCTGAAGCATGGGAGAGAAAAGGATTATGATTCTTGCATACAGGGGAAGCATTTCTATAGATCCAACCAGCCAAATTAGAAAATAACATCTAATCATCCTGATCACATTCATACAGACATATGTACATCGATAAATGATTTTGGAATTCCTAGAGAAAGGTAATGAGTCCTCTTCAAATATTATTACTATAGAATGGAATGTGTGATCGTTATACATAGTAAATGAAAATTTCTCGATTTCAAGAACATGTATCATCGAATCACTAATAATGGTACTAAATTGAGCATCAATGTGTTTTGATATGAAAATGGAGGGTAGTACGCATCCACTAAGTTTAAAAATTACATAGAGAAACATGGAATAGAATAAAAGGTATCTTTGGTGAGAAATTAGAAGCAGAATGGAATTCTTGAGTACTTGAATCAACAAGCGAACAACATTTCTAGAAAAATACTGATTGGGAGTCATATCTCGCACCATTACTAGAAGGAAGATTTTCAATACGTGGTCTACAGTCAAAATCGAACCGAGCTTCACTTGGGAGAGAAGAAGACATCATATGAATAAAGGTATGGATGAATGACCTCTTTAAAATATTTTCATGTTTTTGGATGTAAATGTTTCATCTAAAACAAAGAAGTAAATCAAGTGAATAATGGTGACATTGTAGATGAAGGAATATTCCTTGGATACTCAATGAATTGAAAATACTTCATATGTTTATATAAGTTCATGGGAAGGATTGTGGAAAGTAGTTATATTAAGATCATTGAAGATAAAACTATAAATGCTTCATGGAAATCTTATACGGATGTGAAAAAGATGAGGAATAATGGGAAACTGGAAAAAATGAAAATAAAGAAGTAGAGTAATGTTTAAAAAATTCTCATGGGTCAGAATTTAAGGATTTTTCAGATGTAGAATCCAAAGAGGAAACTATGTCATAAAAACATACTGTTTAATCTAATAAAAGAAATAAAAAAGTGGAAATGGAATTTTAAAACGTCCAAGGGTACAAGAAAACACCCACACAGCCATGGATAATGATAGATACTACACAATATGAATTCCATTCAGCTGTGGAACCATCCTCATTTGAAGAAGCTATAAAGTATGACTCATGGGTTAAAGCCATGAATGAATAGATGAATTTGATTGACAAGAATGAAACATGGGATCTAGTTAACAGACACAAAAATAACAATGTGACTGGTACAAAGTTTATTTTTAAGAATAAATTCAATGAACATGGAAATGTGACTAGAATAAATGTTTGATTGTGGTATAATGGATATTCACAGATTGAAGGTGTCTATTTTGAAGAAATCTTTGCTCTGATGGATAGATTGGAGTTATTCCAACTATTTCCTACCATGAAAATATAAAGTGGATATATATTATATCAAATGGATATCAATACTGATTTCATAAATGGTGTTCTTTTGAAATAAGTATACATTGAATAATAAATGGGTTTCCTTCTTAAGAATGATGACTTGATGGTCTGCTGATTAAATAATGTACTATATGTACTAGAAGAATCACCACAAGCGTGGTACTCTCAATTAGATTCTTACCTAACAAATATTGAATAAAAAATAGGAGGAGTGGGTCACAATTTCTATTAAAAAAATTATCAAAAGGAATAATTCATGGTATTGGTGTACGTTGATGATATTATTCTTGGGGGACACATGTAGGGATCATTGGATGCATTTCCCATCACAATAAATCAAATTTTGAAATGTCGATGAATGGTAAAATCACGTTAATTTTAGGGTTTAATGTTATTCAGAAGAAGTATTACATTATCATTTCTCTAATAAGGTATCCAAAAGATCTATGAAAAAAATTTAATATTCATGATTCCAAACTACTATCGAATCTGATTGATGTTAGAACATAATTTTGAAGGCATGAATATGGGGCTTCTGGGGATCCCACAATGTATAATAGAATCATTGGAAGCTTACTGTACCTGATATTGACACAAACAAATATTTTATTTTCCACATTCATAGTGTCCCACTTTCATATTAATCATAAATAAGAATATATGGTGTCTATGAAAGGAATCATGACGTACAATCAAGGTACTCACAATTATGGTGCATATTTTTTTTAGAGGAAGTGACGGTGAACTATCAGCATTTTCAAATGCTAAAATGGATAGAGATTTAGTGGATAGAAATTCCACCAGTAGTGGAGCAATCTATGTTGGGATGAAATGTGTGGGTTTACGGAGCAATAAACTGGAAAGTACTTCTCTTATTATTGATGAAGCTGAATATATCTCCATAACAAATGCTTTCACTCAACTACTTTTGATGAAGCATCCACTGATAGACATTTTGGATGAGTTGAAACAACTAACTATTATTTAATATGATAACAAAAGTGAAATTGATCTTACGTACAATCGTATTCAATGTTCTTATATGAAACATATTTGAAATTAGATATCACACCATTAAGGAATAATTAGAATATGAAATGATTAAAATGGATAATTGTTTAACTGATGATCAAGTGGCTGATATTCTTACCAAGACATTGGCAATAGATGTGTTTGGGAAACATTGGTTGAACATCATTGTTCAAATACAAAAAACTGCATAAGGAGGCCATGAAATTCTCCTCTCTTATATGTTTTACGTGCTTTAGTTTTTTTGTGGAAGTGATGCTTGTTTATGGGAGATATATGATTCAATGGGAGCTTGTTTTTGAGCTCTTCATGTTATTATTTGGTTCTTTGGGTTTATTTCCAATTGAGGATAATGAATAAATTCAATGAAGAGTGTACTGGTTTTTTTCTATATACATGAAAAGAAAGTCAAAAATGAAACTATGGGGGATAAAATAAATGCTTGAGAACTAAATTCATTTCCTCTCTCTTATTATCTACAGAAATCATTACTCACGTATACATAGATTTATGGCTAAGTTGTTTCTTGAAGTTCCATGTTTTGATTGTGGTAGGTTATTTAGTGAATTTATCATGATATTTCAAACTATCACTAAGGGGGAGATTCTTAGAACAAAGGTTGTTCATTGATAATATAATAGTATGGTTTTTAATTTTTGTCAAAATTCACAAGGATTACCTAATTGTTTGCAAATAATGTGGTCATATGATTGAGGTTGTAATCAATATTGAATGTGGAACAGTTTTCCACTGTTTTCCAAATATTTGGGCCTACAAATTGGGAATTTGATCATAGGAGTGAACCACATGAGGAATGGTGGAGAAATTTGTAAATTGAAAGGAACCATTTATCCCAATAGATGGATTGTGTACCATTTCTAGGAATGGATTGTGGACCTTGTAAGGTAATATTAGACCAATAAGTGGAGCGGTTCATGATACTGAAATTGGTTCATGGTGAAGGTTTGTGGATGGAGGCGTGTGGTACGCGGAAGGTTGGATGTTCACATGATAGCTTTGGTTAACAGAAAAGGTGTTTTTGTGGTAAAGTGTATACCAAATCAAATTTTTGTTAAATCAAGGATCAGTGAATTTTTTGGATCCATTATTTTCAATATAAGGAGTTGTAATCTCAATCATTAAGGTGAGGTATTGGAGATTAAACATTGATGATGAAATCTGGTGAAGATAAAAGTGGTTCTCAAAGGATAAGATGGTACATTGATTGAATGATCCATGTAAGAAAAAAATATTCTGTGAAAGAGATTGTGGTTCACAGAGGAATATCGCACAGTATACAGTGGCGTAGGGAAATACACAGAGCCGAGGCAGTATTCTATATAGGGGTTGTCTGTGGAAGCTATTTTTGAGAGGCACTATACGGAGTCAGTATGCAGACGCAGTATGAGAATGTGGTACTCATAGGTATTTTTTAGAAACAAAACACAAATACGGCATGCGAATAGTCAATCTACGAAAAATACTCGTTACTTAATACATGGAAGAGGTAGAGTGGTAAGATGAACACACAAGGAAGCTTGAAAAATGACGAAATCAGTTTGTGAAATTAATTCCCACAAAATATTAGTGTATAGGAAAATAAATTACATCTATGGGTTATAACAGGACTTCAATAGAGCTTCCATTTACATTTGAAAATGCATGATTTAATTCTATACCATTGAATTGAGATTCATGTTGAAAAATTGGGTTATGGTTCTTCCAATGCTGTGAGAAAGGGGGAGTCAGTAGAAGTGTTCCAAGGGATGTAGTGTGGAATCATTAAATCCTTTTAACGGTAGTGCGAATGGCACATAGTGGCTATGTTAAACCCTATAAATCCACAACATGAGAAGATTAGTGGATTTTGATACAACTAACATGCTTTCCGATTATGATCCAAGAGGTATCCCTTAGTAGTGAACAATGTAATATTATCATGTCATTTATTTGAATGTGACTGTTTGTTTTTCTCACTTCCTCTTCGTACAATTTTAATAGGTTCCTACCAATTTCAGAATAATATCTATCCGTTTAAAATAAAACGTTGACACCCAATTTAACCACTCCCCTACCAGGGTGTTCTAGGAACCTTCAGTTTCCTTTCACCTTTTCAATTATGTGGGGGCATGGGATAGTTCTCTAGTGGTAGAGAATTTCCTTGTGGATGGATATGAGGATGTGGACCTTACTGGGGTTTATTAAGCTGATATGTTTACAGAAGTTGGGAGAGTGTAGATGATAGTATGATGGTGTCATAGGCATACCCATTACCAAACATTGTCACATGTACCTATATCACAGGAGCCACATCATGGATATGGTCATCAGTATAAGAGGTATTGTCACTCTTTGGATAACCATTGAAATATTTAAATATATCTTCCAACTATTCATGTTGTTATTAGGGAGGTGGTCAATAGATATCATTCGTCGAGGCAGAATTTGGAGCAAGAAATTATGAATGGTAGTGGATGTGGCAGAGGAGCTAGGAGAGAATCAGGAGGTGTCAGGAAATTCTAGGTGCTCCCACCACCACCCCCACATGTTCTATTCAAGGATAAGGGAGATGGAGTATGGGGGTGAGGAATGTGGTAGGTCATTTAGTCCATCTACCCAATGTCTCTAAGGGTGAACAAATGTACACTTTGTGTACTTTATACATTCTACAATGGTAATTTTTAGATACTATTTTGAAGTGCTCTTTTATTTCAACTTCATACTCACGGATTTACTAGGGTGATTCAGGGTGTCGGTAGAACCTTGTATGGGTGTTTCTTGATGTATAATTGTAATAAAAAGGTGTATAATTTCCCCTTGTTGACAAATTTTTACGATGAAATTGAAACCATATGGGAGAATAATTACTTCCAAAAGCATATAATGTATAGGTGTGGTAACTGATTTCTCTATACTTCGGTGTTCAAGGATTGGTTATGTGAAGGAGTGTCGAAGAAGGTCTTGTCGTTTCTAGTGGAGCCCTATGCTTGGTAACCAATTTGGTGGGAGAGAATTCTATAGAAAAATTCTAAACTAGTCGAGTAAAACCCTATGATATTTTCATTGTTTGAATTTGTTTCCTACCATTCATACTCAGTATGGATTCCATTAGTAGGTGTGGCAGTGTTTCTGGTTTGGTGAGTTATGTTACACCATGAGGATCACATATCAAGGGTTCTGTAAGACCGAATATTTACACTTCAGTAGCCTGATTTTGTTCATTGGTACACTTGTGTTCTCAGAATCAACCTTGAATGAAATATTCTTTAGGAATTTGGTAGATCATTTTTTCTAGGTGCGGATTTGAAATATGGGGTTACATCAGTATCTATATCAGGATAGTGAGGTAATGTACCGCAAGACACTAAGACTATAGATTGACTATGGTTCATGGGGTTTTTTCCACCTATCTCTATAGAAGAAACATGTGCTTCATTTTGTATGATTTTGACCATGCTAAAATTGGATTATGGTATTGTCTAGCCTTGGTGGATCTTTTGAGTGCATTCGTGCAAGCAGCAAGGGAACCCTTAGAGATCTCACATGCATGGTAGATCTAGTGGAGAGCTTAGTTTCTTTCCCTTGTTACTATGATTTTCATTTCCATGGAATAAAATCTATACGACATGGAAAATTTAACGAAACATGTATTAGACTATAAGATATTGTAATATTTATAAGAATATAAATGATTCTAGGTACTTATATAGCATTGGATTATGTGTTATGAACAGCTTCGACATAATTATTTTAAGAATATTAATTTTTTTCAGGTGCCCTCAGTTTCTCTTGAAACATGTAATAACTCATGATAGGGGTTTGGAATTAGAATTATAAAAATGTAGTTGTGTTCAAAACATCATGATTAACCTAGACACAATATAAAATAATTTAGTTCTGGTTTTTCGAATGAAGTCGAGTTGGTGATGGGTTATTACAACTGATTTAATTGATTAAATTAAATTAAATAAACTAACCCCTTCCCAAAGAATTTTGGTCAGTATAATATAAGATGTTTGTGAAACCATCCTATTCCCCTTTGGATGAAGGATGAACTATTCCTGACACAAAGCGACGAGGTTTTTCTGATCTCCGTTTTTTTCGATTATCACTTAATCTTGGACTTGGATGATTCATGTGTCATTCTACACCCAAGTCTTTAGAATTTCATAATTGTGTTAGGAAGATTTTAGTTTTATTCTTGGTCCCCACTTTTATGCAATTTTCAAGGTTTTAGAGCCCTATTAGGATTTCTAGAGATACCTTCTCGGTCGATCTTCTAGTTTCTGGGGAAATCAGGGTGAATCAATAAACTCTCCAAGAAATTACCATCAACTCACCCATTTACAGGGAGTGTAAAGTAGTGAGACATTCAATGTGTTTTTTCAGTTGAGAGAATATAACATTTGGGGACTACACATAGTGTACAAGGGTTTCCCACTATGTAGTGATCCCATGTCGTGTGTCCAAATGACACCACCATGGTAGTGGTGTAATAGTACATGTCAATGTAAAGGTACACAACCAAATTTTATGGGCATAATGTCCTAGAAATGGTCATGGGAAATTGACATATCCAAGGGGCCATTTATCCTAGAATCACCATGTACCAAGGGGTATATGCCATGTGTGGGGCATGGATGGATGAGCCATGTGGAGGAAGAACACAGCCAAGGGATGGGTGAGGTAGGACATGTAGTGTATGTGATATAAACATCTTGTGCACCTTGAAGGCCAGCTGAACTTTGAAAAATGGGAAATGACCAGGTGATTGGGTGACATCTCATCCAGTGTATACCCCAGTGTAAATAGTTTACTTTCATAATATCTTATTGATATATATGGACCTAAATATATCATTCATTGGGGTGTGGATTTCGGATTGTGGGTAGCTAATCATGAGAAAGATTAATTTTATATATTGATGGTTTCCTCTATTTTTCCAACGAGATACTATGTGGCATGGATGGAGAACAAAGCTATAGTATGGGTGCTTAATCATGGGTAGTGATTAGGTTCGAAAACATGGTTGAATTCAGGGGCATTTCCCTTACCTATAATGTTAGGATGTGTGTCCCCTAGACTTGATATTATAGTATAGGGGTGATCCATAGTTGTATTTCGGTAATGGTCCCCTACCTGTGGTATAATTGTGATGAGAGGTATAATAATCATTACATTTATTTTATTGGTGGATTACCAATATTATAGATCAGTGTGGTTCTTAAATATAGAACCTAGAACAAGTACACCCCTATGACATCAGGGATTGGGTTTACCATACTTATATAATTTGGATGAGACGGTTCCCCCATGTCATGGGTGTAAGTTATATACCCCTAAAATGTTACTCTTAGGGTGTTTACTCGCCTGTCAGACTAGCGCACGATTTCCCTATAATGTTCATATAGTAGGAGGCAGTTCTCACCTAACATTCTAGGGTGTGAACCCTCCATACTCATTGGCTAGATAGAGTAGGTACTCCCCCATTATACTAGGGTGTGTGTCCTCTATACATGGATTCATTACTCCCCTAAATTTTCCTATCAAGGGTCATTCATATGTGATGTATAGATAGAGTGGTCACTCTAATACCATGTTAGGGTGAGGTTCATATATCTTTGGTGTCAAAGATACCCTATCATTAAAGGGTATAGGTACTCCATTCATTTTATTCCCATAGAGTTAGATCACCATGTCATACATGGGAAAGAGAACTCTATCCTGGTGTCAGAACTCCCCTGTCGTGTTAGGGTGAAGGCTCCCCATAGTGATCATTTTGTTAGTGTGCTATTCCTCGGTCATGCCAGTGTGTGGTACCCCTATCCACTGAGTTGTACTCCCATATAATTATATGTTATGAGTCCTATATCTATGAATTTATACTCTTCTATAAAATCTTGTTGTGGGTCCCCTATCCTTTGAGTGGTATTCCATTGTTATACCAGGGTTTCGATTTTTGTCTACAGATCAGTATTGCCCCTTCTTTGAGTTGTAGTGGGGACATGTTCCTCCATTGCGGCTAGATATTCCTTGTCTATTGAGTATAGTTATGTGGATCTATCCCCTCAAATAGTTATGCATGATTTCTTATTAGGATTTAGTGATCCCTTTCAGGATTGAGGAGAAATCCACTCCATACAAGATTGACATGGGTTTCATAGAATGATTAAGAGATTGTACACCCTCAACTATAGGCTAGTGGTGAGGTGTGGGTCCCTCCATTACCTCATCTTAATGGATGAATGAGGTGAATTTTATAGGGAAGCTCTCCCAAAACTAGTTTAATTCGTGAGGGGAGGGCCTCTCCACTTGTTTAATTACAACCATGTTCATGGAAAAATTTAGAGTTGACATGAACCCTGGTACTGAGCATGAGTGTATGAACTAGTCAATTGTTCTCGATTGAGTTTTTTATCAAAAATGTACAATCAGTAGTGGAATAGGTTTTCTTGATTATGTATATCTCTTGAACGGGTGCCATCATGGATGGTTGAGCTAATGGAGTGTGTTCTCCTTGTTGTGTGTTACTTTATACTCGATTATAATCCTATATATTCCTATGAGGTTAAACCCTCATGAGACATGGAGTCAAAGATGAGTATATATATGTGATTCTAGGAGTCTAGGAGGTGTTGTCAGGTGTTTTGTATTGATCACATTTTGGACTGAGCTGACTAGTCATGTATAAATGGGGATGGTTGGGAAGGATTTTCCCTCTCGATTGGGTTCCCTCTAGCTATGTCAAGAAGAATATTTCATTTTAGTTCCTTCGTTTTATTTTGTTGGGTTTGGTGTGCCTAATGATTATTAACATACTCAATCATGAATGGAATTTTCCAATGCATTTTATGTCCTCTATAAATAACATGCCTTTCAATGAAGTCAATAGAGGGCTCGAGGTAGACAGAGCATGGTGAGCTACTCCAACTGGGGTGTTTAACCAAAATATTATATAGATTAATCCAAGAACATTATGGGACTCTATCCTCTATGATATTATTTGTTTTGGAACTTCATCGAGGATATATTGAAATATATTGTGAACCCAGTCCAAAATGATAGTGTTTGAAGTGATCCATGACTAAGACAATGATTACCTATACTTTTTTTATGCAACAAAATCTTATGTCTTATAACCATGTTATGATCTCATGGACCATGTTCCTTGATCTATTTATAATTCATTTCTTGTGACCTTTCAATATTTAGGATATGAATAATGTTTTGATCTATGATACGAAGGGTATAGTTTTATAATGTTTAACACATGTCCTCATACATTTATGATCATATAATTATTATATGAGCACTGATATCCCCCTTGTTTACACATATTAGTCATGTGATCTAACACATTGTTATATTTACATTCCATAGGTAATTAATAATGGTTTTATGTATGATATGTCTAATAAGGCTTCCAGTTATGAAGAACATAGGGGTTGATGATCAATATCATTTATAAACATGATGTTTCAGTATCCATGTTTACATTGACATTAAACCTATCTGATTTTGGCTTTAAACATTATGTTATAATAAGATTAATTATTTTTGTATTAAAATAATTGGTCTCTATATTTATGTTTCCCACAATTTCTTCGTATTTTGGTATTACTTCATCAATTTTTCAACAACTCTATTTCGTGTATAACGTTCAAATCAAGAATACTTAGAATGAAATAATATTTAATACCTTTTGTTCATCTTTATATAATTAAAGCTCCCCACAAATCATTTGAATTTAATCTTGAAAAAAAATTATGCTCCTCTAAACTTTTAATCATCCTTTTATAGAACTAATTCTTTTTTATAATTCATATTCTAAGTAAAAAAGTTCATTAGTTTCCTTCCACATTAGTGACTATTTTGGGAAATTATATTTTTAATACTTGTTATTATCCCCTTTAATTCCAGTTTGAATATCATGCCTATTTACATAAAACAATATTCCATCCATGAAATTTTACTCATTATGTATCCTTATTATATTCTATGTGTTGATTATATTTAAATTTATCCATTGATAATTTTTAAATATCACTAACTCCAACATTATTGAACATTTTCAAGTATATACTATTCATAATTAATGTGTACAAAATAATATTCATGTTCAAAACATATTATAAATAGATTCAATATAATACCATATAGACTTAATTATGGAAAACCATCACATACCATAGTGTAATTTAAGAATGTAAATATCTTGAATAGTTACAATATATTTACCACCATTTATCAGATGGATAAAATTTTAAAGCCACTCAAATCAATCATGTGAGATAGCACCAGGTCAATAATATTCTTACCTTGATCCTTTTATTGTTATAATTTGTCAATATATTTATTCTTTTAAAAATATTTTAATTTGACGAGAAAATTATGTTAAATATAAAGTGGCTCCCCTTCTTAAATAAGTCCAAAAAAATTCATTAATTTATTTAATGTCATGTCAAATCCATGTTAATATATATTAAGATAAACATGAATCTATTCTATATCATTTTAATAATATGTTATAAAATATTAATAAAATAATATAAAATGATAAAAAAATAAATATTATCACATAGAAGGAAAATAAATTACCAATTCCAAGAGTGAATGATCCATTTGATTAGAGATCCAAACATGTTGTAACAATTAGTATTAAAAATATTCAATAAAAATATTTTTAGTATTATATGTTTTCTAATGAATTAATTTTATGAAATTGACTAAGTTACATGGTGAAAATTATATGGGTTGATTTTTTTAGATTTTCACAACAATAAATATATAGAATTTTATTAGATTGTAAGGAATTCATATAAAATATCTTGAATTTTATGATTCATTACTCATAAAATAGTTTTTTATCATGTCCTGAAAACACCAATTAATATGTATAAAAAATGTCATTAAAATATATAAAAATTTCATAAAAATATATTTCCCTTTAATTCATAGTAATATAAATATAAATATATTATTAAATACTAAAAGTAGAATTACAGTAATAGTTAACGATATTATAAAAAGAAATTATTGATGAATTTTACTTCCTTCTATAATATGTATTTTGATACCCACAACAACTTGATTCAAAAAGGGATTGTTATAAAAGGTATGTTTTACTAATTATTTTTTTAAAAATCATTATTCTTCAAAAATGTATGATGTACATTCATGAATACTTAACAGAATTATGTATGAAGTTTTCCCCCTTATCCTGATTGATTTTTCAATTTATGCATAATAAATATTGAAAATGAATGATGAAAACATAAATACATTTATTATAAATATATTTTTTATATATTTGAATCATTTTAAAATATATAAATTCAATAAATCATTTTATTTTTTTTTATTTTGTGCATGATAAAAAAGAACATGGCAGAACAACTTCCAAAGGAAGGACATTCATCTTCATTTTCGGATAATGGTACCAAATGTTTCTTTTTATTAGAATAAGAAACTATTTATTTTACTAAGATGTTATTTGATAAAGAAGTAATTTCATATCAAATCTATGAAATATAAATTCAGAATCTTAATTGTTATTATGTAAAAACATGGATCCAAAAGATTTCATTTTTTCAAAATGACACAATAATTTCCCCAATTTTGATAATCAACAGGCACGTTATCAAGTGTAATTTCAAAATAATTATACATAAACAACTCTTTGTATATGAAATAATATCTCTTAAAAGACTATACAAGAATTTTAGAAATAAAACTCCACATCATAAACATTCAAAACCAAAATTATTCTCCAACATCTTGATTTTTGAATGGAAATAGGATAGTAAAATAAATATAATAGCAAGTAATAAAGAAAAAAAATTCAATAACTCATAAAAAATAGTTCATATGGATGATAATATAAAATAATTATTTAAAGGAAACATATTTATGAACCAAATATTTCTTTAAAATATACTTTTTAAAGACTAATAAATCCATATATATAGATTTCTGGATTCCTATAGAAAATAATCCTTATTTTCTGGACTAACTCTTAGATTCTACCTAAGTGGAACTTTTATCCGAGATATCCTTATCTAAATAAACTATTTTAATTGAATACTTAACATCTTAGACCATTATAAATTATCCATCTTCCTCTAGAGATTTTTCATTCCTTGATAAGGAACTTATGGTATTTTGTGCTCCTGAGTTATTTTTTTCCATGTGATGATATTTTTCTTGAAAGGAATATCAGAATACGGTTGAATGAGATAGTATAGTATTTCATTTGGTAGCTATGACAGAAAATTAAACAGATTTATCTTGTAATAATACAATATTATTTCATATAATATAAGAATGAATAATGGGTGGGGAACTAAACATTTTACAACATTATAAAATATTTTAACTTTTTGTAATATAGTTTGGAATTTCATTTTTTGAAATCATTTAGCTTCCAACAATCATCAGTTAAAAATTAAATCCTATATAAAAACAAAATTTTCTTTTATCAATATGAGTATCATTACTATCCTCATTAAATATTTTTGGTTGATTCTAATTCACATTTTATAATGTTTTTTATTGGTGATTGGATTTCAAGGAAAAATATTTACTCTATGAAACGCATGTATTAAAAAGTAATGACTCACTAAGATACATTTTTTCCCATAATTGAATCTCCATAGGTAGAGGAATTAAATATTTTTAAAAAATTTAATGTACATTCCTATTCTTGTTGTATATTTTGTAATAATCCACAATGATATCTTCTTACATAAAAAAGAGGAATAAAATAGTCATAGTGAAATTAGCAAGATAACCAACATTAAAAAATTTAAAAATTACCCGATATAATGTCACACATGGAAAATATAATCCAAAATATTCTAACATTCCAGATTATAGATTATAAAGTGGGATATATAAAAAATATTGAACATAAAATTGGTGATAAGGTTCAATAATGATTTATATAACAGTATTTTATTTTCTAAAAAACTATATTGTAAAGAATATAATTGTTGTATACCAAGAAGGATTCTAATATAAACCAATGTAGTCATAGGATCAGTGCTAGGACTCTATAAATCATGAGATGATGTAGTAAATTTTCATAAAAATATCGAATGAAGTGATCCACATCTCAAGACCACTTTAATGAGAAGATCTATAGATCAAGAGTTTTCCCTAGATATTCTTTTGTATACAAAGATCAAAAAAAAGTTCACATAGTCATAACCTATTCAATAAAAGATTATATAAAGTGAAATAATTACAAATAATATTATTACTGATTTTAAAATGATAACAATGTAAAAGGAAACACTAATATAACTATGAAAAAAATAAAATTAAATATATGTATCAAATAGATCATTATCATCAATAACATATAATCTAATCAATAATTAAGCCTTGTCATCATAGTTCACTATTAAAAGGAATTATTTTTTTTATCAAAATTGTAAAACTAATTTGGGTTCATTGGGAATTAAACTTTCAATCAAACTATTTTAGACTCACCTCCATCATAATCATTCATTTATACGTCACGCATGTTATTTTTTGTGATATTGTAGAAGTATAGTTTAGATTGAGATAGTCATAAGACGGTAATTCCAAATAATTAATGCAGAGGAAAACCCTCTTTATTGAAAATCATTAAATACATAAAATAGGAATGTGTGAAAATACAGTGATAAAAATAGAATCTAAAATATTTCATTGAATAAATATAACTCACTAGTTATCAATTATATAATAGTATTCCAATTTTTATGTATCTGTAATCCATTACATTCAATACATTATTATTTCATTGACATAAATATACATGAGGATCTTTTAGAATGAAAAATTGATGGAATATCATGTATAAACATTCGTATTCATATTATGAATCTCTATCTATGAATATATGTGAATGTTAATAATTGTGAATTTATTTCATATGGGATTCTATAAATGACACATTATTTGTTGTATTTTGGGTAATAAATGTCCGAAAAATTATCATGTTATCTATAAGATCATAAATTTTAATCTTATAGTGATTTTGATAAGAATAAAAATATTTTATCATTTAACATAATTTTTTAAATTATTATAGTGGGTATTTTTTAATTAATTAGTGAAAAGATGTGGGTCAAATATTAATTTTTATAGAAGATATTTTCACTGTTTGTTTGACTGTATATAAATTAAGATAATTTAATTGTGATTTTATAACATTTTAAGGTTATTTATGGTCTTACATCCATTATGAAAATTAATAAATCATTTTGGGAACACTGCTTTGTGGCTTTGCTATTTAATGTGAGGGATAAAGGTAGAGAAGGTTTCAATTATTTATATTCTCAAGCAAAAAGAATATGATCATTAAAAAAGTGTAGATGGTTAGTTAGATAATCAATTAAGATATTCATTCATTTATAATCTAATATAGTGGATGTAACGACCATATCTTTTTTATTAGTTAATGATATAAATTTTGAATTTGGTTTATTTATAGAAGTGTTTCCAACAAGTAAATGTGACTAAATGTTTGTAAATTTAATTATAAAATGCTCTTTATATCATGTTATAATGAGATTTATATGATTACAGAGCTTGGATAACTAATTTTTTAATAATTAATTCAATGTATATATGACATGGAATGATTCATTGGGTTTTATTTTGAGATTTTGAGAATTATTTCAGAGGAAATTATTTTGGGGAAATATCCTCAAAATATAATGTGAAGATGGTATTAGATTAATAATTTTTACATGTTTTTTTTGTATTTCATGAAATAAAATTTAGTTATATTGGTTAAATTTGGATAATTGACTTGGTTACAAGATTTGGGTGTCATAAAATGTCTATATTATAATTTATTCTTTATTGATGTGTTTTACAATGGTTATTTTAGAATGAAAGATGGGAATATAATTAAAATAAATTAATAGGTGTAATTTATGAGAGAAGAATGAAAAAATATGATATTTTATGTGATAATTATATTTACCCCATAAATGTTATTTCTATGGATAATTCAAGTGTAATTATAAATAATTTAGATAATGTTTTCTATATGTACATGGCTGTCTTGACATGTTCCTTTCATCGAATATATTTCATTATCTTTTTAGGAGACAATATAATTGGGATAGTGGGATAAATTCAAGGTAATGAGAGGTGGATATGTGCATCAAAGAAATAATATCATTAAAATATGTTAATATACATATTTTATTCGTATTATATAAATTTTCTTAATATTTTCATTTGCAATGAAGTAATTATTCATTATTTTTTCTCCAATAAGTTAGTGAATGTATGTTATAAGAGATCTATCATGGTTCGTTCAAAACTAGTTCATGGTTCATTCTATTCACATTGATGACCCAATATTAATATATATAAACATATAATACATAACTTTATAGTAATATTCATTATATATCATAATAAAACTTACAACAGAACCTATAAATTTATTGTATTTGAATTGTTTTTACATATTCAACTTATTTAAAACCATTCTTCAATATATCCCATAAATATTCTTCACACATAATTAATTTATAAAAATATCATATATAATACCATTATTCATATCTTTTTAAAATGGATACATCATAAGAGGTGAGATTAGATTCAATTTTTTAGGTGAATATAATAGATAACAGTCAATGATCTTATTATTGAATATGATGAACATGTGAGTATGATAACATTATCTAGGTACATGAACATAACATTAGAAACTAATACTGAATAAAACATGGATCACAAATTTTGAATTAGGATATAAATATTTATCTATAACATTAGACAAGAATCATATGTGTGTGGGAAAATGATTCAACAATTATGAGTCAAGAGAACGTGATGTAGTTACATTTCGTAACATAAGAATGTGGAAAACATATTAGAATAGAAATCACAAAATATGTTATAGTTAACCAAATAAACATTCATATCATTATATACTAGGATAACCACCTTAGCATAAAAAATTGGGCTTTGGATAACAACCCACACCCTATAACTTTTTTAAATGGGCTAATAACATGTACCCTATAACATTTACGAATTTTTCTGAAAACTTTTTTCAGTTAAATTTTATGACCGAGGCCAACCACAAATTTATCATCCTAGACTCATGAAATAAAACAATATAAAATTCATTATAGGGATATATTGGGTCCCCAAATGACATAATGATAAAACATACATATATCAGACATGTCAATATAAAAATATAATAATCACATTATATCTTAATAGAATAATTTATATGAATCAATTTTTACTTAAATTTCTACCATAAACTGTCTTTATATTTGTAGAAAATGATGTTATATTTTATCATTATAGAGTATTCTAGTGATATATACATAATATTAAATTCAATTTAAATACCTAAAAAATACTTTTTTTAAGAGTGTTTTAATGAATTTGAATGATTGGAAGAATTACCTGTAACATTTTTTATAAAACATTTTTTGGAGAAAATAATTTATAAAGAAAATGGAATACTAATTAATATAGAAAACCCTTAAAACAAAAACAATTATCTGAAAAGAGTGATGAAGAAAATTGTATGAATATCTATGAATGCAGAGATTTAAAAAAAATTAATTTCACATATTTACTAGGAAATTCATCGACAATAAAAAATGACCAATAGTGAAAATGTAAAAAAAAATTAATTTCATTTATATTTATATAAAATTATGTAAAATATAAACTGAAAATAATATAACATATAATTATATATAACATAAAATTTAAACAAAATAATTACTATGAAATTGGATGATAATTATTCCCAATTGAAAAGATGTGATAAGGTTGACACCACATACAAAGAACATTTATTTTGAATTATGAGACAATGGGTGGTTATTTTGTATGAATAATTGTAAAAAATAGAAATAATTCGATGATATTAACTTATATTGTTTTCTACCGTGAAATAATAAAACCATTTCTCCAATAGTAATTCAAACATATAAAATTTGGACATCAATGTTTTATTCGAAATGAAACCCTCATGAATTTTTTAATATTTAAATCAAATCCACTTGAAATTGAGAAGCCATATATTTATTTCTATATCACATTTGTTGAATGAAAATAAATATTAAGACCATTATTGCTAAATATATACACTTAAAAAAATTGGTGAACATGAATAATGTTGGAATAAAAAGAAATTCATATGATGAACCCTTACCTCATATTTTTTAATATACATATGGACTCTAAATCACTATAATATAAATTTTGATTTATTTTTCTGTTATATCAAAAACATAGTTCCATATATTTTATCTATTGAATGTGTAATGATAGTTTTAAAGATAGGTTAAAATATCTATCTTTTTTCAATTTTGATTCAATAAAAAAATATTTTTGTTAGCAAGTATAGTTCTATATCTTTCCAATTTAGAATTATAAAAAAAATAAATACATAATTGTTCTATTTTATCACTATTATTTACATTTTAATAATAATTTATGTTTTAGATTTTATAACATCATTGATGAAGCCATAAAACCATCCCAAACAATGAAACATTATAACCAATTAATGTAAAATAAGAGATTATAGTATAATAATGATATCACTCTTATAAAATATATAATGATCGAACATTCATTTTTTAAAATTATTAAATTATTTTTAAGAAATTATGGTTGAATAAGGTAAATAAAAATGATTAGTGATAGGATAAAATTTATGTTATAGTCTTGAATGTTTTCTTCAAGAGCTTCTTTACTGTTTATGGTTTGTGAATCCATGTTATATCCAAAGGTGCCCAAAAATGAGATATAACTGTAATGGACAAAATATCGGTATCCATTCAAGTGGAAACGGATGGGAAGGCATTGGGTGTGGGTTGATATAGGAGGGGTTATTTTATTGGTGAGCTAGAGTAGTATTCTCAAAATTACCTATACCATAGTGAATAAATAATGTAATTTCTCATATAAATATTATTTGAAGTGGAATAATAATTGATATAGGATATGCGATTCGATAATTTCCCTAAACACTCATTTAGAGATTATTTTTTATGATATTATATGATGTTACCTCCAAATTTACCCCATTAACCCTATTTTACCATTATATGTATATCTCATTTTTTACCTTCCTGAATTATTTTTTTGATTATAAATAAAATTTAAAAATTTATATAGTTTTATATTATTTTTATAATATATATTATATTTCATTGTATTAAATTTCTAAAAGAGATAAATAAATTTTTAATAAATAATTCATATATAACAAATAAAATTTTTTTTGAAACATTTATTTTTAAACAAAAATATATGTGTATTCTTATTATCTAACAATAATAATTCTCATATGAATATTAATTTATTTTATTATATATATATTACATTTTATTTTGATCATTTTTTAGTAATTATTAATTAAATTAATAATAATATACAAAAAATAATGAATGAAAATTCATAAACAATTATCCATATTAACTAAATTTAATCAAATCTCATTATTTTTCATATAACAATTCCTTTTTGTCAATCAATTAGTAATATAATATTTAAATTATAAATTGAAATACATCATATAATTAATTAATAAAATAATATATTATGAATAAAAATGCATATTTTTATAAAAAAAACTATTATTAATTATCATCTTTTTATTTCACACTACAAAACACTTATAATGTGTAGATTAAATTATTATTTATTTACTAACAATTACACAACATCATTATATTCATTTACCTTATATACAACAACCATGTTTCCAATGACCATATGTTCCTCCTCTGAGGTGGCATGTGTCCGGGCGATGTTGAGATGGAACGATGAAGATCATCACCCGTCGCATTTTTCACTGAGATAGGCTGTCGTTAAATTTACCATTCCACTGTACTGACATGTTCAATGTGCTTACCTTTTAAAGAAGGTTGAATTAACCCCATAGGGAACTGTTGGTCCCAATGGGTGGTTGTGTGGGGATCAATCACTCATGCAATCAGTCCTTCTCGTATTTTACTTCCTCGGATGGTCTCCAGTGGGTTTATTTGTGGAGACATGAACGCCCCACAACCCTGGTATCCATGATTCATGGAACTTCTTTCCAAAGGCATGTTCTCGTTGGCTGATGATTTTCCCAATGACACATGATTACTCCATTGGTTGAGAGGATGGAAGGTTTTTATCAATTCACCCTTTAGGGGGGGGATTGTCAAATGTTTTGGGACTCTCTTTTATATTTAAATCGTGTTCATATATTCGGGAATCCTGGGTTCCCACACAAAGAGTGTGTCCATGGGATACCCTTGGATTTCAAGATCATCATGAGCATGCATATGTTTCATGCCACAGAGGTGATGCTGACATAGCCATATTATAAGGCGCTCAAGAGTTTATCATCATCTAGGTGGGATAGATTGTGAGTTGATGTTGTGATTGGGCCCACAAGGAGGGCTTCGTACGTATCATCAGAAAAGGTATCATAACCCACTTAGTTCGAATGTATGGCGATTAAGCATGGAAGCTACCCATTTGACCAACATTATTGGGTGGAACCATTATGAAAGGTCACCCTTTTTAGATTTATCCTTTTGGTAGGAATCATATATATCGTGTTTCGATTTGGAATCAGAGTTATCATAGTTTAGATCTATGGGGACTACGCATGGAAGCTTACTATTTTAGAAAAACAATTAGTTGGAACCTTTTGGGATGGGAACCCTTTTGAGATTAAGACATTTTGTAGGCATCCTATGTATCTGGTTTGGATTAGGAATTAAAGTTCTCATAGTTTAGATTGTATGTGTCTTACGCATGAATGCTTCCCAATTTAGGAGACAAGGATGGGTGGAGCCTTTTAAAATAAGAAGGCTTTTAAGGTCAGGCCTTCCATAAAGAATCCTACATATCTTGTTTTGATCAAGAATTAGTGTTCTCATAGCTCAAATCATGTGGTGATGTTTTAATCCTCATAAACCTATATTCCCAAATGATTCATGCTCATTGTGAGCAATAATAATATTTGAAATATTCAACAATTAACATACCTCTGCCTGTTGGTGGGGGAGGGGGATCTCACTGTAAAAGGGGTCAGGGTAAACGTGGTTGAGGGCATAGAGCAATGAAGCATTCCATGTGAAATTTAATTAAAGTCCACATGACCCTACCTCAAAAGATTGGGATCTAACCTCAATTGGAGGGCCCCTGAATACATTCTGGGAAGGGAAGGAATTTCATTCTCATCAAAGAGGGGGGGGGGAACCTAACCCCTTTAACTGATCACTATTCCTTATTAAATGGAAAAGCTACTGATCACCCCTAATCATAAGAACGAGGAGGTTCATGTTGGAATCTCAAGGTTAGAATCAGTGTCACAGTAGGAATATATCCTTACAGGCATTCCTAAATCCCATACCTTTTTAGGAGGGCCTTGATGACTCATCTTACTCTGGGTATGTAGACTCAATGGGGTGTGTTGATGTGCCCGATAGACAGATCATATGGGTATGGTGGCATTGAAGGAGACTTTGGCCTAGTGTTGTAGAACTGATTAGGAGAGGGATTATGGATGACTGGATAATAATGTAACGGTGAGGATGGAACCGAAGGGAAAGATAGTAAATACCCATTATGTGTACTGTTTTATCACGTAGGATGGGTCCACATACCATACTGGTATGTGGGAAGTAGGGATTTCACATACCGGTGTGGTACATGGGCATGGGTATATCCAACCACGTACCAACGTTGTACGTGTCTCCCCATGTTGCATTGGGTTACATTCACGTACCGATTGGGTATGCGGTGTCAGGTTTATTCCACGTAGAGGTATGCTACATGGAGTTCCATATTCAAAGAGGATTGGGAGAATTATCATTCTTGGGAAATTAATCTGCAAGAAGTATTTAGTTTTTCGTATACCAGTTGGGTTTTTCATTCTGTTAATATTAATCAATTCCACGTTTTGTGGTTCGTGGTAGGTTGTACATGTGGAAGAAGTGGTTCATGGTTTGTGCTTCGTCGATGAAACAAGATGGATTCCATAGTGAATCCTATGAGTTTCCTTCAAGATTTCCTCACCCATGCTTTCCTATATCTGTCTCCTATATATGTCTCATTCTTAGTCTTTTCATCTTTTATTGTGCTCCTTATATAGAGAATCATAGGGATCATATCTTTTGGGAATCTGGCACCATTTGCGATGGACCATTGAAGTAATTTTCTAACCCAGAGATTCCTTGACCAAATTGGAATTGTGGATACATTGGTTTGCGATAATGGTTCAAATAACCATTCATGTCCACATAATCTACGAACTGAGGGTCTCACAGCACGTTACACAGATGGAATTCCATGCAGAGGAACTTTGGTTGAAGCGGTTTTCGGTTTCCCCTACTTGTTGTCCATCGTTTCATAGGATAGTGGTTCGTGGTATGTCCCACGTACCTGGCCTTTTTTAATCCATCTTCTTCACGTACCATTCCCAGTGATGGTACATGGACGATTTGAAAACATGAATTCCATAAGGTTCCTTTAAATAAATACAAATCAATTTCTATTCCATCACCTTGATAAACTTACAGAAGGGATTAATTTCTTCTACAATGTGATTTTAGGGGAATTGCTTCTCTTCAGAGGAAGTATAAGGACCCTACAAATTCCCCCCATCAGAATGGTGTCTTTTTGGAATGAAATGGAGACTATTCTGATATTTAAGTTATCTTGAACTGAAATGGATAATGGTAGAACAAGTTGACCCAATTGAAGGGGACCACCCCTATATATAGGGGTCCATTTCATTCCTCTTTTACATTTTCATGCAGCTAATAGTGATCCCGATTTTCATGCCTCCTTCACATTCGTGTACCATGCCCCTTGCGAAACCTGTTTTTACGAATTGCACTTTAATTTCACAAAATGACTTCCGTTCCACTTCCTTATTTGTGTACCACATTTCGGTTTTCATGAACAGGACTATGGAAATATAAAACATAAAATCCAGATTCCACATAGAGGAAAGATACGCTGTGGACTGGTTCTCCAACCGATCTAGGATTGGTGAACCGATCCTCAAAATATATTAATATGAACTAAAATATTAATCCACTACTTCTGAGCATAAACTTAAATGAGGCCAAGTTTCTCATTTTCTACATTCTTTGGATGGTTTTGTTCACTGAAATGAGTTTTAATGGCCTTCGTCATGTAGTCATTCCTCGTACCGTGGTTATAAGTAGTGAATAGTTCTTGAGTACCATAGTTGTAGCAAGTGCAGCTTCTATGAGTTATGTTGTACGCGGAATGCTCTTTCAAAATACCACTTTTATCAATAGTACATCGAGCCTTTGGAGAAGATGTGTCGTGTATTTTATCCATTTTTTTCAAATACTTTTCCCATCAATTATTATCAGACATGCTTCTCATCGACTTATAGATCATTCTAGGCAGGATACAATGGATGATTCACAGACTGCTTACAAAGTCAGTGCTTCTTCTGAGGCTAATATTTCTGCTCCTCTTTCTGCTGTTGAAGGAAGATCAAGGGATATGGCATCATCAGTTGACGACAAGAATCTGGTCACTCCATTTTATCAATCCCTTATAAACATGCTCATAGTGGGTCAATGAGCATACCCAGTCTCTGATAGGTTTCCTTTTTATGGGTTTTGGATTTTTTCTGACATAGTGATTGCTATACCAAACCCGATTGATCAAACCTCTTCTTGGATAGTTAATACTTTTATTCCTAAGGCCATGAACTCTTCCAATAGAAGGATCCATCAAATAGATACAATTTTTGGTCCCTTGATTCATTATGTACCTCAAACCTTAGAAGGGGTGCAACAGAAACTTGACCAAATAGACAACTATTATTAGAGCATTGCGAGGAAGGCTATAGTAAATGAGCAGCATGGCTGTTCAACTTGACTTGACCTTTTCCCTGGAGGATCAATTGGCTTGGATTGGGGGTTTTGTGTTCTCCAGATTTCTGAATAACTTCGAGCTGAGCTACAGCTTATGGGACTGTTTGAGGCCACCTGGGTTTCTCATACATACACCCATCATCCTACAACCTTATTTTAAGGATTTAAATCCGGTGGAGTCCATATACCAACACATCCCATTTGACCCACCAGAAGTTTGGCTTCAGCCTTTGAGACATCTGGCTGATTTCAGGTGTCCCTATGGTTAGGGATATGTACGGTGAATTTCTCCCCCCGTCCACTATTTGGGATGATGAGGAAAGATCCTACCTCTGGCCTGGAAGCTCATTATCCAAGATAAGACGCTTTTTAAGGAATGTGATCACTGTCTAAAAAATGAAATTTCGTTAGTCTACTTGTATGGTGATTTTTCAAAGGATAATGGTATTGAGCCCGATCTGCAGAGACCCGGGGCTTGTCCTACCAAAGTCATCCGTAGGCGAGCATGTACTTACTATCCCACTTTAGAATAGGGGGATTTACTAAAATGGGGATGTGGTATCATCATTGACATCAATCATTTATTCCAAATGGCGGATTTCTTGTCAATGTTCCTAAGAAGGTGGATTCTAACAGTGTACGAATCAAGTGTCATGAGAGCCTCAACCTTTATCATGTTCTCTAAGTTGGCCACAAGTAAATGCATAAATTTGTCTATTCCCATGTTGGCCAAGTTATATCAGTTTCCGGGTCTCTTCAGTGTAGGGGGTCACCCTTATAAATGGTTTTCCCTTTTATAATTCTTTCGGGATGGATGGGAGCCCACATAGATGTTTATTCCTTCGTCAATTCCTTATAATTCCTACACTTGACTCTTTGTTGATATCGTCAGAGCACATTGGGGTCATGCTAGTGGCTTGGGTCTAACTGGATAAGCAGGAGGTGTAGACCGAAAGGAACGATCAAGACATGATGTCATGCCTTAATGATTATGAACGTTTTTCTTACCACCCTTATGATTCCCCCACTAGTACTATTACAAACAACACATCAAAAGATGTGTCAATAAAAGTTACTTATTTTCCTTGAAATATGGTCTTTTGGTTGCTCTTATTAGAGGGGAATACCTCTGTAAGGGCTATGAACCCTGCGTGTTTAGCCAGAAATTCAATTGAATTTAGAAGTTATGCCCCGTTGATCTTAACAGTGATCTCCAGGAGAAACATCTTATGATATCTCACCAATTGTGGCTAATGTTCACCTGGGAGGACACCTAGATCCAGGACAATCTTTCGGATTCTACGAATTATGTGTCCATCCATACCAAGAATTACGTTGAGGCCTTGGTTAGGTCATATCTTGATGGAAAATTGGCCGACATGGTTTCCACTATGATGACTCCCAAGGCATCCAAGGCGAAGGTAAATGGGAATAAAAAAGAAAGTGGGTAAGCACCCTCGTCCTGGAAAAGTTCATCGATGGTCCCTTCTATCCCTCCCTGGGAAGGATGTGATAGATGTGGTTATGACGTCACGGGTTGGGGAACAAGCTTTTTCTGGGAGTCCATCATTAATTCTATTGGAGGCCAATTTTTCAGTGGCCTAGAGGTAATGGTACAATTTGAAAGCTCACCAATCCTCATGTGTCCTGTCCTCTTGCAATCAATAGAAACTATTCTAAACTAAAAAAGCTTCCCTTATTGATATTAGTCTAGTGAAAGTACCGAATTACATATCTTTGGATGAGGATCTAGATGATGTTGGTTTTTACATTAAGGAACTCGAGACCTTTTTCCAATTACGAAGTGTTCACTGTAGGTAATCACAATGGGTGTTTGCTAGGCTGTGACCTGAAACTGCTGATGATGAAGAAGACATTGTTGTGATACCTTCTACGGCCTTCAAAAAAATGATTCTTCTTCACATCCATAATCTCATAAAATCTACTCTTCTCGAGGTCCTGATCATTCAGGGAAACCCAGGAAATGTTTACGGTTGTCGAAACATACCTTGTTTCCTCCTTTCAACCCCCCAACGTTGGCCTACCTAGTCATAGCTACGTTTCTATATGCTTGCAGAGTCTTGAATGAGTTGAAGGAGAGTGCCTCAGATGATGATATATGGAGACTTCTTCAGAAAGATTACTTCAATATTCTTGGTTTAGGGGGATTTATCTCTCCTTTCTTAATTTCAGGTGACGAAGAGCCTGATGAAGTGGATTCTCACCTGACTAAAATGGATAAGTGACATTATTCTCCTACGAATAGACATTACTTGTCTGACCACATGTAATTGATGGACGTATTCCCATGGCCAACGAGAGAGGTCTTATCTACAACCTTTTTCCTTAAATTGGTTTATTGAAAACATTTTGAAATATTCCCCCTTTCATTCGTATTGTTTTAGGGGGTGTTGGGTCTCGGGAGACAATATTTTCCCCGAATTATTCTTCTAGAGGTACAGTAGTTGGGGAGTATGATCACTCACTGGTAGGGGTACTATTGAACAATATTCAAGCGCCCAAGATCATATAGAGGTGGTGATGGTTGACCCTTCCAGGGAGTTTACTCCTCTAGCTCCACTCAATAATCTTATTCAGTGGCCATCTCCCCGATATTGAAAGAAAGGTGAGCTAGAATCCCAGCTATCAAAGCAAATGTGAAGGGAAGTCACAGGTAAGTGTCTGATCACCTAGTGATTGAACAAAATATCCTTAACTTTTTCACTCATTAGTATGAATATGTACATTGATGCAGGTCCCATCGGTGATCAAATGAAGATTTTTCAGGTGACTATAGCCCATGTGCCTTTTAGGTTAGATTAAGAATATACAACTATAACTGCTAATGAGAATATGGAAATAGGGCCCTTGGAGGAAACTGAGGGTGTTACTGACACCTCAGATGTGCCTTCCCTACTCAAACAATTTCCATCCCATTAGTGGAAGGTCATCCAGAAGCTGAGGGTTCATTTGATCTTGTCAGACTTATTCTCATCGAGAGGGACATAGTGGTCCTTATGGTGGGAGCTATGTCCAGTAATGATCACCATGTTTTTCAATATTTCAGTAGGGCATCAAATACTATTGGGAAATTAAATCTCGACCAAGAGTCTTTGGTCCCTATAGAGGGAATTGAATCAAATGTTGATACTCTACCCGCAGAGGGTGGATCTGAGAAAGTCACAGTTGGGGAGGCTGATGATACCTCTCCTGAAAATCTAGAGCGTTCTATCATGCCATTTTATCCAATTCTAATAGGCATTATGATTTCTTTCCCCAGTATTTTGAGGGCAATATCCTTATCTTGAATGACTATCCCCACAAGTCATATACAGACTTGTTACCTTTTAAGGTTAGTCTTGAGGACTTATGTTCTGACTGGTCATGGTTCTGGGTCCTTAGCACTCTCTCATATCGATAGATGCAGCTAATGATTGAATATGTAGTTCCACCTATTTTGGACATCGATACTACTTTAGGGGTGGGAGGTATTGTCATCTCATCTTCATCCTTGGAATCATAACCACAAGTTTTGGAAATAGAAGATGTCCATACCTTACTATCTATTGTGGTTAAAAGTGATGAGGCTATTGTTGTTTCAAGCTATGTTGTAGATACCAAACCAACTACCTCTTTGGTGATGTTCATTCTCGATAACATTTCATCATCAGGGAGTGATTTCAAGACAAAACGAGAAAGCATGGCCGAATTTCATCCTACCCAGCAAAAAGCAAGGAGGAATATCTGGAGAGAAATCTCTCAGACTCCATTGGAAGAGATTCTAGAAAAATTGAAAATGTTACCATGATAATTTTAATTTTACATTTTGGTGGATTTATTTATCAATGCATTTATTATATAATAAATAATGTGAATGCAGCTCGGGAAGCAATGGGTGAACTTGTGTTTCGACTCTCTATGGTAGAGTCGGTGACTTATCTGTCCACTACACGAAAAAACCTAATTGATGAAGCTGCCACTCATACTGGGATGTTTGCAATGTTGAAAAATTAACTCATCATGATAGATTCTCTGCTAGGGAATCTTGACTAGGAAGTGGATCCACAAATCCAGAAACAATAATTGCTTAAACATGAGTGGGCTCATGCCGCCACTGTTGTTAAAGAAGGGCCATGGAGAATACAGGAGGGAGAGAGAACTGGTCTCCAAGCTATGAGAGAAGTAGTGGTTCTATGAGTGAGTATAGAAGGTGAGACTATGAACTAATTGATGCTTCTTCAAGACATTGAGTAATATCACCAATCATTGATGTAGCTCTGTGATTCTGCTGAATATATCATGTAAATGTTTTATCTTATTATCAAGTATAGGCTCTAAGTTGTATATTCCCACCATATATTTCATGTAATTTGATGGGACTGATTTACCTCTAAATTCCCCTCTTCACCTTTTCATGTCAAGATCATTTCAGTCAAATGTTAATTTTAAAACATGACTTGAAATTTGAAAACTCAGATAACAAAATCAAGTACTAATTGTTTCCTGAGCTATGGGACTCAGTGAGCATAATTTGACTATTGCTGAGGTTGAATGGAATACCTGAAAAACCTATATAGATTTTCTATTATTACCCTAGTTTTTTCCTAAGCCTTCTTGACACGGTCTTAGAGGGCATAAATTTCCATTTTCATAGATTTTATTTTGAGGTTTTCCAATATAACAATCATTATGGATTTTCTAATGGATCAATGCATTTTTTTTTGTTTTTTGCAAATAGATACATGAATTTTACCCAGAGTTTTCTTTGGAGGATTTTACCACTGGCGATTATAGAGTCTTTTTTTTGTAAGTTTGAATTTCTACCAATCAAACATAATAACGATTTTTTTGGTCGAATAGGTTTGAAAAAAATTAATTGGGAAAGTCCATGACATTGGTCCTTTAGTCAGGAATGTTCTACTATCCCTTAGACACAGGTTTGTTGCCCTAGATTGGTGGATTCTAGACATGCATGAGGCTCATGATATGCTTTACGCATACAGAGGTAGGAAAGGACCCTGCTAGGGATAAATTTTCCATTGATTGACATCCATTTTTTTGGGCGACGTATGCAGAGCCACTAGGGAAAGATGATCATATTCAATAAAACGTTTTTGCAGGACACTGGCCTTCCATTAATAATTTCCTTGTGGGATTTCTCACATTTTGGATTTATCTTATTGCTCGGAGCCACAATAGGTGGTAGGCTTGAGAGGCATTGTCTGAGAACATTAAGAACATTCGCATCAGTCATAACTGGGAAGTTATTTCCACATATTTCATTCTTGTGTGAGGGAGAGCTGGATAGTGGTCAATTCAGTTAATATTCTTATCTATGTGAGGGGAACCAGGGAAGAAGGAGGTACATAAGCTATGATCCAGGAGTTTTCTTGAATCATGGGGTGTGACTGGATGTGAATTTCAATTAATCTAACAGTGATTGGAATGGACTCCCCAGGAGAAAACTTTTCCTTTGATTGAAATCCATTTTATGGGAAATGTTTTCAAAGCCACAAGGGAATGATATGAATAGTCAATAAATGGTTTCCCCGTGACACTGGCCTTCCGCCTTTTATGGCCTTTGAGGATTATAGAGATTGGGAACTTTTTGAATATGGTAGTTAACCATCCACTAGTGGTGCCTTAGGTCACAAGAGGTGGATTTTTAACTGAAATTCATCAACGAAACTCAAAAATGAGTGTAGGCACTATTAAATTGAATTTATATCAACTTCACACATGCGGATAGGATGTCTTTTAGACACCTCAAAAGAGACCAGAGGTGAATTGGGCCCATAAATTCCGATATATCCAGGATGTGTGATATGGGGAAAATGAAATCCATGACTCTTAGGGCCCTTGAATATGGAATAGTTGAATGAGGAATCAAATCCATGGTGCATACTAATACAAGAGAGGTTGAATATTCCATTGATTAACGGCTATTTTTGTGGTAGGCATATTGAAATCCACTAGGGCAAGATATTCATAGTCAGTCAAAGTTATCCGTAGGATATTGGCATTCCTTCCCAGATGGTCATGGCGGGTTATGGAGATTCAAGATCACATATATCATGGAATGTAGAATGTGTAAGGGGTATACCAAGACATATTGGGGATATTTGAGATATAATTTCTCATGAAATGGTGTCCCTTATATAGATTTGACCCATATGTAGGGTGAGGTATTCATTCTATCTTTGGGATACCTGGTCATTTAATATCACATGGAACAGAAAAATGATTCCTCCAGGGGATGGAAACGTGGAAATCCATTTAGTGTCATGCTTATATGTCCAAATCACTTGTCCTTTTTTCCATAATGTCTTGGCAGATCTCCTGATAAGATCACTAAGCTCCCATGGGCTATGCTCGATGTGAGAAACAAGGGATCACAAGGGTTCCATTTCACCATTTAAGAATAATGAGTTAATCATTAGGGGGAACATTTTGGGTAAATCCCTTGCCTTTCATTTTAAAATTATGATTTGAGGACGATTTTGGATTTCTAAATTAGCATCGTGTAGTGAGGGTGATTTTTTCCATGTAGTGGTGTTCAAAAGTTTCAGGTTAATCACAATCTGGGTGTTCTGGAGCTCCTTATATTTGAGAGATGATAGAAGGTGTACACCATATTTCTGGGGGAGACAAGAATTGGGATGGATGAAATGGGGCTTGAAATCCACTCTGTATACTGATGTAGGCTATGAATCTTCCATGGAAGAATTTACCTTTTATTGATGGCCATTTTTCAGGGCGACGAATGCAGAGCCACTAGGGCATGATATCAAAAGTCAATAAAAGGTTTTCACAGGACACTGTCCTTCCACCCCATATGTACTTGGATGATTGTGAGGATCCATGTATTCCCAAGGTATGGAGTGTGAAAAATGGGAATGTAATGCCTGGGAATGTGAGAATACCCCGACCATGATTAACTGTTACCTTCTTGGAGTTTCCATTTTGTTCTGAACCATGTATGGGGGAAATGGGAATTTTTTCTGGTGGATAGACCATGATGTCAAATATGAGTGTCACTATGTATCATGAGAGTGTATGAATAAATCCACACGTAGTTCTAGATGTTCACTTAAAAAGTTTGTTCGATGTGGTAGAGACAGTTGAGGGAATTTTGGTTTTACTTGATATGAGTGCTAGGACTACCATAATCCACTATGGTTTACATGTGTCAGAGAATCCATACCACAAGTCCTCAGCCCACGTGAGTTATACTCGATGTGAGAAACATGCATTGGTTACATAGTCTCCTTCACAAGTGTGAGGAAAATGAGAATATTATTGTGGATTTTTCATTTTTCATTCCAAATTATGTTGG
The DNA here is from genome assembly GCA_963277665.1 of Viscum album. Taxonomy (NCBI): domain Eukaryota; kingdom Viridiplantae; phylum Streptophyta; class Magnoliopsida; order Santalales; family Viscaceae; genus Viscum; species Viscum album. Next base: position 1,846,360,901 of record OY728158.1, on the reverse strand, counting down.
GTCGGGATCAAAGATCGAGGTGTCACTATGTATCTTGTGAGGGTAGGAATCAGTCCATATGTAGTTATGTGTGTACCGAGTAACGATTTGGATTTGTCTAATAGGTAGGGGCATTTTGATTCTTCCCATCATAGTTGTCAGATCATCTATGTTGCCACATAGTATACCTTTATAGGATAATCACTATCACCATTCATAAGCTCATAGGTTATGAAATCGGTGTGTGAAACATAGAGGGATACATGATACCTTTACTAATATGGGAAGATAGGTGGAATGATGGAAATGTTTTGTTTATAGGGTCTGGTCCATGATCAAATATTTAGGCTTCGCTACGTATCCTGGAAGATCAGAAATCAAGAAACATATTGTTCTGTAATGGATTATGCAGTTTATCGTCCAGAAATTTGGACTTTTATGCTACATTGTTTGACATATTATGGAGTGGAAATGTTCCTTATAGATTAATGTCATGTGGAAATGAATTTGACTAATAGTTTAATGTCTTAGAGTTTGGACCATGACATGTGTGGCATTTTTCTTACTCATATTTTAGGGTTGTATATTTTCGACCCTGATATGGGCGCATTTTTACCTCATAGTTTATGGTTATAGAGATTGAACCTTATCAAGGGGTAATCCTTTATTACTCACAGTTTAGGGCCATAGAGTTTGGACCTTAAAATTGGGGATATTTTATTGCTCATAGATTAAGGGAATATAATTTTGACCATGACATTGGAGTATTTTTTATGAATCCTAATTTAGGGTCATAGAGTTTGGAACAACACGTAGAGGAATTTTTTTATGACTCATAGTTTAACATCAAGAGCAGGGTCTTGATATTAAGGAATTTTTATGTGAAGTAATTCTTCAAGAACATAAAATTCATGAGAGCCATATTGAGCTTTCTATCCATTGATATCAGGGCATACTCTCCACTGGAATAGACCCAATGAATGACATATGATCCTTCCCAAATTTCTTCATGCATCAAGTGTTTATTTCCTAGTTTCATTAGGGTTCTGATGACTAACACCATTTATTCTTAATGAAAATATCTAATTTGAACCTTTTTGTGGAATTCTCATGCAATCCGGTTTTGGTAAATTTCATAATGGTGGAGAGTGTGATGCTTTTTTTCATCTAAAAAATCAAATTCATCAAACTGTCTTTGGAATTGCCCGTTCATTGACAATTGTTCTCAAATGGCCACACAATGTCATATCACTAGGATTTCGATAGGTAACAATTCCACTTCCATGTACACTAATGAGTATGGGGTTTCCTGAGTGGTGGTGTAAGTCACGGTCCATTAAGCCCACAAAGCATGAAATAGTTTTTTGGGCCACAATTCATTTTCCTTATCAACCATATTAAGAAGTATGATGGCTAGAGTAATGTTGAATGATTTTATCTTCCAATTTTATGTAGCGTGGTAGAAGGATAAGCGGTTGTCCTTGATTCATTATTCCTGGTACAACATATCCATCGCAGTAGAGTAGAAGTTGGTGCCATTGTCCACTAGTATTGTATAAGGGACACCCAATCTAGAGATAATGTGGTCCTTCACAAAGCTAATGATTTTTTTTACTGTGACTTCCTTATGTGGTATGGATTTAACCCATTTACAAAAGAAGTTGGTTTTTGTGAGTATGAACTACAATTTTCTGGCTGTAGTCGGAGGATACGGTCCTAGAACAACAATCCCCCCAGCGACGAAGGGCCAAGAGTATTTTTCTACATGAACCAACATCGGGGGGTGGTGTATGAAATTAGCATGATCATGGTAGGAATGAAACTTCTTAGTGAATATAAATAAATCCTAGATAATGGTGGGCCAGTAATACCCAAGCCTCCAGATTTGGGGGTAGATATTGGTTGCTAACTGGTGTGCTTTACAAGATCTAGAGTGCACTTCATTCATGATGGAAGCAGACTCTTCTCCTTCAATTCACTTGAGTAGGACTCCATCAAGGCCTCAGTTTTAGAGGATGTTCATTTGTTTCCCCCCATATTAAATGGTAAAATTGACTGCCCGTCTTCAGACTTACTCCCTTTTATCCCTAACTAGTGGGAGTCCCCTATTCTGAAGGTAACTTGTAATGGGTGTCATCTAACAAGTGGTATGACCACAAGGATATGGAATAGGGCTAATGTCATAAATCTACTCCATATTTATTTGTATTAATGGAAATATCATACTACGTTGAGAAATGATAAGGATTGTTTCATCTCAGTCAGGATTGGCAAAGGTTGTGGCTGCATTTGCTAATGTGTCTGTTTGAGCATTCTGTCAGTGGGGGACATGAGTCAGCATTGGTTCTGATGGGAATTTTTCCATCAGTGCTCGAACATGGTTCATCCAGAGAACCAATATTTATTTTTTGATATCATATACATCATTGAACTATTTGATGACTATCTCCAAATAAAACTTTTTTAGGTTTTCAGCTTACACATGGAGTGCCAATTCCAGACATGCAATTAGGTCATGATACTCCACTTCATTATTCATAAGCCCATCCGAAAGTAGGAAAGAATAAGGCAAGATAGACATTTCAGGATATATGAGTAAGACTCCCAACCAGAATTATTGGATATTGGAATCCTCCATCATTTTCCTTGTTGGGATTCTGGAAGCACCGTCAAAGTCCACATCTGGGGGTACTACTAGATGGAAATAACTTCATCATCTTAAAGATCAGTATCCAATGGTGTTTTTTCATATGAGGGGTACTCGGTTATGAATTCTGATATCACATGTCCTTTGATGGCCTTCTAGGGTATGTACCATAATTCAAATTATTATAGGATGACTTACCATCACGATTTTCACCCATTTAGAATGGAATGGTTGAGGATATACATGAGAGGCTTGCAGTGGGAGACCAGGTGGAACTCATGGCGCTACAGGTAATGCCTGATTTTCTGAACTGCAATGATTTGGTATAGGTAGTTCTTTTCAATCTTTGAGTACCGAGTTTCGGCATAAATCATTGTCTGAATGAGGTATTAGAGGTTGTTCTTCCTACTGACATCATTTTTCAACATGATAAAGGCTCCTAATGACTGTTATAGGGAATTTACATATAAAATGAGTAGTCTCCCATCAACTGGAGGCATGATCACAGGTGGGGACATGCCAAGAATGTCTTTCATCTTCTCAGGGTCAAAATCGAAGCCATGATGGTGTATGATGAATTTGAGGAATTTTCCAAATATTACACTAAAGAATCATTTCAAGGGATTCATCATTAAATTGAGTTGTCTCAATTTGGTGAAGACAGTTTCACGGTCGGCTAAATGTTTCAAAAGCTTCCATTACATAACCACTAGGTCATCAACATAACACTCGATGAATTTTCCCAAAAAGGGATTGAATATGAAATGTAGGACACGCTGATATGTGGCATCAGAATTCTGGAGACCGAAGAGAATAAATTTATAACAAAACACCCACTGAGGGGCCCTAAAAGTGATAGATACTACGTCTCCTCAATCCATCTGTATTTGATTGTATTCAGAATGGATTTCTATAAAGTATAGGGCTTCGTATTGGGTTATTGCATCGATCAAGAATTCCTTGATTGGGACTTGGAAGTCGTATTTTGGTAAATGATGATTATGGTCCCTGAAGATGATGAAAATTCTAATCTTTCCATTATTTTTTTATAGGGACTATATTGGCCAGCCATATCATACATTGGACCTCCTGTATAAAGATCACTTTGTTCATATTTTTATCTTTAGCCTATATTTTGGCCACATAGGCCGGGTGAATCTTTATAGATCCCTATTTATAGTCATGGCGATCTTCTGGTAAGCCGAGATGATGGGTGGTGACTTCAGGATTGAGGCCTAGAATCTCTGTGTAATTCTAGGAAGACACATCTCAATTCCTCTTTAGGGTAGAGGTATATTATTCATGTTCCTCAATAGGAATGGCCACACTGATTAATGTGGGCCACATGTCATTTTTAGTGATAGTATTTATCTCTTTAAATTCATCAATGGTGGTGGAAACACCTTCTTTAGTTGCATGAGGGACCTCTTTGAGGTCTTATTCCTCCTCTTCTTCTTCATCTTAGTCATCTTCCTCTTCCGAGGCAGAACAGATTTTTGTGATAACTTCTCCAATATTGGGAATGAAATCAACTTATTCATTTGTTCGTGAGTCAAATAATGTTTTATGCCCTAATGATGGGTTAGGAGCATCTTTGATAGGGCTTTTCCTGACACCATGGGTGTCTACCCATTCTTCTATGTCTTCATACATTGTGGTAGTAGTAGAGACCATGAAGAAAACTAAGTTTGTATCTGAGGTTATACTTATGAATTCAACATGGCTGATGGGTAGTATGTACTCTACCCCAAGATGAAGGAAGGGACTGATAGATGCCGTCACTAATCTATTCGAGGCATTGATCCAATCAACTTCGGCAGCCGAAAATAGTTTTTATTCCTACTCATAGAACGAATGCGTCAATATTATGTGACTCACAGACCTAAATCGGGGATCTATTAGTGTGAAACATACCATTTTTAACATTAATTAAATATTTAATTCACTAATTATATGATGAGGTAATTGTTGCATGCTGATGTATTGAAGGCCTATCTAATAGAACATTGAATGCCACACTTTTCTTCACCACCAGGAACTTAGAATCTGATATGTGATCTCTGAGCCACATTTTATGCATGATTCCTCCCATTGGTTTCTACTCACATTTTTCATATCCTAGTTGAGTTTTAGTGTAGGTTTTCATTATCCCATCATCATATCCCAGTCGTCGAAGCATTCTGAGTGGGAGAAGTTTATGTCCACATCCATTATCGACAATTATCCTATGAGCATCAATTACATTTATATTTCCGGACACGTATAAGGGTTTAATGTTCCCTTTCAAGATGGCATCTTCAACCCTATATTCAAAGGAAAGGACAACATGAAATTATTTGGGACTAGTATCCATTCGGTAGACTTGAGCCGCTGCTACTCCAGACTCGAACTCTTGGGGACTTAGAAAGGCTTCGATCGGTGCCTCCCAAAAATCTTCAGACCAACTCAACATATCCAATATTGAAAAACAATGTTGGTACTCAAGCCAGATGCATTAAAATGTCATATTAATTATCAAATGGTCCACTCTTCCCATCTCAGGGTTTCACTTTTACAGACACATTCTTGATCTTTGGAAGTAGCTAGTTTGACCTCTGTAGCAAGATCTAGTGGTGCTGGAATCTATTCCACGTTTGGGCGGACTGGTCTGCCTATAAAACATGGGCAGTTCGGAACTTATTCTCCACTTTATGATTGTTTCACGATGTCTGAGTTATGGCTTCCTCTGGTGGGGGAGAAATAGAATTTAGGTTCTAGTTACGTCTGCTGGAGCATCCTTCTATGAGATTCTGCGATTTTAATGTTTTTAATTGTGGTGTGGCTATGAATTTTACACTTTCCATAGCCATGCCTTATGGGAATTCTTCGGCCTCTATGGACCCTTCCTCTAGGTCTATAGTTTGGCATGGAGACTTTGGGTTCATGTCCATATTTTTCATCAGAGAAGGGGTCCATCAAGTGAATGGAATTAATGAAGTCAATAATCAATTCGTGATTTGATATTTTTCCTGTCTAATTACCTCCTTCTCATGGTACTATTTAGAAGGGCGGTTCTCGTTGAACAGAGTCTGTTGGCATGATGTCCCAATGTTTCGAGACTAACTTTGGCTTTGGTACCATCTCAACTTCATGATATTTCTTTCTGCCTTTATTCCCTTTAGAGGACCATAGGGCTAAGAAGGATGGTTTTACTACTTTATGCAATTTTGGGGGCACAATAGGTTTTTCAACTATGCCTGGATGATGTCGCAGACTCGGTTTACGGTCTTCCGGGTCATCAATTTGTCAAATGTTTTCTCCTTCTAACCAATGACTGTTTTCAACTCTTCTTCCTCTCTTGAGTTGGATGTGGAAACATATTCCACTTCTGTTGGTGGTGGGCCTAAATTTACTTTCCTAGAATCCACCATCTTTTTTAGGATATCATTGAAAAATAATAATTCCTAGGTGGTGTGTCTTATTATCTATTGACACAGATAATAATTTGGATGGTCTTTGATACCCACTTCACCGGATCTCTTTGCCTCTTGCTGCTAGTGAAGATTTCAATTCATGGCCACTATGAAATAGTTGTGGACCATGTTTTCTCGAAATTAATAAACTCTATTTCTTCATTCTTCGAAGTGATATCTTTTAGTACCATATCAATCATATTCCTGATGTGCGAGTGGATGTTGGAATCCTGGGGGACCAGAATAGTTTGACGGTAGCCTCCCGATTGCTGCTGGTGCCTGGGTTGCTTATTAATGACAGAAGATGCTTAATCATTTCCCGTTATTTTCCCTAAGGCCGATGGGGCCACCCAAGACATACGGTTAGTACTTTGCAAGAATTCATCAATCATTTTCGAAATGGAAGAGAAGTCTTTAAACCCACTGGTGTACTTCATTGGGATGAGTGGCATTCGTAATTCATCTCGAAGGTTATCGATGCACATGGCGAGCATCTCATCCTAATGGAGTGGCCGACTCATTGAATATGACAGGCCTTCCCATATGGCAATGAAGTCTGATCCTATCTCATTTTTTCACTGCTTGTAGTTCTTGAGATCACTATTTTCTATATTTGGCTGCATCGAACTAAAATATAAGATAAATTGTCACCTAAGGTCCTCCCACACTATAATTGAATTGGTTGGTAGGCTAGCATATCATTCGAAAGCCGAGTCCTACCAGGTTCATACGAAACACCATAGTTTTGCAGCTTCTTACTAATCTAAAGTGCCCATCATGGGGTCCCAGTAAGAGGCATAGTGAATCAAATTTTGTTATGGGTCCCCCGATCCATTGAATATTTGGAATGCGGGGTACCAGATATTTGGTGGTGTCGGAACATTGCTCACCCACTCGGGGTAAGGTTTGCACTCTGGTTTTATCGGTGTGTGTCGGCCCTCAATTGTTTCTATTAGGGATTTTAGCTACTCGACGATGTTTAATATCCCTTGATGCATATCCAGTTAGTATGGAGAATGAGGTGGTGTGGGAGGGGCCAAAATTGGTCATGTCGGTGCAACTATAATTTGAGGCTGATACCTAGTCAAGGGAATCATTTGTGGGATTACCTATATATATTCCAGCTGCCATCCCAACAGGGGATGTATTTATGTCCTTATAGGTATTGGATGAATAATCCTTTGGGCTTGGATTCATTCTTCAGGATGAGTGCCTGAGGTATGGGCACCTCTTCTGGGAGCACCTGCAGACGTTCCATAGAGGGAACACATCTTTCAAGAGAACTCTCTAGATATAGCTCAACTTTAATTTGTCTGAGCACTTTTATTTCTTCCTACTCCATGGAGAACTCTTCCTCAAGGTTGGGGGATGGGCTCTCAAGGATAGGAGGAGTCGGTTCATATATGACCTTAGATTTATTTTTCTCCATTTTGGACTTTTGGGGGGAGGTAATGTCAGATTGACGGATGGGAAACCAAGATTTAGGGCCTCCCTCTAGTTTCGGGTATGCACACCACCATGCTCGTTGTGGAACACCTCTGGAAGAGAAACATATTCTATTGATTATTCACCCCCTACGTCATTTCCCATTTGATCCATGGTGTTTATGTTCATCATGTTCATTGAGGCATACCGTATTAAGGGTGGTTTACCCAGTGCTAAATGGTGGGAAGGATTAATGTTCCCTTTATTGGAATTTCTCTTTCCATTTTACTGTATTCTTCGGCCTTCTTCACAAAAATTGACCCGAAGTGAGCCCTAGTCTGACCTCTAAGGCTCCTTTGTCTCGAAGTGTGTGGAACACAAGAATGGGTGGAACAGGTAACCCCTATGTCCATCTTTCTTCCAAGATGGTGGAAGAAAAATTTCCACTGTATTTGGATTGGAGGTAAAAAAATCCCTAGGAACTGCGGGCTGGGGTTGTTACCGTTCTCCCTTCGATGCGCTATGGATTGGATTTGTTGGTATTTAAAAGGAATTTTGATTTCAAAGTGTCCTCAGCCATGTGGGTTGTGGTTGTTCTAGTATCTTTTTGGTAGCTTCCATAATTTTTAGCTTTTTAATTTCATGTACTCTTATGTGAGTGTAATCCAATTATGGAATTGGGTCTGCACTGAATCTATGGTCTTTTGTAGACATGAGAAATACTTTTTGGTTGGGTTCCCATAGGCGGGAAGCCTGCAAGATGTTCCAGGTCACCATACATATATGTTTTTTGATTGCTTTATCCCTTTATCCCTAATGCATTTTAGACTTACTCTAGGATGGTTTTTTTGGGCATCCCGTCTTTCCAGAGCGAGGGTTTTTTTATTTTCACCTCTTGGTGATGAAATTGTAGGAGTTCATATACAATGGGGCATGATGGATGGGATGTGTGTGGATTTTTAAAGCATCATGTTCTCCCCGCCCCCGAATGTGAACTCCATTCGGTGTATTGCCAATGAGGCAATGCAATTTATGATATTAATGGAAGAAAGAAAGTTCAAGGTTCTTATTTAACCATTATAATTTGGCTTTCCTTGCGGAAGGGAGGGCTTCCAGGTTGATCAGAAGATGAAGCTCCCCTATTGTGTTGACATGGTCTACGTACCCTATATAGGGTATGAATTTATCATTCATCATTCGAAGAGTTTTCCATATATTAAGGTGAATGTCCTGCATCCATTCCCCAGACAATTATCCTCGTATGTCGAAGTTATAAGTGATCATAGGCCAATACATCCTCGGTATATTATCCTAAGAAAGATGTATTCTCACAAGAATCATATCATGTTGTTGTTATTCCAGATGCTCCTCTACTTCATATGCCTAGCGTGATTGCTTCTTGGTGATTTAATTCCAAGAAACTAGGCTGTTGGGTGCCTCATTTATTTGTGGATGTCGTGGGTTTGGATCAAAATATGGGTGTGGCCCAGGGCCATCCTCTAGTTGGGAATAAATATCACTCATTATAGATTGAGTTCCTGATGTGTCTAAATACTTTATGGGTGCCTCAACATACGAGGGCCTTCCCATATTCGTTCGGGCAAGAGGAGGACCTTCTTGCTGGCATGTATTTTGGTTTTGAGGAGGAGCGCCATAGTTGGAGATTTGATGGTGAGGACTACCATGTCAACATGATGGCCGACCACTAGAATTTTCTAAGTGTCATGTAGCCTAGGGAGGACCTTCAGGGCAGGCTGTAGCAAGCAGAGGAGCTTCTTGCTCCCTGAAGTTACTATAGAGAGGACCTTTATAGCAATATCAATTGTTGGAGGGACCTTAAAATGACCATCATCATGGAAAGGACAACCATATTGAAACTATATCTGGTTGTAGGGAGAATTTCTGTAGAGTACATAATGGACAGGACCTTCAGGATGTACTATAATGATGGGAGGACCTTCTCGTTTCTTGGAATTACTTTGGGTAGGATCTTCAAAATAGCTGTCATTATGGGGAGGGCCATCGCAATGACAATCATCATGGAAAGGACTACCATCATGACTTGATATCCGACTACAAGGAGAAGCATATCAATAGCATATACCCTGGGGAGAAACATCAGGTTAAGTGACAGTAAGGGGATTACCTTCTTCAAGTCTGGTCTTAAGGTCGAGGGTAGGGCTACCCCAATGCACATCATGATATGGTCTCTCATGATCGATCATTTTGACCCACAGTGTAATCCCCTTTCGGTGTTATGTGGAGGACCTTCAGATATATGGTTGTGGCATTCTGGGGGGGACCTTTCCAACTTATATAAAAACTTCCACAATTGGGTAATGAAATGATAGGGCCTTGAGCCTTTTTTTTATATGTGTTTGAGGAAGTCGAGAACCCCAGCTTCCCGCAAAGTAGAAGCATGTACGTGCAATTAATTTTTCGGTTTCCTTGGGATCATATCACTGTTGTGTAAACTCTTTCTGGTAACTGGGGACATCTGTTGTCGTTAATGGTATTAATATATGGGTCCCTATCTTGTTGGGTCCCATGATGTCATTGGGATATGCTGACGAGCAACTTAAATTTTGGAAGGGATATATTCCAGCACTGGAGTGGCCACCACGTTTGACAGGAATCCACCATTCAGAATGGGTATTTGTTCCCAATCCAATTGTTCATATATCACAGGAAATTTTTCCAAGCCCTCCTAGACTAGAGGAATGATGCATAACAACTCCTTAGGGACTAAATCATTTTGATATTGAGTCATTCTGTTCGAGAAAATTAGGCAGTGGGCTCGATTTCTCATCTTTTCCACCAATGCAATGATATCATAGATTTTTTGGAGTATATAGTCTAGAATCGACGTATTATCTTCCTTCTTGTCCAGTATGTACAGAGATACATCATTGGATGGAACGAGTATGAATTCCCATTGCAATGTTAGAGCAAGAGTTTGTTCTTTTGTTGTTCCTCCATGAGTTTCTAGTAGATTCTGGTAGTTCCCCTATGTCAGAAGAGAGAAATGAGTATGTCACCAGTTTTCTTCACCAGCATCCACCATATTTGACTAGTGGACTTTATATTCACTATGGGGGATCTCTATCCACTCTATTGCCATTTTATTTGTCCCAAAGTTTTTTTATGAATCCGTAGAAATTTCACTCAACTCATACTTTGTTGCCGCCCTATTTGGATGGTGGTATTGAAATGAATCAGAAGGTGTTTGTGCCTGCATATAGAATGTTGCTTCCCTATTTGGATAGCAGGATTGGTAGGCTTTAATAAGTATTTTTTCCTGCGTGTAGCTTGGTACTGCCCTATTTTAATGGTAGGCTTGTTGCGTGTTGGAAGATATATTAATCTGCATGTAGGCAGCCGCTCTGTCTGCTTGGAGGGACAAGCGAGCACTAGGAAAAACGTGCACATGCTTGTATTGTGCCACCCTATTTATGTGGTGGTATTGAGTGGAGAGGATAGAGTTGTTTGCTTTCCTATTGAACTCTGCCTCATTAGTACGGCCAAGCAGCACCTCATGAACAATGTTTATCCTATCCTTGGTAATATATTCTCCGCCTATAGCAGGTAGCCTGAGGGGCTCAGGTCTCCTAGAACTTGGAAGGTTCCCTCAGCATGAGGTCCTCTTCGGTGGGAGGAAGTCTGGACATCTAGTGTTGGCAGAGACACTCTCTAGCAGGGGCCCATGGGTAAGGCCCCTGTGCAACCGGGATGAAGTTGCCAGCATTGACATTATCTTCCTCTCTAAGGTAAGGGATGTATTCATTTTCACCTTCTGGAGAAACGCTCCCGAAATGGTTTGAGATGACCATTAGGGCCTCCATCTGATGAGGTACTAGTAACGGCTGATGTGGTCGCTGGAGGACCTTCGCAGGCTGTAGGGATTCTCCTATGACCTCCAACATCGGGAGATTACCATTTTGGTGGTACTCATTGATCATCATATTGGACACCCAGTGTTGAAGAAGTTGGGTAGGCGAAAGGGTCATGCTCTTTGTTGAGGTCCTGACCTCTGATGAGATCGCAGATGCGTGCATCTTTATGGATCATGAGGATGTCATTTGGATCAAAGTTCGCTCTGCGGGAACCTAAAATACATGTATGACATACGAACTACTAATCATCATCAAAGTATCATTTCTATAAACACATGCATATATGTTGATTCCGCTTGGCCCCCATCCCCTTTTATTTTTTTTGCTGGGTGAAGGGGCCTGAGTGGGGTGAGACTGCCACTCTGGTTATGGAATAACAACAGGTTCACAATTTTTGTTTTGCCTCCGTGCTGGAGTGTGTTACACGTACCAGGGTGAAAAAATGTTCTAACGTGTAGTATCCTTTTTTCTTTTATAATTCGGGGTAGAACATCTACCCTAGGTTAGTGATTCACATTAGGTTCACAATTTTCGTTCTGCCTCTAAGGTGGTGCGTGTTTGGGTGATTCAGAAATGGAACTATGAGGATCATCTCCTATCCCAGTTTTTTATAGAGACGGGCTCTCTTCAACATTTTCATTCATTTTTTCTGACCCATTTAGTGTCATTATCCTTTAAATAAGGTTGAATTAACCCTATTAGGAACTGTTGGTCCCAGTGAGTGATTGTGTGGGGGTCAAGAACTCATAAAATGGGTCCTTCTCATATATAAATTACTCAGATTGTCTCCAACAGGTTTATTCATGGATCTAGAAACTCCCAACTACCGAGGTATCAATGATTTATGGACCTTCTTTCCAAAGGTAGGTGCTCGTCTACTGACTATTTAGCCAATGACACTTGAGGACTCCATTGGTCAAGATGATGGAAGGTTAGGCTCACCGCACCCTTCTGGGGGAGGATTATTGCATGTTCCGGGACTCTCTTATAGATTTAAGCCATGTTGATGTGTTCATGAATCCTTGGTTCATTCTTGAAGAGTGTGTCTATAGGAGACCCCTAGATTGCATGATCATTGTGAACATGTATAGGTTTGATGTCGCAGAGGTGATATTGACATAGCCATATTATAAGTTTCTCTAGAGTTTATCATCATACAGGGGGGACAGAAGGGGGCTTAATGTTGGGATCGGTCCCACAAGAAGGGATTCCAATGTATCATTGGGGGAAGAATCGTAACCCACATAGTTCAGATGTATGGGGATTACGCGTGGAAGATGGCCATTTGGCAAACATGATTATTTTTAACCTTTATGAATGGGGACCCTTTTTATCTAGATCCTTTTCTTAATAATCCTACATATCCTGTATTGAACTATAATCAGAGTTCTTGTAGTTTAGATGTGTGGGTCTTCCACATGGAAGATGCCCATTTGAGATACATGATTGGGTGGAACCTTTTGGGATGGGCTGCCTTTTGAGTTCATGAATTATAGTAGGCTTAATATATATCATGTTTTGATTATGAATCAGCTTTCTTCTGGTTCATATCATGTTTAAATTACACATTAAAGCTTACCATTTTACGGGACATGGTTGGGTGGATAATTTTGGAATGGGCACCCTTTTGAGCCTTGTCCTTCTAGAAGGCATCCTACGTATCCTATTTTGATTCGGATTCAGTGTTCTCATAATTCGTATCACATAATGATGTTTTTATCCTCACAAACCTCTAGGACCATGTGATTCATTCTTGGTGTTAGGAACAAGAGGATTTGAAAGATTCAACAATGCACATGCCTCCCCCTGTTGGTGGGGGGGGGGGGAGAGCCTACTATAGAAGAGGTCATGGTGACCATGGAGAGGGCGTAGTGCGTTGAACCTTTCCATGTGAAATGGAATTAAAGGTCATGTGGCCATTCCTTATAAGGTTTTGAACTCTCTACAGTGGGAGGGACCCAGAGCACATTCTGGGAAGGGGAATAATTTCATCCTCATCAAGAGGGTGAGCGAACATAACCCCTTAAACGAATCATTGTTCCTCATTAAATGGAAAAGAAAGTGATCACCCCAAATCCAGAGAACAGGGAGGTTCACATAGGCATCCAAAGTATGAATTCCAATTTACTGTGGGAATATATACTTATAGGCATTCTTGACGCCCACACCTTTTTGGGAGGGCCTTCGTGACTCTCCTTACAGTGGGTATGTAGACTCAATGTGGCTAACTGATTCACCCGATGTACTGATCATATGGGTCTAATAGATTTGGAGGAGGCCTTTTCCTAGTGCTTAAGAACTTTTTAGTGAAGGGATTATTAAGGACTAGAAAGTAATGGAGGGGTGAGGTTGGAAACGGGGGAAAAAATATCGTAAAACACCCGATTCTGCATACTGGTCTCTCATGCGGGATGGGGAAGGATCCACATATAGTAGTGGTATGCGGGCAGGGGGTCCATCTACATACTGTTGTGGTATGTGGGAAAAAAAGTCTCCAACTACGTGGAAAAGTGTTAGGCGGATCACCATGCCCCTTTTGGTTACATCAGCGTAACGATTGGGTATGCAGTACCACGTTCAGTCAACATATTAGTGTGCTATGCGATGTGCCATATTCAAGGAGGGTAGAGGGAATTAACATTCACAAGAAATTTATCTGTGAGAAGTCTTTATTTCCTAGATTACCAATAGGGTTCATGGTTCCATTTTTATTATTCTATTCCACATTTTTATGGGTCACGAATGACTGTACCTATAGAAGAAGTTGTTGCAGTTTGTGCATTGTTAATGAAACAAGACGGAAGCTGGAGTGCATGCCCTGAGTTTCCTTCAAGCTTTCCTTGCCCGTCCTTTCCTTTATCCGTCGAGACTCTCCATTTGTGTCACTGTATCTTTCTTCTTCGACTGTGACCCTTTTATAGAGCATTAGAGGGATCATATCTTTAAGGCACACGACACCATTTGTTGAGGCCCATTGAAGCAATTTTCTAACTCGCGGAAGACTCAGTCAACTGGTATTTTCAGAGAATTTGTTTCAAGTAAATGGCTCGTGAAAAAATACTTATCTAGATAATATATGAACAACGGGGTTGCGGGATGGATCGATATATTATTCCACACAGAACACCTTCGGTTGATTTTTTTCATGTTTTTTCTATTTCTCGAACCATCGTTTCACATGCCATCAGTTCATTGACAAACCCAAATTCATGGTGGTTGGCGATCCATCTTCTTTGCATACCTTTCCCGATGATGGTACGAGGTAAATTTGAAAACATGAATTCTTTCAGGTTCCTTCAATGAAATACAACTCCATTTGTGTCCCTTCGCCTTGATAAACTTATTTAAGTGCTTAATTCCTTATATGAGGTGATTTTGGGGGTATTTCTTCTCCTTAACAAACTATTTAGGACACTACCCCATATATCCAGTGACCATAAATCTAACACCCATGCATATAATGATCTTATTATGTATCTATATATATCCTTCCATTTTCGTCTCAAATCATTCATTCAACTTTATTATTAATTTATAATGAATTCTACTATATTGAAATTTTTTTAACTTACTCAATCCTTATAATTAGTGGCATGATCTTCAAGGAAAACCATTATAATTTGGATTTCACATATATCATCTTTTTATTTACTTGTGCTTTTATTCCACTTGTAATTTACATAATGATGTTTTAGATCAAAATATCGTAATGTTTTAATGTTTATATGGTATTTTAATATTTTACCTCAATAAAACAATTCTGGATTTATTTTAGGGTTGTGTGTATTATAATTTACCAAGCACATAATATTAATTTAAAGGGAAATACTGAATAAAATCATGGATTGTCACATTAAATTGAAATTTTTTCACCAAATATCATCTATCTATATCATATAATGATAGAGTTATATGGGTCGGAAAAAAGATCCCTCAAATTTATTTACCTAGGAATCATTCATGCTCTTTTGGACAAATAGATTTTGTGGATCATTATGAATATTTTTAATATTTTTCAAACTTATCTAAATGTGTTTAATAACTATTAGTTTGTTGTTTGTGTTTTAAGGATAATTTTCAAGAAATGAAATGACATTTTTCACTTAAAGGATAATTGGTTTGAGATTTTTTATGAAATTAAGGACTAGTGATTTATGCATATGGGTTTGACAATTTTAAGAAATTTTTATAATAAATTTATGCGTTGTTGATTTAGTTTGATCATAAAATGATTTCAATAAATATTATTTGTGAAATTATGTTATTTTTATTAAATTTTTATTCTTTGATATGATTCATTATTAAATGAACCCTTGAAATGTGGGGGAATTTCAAACATTATATTAAATTTATATTATTGGATATTATTAATCAATGTGTGCATGCATAAAATATGATTTATTTGTTGCATATTTTGGAGAACACTATGATTTTGCTATAGTAAATAAGAGAAGTTAAAGAGTGTGCATTTAAAATAATAATGACCAAATTGTGAAAACACACTATTTTTATTTTTAAAGATAATTTTTTTGAATTTAGTTGAGTCAGTGGGTGATAACATATATTAAATAAGAAGAAATTGGATAATTATTATTGTAAATGTTACGATTATTCAATTATATTAAGTATCCTAATATTGTTAAAATGATGAGTTACCACTAATTTTTAATATTATTTTTGATGTTTTTTGAATATAAGGTGTTATTCAATTAAATTATAAAATGGGGGATTTTTTTTAAAATGATTATGGAAGAAAAAATCATTATTTTTTATTTACTGAGTAAATGATGAAATAAAGTTTTTTTTCATGAGATATTTATTTTCATTACATGTGTTATATATATAGTATTTTCATTTCCTTGTTTGATAGGATATTTATAGATAAATGCATTGGATAAAACATAATTTATCAATAAAAATTTGAATTATGATTGTTTGAATTAACTATTAATATATATTTATCACAAATTAGAGAAATTATACTCAGTTTATCCTCCCCCTATATATGTTCTATTCAGTGGACATGTTGACATGACTGGTCGTGATGTCGGAAAAATAATTGTCTTATAATTCACACACAGGTTGTCATTGATCTATATTGATGATATGTGGGGAGGGTTGAATGATATAGTACTATGTTTTGTTTTTTTATTGTTATATATTTAGATTCCTTGCAAATTTTCATTAATATGACTTTGTAAACCTTTATTTATTCCATATAATTTAAAGGATGTTAATAAAATATAAAATTCATATGCATTTTTTCTCTTGTTTGTTATTGTATGGTAAAGGGAAATCGTTATATAATGTGTTAATTTATCCCTAAACACTGCTTTCCTCCTGTTTGTGACTAGGGGATCATGTTTGAGTCCAATTATTATTCCAATTAATGTTTTAGGAATACATTCCCAAAGTTAGGATGTTACAAAATTTTATTATGGAATGGTTTTAATTTTTTTGGTTTTTTTTGATAATAATTATGAATAATATTATTTGAACTGTAATTTAACTCATAAAAACATAGTTACACGTTTTATATAAAACCATAAGTTATCAAGAGTACATGTTAATTAAAGGAGTATGGTAACCTTTTTGAATATTTTTATTTCTACCACATTAAACCATTTGGGATCTGATCTGATAGTAGCCCAATAATAATAACAGTAATCGTATATAATTTCATCACATAACCATTGGTTTAAAAGAAAGATATTTTCTTGATTAAAATATACATTTTAACTAACTAGATGGGGTCGAACACCTTTATTATGAAATGAAAAAACATGTTCTAGGGGAAAATGGTAGATAGGGTATGAAAATTTGAACCCTATCTCAATATGAAAAAAATTATAATACAATTCAAATAAGACTAATAAGATGAAAATAAAAAGGATAAAAATGGACAAACAAAATCAATTATTATAGTCATTCTCTTTGAAATCCACATATTTATCTTAAAAATCATAGATATAAATCATTAATATAATCATTTTAGATAATTATTCAACCAAAGAAGTAGATATTTTTCTCATGGTTGGATTTAAATTAATTTATTCCATTATAAACATCATATTTTTAAAAGGGAATAGTAAATAATCTTTCATCACCTCATTTCCTTCCTTTAGTAGTTATATCATAATAAGAATTTATGCTTCTCTAAGCCTTATCGTATTCATCGGATAAGTATCTTATACAATGTAGTGACTCCTAAATTATTATTCAAAATTATAATAACCTAATATATAATCATTTCCCTAAACTTCATGAGATAAATATGAATTGATCACAATTTTTCCTTGTCTAAACAATGCTTCAATGTGAGATCCCATTTCAGAGCTTTTAATTTCACTAGATTCAACAATAGTTGGTTGAACATCATTGATGGATTTATGTAATGATGTAATATTGATGTTTATAGCCTTAAATTGATAATAGGTCTTCCCTTACTGGTGATATTCTAAAATCATATAAAGAACACCTTCCACATATACCAAAATTGGGCTATTCCCCTTAAAGGTCATTAATTAGTCAAGTATCTATAAATCTATAGAAACTTTTTCATATCCTCAATTTTCATAAAATTATCATTCAATTATCAGAAAAACATTCGATGCGTTAACTTTATCATGCAATTAAATTGCCCTAGGATCCATATTCGCTCTAACGTTTTCATACTCTCGCTTTTTAAATTTTGTGACGGATGAGAATTCAAGTCATGATTAATTCTTGGAATCATATAATAATCCCCTGGATTTCCCTAGAAAAAGAATACATTCTTTTCTGAGCTAGTGATATCTAATTATGAGGTCCCAATAAAAGAAAATTAACCTTCATCATTAGACTATCCAACAGCTAAAGTTTCAATAATAAACATAGACAAATCTTCCAAATTCTATTCCCCCAGAGGTTTCCATGATAATAGAATTTAGTGTTGCACCTACATTTTATTTCTCTTACTATTGTAGTAATATCCATATAAAACAAATCCATATGAAGTTGAATAACTAGTAATAAATTTCTCAATAATTGAAATATATTATCATTCAATAATTTTTTTGGACTCATTATCACCAATTAGATTGGTGTTCCTTCACCCACATTACATGAAGAGTGGCCCTTCAAACCAAATGAATAACCAACTAATGTTCAATAAATTTTTTAAAAATTAGTGATACCATTATTAAAAAAATTACCTTCATTACTCAGTATCAATATGTCCATTAAGACGTCAATTAATACAAGATAATTTGATATAGTAACACAATGAGATTTTATTATATATTCCTCTTGTAATAAATTTTATGTGTTTGATAGTGTTCATTACACAAAAAAATTAACTTATTTGAATAATGTTTATATATTGAAAAAAATTCACAGTATATATTATTTTAATGAAATAAAGTTATCAATATATTTTCCGATTCACCTAAAAAACTAGTGTCCCTAACGAAGTGTTCGAAAATATTTTTTATGTGAATTGTATTATCATGTATGTTTTAATTAATGGATACTATTATTCATTTATAAAATAATTTATAATTTTAAAAATATAAAAAATATTATTTAAATATGTAGAAAATAAATAAATTGATCATAATTTTTTCATAAATTAAAATAAAAACCTTATAAGGTAATACTATATGATTTTTTTAAAATAGGTTTTATTTGTGAAATGTGTTTTTATATTAAAAAATTTAATTAATAAATGTTGATAATTGGATTTAATTAAATTTATATATTATAAACTAAATAATATTTCTTAACATTAATCTAATGGTTCTTACTAGAAATTAAATTTCAATTGTTTTTGTTTTTTTTCTACAACAATGATTTTCCATACATTTTTATGACTATATAAAATTTAATTTCATTAACATATAGAAAATGAAATTGATACAAAATTCTTTTTTTAATAAAAATATTTTAATTTATAAAATATATTAATTAAAAATTTTGTCCTGGATAATAGTAAGAAAAGTAAAATATTTATTACCCTAGAAATGGGTAAAATGGGTATACCGTGGGGGGTTAACGTAAGAGATAATGGTACTAAATACAATTAACCATGTCTAAATAGTATTTTTCAAGATTATTTAGACCCTGTATTATCTTAAAATATAATACTTTTTTATTTAGTTCCACCTTAATAGTAATTTGGTTTATATTTTTGTAATCTCTCCTATAATCCCATATTGTCCCTTCATCAGTTATAAAAGTGAACATATACTCATTCCTTCTTCACACTAATTAAGTACTCTACAGTAGAAAATACATTCAAAAAACCCCCTTATATCCCTTACCATCGTTCTTTTGCTTCTATTATTTCCTTAAGACCATATTACAATTATTAATGTGAATATTAAAAGAGGTATTTCAAAGAAGAGGTAGTCTTCTTACCCAACTATATCAGAGTTAGTTTCTTCTTCTATATATTGTAAATATATTATATTAAATTTAAAAATAAATATTAATAAATAATTAATATTTTGTTATTTTAATTTTAATATTATATAACCATTTTAATATATGTTCTAATACAATGGGATATGAATGAATCACCTTTGCATACATGTGGACTACTCTCTCCATGAAGTGATGTATTTAGTTTTCCATCACCACCATTCATTAATAGTTAATATTATGGATTTAGAGATTATTTACAATATTTTTTGATGAATTATGACTAAATAATTTTAATATTTTATATTCCTTCTTACATTCCCATCCTTTTGAAAACAATAATGTCACTCACATATACATATGGACTACCACATCCTTGACGTGATTTGATTCATTTTTCATGTCCACATTACATGGATTTTAATAGGGATGGATTTAATGAAGGTATATTATATATAATATATAAACATAATTCTATAATGGTTAATTATTATTTTTATTCTTTCTTTCCATCCATTTAAAAGTGGAAACATCACTCATGTATACAATTAGACTACCATCTCAAAGAAGATATGTATTTCATTTTTCACCCACACTTTTTATAAGAATTGTTATAATGGAGTAACAAATGAAAAAAAAAATATTTAGTGAATGATTGATATTTTATATCGGTTGAAACCATTTACATTCTTCAGGTATCAAAACCATTGAACTATAACATTTATGGAAATGAGTCATGTTTTCACCCAATTGTTTTATTTTTATAAAGTGTTGTTAATAAAAAAAGTTTAATTGAAATTATAGGGAATGATATAATGAAAAATCAACATATTAATATTTTTATGGATTATAGTTTTATAAAATCTATTTTTATTATAAAGGATTTATTAACACATATAAAGTCGCACATTTCGTGAGGAAATGGTTTAGTTTATAATATCATTTTTTTATGGAATGTTGATGCTAAATTTTCATTGAGGGAAATTATATTTTACTTATTCTTCAAAGCTAATACATTTTATTTTCCTCGATTTTTTTCTATATATTACAGTATTATATTGGATTTTACTATCCCTGTGTAATAAAATATCCAAATAAATGTTTTTAAGAAAAACATCATTATTTCTGTCACATTTCATGGCATTTTTACTACCATGTATATTTTTAAAATATTATTTAAATAATATTTTCACAGTGATAAAATTATATTTTGAATTCATTTTTAATAAAATTTTAATTACATTTTAATAGATTGAAAATTATAATGTTTTTAGAAATGGTTTGTTATAATTTGTTTTAAAATAATTGTATATAATAGTAGTTTAATTTATTCCACATGATCGGATTATTGTATGATCACAAAAATATTTTAACTAAATATTTCATGAAATTTTTTAATGTTTTTAATGAATATTTTCCCAAATATTTTCGGTATTTTTTTAAAAAAAATTCATCTTGATAAAAAATGGGAATTTATTCATTAAATTATCCTGTAATATTTTAATTTTATTTTAATTTAGGGAAAAATCCCTTGATCCTACTTATAATTTATTCTATATATGATCCAGTTATACCATCACTATTCTATCACTTGATGATTATAAATTATAATGGAGAAATCATAATGAAATCCATTTTCATTTCTATACGTTCTGTTATAAAGAAATGATAAATATTTTTATTATAATAGAGCATACATATGAATGGAATTTGTTTATTTGATTTGTGATTATGATAAAAACATTCAATGTATTCATTAATGTGATATAGGTATATCATGAGAAATGACTGATAAGCATTGATGTCATTGTGAATTACTATGTCCACATTTTTATGTGTGAGTATGATTGATGTTTTTCATGTTTATGATATTATTTGTGGACGTGATTGTGAATATTTATGTTCCCATTTTGATGTGTGACTATGATTGATTAGATATATTTTCAAAATATTATTTTCTTACCAGTTTTAAAATAGATTTGTTCACATTTTGATTCATGGGTATTATTTGTGGACAATATTTCGATAATTTTGTTAACAATATTTTGATTTCCAATATATATGATTTCAAACTAATATTTCATGATTCATATATTATGATTACTTCTATGAGACCCTTATAAATTATGAATCTAAATATGAATTATTTTTTTTGTTTTTGATCAATTCTTTTTTAGGCATGAATATTTTTTAAAGAGGTCATACACTTGATTATGTTACCATATCATTGAGATCATAATATTTTACCCTATGATTGATATATACCATATATTGAATTTCAAATCATATTTGATCAGCCTTTCATATGTTTTCCATTACTGGGATTTAATATAAGATTCTATTTATGATATATCTAGAAGGGTACAAAATATGATCATCTTTAAGAAGATATTATATATATTTTATGAAATAAGTTTATTATACATATAGTCTCTAAATATAATAAACCATTATGGTATTAGAGAATGTATAATTGTTAAATGTGTTCAATATTCATCAAAATTATAGAAATAACTAGGTATGGTATGTTTCCCCATTTGGTATCATATGAGGGTATATTTTTGGGATATTATAATTACAAACCTTAGTTAAAACCCTTATGATTAGCCAATGCATAGGAAAACATCCCAATTTATGGTATATAAAGTAGTATACATTTCAATAAAAATAAATTCATTTGTACATATTGAATAATTGATGAAATTTTGAAATATATTTACCTAGTTGTAAAAATAAAAAAAAGGATGGTTTGTATCAACTTGGTATTCAAATGATGAACAATGAGGGGTATTAAGATTTCAAAACTAGAGCTCAACTCCTTATATATATGTTTTAGTTGTTTCAAATTAATTTACCAAACCATTGTAATGACTAGATATATTGAATCTTTAAAAAATTATGAAAATTGATAGTAATATAGGATTAAATTAATCTGGTAATGGTTGAAAGAAGTTATCCCAATTAACGATTTGATATTAATTATTTTTCAAAACATTTTACTTCTTTCAATGATTATTTATTTTTAATATTCACAAAATGTTTTTCATTTTTTAATGGTTATAAGTATAAGGAATAATGTAAAACATTAATGTATCTGCCACTGAAATCACACCCCTCTTGAGAAAAAATATAAAATGTGAGTTGGAATGAAAAAACTAGGGTTTATGGCTAACCAACTATCTCGATATTTGATAAATAACATCAACTTGGGTTACATTACTAATGCACCTAATATGATAATAATGCTGTTTCAAGAGAGTTTAGTTGACGAATACCATGAATAAATGTAGATTTTGCATCCTACAGTTTAATAATATGTGGATAATTTCCTATGAAAATATTTCAACGTAAATGGAATATATTTATTTTTGGTAAAAGATCAGTATAAGGAAACTAATATCCATGAAATAATAAATTGTGACATAGATGTAAAATAAGTTAATCCAATGGTTACATTAATATTAAATGTATTATGTCTGAATAAATTGTTCATTTTTAATGTCAATTCCCTAATTTGAGTGATAACTATTAGACAATGGAATGACCAAAATATATTTATCGTTGAAGAGGATCGTGAAATTTATTGATAACTTATATTGAGCTCTAGTTTTTGGGATGCCCTGCTCATTTATATAAGAATGTTCCCTATGAAAATAGTTCCATTGAAACTGAAAAAAAAATTTAATTTAATTTTGATAATTAATATGTTATCTTAATATAGATTATATTTAAATTTTTGTAATAAGAAAAGAACATTTGATATTATGATACTAAATACGATCAAAATGTGGTGTTAGGATTAATTAAAAAATTAAATGGAAGTTACATTAAGTTTATGAGTATTATTACATATTTATAAGGGATATTTATCTCAAATTACTTGGATAAACATTTTATTGAAGATATATAAAAATTTCATTAAAAGATGATGTATTTTTTTTTGAAGACATGCCTTATCTTAACCTAAATCATGAATTCAAGTATTCAATAGATCTCATACACAATAATATGCCTATTCTATGGACTCCTTATAGAATCTACCCAATTTAGTTTCTGTAATTGAAGAAGATACTCTAGAAGAATCTAGAATAGCAATTTATATGCTTGATTTCATCACAATGGGGTGCACCATTTATTTCTATTACGAAGAAAGAGAGGTCAATTTGTATTTTCATATACCGCCATGAACATTACAATATAACTATCAATAACATGTATCAGTCTACCCCTATTGATGTATTTTTGTTATCATATACATGTAGATCTATAATTTTCAATGTTTGATCATTTTTTAGATATCACCAAATGAGGGAAAATAAGGAGGATAAACATATGGAAAATTATATAATATTTATTTGAATTTTGAATTTTTTTATTTCTAATTTTACTTACCAATTCCTTCTCATTCATATTTTATTTAAGGAATATATTCTTTAGTGATTACCTTGTTTAGTTTTTGGTAGTTTTTATGGATGATATTTTTTTTAAATTTAATGAAAACAAAATAAATTGATGATTATTTAAAGAATGTTTTAAAGACCCTGAGGAAAGAGAGTTTTATGAAAAATATTCCAAGGGTGAATTTTGGGTATAGAAAGTAACATTCTCATGTCATATAATATCAAAATATAGTATATCGATGACCCATTAAACAATGATGTTAATTGAACAATTGCATAAAAAACAAAATAAACGAGATTTGTTTTTTATTGGGTCCTTTAGACTCTAATAATGATTTTTGAAGGACATATCAAGACAATATAGTCAAGAAGACAAGTTTAAATGGAATGTACCCATGTTCCAAAGGAAATAAAAATATGAGGAGAATTTGATGGAGCTAAAAAGAGAGAATATATTCATACCTGATCTCACACAACCTAATAGTAAATAAATTTTTTTGATCTAAAATGATGTATTAATGAAGGTATTATGTTTTGTTCTTATGAAGAATTATATGGTTGTTTCTTATTTCTCATTATCATATAAAATTAATGTTCAAAATTTCATATCAACTGATTTGGAGTTGGAATCAGTACGTTTATCATTGAAAATATAGAGTAATTATCGTTATAGTGAAATGTGTGAAATATATACGATTTATAAAACCATGACATCTATATTTGAATATAATTAATTTAATATTTCCAAATTATATGTATATTATTTTTTAATGATTATTATTTCTAAATACACTGCCACCCGAGGAAGGAAAATAAGCTTTCTACAACTCTGAGTTAGAAATATCCTGCTAGTTTTCTATGATTGGAATTGAAATAATCTAATACATTGGACTTTATTGAAGATAAATTAGGAAATCATGTGCTAATGGGACATATAATATAATTCATAGGTTAATTTTCAACCACACATCCATTTTAGGGATAAAGTAACACAAAATTAGGTTGTATAACTATAGATGAATGTGATAAATATTCATGAGTTAATCCATTACTGTGATAGAATGATAAGGATAAAAAATAGAGTACATCTCTCATTAATTCAATAATTTAAAAATAATATACAAAAAAATATTAAAATTTTTAATTTTTAATTTATCCTATAAAATGATAATATATAACAATCTAAGAGATTATTTTTTGTGGAAAAACAATAAAGTGTATATTTAAGAATTTTTATCATAATGATTTTTATACCCTAATGTGAAGGCTAAGAGATTTAATTATAAATATATGACAGAAAAATTAATAATACCATAATATAATTCAGAAAACAATACCATTTGTTACATCATTTGACTCCCAAAAACATTTAATGTGAACCGTTCAATTTTTTATGTTTATCACCGTAAGAAACCAGAATATTTCATTATAGTAAGATATGATGTCTCTATTGATTACCATTCTAGGATATATATTATATAGGTTGTGTATGGTTTATTACAGTAACAAATATTTTATATCTTATTGGGATCTGATAATTATCTTAATGTTATGGACAAGTACCCATAATTCTTTTCAATACAATTATTAACATGAGATCTATTTATAATCGTTAAAAAATTAGTCTGAGAGGACTATTCTAAACTTTTAGGATGCATTAAGAGCGTGTTCAACGAATTTCAATGATGTTTGGGTTAAAAACCATTAATTGGTCAATATTTAATCCTATAGGAAACTTCAATCAATCATTCATATAAATACTTATGCATCACTACATATAAGGAAGTGAAAAAAATCAAATTTCATGAGATGAAGATGGAGAATGAATGTTTTGAGGGAATAATATAGCTAATGAAATTATCGGTAAGGACTGATATATTCATCAGCACGTAATATTATCTCAGAGTTGAGATAAAAGTTATGTTGAAAATCACCATTGATATATGGACATAAAAGTTGGTGGTAATGTGTTACTATAGATATCTCCCTTGAAAAGGGTAATGGTATTTTAAAAAAAGAGAAATTTGTGTCATGAATAATTATTCCCTTATAGTATTCTTGATTAGATTAGTATGATATATTATCACTTATCACATCCACCTAATTTATCTTATTTTTATAATGTCTTATATTTTTTATTTTCATGAATTATATAGTTAATCCTTCACATGTATGGAACTACATGGTTATACCAATAAATAATGACATTTCATTAAAGGAAAAACCTATAAATATTCTGGATCATTGGGAGATTGATTTGAATAACTATGAAAACTCACATGGTCAATGATTTATGGTGAACCCATTAATTAATGAAAATATATGGGGACATTAAGATAATTTGAGGAATAATTGTAGTCAAATATTTTAATCAAAATGATATAATTTCTTATGGTAAAGGTGGTAGAATGTAACATCTTGAGTTTTTATGACATGTTCCTCTTTAAAAAAATTAAAGGTGTCTCATAACTTTCAATAAAAGTAATATCTAATTTATCTTAATTATTTTTATAAATTTTAAAATAAATAATACACTACAGTATTTAAATGAAAATTCATTATTGAAAATACATTCTAAATCAGGTAAAAAATAGTATAGATCCAAATGAACTTCTTCAAGATATATTATTTATAATCATTGTAATATCATTTATATATTATTTAATGGATTTTTATACATATTTAATAATATATTTAAAATTTTAATAATATAAAAATCCAATAGTTTATGTAATAAAAAAGGAATTCAATGGTCAATAATTAGCTAGAGATGAAAATAAACTAAATTTAATTTCAAAAAGAGATTGTTTTCGGAATAATAAGTTTTATGTGATCAATGTATTTTTATAATAATATATAAAATTAATCACTATTATTTAATGATTTATATTAATTTAAGAGTTTATGTATTCAATAAAAAATTTCATTCTTATAATAGTTTTTACTTGGAATGGAATGTGAATAATTTTATTTTTATAATTAAAAAAACTTTTTTGAAACATAATTTTTGATGCGTATTTCAAAATTATCTAAAAATTAATCCTTGCCCGTTATAAAATTTAAATTTTATAAAATTGATTCCATAGTAAATAAAAAATTTCATACATACAGATTACATATTATTAGTTGAATACTCAATTATTTTTGTAGAAATACACAGGAGGACCATAATGGTTTAGTGTTTTTAGAAACTTGGTCACATAAAAAAACTTCATAAGTGATATACATATATACCACTTTGCTATTTATATATTTAACCCTTCCAATACAAATTAAAACTAAAACATTACTTTATACTCTTCAGTGAGGAAAAATAAGAAATGGTGATTTTAAATTCTATATAGGGGTAAAAAAGGGAGATATCAATGATCAAATAAACATAACATAAGCACTAGTTTCTATAAATTTGTAATTAATATTTCCAAACCATTCCATGAATATAAAACATCGTCATATTGAGTCATGGAATAAATCAGGGTTGTTCAAATGATATGAATCATAATGGAATCAAAAAACATTATACATAATGATATAACATTTCCATATGACATATTGTTTTGGCATACACATAAGCATAGAAAATATTATATCTGGGATACCGACCAAGAAATTTATTAAAAAATTAGGCATTGGATAATAACCCATTAAATCAATTCATTATTGAAATAACCTCTTGTGTACCATATTTATTCATGCCTATGATATCCTCCCTAGTGTCCTATTATTTTTGAATGGGGTTAAATTGTCGTGTGACCTATTATTTCATGATTGGGATAACATCCCGTGTATCCTCTTGTTTCAAGTTAGGTAAATCCCCCAATGCATGACATTTTTGGGATTACGAGAACCTCCCTTGTACCCTTTGTTATCACATTCCATTAAAATATAACTATTTAATTTGAGGGAGATATAAGAATAACCTATCACATAATCTATATATTTTTTGTCACATGTTCTTGAAATAATCACCATATCATAACCCATGAAAAGGAAACTAGTTTTATAAACACTTCATTAAACTATAACCAGAAGAAAATATACCAGTTCCATTAACATATAATTATCATAATCGTAGTCAGAAGTTAACAACATAATGAATAAGGATAGTACCATTCGATCAAATCCATTGGAAAAAATACAAAACAATAGAGTTTGTTTTTATTTATAAATAAAATTGTATAAATAAATAATAGAAACATTCTTGAGGAAAATAACATTACCATTTTTAAATAACATATATAATAAATACAAATTTATAAGAAAAATTATTGATAAAATATACATTAAAAATAACCGTAAAAATATGTAAAAGAATAATCGAATACTTATTTTGGTGTGGCCATTGAAATTTTATCCATGGTGTGTGTCCTAAAACAAATATTCCCTTCGAAGTTTTGGTAAAACGTCAATGCTACCTCATTTATAAAATGAAAAGAATAACTATTTTAATCCATTTTGTAAAAAGTGAAACATGGGGAAAAAGTTCTTTAAAAATCATTTTAGAATAGTCAAATGTTGCTTTAAAACATTTTTTGGAAACATTTTCTTTGAGAAATTGATTTTTACTAAATAGAGAAATAAAGTATTACTTTGAATTCTTCTAGACTCTATAGTTATTAAATATAATTAAATAAAAGTAAACCATGAATTTTTCAAAAAAATAGAAGTTAATAAAATATTTGGGTTTCATGATAGGTATATCATAATATTTTATCATCTAAATATTAACAAAAATCAATACCAATAAATTATTATATTATAATAGAGAACTTTAAACTATTTATAGATATTTCATCCTAATCCCTATAACGAAATGAACTTTAAATGGATATGTATATACCATTCTTTTAATGGGAATAATCATCAAATTGATTCAAAGGTAGTCTAATACACAACTGAAAATAAATTATTGGTGTATATGGGTAGTGTCCCCTATAAATCCAGGTGAGATGAAATTCCCTTACCTCATGTATCGAATATCATTATACCCAATCAAACCTCCTCTTCTTCATCAAATAGTATTTGGATAGAAATTAATGAATTTATTATAAGATAAAAAAATAAGTCTTATAGGATGATTTTATGGAACTAAAGTAGTTGTTTGTCAATGTATTGGTAGAACCAAATTTTCTTGGATTTGTAAAGAGGAGAGGATAGGCGGTTCCCATCAATAAGTGGGGAAGATGAAACACATAGATTTTTTTAAGGTAAAAAATTATAACAATGTTTTAAAAAATATATAGGCCTAAAAATGGATCATTCTCAAACCATAGTTTCAATATGGTCGATATATTCCCAACCAATAGAAATTGGAAATTTTTTCATTATATTAACTATTATCATTTTATTTTTATCTACAAGACAGAATTGTTTTATCCTTAACTATGGAAAATAATATATACTATTTTAAATATTAATTATGCTAAAAAAATAATTTACCTTATTATATGATATTATTTACATCGATTCAAATTTTGGAATCCATTTTTGTAAATTAAATTCATAGAAATTAATGAATTAAATTTATAATTAAACGCATAGAAAGGATGAAAAAAATGGTTCTCTAAATTGAAAATTTTAATAAGATATGAATATTTAAATTTACAAATATGATTGATTCTAATTATCTAAATTGGAATAATTATAAAATAATTGAATTAATTTTACATTAATCAATTTGGTATAAAAATGAAATATTGAATAAACATTGAATGAAATTTCAAATTACAAAAAAAACAATATTTTTTACTATTCATAGAAAAAATATTCTTTTATGAGAATTATCAAAAAATCAACATACAGTAATTTTTACACGTTTATTTCAAAAATTAATTTAATTTTGAAAATATATTTTCTAAAAATGTCAAAAATAATTTTTATTATTTGGTCATAAAATAAATCTAAATAATTTTAGAGGAATTTTTTTAAATAATATGAAGTCTTTAAAAAAATTAAATACTAATTCATCAATATATATTATTTACCCAAAACCATTTAACATAATTTTTAATTTTTCTTTATTCATACATCCATGTTGAAAATGATCGTGTATAAATAATATTAATATTATATTGTAATTCCCTAATCCTCATTGTTTGGTGTACCACAAGCTATGAAAGAAATTAAATTTTTTGAGAAAAAATTTATCAAATCACTAGGGGTTACATTATACCCCAAAATTAATGGATATATACCCTAAAATTATGTATTTCTCAAAGAAAAATGAAGGACAGTTCTACTTCTTCTTATATGTTGGATTCCATGTTTATTCCACAAGTTTTTTGATTCACCGTAAACCCATGAAATGGCGAGTTCTATTGTTTAGTAGAAAAATATATCTATTTTCTAGAATATCCATAGATTGTTTTAATATGAAATATCATGATATATATGTATGAAATATTTGTTCCTTATATTTTATGGATCATGTGTGAACTTTTACAAGATAGAAACAAGAAACAAATCAAGGACTTGAGATATGTTCGGTGGAAGCACCAAATGACAATACACTATACCTACTCCATAATGAATCTAATTGGGGATAAAAAACCTAGGTTATATCATTCATTTTTTCTAAAATATCATAACCTTTTTAAGGGAAAAACTAAAAATTGTCACCAACCTAAAACATAATATCATGTGGACGATTGTCATCATACCTTTTATGTCGAATTTCTGATCTCATTAGTTATTGATGTGTGAATAAAAGATTCCATACCATTTCATCATCAATATTTGGTCCCAATATCATTCATTATCCATCTTAAACCCAAAAAATCATATTCCTATCAATGATTCAATATATTGCTTCATAAGAAACAATTTGAATGCATGAGTTGTCACAACTCATCGTAGAGGTGTCCATGTCATGATTACCCCATGTTTTCCTCCAATATGATAGGGGCTCCTAACTAAGACCAAGTGGGCATATCCCATGAATGAAAGGCATTAGCCTAAGAAAATATACAAACATACATATCTCAATTCCACTAAATGATGAAATATAAAAAACAATAAGTAAAAATCATGTATACTACTAAGATGTCACAACAGTGTAATAAAGTAAGTAAATTAAAGTAAACAGGGACAGAATATAATCCCACAATAATGATTCAATAACAAAAGTCCAACATGGATGTGAAGGTACTAGGAATTGTGTCTGAATGTCGTAATAACACACCATAGTCTTAATAGTATCACTATGCACTGTATGGTTCAATTCCACCTGGGACTCCATAAAAAGTACGATCGTCTGCACAAGACAAAAAACAAGAGGGAAAAGACGATGCAAGGGGAGTCTAATTATACTTCGTATGACCCCCCGAAACAAAAAAGTAATACCACTAAGGAAAACCACAAGACAAATTATAGTCATATCTACATAGGTATATTTCTACAACAAATTTAACAAAAATTATCTAGATATACTCAAGAGAAACATAAAATCATTAAGTGTTCATAACCATCTATCAGCCATAGGATTCATCTCGAAGAATTATCATTTAGGGAAAACTCACTCATCATGTCTTGATATCATTGGAGACACATACAAAGAGGTGTAACTCACTGGGGCCCTATATAATGATAATTTATTGGTAAATAAAAACTATGATACATAGAGAGGGGTTCATACCCATAACTAATCGGGGGACAACACATATCATGCCCATACTCACTAGGGGGTATCAAAAACCCAATATGGATCAACCTGCTACATAAAAGATCACACCCAAAAATGCAAGGGAATACCGGTGAATATACTAATGCAGCCCTCTAGTTGGGTAATTAGCACCCTACACAAGGAGGTGATGCTATTCCATGTACTCCACATGGGTTATAGTGGATCAAACTCTAATATCAGGGAGGGATACCAAACTCATTATGATAATCGGCCTCTATATGTGTATTAAAATCAATTCATGTGGATATAATACCATACTAAACCCTCATGTTAAGGAAAAAATGGAATGATCTCATCCTATACTGGTCTAAACTGAAATCTCACCACATACCCGAAAATGAACATCTCAATGTTTGGGACTCAATTCCATAAATAGATATTCGATTGGATGCACCATTTAGGAGATATTCTTTTTTCAAGGAAACTGCTCATAGGCCTACTGGGACTTGTGGACTTACCTTTTTGGCAGGTCTAACCTACCATCACGTTCGACCACTATGGTTGTGGCACCTGAGGTCGATCGTTGCAGTAGGTGCACCCATGGAAGCTCTGAGTGTCATTGCCCCATGATAGACTGAAACCTGTATCCACCCCTATTCTGACCCATGTCTAACCAGGATTTGACTCGGATCTGCATTATCTGACCCCACCCACTGGCATAACCCAACACATTAGTTAGACACAGCTTCGACCATCCCGTTCCGCTGTTTCATTTCCAGTATCCCATTGCCATTGGAACATCTCTTTGCCACCACACACTCATCATTACAACCATCCCCCTCGATCGTCGTTGGCCGCACCCATCACACGTGAATCTTCGGCAGCCACCGGTCGCTGGTTTCAGGATGGTAGTCCCTTCTATGGACAACCATGCATCCACTATAGCTCAAAAATTCAAATAGTAATAGATTTTATCTCCATGGGTCCTGATCTACATATATTTGGCCTCGTTTATCGATTTTCTTTCAAATCGGAGGTATGATTATTCTTGAAACCACCAAAGAACATCGATCCATGAACCAAGAAGTTTTAATGGTAAATAATGTGAATAAGAGAGTGATAAATGCACATGATAAAATATTTAATGTAATTTTCCATGTGTTCATATCCAATTATAAGAAATGGGGGATTGTGCGTTATTAAAATATATTAATAAAACCCATATAACATGCATCAAAACCATCCTACAAAATATA
The DNA here is from genome assembly GCA_963277665.1 of Viscum album. Lineage (NCBI taxonomy): Eukaryota > Viridiplantae > Streptophyta > Magnoliopsida > Santalales > Viscaceae > Viscum > Viscum album. The sequence goes on along the minus strand of OY728158.1, from coordinate 1,846,327,828 downwards.
ACGAAACCATGAATCAATCTATTCATTTATTTTTATGATTTCATCATGGGATTCATTAATGGGGTAATAAAATCATTAAATCAATACCTTAAATAATTCGGATCACCTTTTGATGAATAAAAGTCGTCATGTCATTGATGTAGAAATGGTCCTTCGAATTTGAGGTGTGTCTGTCACTGATCTATGATCTTTCACCATTTACTAAGAGAGAATCTACAATGATATCTACAAAAATAATCTACAGTTCAGAAGGTTATACTGATAAACATGGAAATTGTCAATAACCATCATTTGAAATATTGACTGCATTTGTGTCAACAATATAATTTTCATTAAACTATTTTATTCCCATTATATCCCTCAACAATGTTTTCAAAATCAAGCCACATATGCTAATGTTATGTAGAATCTATGGTAATGATTACATATTGAGCCCATCTATGCCCTCATGGTTTTGTTCTGGGCACCTTTTTAGGAGTTATACCAGTTTTTTGGAAAAAAGCACATACATCCCATTTAAAAGTATAATAATTTTCAAGCATTTATTCCAGGAACATCGGGCCATGGAATTTTACATCTTCATAACACCGGGTCTCGAAATCATTCAATTTAATATACAAATATAGTACATAAAAAATACAACACATAAATGTGTTCCCACCATGGGAAATTATGTCCCCCAAATCCAAGACAAAGACTTCATAAATAGTTGAGGGTACTGAGTATGAATTTCAGCCTGCCACTACCATTTTCTCTCTTGGAGATTCCTGTGATACTACCAAATGCACACTAGAGAATAATCCACACATGATGGATCCTCTCATACTAATCCTATCCATATAGTACTTACTAAAAATCATCCCATCTCCGATGTCCATCTCACCCCAATTGATGATGTGATATGTCTCTTTCACATATCTCCTCAATTGTGACATGTAGAATATTTCGTGTACCTGGTCTAACTATAGTGGTAGAGCCATGTGGTATGCCACCTCACAAAATCTACAAAATATCTATAAAGGGATGATGAACCTCAGATATAGCTTTACACCCTTACCAAATCTTCATACTCTATATCGAGGTGAAACCCTAAAGAATTCATAGCCCCCTTCCTTGAACTCCAAATTCCTTCACCGCTTGTCATTATAAGACTTCTGATGGATTTGTGTAGACTTCATCCACTACTATATTATCTTTACCTTATCTATATTTTCTCGCACCAACTATAAGATAATTAGTGCTAACTCTCCTGGGTCAGTCTAGTAATGTGGTGAAATGTATAGTCACTCATACAAGGATTCTAATGGTGATATACCAAGGGTGGAATGATAGATGTTGTTGTATAAAAACTCTGCATGTGTTAGGTGATCCTCCCAACTATGACCAAAGTCTAACATGCCTTACTACAACATGTCCACCAGAACCTAAATTATCTTCTTAGTCTGGTTATCTATCTATGGGTGAAATGATGTGGTCAAGTGTAAATGGGTCCCAAAAACATCATGTAATCCCATCCAGAAACCGGATGAAATGAGATAATCACGATTTGAAAATATCATTTATCAAACTAGATGGAGTCAAAATATCTCTTGCATGTAGAGGCGTCACAAGATCTCTTCCAAACTCTTCTCTTGGATTAATATAATGTTGGTTGACTTGGTGAGTCGGTCAATGATCATTTATAAGGCATCATGTACCCAAGTTGTACATGGTAAACCATTCATGAAGTCCATCAATATCCCATACCACTTCTCTATGGAACATGAAGGGGTTGATCTAAACCCTCTGGAACCTAATGCTCATCCTTCACATACTAACTAGTAAGCTATCAAGAGACAAACTCTACAACTCTTTTCTTCTTCCATGTCATTAAAAATAGATGTCATAGGTCCGCGTACATCTTCTCTACACTTGGATGTACTGCCAAATGGGATGTATGAAACTCATTCAGAACCTCCAATTGTAATGACATTGGAAATAATATGCTTCCTCAGAAAAGAACATCATTCCCCCCACCTATTGAATATCCATCAAGAATATGCCCTTATGAAGAAAAAATCAAGTATGGTATCATAGTAGGTATTCCCATGTTTTGTCTCCCTAACTCACTAAAAGAGTGGAGGGGTTACAACGATCGAAAAGGAGGTTAGAATATCCATCGATATCTATTATAGATAACTGTAATAGGGCCAATTTCTCTGATTCCTTGTTCATTAACTGCAAACTAGACCTCCTAATGAGATCAAATTCCACCATGTTCCCCTTCCCAAGATTATAGAGAATCTAAAAGACACACTAATAGAGGAAATGTTTCCATTTAAAATGTATCGTGTTTAGATACTTATAAGGTATGATATACATGACAATATTGTGAACAAAGTAGATGATAAACTACTAGACCATCTGGTATTATTTCCATGTCAACATTGTAATGACTGTTCTTGCTAGCTCAAGATCATAAGTCACATAAATCAACTCATGTGGTATTAACTGGCATGAAATAAATGTAATCACTGCTTTCCACTTCATCAAGATACAACCATGCTTGGTCATCGATGCATCATAGAACATTAAATACTAGACACCTTCTTTGGGTTACTTCGGAATAGGAGTGATCATCAAAATATGCCTCATCTTTTGATATCACTACAGACCCATTTATATCATTGTAATGTGTTTCTCCTTGTGTATCAAATTTTTCAAAATTGTTACTAATATAGAGAATTAGGGTACAGACCTCCAATATTACCCTTCCATTCCAAGGAAAATTTGCACCTCGGTAACCCTATTGGGTGTCTCCTAAGAAATCACTACCACAACCTTATTTGGATCCCCTACAACTCCAAACTATGAGGTGACGTGTCCAAAAAATGGACCTATCAAATCAATAACTGATATTTTGAGAGCTTCGCATAAATGTTGTGCACTAAAAGTGTGTCTAGGGCCATCTTGAAGTTTCTGATTTTCTCTTCCTTAGATACTGAGTACAATAGGAGGTCATCAAAGGATATCGCCATGAATCGATCGATGTAGTGATGAAAAATTAGATTCATGAATACCATTAATACTACTGGGGAATTTTTCACACAAAATTATATCACCATGTACTCAAGGTTACTATAACAATGTCTAAATTCCATATTCTTCATATCCTCATTCTTTACTCCCAACGGTTGATTTCCAGATATGAATTCAACCACTGAGAAACATCACCCCCACACCAACTGACCAGAGAGGTCTTAGATTATCAGGAATGGATAATTATTCTCCCCAATCACATTGATTAATAGGTTTAAATACACACATAACCTCAAGAACCCATCTACCATATTCACAAACAAACTACAGCTGCTCAGGGTGAAACAATGGGACACAAAAATCATTTCCTCTGTAAGTCCTCCATCTTTTCCCTCAGCCTGAAAAGCTCTATGAGATCTATCCAATATGATGTTGTATATATTTTTTATATAAGAGGGTGTAGATCAATGAAAATGTATATATATCTACTAGGAGGTACACCTAGATCATCTTCAGGAAAGGCATCCCCACACTCTTCCACCACTGTATAAAACTGAGGAATCGTATGATCCAATACACCAAGGGTGAAGCTATCCAACTGATGTTTTATCAATTGTACACTCTTGTGTGTGAGACTATCCTTCAATTCCTATTTTTTCTTTTCACCAACAATAGAAAGCCTAGTTCCATCACCGTAGAAAAATGACACATTACGAATAAAAAAATAAATCTTATAATGAACTATGGGTAACCTATCCATACCATTAATGACATTGTAAGGCCTCACTACAACTACTAAGATATCCCAACTAAAAATCTCACCTTAAATAGTCTAGTCACATTATCGACATAAGTGTGTGATCATTGAATCTAATCCAATATATGTCTCCAAGCCTGAAGTTCAAGTTAACAATTCAACCAGAATATTGGAGTCCTAAAAAGGTTCATGGTAATAAAATAATTACTACCACCTATGTCTATCAAAACAACATGTAAGATAGAAAAGGAATAGATCATATATCATATCATCCAATGAAATTTTGGGGTCACAAGCCTCCATCATATTGTGTTGGTCTCATCTCCTTCCAGTGTCCCCCTGATCCTAGTCTGGACCACTGTGGGTGGGAGTTGTAATAGCTCGAACCTCTGACCACCTCATGTTTCAATTCCTATTCCAATTAAACATCTTCTTCCCTGTAGACCTCCCAACTCCTATCAATAATATAAATCATACCTACACCGACACATCCACTCCATCAGTTTGTAAAAAATGTTTGTATAGGTACCCTTTCCCAACAGTTTTTCCAAACCATTGGGAAAAGACCACTCTTCCCAATGGTTTTACCAAACTGTTGGAAAATACCAATTTGAGACCACTTTTCCAAATGGTTTGGAAAAAATATTAGGAAAGAGTATGGCTTTCCCAACTGTTTTTCGAAACTGATGGGAAAATAGTAGTTTTAGACCACTTTTATCAATGGTTTGGCCAAACAGTTGTGAAAGGTTATGTCATTCCCAATGGTTTTGGAAAACCGTTAGGAAAAGCTAACACTGACACCACTTTTCCAAATGGTTTGGAAAAATCTTTGTGAAATCTGTACCCTTTCCCAAATGTTTTTCCAAACCATTTGGAAAAGTCCACATTGATACAACCTTTCCTAATGGTCTTGCCAAACCATTGGGAAAAATCTGACATTGACACCACTATTCCAATCATTTTGGCAAAACCATTGGGAATGGGAATGGATTTTCAAAGTGTATGGAAAACTGTTGGTAAAATCTCATTTTGATACCATTTTTCTAATGGTTTGGCAATACCAATATGAAAGGGCGGTAACCTATCCCAATGGTTTTCAAAACTATTTGTATAGGTACCCTTATTTGTTATGAAATTTTTTGTGGAATATCATAAAATAAATCAATATATAAATTACATTATATATATATATATAAAAATATATTTACAAAGTTACTCTTATGATTGTAGTAAAGTCTTTGATATATAACCCACATGTTGTGGGTTCAAACCTCTGTTGTAACTTTTTTTATTTTACCTATACCAATGGTTTGTGTTCCTATACCAATAGTTCCAAACCATTGGTATAAGTAATTTTTCCATTAGTCTTTCTCTACCATGATGGTCCCTCAACCATCTCGTGATCGGCTATACAACGGGTTCTGAAATCGCATGCCAGATGATCCTAACCACTGCATGTGTAATATTTTCTCTCTCTAGGATAACTCGACCCACTTTGAGAGCCTGGAACCATTGACCCCATGTCCCTGGATCATCTCGTAAAGCACCTGACCCATTGGGATCCCTATAACTACAATCATTTTCCTCCTGCCATGTTTATTGCTACTTTGTTCGCACTAATAGCTCCCACTACTTGTGTCAACTCGTCTAGAAAACTCTTTACTTGAAGGGATCAATAAACTATCCCTACGTAGGTAGAAATGATAAGGGATACCATTGATGCCTTGATGAACCTGCGTAAGAGCTAATCGAAGGTATGATCCCTGAATAACTGATCTGGTAACGTGACTATGGATTATTGAAAAAGGTCTGTAAACATCACTGAATATTGTTCTATGTTCAGGATTCTATATTGCATATACAGAATCTCATGTATGCATACTGATCACAACGTGGCTTGATATAACTCCTCTCTAAATATGCACTTGATGTTTTCCAAGGAGAGAACTATCTCATTGTGTGATTATGTCACTAAGCTCCATCGTCACCCTAAAAGGCCCTAAGAATACTCATAGTGAGGTATTCCAATTTTTTGGATGGTGTCCTCACAAGATGAAAATCATGACTGAGTGCCTCTACAAAATTATCATCAAACTGGTGTACGGGCTCACCCTAAACCTTAGGAGGTCACTATCTTTCAAACTCTTGCAATTCACTCAGAATGTGTGCATCTTCATTTGGTATTGTTGTTAGTAGTTCCTGGATAATGGGTGGTGTTATGGCTAGTAAACCACCAAGAGGTTCTATCTCTTATACAGGTCCCTATATTCACACCTCATCACTTGGAAGATCATCCTTATAATCATGCAGTCAAATCCTAGCTGGCTGTCTATGTTGAGATATCCAAAAATAAAACAGGATATACCACAGTTTACAATGTATATCTAGAGAGATGACTCAAGAAAGACATGGAAACTACAACCAATCCTATATAATTCATGTATAGTTGTTTATCCCGATTGCCAGTGTTTTCATATACCTAGTCAGAAAGAAATTAATCAGAGTCTTGGGTGTGGATACATCAGCCACCACACCAACGCTAGGGTCCCTAGCGTAGAAGATGAAATCAAAACACTTAATACTATTTCTTCAAACCAATCTCACATACTTTTGGTACTAAAGTAGAACTGACCTCCTCCGATACCACCCCATCAAGAACCATCCCAGAGGGGGCCATGTAGTGACTAAACCAACCCCACCTCATATATTTTAGGGGATAATTACTAGAATCAAGTAGGTATATCCAATGAATGGGAGGCATTATAAAACGTTCATGTATACGCACTCACATCTCCAAGCCACCAAATGTTGAAATGTACAACCCATTATGTAAACAATGCATGCATACCAATAAGATCTCTCAACAGAGTGGGGCATTAATTAATGTAATGTAAATAAGGATAGATTTCAAGTGCACCACAAAGTGTCTATAACACATGTCCAACTGAGAATTAAATGAACATGGTCTACTATCTGAAAGCTATAGTAACACCCCTCGGTCTATAAATACTCACTAATAATTGCCTTTTCCTGGTCCTCCTGTAACTCTATCAAAATTTTGATATTCTTCAAAAGACTTGACTCGTGTGGAAAAATCCTAGGTAGGAGTGAGTATAACAATACTCAGTAAGAAACCCTGAATCCACAATGTAATACCACAATGGAATACCACAATGGAAAGTACAATCATCTCTAAATAGGTATATGTATACAACACATATAAAAAGAATTATTCATATATACTCATGAGAAAAATCACTCCATTGGATGGTCATAAACAATTGTCGACCATAATATTCTCTTCGAAGCATTCTCATTCTCGGAGAACTCAATCCTCAAGTCATACTATCATCGGAGACACAAACCAAGATGTCAAACTCATTTTGGCCCTTCCAAAAGATGATGTATTGGTCAATTAAGACTATGATAAACTAAGAGGGTATGGCACATAGAACTTATTAGGGGTCACCATAGATTGTTCCCAGACTCACATGGGGATACCATGTACCCAATCTGGTTCAACCATTTATTTAGCGTATCACACCTTAACACACTGGGGGATTCCACTGATCCCACAAATGTAGATTGCTATATGGGGGATCAAGACCATGATGAAGGAGTTTGTGCGATTATATAGACTCCACTAGGAGAAATAGAGGATCATACATCTGTATCAGGGAGGGATACTATAGTCTATATGAGACTCGGATTTTATAGGGGATTACAATATAGGGATGTGGAAGAAATACCATACTAAACCCTGGAGGGAAGGACCAACAGAACAATTTCAACCTATACTAGTTTAAAAAACTCACTAATTATACTAAAATGATTGTCTCAATGTCAATGTCTCGATTATATAAATGGATTGTTGATTGGATATTATGTTTAGGAGATATTATAATTTATTCGAAACCACCCGCAGGACTACCGGGGCATGCATACATACCATAGTGTTAAGACTAAAATATGGTTATGGTTGAGATCTTAGGTTGGTTATGTGTTTGATGCTCTGGAAGTCGACCATGACCTGTCTCTGCCCTGGCCACCCTGGATCCGACCCGTGGATGCTTCATCAGACCCAACCCAGCGTCTCGACCTGGCCTCTGGTCTGAATTGGCCCAAACCTTACCATTCCATTTCCATCGTATACACATTTTCTAGACCTGCTTATCCTCCTTGTCTGCCTTTCATGGCCCGCTTGCGTCGCGGTATCCCACTACCACTGCACTCCCATTATCATCGCCATCTCCCACAGCCGCCACTGGCCGCACCCACCACAGGCATTTCTGCCGTAAATGTTCAACAGTTTCTTGCCATTGGTCCCTTTCATGGACCACCATGACTCCTTCAATATCCAAAAAATATATCGTTCATAGATCCATGCTCTTTGTGTCATAATCTATGTAGACTAGTCCTTTTGTTGTTGATTCTCCTAGAATCTGGGGGTCTAATCATGCTCGGAACCACTCTACAACATCAAGTCGTGAATCGTGGAGTCCCAATGGTGAAGAACATGAATAATGGATAGATTAATGCAGTCAAAATAATTATTCATGTCAGTGGCCAATCCTTCTTGTCCAATGATCTGTAAAGGTGGATTTTTTTAGAAAAACAGATTTAATAATCCCTGATAACCAATAAAGTAAACATACCACAAAATAAGATTGGAATTCCAATCAATACATTCATTAACATATTCACATTAATCATGTAATTCATTAATGATGAAATAAAATAAATAAAAAAACCCTACCCCAATTTAGATCACTCAATGAAGAAGAACAGTCCCAACATAGTTACCATAGGAATGGTCATTCAATTTTGAGGTGTGTCTATTTTCGATCCCTGATCTTTCACCATTGGCTGAGAGAGAATCCCAAAATCTCTCTCTATCAATTCTACAATGTTCCCAATGTTATGTGGATATCCAAATAAATTATCCATAAAAATGTTTTTAAATACCGTCAGCCACTATATCAACCAAATAAATGTTATTAAATTATTGTTTTTCTATTACCTCATGAAACAAACTTTTTAAAAACAAACCACACAAACTAAATTTATTTCACACCTAGGATAAGACATTATTATGATATCAATAGTGGAAAATTATTTTTTATCTCAAATACTATTTAAGAGTAATTTGAAATTTTCAGGAAAACCATTTACACATGTTATTAACAAGTTTAATATTTTTTTAAAATATATTCTAGGAACAACGGGCCTCAGAATAAAATTCTATCTAAACACCTGGTTTCAAAATAATTCCATATTATATGAAAAAATAGTTCATAGAAAATCCAAGACATTACATGAGGGAAATATATTGTTTACTAAAAATATACTAGGGGATGATGTTGATCTCAACCACCTTAAAAATTCATAGAATAAGTTCTCAATATTTCTTATAGGTATCTAATTGTTCTCATAGATTGATTATAAATCTAAGGTTGATACATAGTAATGAAACTAAATTCTGTATGAAGTGTTATAGATGCCATCACCAAAAACTCACGGTAACCCTAACTTCCTAATAAGAAACAAAACAATGTGAACATTCATAAAACCATACCTATTAAATATTGTATAACCTATAATGTTGATCTAGGTAGAAACATTATTTGATAGTATTGAAGTGTGTTGAATTTATAAGATTACCGACTAAAACCCATATAGAATTTATCCCTTTATAAATTCTGGAGAGCCTAATGAATAAATCTATAGTTATGCTTTACCATTTGATTTTTGGTATGGGTAATGGTTGTAACATACATTTAGTCATTTTTCTCCCATCCTTAATTTTATTTTTTTCAAATCACTAAGATGAAAACTGTTAAATAACTCTCTTCATTCCATATGATTATAAATTGAATTTCAAATATCTATACATCTTTTTACATCCATGATGTATGAAGAGTTCGAATATATGGTCTTCTTATAACATCTCCTTCTTCAAATATTTTATTGATGAAACAAAATAATATCCTAACACATATCAACCCATCATAGTCATGGTAAAATATAGGAACATTTCACACCTTCTTATTCATCTCCAAATATTCCTTCTATGTCTATTAAGACTTCAATTGAATATATTATTGGACAATCATCTGAGAAACATAGTATTTTCCCCTTCCATTTTTATTAAAAAATCCATCCTTTGAAAATATAAAAGTATTGATTTTTTTTATCCTCATCATTGATAATCTAGAATGATCCTTTCAAATCATACAATCATCCACCATGTTCACTTTCCCATGGGTGATTGTACTACGGATTCAAAATAATTTACCACCACTATCAATATTATTTCACACAAGTTAAACTATTTTTGTGAGAATATATACATTAAATTTTTAAAATGAGTGAATATATCAAAAAATTATCATTAAAGAAAATGTTTCCATATCATTAATTAAAAAATTACAACAACTAACTCCAAATCATGGTTAGGGTAATTTGGATCATGAACCTTTAATTTTTATAAGGTATTTGATATCACCCAATAATTATTCATGAAAATACAAAATATTCCCTTAGTTGATGCATATATAAAGATTATAAAACCTTATCCACTATGAGGTAGTGTAAAAATTGTTTTTATGATTAACCATCCCTTCAGTTCCATGAACATTTCCTCACATTTTTTCATCTAAGAGTACCTTGATTCCCTTCTGAGTTACCATGGTAGATGTATTGGAAATATGTGAAAAGGTATTTACAATCTGTTGATAATAATACTATAATGAAGGAAAACCATTTATTCTAAAAAAATGGATTGTATAGGATAAATCTTATAAACATCATTCGTTGATGGTTCCGTTGATATAAAAAATCTTGATATAATGTGTCCTAATAATAAAACATTTTGTACCTATAATTAAAAACTGGAAAATTTTCATACAACATATCCATCCTTAGGGTCATAAGTAAAGATCGTATATTGTCCTCATTCTATTAGTTTTACATTGAATAGATAAGAATATATTCAATAAATAATACCAAAAATTTATCATTTGAATGTCCAAATGAAATTTAATTCATTTATATTAATAGATGGGAAAATTAATTTTACCAAATAAAATCACTATATATTCATAGTTTCCATAAATTGTTCCAAATGATATCTTTCGGATATCCTCTATGTAGTCCTCAGTTGATTTTATCTACATTGAAGTTCAATCCTATAAAATTTTTATGATGTATATAGTAAATAATAATAGACATTAATTTTGGGTCAAATATACCCATTCTGAATTATGATCTTGTTTAGTTCTTAGAAATAATTACATAGTCTTATTGATCCATCATTATTCTTAACCAAAAGAACATATGCTCTCCATATAGATACATATGTCAAAATCAATCCCTTATTATGATTATCCAGGAGTATCTTCATAAATTCATAGAAATTGAATTGGTTCATTTCAATATGGTGTCTTCAAACTAGGTGTAGCATGAGGAATGAGTTCTATTGATAAATAAACATCACCACTTGGTGGTATAATAGGAATATATTCTAGAAACCTATAATAAAAATCAATTCCCATTAGTATATCATCTATTTTACCTCTCTCCTCATTTATCTAAAATAAAAAACCTTTTTGAAAATGGATTAAGACCTAATAAATGAGTTTAATTTCCCTTGGGATTTCATATTTGACATCAAACCAATATTTGGTCATAGGTTGCATTAGAATCTAAAATGTGAATTCTATTCCGTGGAAACTGATGTGGGATTTATGTAAAGAAATCCAATTCTTTCCCAAGATAACATAAATTTCAATAAGAAGGAACCTATTTATATTTATCAAAAGAACATTCAGTGAAACAAGAATAGTGTAAAAGTAATGGACATAGGATGGTATCATCGTTCCATTATGGGTTTTCACTACTAATATATAATATAATAATTTGGGAGAAATTTTTCTATCCATAGAAAATTTTTTGGGTATGAAATAGTTATTAGATATTGAAAAAAGTAAGACATCATAATTAATATAGTGGTTGGTAAGTATACAATTATCCTCATTTTTAGAATTCCCCTATTCAGATCTTTTGAGATTTCCCTTTTTCCCTCAGCATAAGAGGTTGTGGATATTGATCATCACCATTGACCTTAATATTTGAGCACTGGTTAGCATAATTTGCATACTCCTTGAACATGAAACACTTGAGTGTGGTGGAGTAGTCTATAGATATCTATCTCTATATTAATAATTAACTAACTTATTTATCTAATTTTATTCCTTTAATATTATCATCTTCCTGATGAACATACATTGAATAAATAAAACATTTAATAGTCCCATTTTGAAACATTACTCTAATTTTTATTCAATAATTTTCGCATGAAGGAAATAACATCTTCTTCTCTCCATAGGTTTTATAGATTCCTTTTAATTAAATATTTATTTTCTCTTCAAAAACATGATATTAATGGGTATCAAGAATATATATTTAAATAATTATAGAACATTCAATGATATCATCATAGATACTGAGGTCCTTAATTTCTAACACCCTTGGGAGAATTGGTTTTAAGTCACTACCCAATCGATTAAATATACATTCATGTTGGATGACAATGACATACATGTACCTATATTTCTTATAAACTTTTTTTTATAAGTACCAAAAGATTCATCTTCAATCATATAAATTTCATATAATTCATTTTCCTTTTTCATATGAATAATATGAGACATGTACTTGTTTAAAAATATGATTTTAAACATATCACACTATATAGACTTAATTAAATCATATCTTCTATCATTATTAATAATGTTCCAACAATGACCAAATTTTCATTTCAAATAATTGACGTAGAAAAAGAATTTTTCATTTTCCAAACATCATTGATTTTAAAATATATTTTCAATGTAACTGATCCATTTTTGGGTAATAATTTAATTAGTGTAAGATATAATAAATGGAGGAGGTTTCCCCTTGAAGGCCTTAAAAAAATGTTTTCCCCTCATTTTATTGATTTTACTATTAGCATGATTCATAGCTTGAGGATTTTTTTGAAATATAATCTGCATTTTGCATTCGAGTTCCCATAAAAAATTATTTATTAAGAGAGAAATAATTGAATTTTCTATTTTATTTTTCATTAAAAAATTTCCCTTGGCTTCCAACTATTAACTAAAGAAAAAACAATATTTCGAGAAATAATAAACACATCTAGAAAAAACATAATAATGGAAAAAATTATATGGTTTATAAATCAAGAGAAAGTCCTTCAATCTTTTTAACCTTATGTTTACACTCGGTCATTTATGGTAATCATATATTCAAATCCTTCATGATTGTTTATAAAGAGTTTTAAATTTTAAAAACTTGTCCTCTTAGAGTGTCGAACAAGTTTTGCATCAAATACCATTATTATGAAATAAGTGGCGATTGATTAAAATACAAATTCCCCATTTTTGTGTTATTCCCTTACGTACAACTTCATCCGAGCCTCATCCACTTGTAGTATTCAAACATGGATGAACTTTATTGGAATCCAATCACTAAATACTTCACTAAATGTACTGTATATATTCATATACATGAACAGATCAATATTTTTATCAATAATGTATTTTTATTTTAGTTTCAAATGATTATAAAAACATTTCCTCTAATACAAATTGTAATGACCCAAATAATTCATATGTAGATATTATATCATATTTTGTGAATACTGAATTCATTTTACAAGAAATCACAATTGTGGAGGATAAAGGATTAGTTTCCTTGAAAACTTGGATGTACAAAAAACATTTTCACAGGTTAAATAAGTCATATCCAACAAAACAAATTCAAAACTATAACCATATATAGACACATCATTCATAAAAAGTTTATTTTTAACTTTGGAAAAGGAATCCTAAGAATAGTTGAGAGAAAAGTCTTAGTAAGGGTAATTAAGGGATATATTAGTGATAAAATATTCTTAATATGAGAATATGTGTATGTAAAAAGTATCTAAACATTTTGAATACATACTAATTATATCAATCATCGTCGTATTGAGTCATGGGATAAGGCATGGAAGTTCATAAGACATGAATCATAAAGAATTCAAAAAACATGATCAATGAGAACATAAAATTTTAATATGAAATTTTTTTTGGCATATATATAATAATATAGTATCATTTTCCAAGGATTACCACTAAAATATTAATAAAATTTAAGTCTTGTGATGACCACATGTTCAGCTACATCATGCTTTGGATATCCTCCCATGTATCTACTTCTGATATTGGGACTACCTCACATGAACCCTATAGTTTATTTATCAGGATAACCACTATAGAAACCTATTACTTTCATATTGAGATAACACACTATACAACCACTTTTTTTAGTCATGGGAATACCTCCCATACACCCTCTTGTTCTGTAATTTAGATAACCTCTCTTGTACCCTATTCTTCACGCTTAGGATAACCTCATGAGTAGCCTTTGAGATCCAAGATCACTAATCATTATACAATTATTATTGGGATATATTTATATATAGGTCACATCCATCACATAACCTATATTTTTTGGTCACATTTTCATAAAACATTCATAATATCATACCCTATAATAGGGAAGTTGGTTTCATAAAAATTTGACCATAGTATAACCTGTTGGAAGGAAATAGGTTTCCTCATAATCTCTTCTTCATAATCCAAAAAATGAACTATCAAGAGAATAATTAATGAGGGACCATGGGATCCTATTTCCATTTCAACATAAATAACTCGATTATTTTTTTCTTTGATGAATAGGGAATTCAATAAAATGAACATTAAAACATTCATGAGTAAAATAACATTTTTATTTTGAAATTACATATATAAAATATAAAAATATTCCTAAAATTAGGGAAAATATTTTCATTTAAAATTTTGAGGAAAAAATTTGATGGTTGTTTTAATTATTTTTGTGGTCATTATGGTGGAAAATTCAGTTTATGTCGTATACGTTAAAACAAATTTTACTTTTATATTTTGTTGTTAAGATTCGATACTACCACATCTAGAAAATGAAAAGATATTTCCATTAAAACCCATTTAAAATTTAACAAAATAGGTAAAATTGTATTAAAAATAATAATTATAAAATAGAAAACCATTATGTGAAAAAAATATATAAAACATTTTGATAGAGAAAAGTATTTTCGATTGAAAATAGAGAAAATATAATTTAAAAAATACAAACATTTGGTCTCTTTATTTATTATATATAGGAAAATATAACAAAAAATGTATTATAAAAAATAGCCATAAGGTAATAAATGATGTTACCATGTGAGTTAGGTCATATTATTTCATTATTATAAACATGATAAAAACTAATCGAGAGAAATAATGAGATTATGGGAATAAACATTTACCACTTCGGTATATTTAGAATTTTTGGCCATGTGAAATAAATTACATTATATTGATATGTATACCCTGTAATTGTCATGATAATAATCATAAAATACATTCATGGGGTGTATATATACACAACAAAAAAATGGATTATAATGCATGTGTTATATAGAAATAAAAGTGATATGAAATTCCCTTTCCTCATGTCTTGACATTATTTGTAAGTCTTGAGACCTTCTTTTTTTTCTGAAAACCACCCTAGGTAGGAATAAAAAGAAACAATGGTTTGGTTTAATTTCAAAATAAGACCTATATTAAATGTAAAGGTAAATAAGGAAGATATTTGGGTAGGGATTCTAGACCAAATAGTATATGGATGTTTAATGTGGACAGGAGAGGGGTACCCTTTTATAAGTGTGTTAGAGGAAACACCTATAACTTTTGAAATGAAAAAAATTATACCCATATTTTAAAAAATAAATTCTGATCCATAATGTCTCTTTGTTTATCCTTATATGATAGAAGGTAAATATATGACCATTTAATTTTAATTTGAATTGTTTTTTGGTTATTTGAACCCATATCGTTTTAGTTTAATGCCCCGATAAACATTTTTAACTATAACTGTGTTAATTAATTTTTATGGTTTTACTATTCATTATGGACAAAAATAGGTTCATTTTATTTTAAAATATTTTTTATACTGATTAAAAATTTGAAATTCATATTTAATTCAATTCAATTAAGTTCCATAATTTAATTTAATATTAAACTAGAAGACATGATTAAAATGAAATTTCTCAATGAGAAATGCTCTATATGTAAAACAACGTTTCCATCTGAAAATTAAAATGATTATAATGAACTAAATAGGATTAATTATAATATAATTTTTTTTATTTTACTTTCAATCAAATTTTAACATATATATTAAAACATATGTGGATGTTTTCAGTGAAAATAAGTGAATTTAACTATTCATTGAAAATGTAATAATCGCAAAAATTACTCCAAAATTCACCCTAAAATAATTTGACAATTTGATTCATAAAATAATGTTTATTTTTCAACATAAATTTCCAAAAAAAAACTATTTTTTTTCACAAAAAGAAATCATAATAATTTTTCCATGGGAAATATATTTCTGAAATATATAATTAAATTACCAAAATTTGTATTCTTGTATATCAATTTATTTACATTATCTAGAACGATTAAAATTAATTTTTAAAATGTGTTATTTTTTATTTAAACTAAAAAGTTTAACTAATCTGTTATAACAGTAATTTTTAAATAATTTTAATAGTATTTTATGGTTTTTCAAAACCATCTGTTATGTGTAGTGAATGCTATCGAAGAAATTAAATTCATTTGAATAAAATATTTAATAAAATATTAGGGTTTTACATTAAATAACATGAATTAAAACCTCCCCATTTATTAAATATTTTTATTAAGTTTATTTTCATAATTAATAGTAAAAATATTTTTTCAATGGCTATGGTCAAAATGGGATTACTGAGGTGATAAATTAAGAGATAATGAAAACAATATAACTTAAACATTAATAAATACTATCATAAATTATTTTGAGAACTTATATTTTCTAAAAATCAATTTTTTGTCCATTTTTTCTACATTAAAATAATTTTACTTTAGATTCTATAAATAATTTACCTAATTCCATGTGTGTCTTTACCCTATGTTATAAAAGGAAACATATTTGAAACCCTTATACATTATAAATGATCAATGTATATTATAAAATCAAAACCAAAAAACAAACTAAGCTACTATACCTTCATTATTTGGCATTTGGGCTTACCTATAGATCATCCTAAAAAACATAACATTTAATCCAAATGTGGTCTCTTAATAAAGAGGTAGTTATCATATAAGAATCTTTCAAGGATTATTTCTTCTTGTAATTCACATAAATATATTACATTAATAATAACATAATTAACATTTAATAATTATTATAACGAAATTTTTTTTGGGGATTATATGAAAAACAATTTTCATCTCATTTCTTATTTAATGGGAAATGAATCCATCCCGTGGCTGTATATATGAACTGTTATCTCCATGTTTTGATGTATTGCAGTCCCCATCATCATCTTTCATTGTAGGTTATTGTTATTTATTGAATATTTATATATGATATTTCTATCATAATTGTTATTCTATAATATTAATATATTAACTACATTCATACGTACCAGTATGTTATAAAATGACAATGTCATCCATCCGTAGGTGCGAACAACCACCACCATGAAGTGATATGTCTTATATTTCATTTAGACTTCACATTTGTGGAAATAAAGACATAATTAATTAAAATATATAAAATTTATGATATAATAATTATTTTTCAAGGGTTAATTATTATTTACCTTTCTTTAATTCCATCAATCGATGTTTGGAAGCATCACTCATGCGTACGTACATAAATCCATCTCCCTAAAGTGATGAAATTCATATTTCACCACCACTTCATATGTTTTGTTAAAAAATATTAAAAGATCCATAAATAGGATATTTATATAATTTTTCTTGATTCTAGATTTGATGCATCTATGACTACTATGCGTGAACTAAAACCATCGAACTAGAACATGTACATAAAAAAGGACATGTTTTCACCCTAATATTAATTTTGTTGAAACATTATTAAAAAAATGGTAAGATGAAATTATAATGGAATAATATATATTGATATAAATTTTTAATTGAATTATGGTTCAAGTATAAAATCAATATATAATTATTATTTTGGATTATTGAATATAAATTATGTTGGGAAAGAGTAGAGGTTAGGGTTTATATTATAATCTCATTATTTTCAGGATTATTTATGTTAAACTTACGTTTAGGAATCTTATATGATCCATATTCTAAAAACCCTTTATATTTTTCTCTACTCTACATATTTCTAAAAAATATTATTTTTACTTTCATTTTTTTTCATTCTATGTACTCGAAATTATCAAATAATATTTTATAAGAGAATGCACTTCATTTCACCCTTTGACCAGTTTTATTTTCCTTCCATGTATATATTTACTATAAATTTTTTAAAAAATTTTACTAATATTTATTTTTTTAAATTTATTTTCATCCATATTTTAATTTCATTTCAATATTTTAGTGATGTTTATTTATAATGTTTCCTAAATAGGCCATTTATATCTTTTTAAAAAAAATGAATAAACAAAATCGTTAGTTTAATGTATACTATATGAATGGAATTTCATAAAATCCGGATTAAATTTTATTTCATTATTTTATTAAATTTTTCTATGGTTATATTTAAATGAAATTATTAACAAAATATTCAAGAAATTTATAAATTTTTAAAAAGTGATTTCAAAATAAAAATGGAATTTTCCTCATGAAATGTTACAATTTTTATTTAATGGAATTTTATCCTTTTACAACATCCATTGATGTTACTTATAATTCATTAGTGAAATGATGAAATAATATCATCCTTATATATTATTTTGATGGTTATTTATTATGATAATGAAAATTTGATGATACCTATTTTCTTTTCCACATGTTATGCTATAAATAAAAGATAAATATATTCATGATTTTGTAGGATACATATGAATAGATGATTATTATATGAGAGTTGGTTCTATTATATCCCACCAACGGAATGGGAAATTTGATATAGATATATTATGGGGTGATTATAATAATAATATATATGATTAAAAATAGCTATTTTATCATTTTGTTTCATGATTATATTTTCATGTATATATACGTACAAGATTATGTATGGAAATTATGATGAAGGATATTATGTCATTTTTATGAATGAATTTTATTGATTATTGTTTTACTCACTATATTGTGTGTATAAATGATTCTAATTTTTTATCTTCATATTTTTATGAGTGATAAGGGTTCCTTCTAGCTATGCATGCAATAGTAAGGGAGGTCATGATAATAAATAGATTATGTTAAAATATTATAATTTTCTATTTTTTTAATTCCACATGACTATGTTATGCATCTGGAATAGTGATTTCTACATTGACACCCTTGTTATTCATGCTTAAATATATTACTTTATTTTGGTGTTTATGAACAAATAATTTCAGGGTATTAATATTTTATGTCAATAACATCTACTTGATTATATTATCATACCATCCTGATCATATTATGAACTCATATGATTTATATCACTTATGTTTAACCATACAAAGAATCTAATCTCTCCATTTATTATGTTTTCCTTCACTAATTTTATTGAGAAAGCTCCAGGTTATATATTTTTCGAAGGGTACTAATATGGAAAACTATGTATGATATTTTGAATATTGTTTAAGAAATAAGTTGATTATGTATGTAGTATCCAAATACAGTAAACATTTACATTCCTAAGGAATATATAATTGGGATCTTTATGGATTAACCATCTAAAATGATGTAATATTTACGTATATTGTTCACTAACTTCCTCACCAACTCTATTTATCCTTTAAATTACTAATAGAGTTACATTACACTTAAATGAGAGGTATATTATCAAAATCAATTAGAATATTATAATTATCACAATGTATGTAAATGATAACATTATGTATAAGGATTCTATTAAAATCAATTTGCACCAATTTCCTAGAAAAGTTTCCTAAGAATTTTATTTTAGTTTTATTGTCTTGTATAATTGTAACACCTATAAAGGAGGTAATATGATGAATTATTTTTGGATACTAAAATACTCAATGGAGACGATATTTTATCATTCATTAAAGTATAAAACAATTTATAATAATCAACATATCTTGTATTGGAGACCATTCTTGCACTAAAATTTAACCAGGTTTCAAATGTGGAGAATTTCATCCCCATGCACTCTATAGAAACTCCTCCAAGGGGGAAATAAATTATTTTAAAATAACCCTAGAGAGGTAAACTTATAATTTAATAATTTAAAAATAAAATAGACCCTATGAATTAAATCACCATATTTCCATTATTTTCAATCTATTGGATGATCATATCTAGTGATAATCATGTTTTTAGAACAAAATAGTATCTCTAAAACTACGTCATTTTTTAGATTCTACATGATTCCTCGTACCTTTTTTCATATAATATTTGAATCCAAATATGAGGAAATGGGAAGTGATATTTTTAGATTGGTATGAATTTAATAGAAACTATTGTCACCAGATATAAATAATCAAATTAATTCTCATGTTCTTTCATATACTCCATTCAAACATAGTTTGTAATAGGAATACACCAAGACATAGTGTGTAATGGTAATATTATGATAAAGATCCTTTATTAGTACATCTATATAAATTTCTATAATGTGTGATACTGAAAATACAAAAATTAAAATCCAATTTTTCATGAGAAAAAAAGATCAATGGCATCATAAATGAGGCATGTTCCTCAATGTGGACTAAAAGGCTATTGTTTGAATCATCATATTACAGAGGTTATTGAATGTGTATGCTTGATTATAATTTTCACTTGATGATCATATTCCTACCCTTCTTTCATTTTGTGAGATTGTATTATAAGCTATCAATGACATAAGAACCCACGACCACACCCAATCAGGAGGCAATGATAGAAAAGATTGTTGATAGTGAACTATTCAACACCTGCAATTTAATAAGTGACACTCTTAATATGAACTATACATGATGGACCAAAAACAATTAATTATTGATTAGGATATGGTTAGGAAGTCTATAGCTGATAAATCCATCAACAAGTGATGTCTCTATGATAAATAAATTAATATGTACATACATAGAAGAATTTGATCAACCCAACATATGTATATAGATTCAACCGAATTTATAGATGATATATATCTACAAATAAAAATGATTTGGAACTATATTGGGACCTTTTTCCTATAACCCACCATGGTCTATATATAGAGGATGGAGAGGACAAAAACATAATGTGGAAAAGGAAATGATTCCCAAGAATGAAGGCTCAAAGACTTCCACTCATATAACCAAAAGGTATATTGGGATAAATGGATGATGGTTTTCAAGGATAATCACTATTAAACAACATATCCTAGTTTGTGAATATTTATTTAATGATTGATCCAGATATTCTTCTAAGTATATATAAGTCTCATGATGACATGATTATATTCCATTAATTTTTTCACTGCATCAAAGATTCATAATCACAATAATTATTTTCCATAACATTCTTTCTTGACCCATGTTTAATCAATAAACAACCTAAATGTCTTCAACATCTTGTTCTTGTGGCTTTTATATAAACACAATTTAACAGAAATGACTTCTTGATTAACATTTATCATCAATTAGTGTATATAGAATGAATCCATATCTTGAAAATCCTATTTTAATTCAGCCCCAATCATTTCCTCTCATTGCCATATTTCCCATGAATCATATACATACCTTGGGCTTCATTACATAATATATGAAAAAATATAATCATTCATTTTTGTATCCTTAGTGTGTAAAAACATTAATAATCTAATTATATTCCTTCATGATATGTGTTTGAATTAATGTTATATATTTTTTCTCTCATTGAGAATGATTAACATGTGCTAATCGATTTCGGATAATCATTCAATTAGCATGAAACATATTTATATATTTTGGGACTATTTTATATGTAAAAGACTTAACCACACATTATACATGTTAAATGATATTATTTCACATTGTGACATTCATTTGAAGGAATATATTCTCAATTAATAATCTTAGGATATATTTAATGTGTATGTCCCACTGAATCCTCTATTGTTTCACCTTATAGACATATACATTATTGAAACCAGAACAAGCTGGACACTAATTCATGTCTCCACATGATACATAGCATTCCTTCTTGATGATTGATTACTCATATAAAATTTCTAAATGTTCCCACAAATAAATAAATATACATATATATATATATCATCACCACATTTTTTATATGAATATTTCCTTGAAATACCACATCTCTCCTTATATAATACAACATCCATATCCTTATGGAAACCCACATCCTACCAATGTAAAATTAACTTTCATGGGAAATATTTTAGTAGTACAGTATTGAACATCATTATAACGTACATAACACATTATCTTAAACAACATGGTATGATATTATCACACAATCAAGAACAATGTCGTTGGAGAAATTGGTAAGTTGATTCATGTTTTGATGGGTTTAGTAGGAGGCATATCTATTATTACATCCAAAATTCAACAAATTTCAATTCACCCCATTGGTCCATATCCATGATGGAGTCTCCACCTCACCTGATGGGCCATATTCCTCTCATGTGGCTCATCATATCGCTGTCATCTGGTTATATTCTCAGTGGGACCCATCCTAATAGGTCCACATACATTTTCACATCATACCATCCTTTTTGGTCCTTATTCCCTTAAAGTTACAAAAATTAAGGGACACTGCTATTTAATTCCAAGATGTACCATTACCCATTATCATTCCCTAATTTATTCTTATCGAACGACATTAAACTGTATCGATTTTCCCTAATCACATGACCATAGAATGTAGTATATGTAAAACTAACCAGAGATGAACAATATCGGTTCATAATAATTTAAAAATTATTTATAATAATCATGTCTCATGGTCTTGATCCAAACACCACAAGTACCTACCAAATTCTTTTATTGTGATATACTATATAGCTCCCAACCGAGGGACAATAAAACATAGTGACCTACAGAAAAGAATTTAAAATTATTAATAAGATAAATATTGAGAAACATTGATATATATATATATATGGATTTACTGATACAGATCACATGATACATATAGATTTTCATATTTGAATTATACCATAAAAATATATAAATATGTATGAAAACATATGATAATAGAATATTGTTGTAGTTGTGGTAATTACTCTCATTCTATGATATAAGAATGATTCAAAAATACGATATAAAAATCTAAATGAGATTCCTAGAGTGAGAAATAATTCCTCCCAATCGGGTTTCAGGAGAACAATTTGAGTGTTTTTGTTTCATTTATAAGAAAACAAAATGCCCACTTTCAATGGGAATGTGTGTTTGATGTTCACATCATCCCTCGATGTGTGTGTCTTCATGATTTTTCATATGTATGAATATACCACTCTAGAAATCATAAAAAGTTATAGTAGTTACCCAATGGGAATATGTTATTTCCACATTCAACCCTTTATAACCAGGCATCTGGTTACCTCATTCTGGGTGGAAACTAAAATGTTGAACACTAAATTAAACATTCACCTATAAATATTATTGGTTGAATATTAACCTAATTTCAATAATTTAATGATTTTTATTATTATTATTTTTCTTTAATTAGAGTTCACATCACAAGTAAACTCTTTAATGTAAATATATTTAATCATCATAAAAATTCATGTACTTCACTTACCATGAATATCGTGACCCCCATCTGTTGAAAGTCAACATCACATGATTAGAATATCTAACATAATATGGGAAATTAAGAGCTATTTGAGTACCATGAAAACAGTATCATCCCAACCCTGTATGCCATACTTGAGAAACTCTTGGTTGTGATGACAGAAATCTGATTCCTTTAAATGAGAGATACAATGAAGGCATCAAATCTCTTCACCACCACACAATGTTTTAGGAGTATTTCACTTGAGTAATATAACTAATAGTTTAATAATTTTATAAATGTCGTTCTATAAATCTACCATGAAATTATAAAAAATTCACCTCCTAGTTCAATGATTAATATCTAAGAGTGGGATGAATTAGTTATTTTACTTATTTAAAAATTTCATGTTGAAGAATGACTCATCACTGGTTAAAGTGATTCTTGATCAACGTTCAACACACACACACACATAATAAGGGAAAAACAGATTTATTAGGTTCACCACTATAAATGGGAAATCAAGTACATTACATGATCTTGACTCTGAAGATATCAAATTCCCAACTAGTTTCAACATATAGGTAAATTGATACGTTCTTATAAATGAACTTGTATGACATAAACTCTCACAATTATGATAGTGCATCCAATAGTAAGGTAATAAAATGAATATTGATATCATTAAGAATAATTCCAACCAAATATTATTAGTCTTGACATGATATGAAAAAAAAAGAGTTGGGTTATTTGGCCATTTAAAATTTACTTAAATTTGTATTATAGTTTTAGTTTAATTGTAGCTAAAATAAAATAAAACTAACACATGATATGTTATAGTAGCCTGGATCTAAATAATCATAGTCAAATCTTCACACCTCTCATGAAATAATAGTAATGGAACCCACTATCCACAATATAATAAAATATTAAAAAAAATTCCCTATGTAGATTCAAAAACTAATTATAAATCCTTTTACCCCTACACGCATAAACCTTAAACAATAAATACTTTTATACCTGTATAAATAACCTAAAAAGTGTGTATTTTCCACCTTGTAGTAATAACATCATGTATTACTTTTTCATTGGAGTTACAACCTTGTTCTATAACATCTAAATGGTATTATAACACATTAATATTACCCTTAAAAAATATATAGAACGATTTAAATGCATAGAAAAATATGTAATATTCGTAGTTTGAGTGTTTAGGTTGAAAATATATCTTCAAAAGAATAATATATAATTATTGTTGTTTAGCTGAGAGTTCATGATTTTCAAAGTATGTTTTAATTGTATAGTTCATGAAAATACTCGACCACGTGGCTCATTTTCTTGATATATTTATCTCTGTATACATAGAGTTACCCATTTGAATATTATATTTAAAATTATTAATATTTTGATGTTTTTCTATTCCCAATGATACATGGGACATTAATAAATAATTCTAATCAATATTAATGTCCCTTGGAACATCTCCACAAATAATATGATTTAAATAGTTCACATTCTAACCACATTTAATTCAGAAAATACATTCTACCAAAAAAAAACATGAAACTTAAACCCACAAAATTAACACTTAATCCTAAAAAATGTTAATTCAAATAAAATTACATTTATTTAATTTAATTAATATATTTTCTAAAAATAATTAATTCAATATTAATATGTTAAATATACATGATGTAATTTGAAATATAAATGTATACACAAAATATATATTTTTTTCATCTAAAATACAAAAAAGTAAGTATGTGACTATAGAAAAGTCCTATTGAAGGATCAAAACATTTGAAAATTTCAACATTTCATAAAGTCATTTTTATTAATTTTTTTAGTACAATTCTTCACTTGTTGAATGTAATGTTTTGATTATGTTTTACTTGTATTTTTGTTCATGTGATGGGGATATTTGTTTTATGTGGTTATTTTATTTTTCTCATGTACTAGGTAAAATTTACACACGTGTAGGTATATAATTCTTTCATTCTGTTGAAAGAATGAAAAATTATTTTTCACTCATGTTCAGTAATCATGATCACTTCTAAACTATTCCAATTCTACACTCATTGTCATTTATAGATTTTTGATAATATTTCTTCAACAATCACATCGATACATTGTGAAATTTTCACTCTCAATCACTACTCATAATTACATCTGTTATTTGGAAATTTATTTACCCATAGTCAGTTTTGACAGTCACTTCAGGACATTTAATAATTTATGATCATGGTCTGTACTCAATGCTACTTCCATAATTTTTAAAATTTGGGAGGTTATAAGAAGTTATAATTATTATTATTTTAGAAAATACTAAAAAATTGGATCAAATATCCAATTAAACATTCCTCTCCTGTTGATAATTTCATAATAAATTTCAATTATAGAAAATTATCACATTTTTTTGTAGTTGATCAAAATATTTACATTTTTATGATACTTCCACAAGTCATGTAAATCTCTCTTGGATAGTCACTATGAAAGAAACTAAACCCTCTACATTTTACATCGAATGACCCCCCCACACACAGAATTATTTATAGGAAAAATTTAATACCATAAAATTAATATCAATATTAATTTCCAATGAATTAAACAGTATCCATATTTTTAGAAACACATTAAAATACCCATGGAATATAATTGATTTAGTATAAACACTAACCGAAGGGAATATTTTTAATGTTTTAACTCTTACAACCTCCACACAAATATATACTATATGATTGAATTTACATCATTCCATGGTTAAATATGATGTTGTCAAAAGTATATTAATCTATGGATATAATAAATATATTAATTTATTTTTTATGAAGAATAAATAGCAATAATTATATTTACTTTTATAATATGATCCCGAATAAATTTATATTAAATATAAATGTTCATAGTATTAGATTTTTATGTGATTTTTTAGAAATATAAAGAGCATAATTATTATTGTATAAAATAAGAATCCTTCCAAAATAAAAACCAAAACCATAAAATATTTAAATATTTAAAAAAAGAGTGTATACATGCTATATATTGAGATTTAAAAATTAATAGAAAAATAGATTTTAGTTTAAAAATTCACATTATCGTGAGGATTTCCCAATGAAATTGAACATGCCTGATGTGTTATTCATATCTATATTTAATCCAATAAAATTAAAATTATAATCCCATAAAAAATAATTTTTTTATTGAATGATAAAACCAACCAATATAAAAATAACAATTGAAATTTAAAATAACACTATAAACATATTTAAAATTAATCTTTATTAGGTTCACATTGATATCTATATTACATGTAAATTTAAAATATTAAATCATTCCTAGAAAAAATTAAATATGACAAACATCCAATCATGACTCTATACATTATATCATCAATACATTTTTTATATTTCTCTATATAAAAATTCCATACAGTACCCATGAGAGTATTTTAAAACTTATATGATTATAAAAGAAATAACATAAAAAAATCATTGTAATCATTAGATTGATTTTGATTTATACCATTATATATTTAAAAAAATTTAATGAAACAATGAATTTAAATTTCCACATAATACTCATATCTAATTTAGAAGTCCTAAAATCTACAAATTCATTAACAAGATTTTAATTTAATATCCAAATATAATATCATCAATATAAATTTTTTCAATCAAAATATCATAAATAAGTTCACAATAATAATTGTAGATTAAATATATCCCCTCTCAAAAATGTGTTTCAGAAGAATAATAGTTATACATTAATACCAACATTTAGGAGCTTATTTTAAACTGTATAAATCCTTAATTTGAATGAAAACTTGATTATGATTCTTTTAATTTTCAGAAACATAGGGCTATCAAAAATACATATAATTCTAAATATAACCATTTAAAAAAATTGTGAGATCCATTTGAAATAATTTTGAAACCAAGAAAAGAAGAATGATCCAATAATATCCTAATTTATTCTAACCTAGCATATTGTGCATATGATTCAAAAAAATACCATATCCATGGAGTGTACATATGAAACTAATATTTCTTTATTTGTATTTATATTTTTAAATTTATCATATTTATTTCTGAAGATCAATTATGGCCAAATAATATTTGAATGACTTTAGTGGAGAAACTAATGTACACACACTATTCCTAGTAAATAGATTTTATTCATCATTCATTTCCAATATTTAATTTTCTTAATCTAAAGCCTCATCAATATTCTTAGGAACAAAATCAAAAATAAAAGCATGATTTAAAAAGTATTCCTATTTTATTTTCTAGATTGATCATTTTACTTAAGATTACAAATAAAATTTTTTATAGGATGATCTATATTAGTCTTAGATGATTTTTCATGAATAATTTCAGAAATATACCCGCTAAATATAATAATTTTTATCTTGTGGAACATAGTAATTTAATGAAATATCCTAAGTTCTTCCTTGATTCTATCAATATCATAATCTATTTTATTCAATGTCTTTTCACCAATCATTATATGAAAGAATTATTCAACAACCATGGTTCTTTCATAGTGTACTTGATGCGAGTTACTAAAATTTCATGATCTTGTGAAAATAAATTCAATTGTTTTTTCATAAAATTTATCCTAAACATCATTAGTTTTAATAATAGGAACATTTCATCCAATGACTCTAAAATATTAAACTTTAGGTTTCCATACATTTCAAATATCATATGGTGAATTTTTCAAATATTTCTGAAAAAAATTAAAATTTCAATATAACAATTGGTATTCATAAATTAGATTTAGAAATATTTTTTAGGAAATTAAAATTAATTATTATAGACATAGATATTTATTTATGTGTTATATATTTCTTCTCCACCATAATATTTTGTTGTGGTTTTCATAGTATTAAAGAATTTTGAAAATATCCATTTTCTTCTAAAACTAGATATTCCAAATTCTGTAGTTCACCAACATGATCACTTATAATTAACTAAACTAAGATTAAATTCTCAATAAAAAGTTGTTTTAAAAATCATATAATCTTCGAAAATGTTAAAAATTTAGGAGTATGAATGTAAACCCATTTGTATGTAGTTAAATCAGAAAAAATAGAAAACAATATATTTTAACACCCAAAATAGAAGGTTTATTTAGACCAAATAAATTAAAATGAATAATATCCATATTAATTACAATATTTTAATTCTTTAATATATTTTAAACTACATATAGTATGTTTAACTTTCAAACAAAAAACATATACAAATAAATTGTCCGCTTTATATTCGGGTAATTATAGAACAATTTGGTTCTTAGATAGATTATGTACCAACATAAAATTATCTTGAATCGAACGTATATCACATTAAATGTTATAACATTTTATAAAATGTAAATATTTTAAATTATTATAGTTTATTCATAAATAAAATTTATATATATTTTTCATTTCTTATTTTTATAATAAATATATTTCATGATGAAAACAAAGAATTTATCATATTAAAATATAAAAAAAATTACATTTTTAAATAAATTTAATATGATTATTAAATTAATTTTCCATCCTTTAATATATAGGTCTCTATAAATAATTACAAATGTATAAATTGAAACCTCACTAAAACCATTTTCTTTTAAATTAAAAAATACTTTAATTGTAACATTACTTCCATTAAATTTATTGAATTAAATAAAATTTGATATATCACATGTCATATTTCTTAATTATCCACTATACATGTTCCAAAAATCCCTTTGGATTCAATCATAATAGTTTTTTAGGAAAAAAATTATTTCTGAATGCTTTTGTACCGATGGAAATTTTGGTCTGTGTATTTTTAGGAACCCAAAATGATTTCAAACAATTATTTATATGAAATCATAATGATAATGATTTATCAATAACATAAATAGTATATTAAATTTTTTTTCAAATATTAAGGAACACTAATTAGTATAATGAACTCTCATGTGAAATATAAAACATGTAGCAGTATATTTCCTTTTATTAGTGATTTTTACAAATAATTTCTTTTAAATTTTGGATAAAATATTTTCATAACCAATACTTGTTAAACGTTTAATAATTTTATTAAAACTCATAATGTGATCAATTTTTCTATTCAATGAAGAAAAATAGACCTATTTTAAATCACATTTTCAAATTAAATTTTGTGATATTCAATCTCATTTAGAATAAAATCAAAATTCATTATTTAAAAATCATGACACTTTGACAGGAAATGAAATTGTCTTATTAATTTATAGTTTTTATAAAAAATATTATTAGTATTTCATGAGAATAATGCATATCTATAAAACTAGAATTATTATTTTTTAATATTTTATAACCTTCCGATCATATTTATTCAAATATTCATTTTCATTAAGAAAACACTTATGTTGACTCTTAAGAATATTTTATATTACAGTGATGTTTTAATCATTACTTTGATGTCTCTTATCATTTTTAAAAAAATCTTAAATTTTTTTCTCAATATCAGATTCAAATAATTAATAATAATTAAAATCACAAAACAGATTTGATGAAGCCATTATGAATATGTTTTCTGTATCCATTTTTTAGAACATGTTTCTTTAGTAGTACATGAATCCTAATTATGTCTATATATAGATTAAATTTGATTGATTTATTGTTTTTCTACAGAATTTATTATTTTTTTCGATCACAAGCCATGTAAAATTGGGATTGATGTTTACTCTCTTATAGTACTCGTAAAAAATTACATATTGAGTATCATTTGAAAAACAAATATGTTTTTATTCTTCTTGTGATCATCCATAAGATAGTCTATCTAAAATCTATCCTTTTGTATCAACCTTTTGTGATATAGGCTATATCATTCCTTTCCATACTCTATAACTTAAAATTTAAATAATAATTAAACACAGTCTATTTAAATATAAATCCATTATTCATTAAATAATATTCTTCAGCATGATTTTGGATATCGAGGAAATTTTATAATAATGATCCTATAATTTCATTAATTTTATATTAATTTAATTTCTTAACTTCATATATCACAACCTTTTTATCCCTCCACGTCATAGGATGTTCTCTAAATAATACTTTAATGGTTACTTTATTTTCAAGAGTGTCCCTTAAATATCTCAAATACATTTAAAATTCCAGTAAATAAATAGTACATTTTATTATTAATTTCTTCTCCATTCCTTTTAAAATTCATGGTTTTCATCTCGCAAAATACATACATTAGTTAAAATAATATCAAAGAAAATTTGCATAACATGTAGAATTTTCCATATAACATGAGATGTATTTTATAATAAAAAAATAAATATAATCATTATGTTGTATTTAAAAATTCAATATATTCATCAACCTATAGTTCAAAACATATTTTACTCCATCATTACTATACATTGATTCTGGTTCACCTTCAAGCATATAGAATATAATTCACATGACTGTCTAATGATAAATTCTATGTTTCTCTAAGAATGAATCCATCTAAGATTTCCAAAATTCATACTTAGTTCAAGAAAAATGGTGTGGTTTGAGGTATCTATAAAGCATTCCAGTTTGTTCTTTCCATCATAAATAGTCAATTTCCCCATGATGTTTATTTTATGATGTTTCTGTCACAAATAAAATATATATGGTGATTGGGGTTCTTCTCTAATACCAATTATTTATGTGAAGAAAAGTTGTAAAAATATATAAAAAGGGGATTAATTATCTTTTTAAAATTTATTGATTCTTACATTTGAGTTTTAATAAAAATTCAATAGAAATAAAATAAAATTAATACATAATTATTTTATAGTGGTTCAGTTCTATATAAGCATAGTCAACTCTTAACCCATTTAATGAACTATGCATGATGGATCATACTATAACCAATATAATATAGCCTTAAAATTAAATTCTGTAACCTGGAGTCACAAAATGATTATAAATACTCTTCCCATAGGGGAATAAAACCACATAAATCCTATAATTTTTCAACTATAGGCACAACCCTTGTTGTCTTCCTTTTTATCCTTGGAGTAACAACCCAATGTCCAATTGTATTGGGACATATAATTAATCTACCTAAATTTTAATGGTAAGTATAACCCATTAAACTTACTCCCACATAAAGAAATAAAATGATGTAAATTTACAGAAACATATTTAATATTCATTGTATTATAGTTGATGATGCAAATAGATCATCAAAAATAAAGGACTAATAAATTTTAGTTTGGCTTGGAGTTTTAGTTGATCTCCAATGTATGTCTCCGATTTGTTGGTTACAAATATCCTTGGACTCATGTATGTTTATCTATATCAGTCTGACTCCATTTATATGAAGTTCCCTTTCAAAAAATAGATTTCAAATTTGAAATTAGTTTTAGTTTTAAATTCCCACTAATTCATGATATTTCAATAAAAAAAGTTAATCATAATTAAGGTCACTTAGATACATCCCATAGAGAATTTGAGATAAACTTTTAACAATCTATCCCCAATAAATTCATAACTGTTTTTTCCAATGAAAAGTATGTTAATGGTCAATCTATATGGTAAGAATTTAATCCTACATTAAATTATTCCAATGTAATCCTTCATTTTAAATTAATTAAGTAATATTTATTAATAATTAAAAAAGATATAAATATGTTAAATAAAAATTTATCAATATGAAAGATAAATATACACATAAAATGGAACATATTTTATGCTAAAATTTGACCAAGGAAAAAAGGGATCATATATAGGGATTATGGTAGGTTTAAAAATTTTCGTAATAAAAACATACGGCCACTTAACTTTTGTTCAAGTGGTTAGAAATATTTTATATGGTATGTATATTATTATTTATACTCAAGGTACATTTTTTCATGTTGGAATTATATTATTTCATTTGGTTGGTACAGTTTTTTTCATGTAGTAGGTTTATTTAATTCATGTCAAATGTATTTTTTATTTCATGTGTTAGGTAATAATGTTGCAAAATTTTCACTCACAGTTAGTACTGATGGTCACAATCAAAAATTTCTAAATTTTTATTCATGGTTATCAATAACAATCACTACTATAATTAAAAAAATTCACAAATAGTCAGACCACACAATCACTTCCTGACTTTTCTAAATATTCACTCAGGGTAAGTAAGAACAATCACTTCCAAACATTACAAAAATTCAGTCATAGTTACACTCATTGTAACATCTAAAATATTCTAAATTCTCAGTCGTGCGATGTACCCAAGGTAACATATAGAATTTTCCATATTTTCCGGTTTTTGAAATATTATATTTATTTCAATAATCAAAATAATAATATATTAGATCTAGGTTCCAATTTTTTAACCGTAGCCTTCTATTATTGTGGTATTGTTCCTCCTCCTTTTCATCAGTCTATGTAAATATAAGAAGTATCACACAACTCTTGTACAATATAGAATACCACTTCTTCTACATATTCTTCAACTTATTATTCTATTTTTATTCCTTTCATTCTCTCAATATCAATCAAAACAATCACTCTCACATCAATTATACACAATAAATAGTTTATGCAATTTAATAATTTGAAATTAAAAATAGAAAACTCCTTTCAACTTTTCACTAAAATTCAACTTTTAGTAATTTTATTCAGATGAATCTGATCATCAAATTAGAATTGGTAGTTATATTATACTGAAAGAACAATCAATGTTATTACATGAATACCATTCAAAATGTTTCCTTGAATGCTTCCAAAATGAATATAGTGCAGCTTGTTCATTTTAAATAATTTTCAAATAACTACTATATTGTTTTTTTGGAATGGGGATAAGTGTTTCAGTGTAGTCCTTCATTTATTTTTATTGAGTATTTCCTAGAAAATTTCTATGGAGTGGTGGTTCTGAAAATAATTATATCTATTTTGTTATTTTAATATTTCCACTATGGAATGAAATCATCACAATGATTTTGAATTCCAGTAATATCCAATACCAATAAAAATATACAAATCCCACAATTTGGTGTGGTCCTCCTCTACAGTGTCAATCACCCAATTGATTTTTCCTCTATTGTGAGGAAAAATAATTTTATTCAATAGTCACTGATATTATTTTATGGTCCAATCATTGTTGGATAATTCACTACATCCATCATCTATTATTCTCCTCAAAGGTAGTTTTATCATTGAACGAGATTCATGATCTATAACCACCATCTACAAAACATGTAGAATCTTATGATTTGATCACAAATAATATCATATATGTGTTGAAAAAATATTACATATATTATAATTAAATCTTCTCAAAATATTCTCTCTCAAAAAACACAACAAGCATCATAGAACCTCTTAGGCTCTTAATACCCCCTTTTGAATTTTTTAGAAACCAATGAACATAAATAACTACTAAAACCTGAAATCATAGTTGTAGTACACCATTGTATTATTATAGGACTATTTTTGGGATCTTGATGTAGGGAAAGTTAAAATTGAAAAAAAAATATGATGATTTCCATTAGATTGTGACATATATATATAGATTTCTTAAAAACAAACAACATAACCTTCAAACTAAAATTAATAACAACATCATCAATTCTAACAAACCATATGGACTCATTCAACAACTTATAATAAATATTGAATAAATTAAAAATGTGTAGAAATATAAAATTATAAATTTTATTATATATATATATATATTAATATATACTTCCCCAAAAGGTAACACATATGAATGTATATTTCGCCTATACGTTATTCTCTAACTCTACTAATCAATATGAAGGTAAACATAAAGGAATCAGCTATGTCATTAATATTTATCCCCCTTTGAAAACAATATAAAAATACAAATAGAGAGATGGGTCTACTACAAAAAACCATTATCCTATATATAGTGAGGTCGAACATCTAACACTAACCTAAAATTAGGGAATGCTTCATTAAATAGTGGTTCATGGAATACATCTTCAATTTTCTCCTTTCATGAAGAAATTTCCAAAACTAAATAAACCTTCTTCTAAAATTATATGATGACGTTCAATTTTATATAATTCTTCTTGGACCATGAATAATATTCTGTATTTTTTTGATATGTCAATTTTTCATTGAATTTCACAACAGAAATGTATCAACAACTACACTTTAAACTCCAGATAATCTATTTTATCATTCAGTCATATAAGATGTGTTTAGTAATGAGTGTACAATACATATCAATCCTTGCAAATTCTATGGTTACCTCATTATTATATAATTATTTATAATAGATGAATCGTGTTATTAGAATTAAATCTCGGGTCGATATCGTCATCCTTTCATCAAAACATCATTCTCAATTAGCTTTTGAAAAACAAAAAAATATTCATCTTCCCTTTCATTTCATATTTTAATCCAATTTCTTGTTTTCCATTGATTTATAAATGTATTATATTTCTTTCCATTAAATTTGAATCTTTTAGTATACATTGGAACCTAAAAAGATGTGTAACAATATACACAATATCAGTTCCTAAAGAAGATAAATAATGTAAACAACCAATCATCTTTCATAATTCTATTTGATCAACTTGGTTTCATTATTAATCTTGTTTTAACATCATTCCTATATATATTCTTCTATAAATTTTCTGTTATTACTACATTCCAAAATTCATTAACATTTAATTTTCATATTTTCCTGACATATAAAAATATAATCCTCTCTTGAGAAATTTTAAATCCAAAAAGGTATCTCGTTTAACAATTCAAGGAGATAACAAAAATATTCATCAATTTTTAGAATTATTCATAAATTTATTCATTATAACTAGAAAAAAATTTAACCTATATAAATAATGATAATGAGAAATTCCTTATTATCTTATATGATATATAGATTATTGTCAATACTAACTTTTTAGAAATCCAAGTTCGTCGGGTTGGAGTCAATAATAGAATATCATTATCTTGGGGATTTATTTTGACCATATAAATCCTTCATTAAACATTAAACACAATTATCAAATTCACCAATAAATAAATAACAAGGTTTTTTGATATAAACTTCAACTTCCAATTCACTGTTGAGTAAGGAAGACATGACATCCAATTGAAATATCACATATTTCCTTTTTTTATATAATGGTATGGAAAATTATTATGGTTTCATTTCTTGAATCCGATGAAATTCATTAAATTAACATAACTACATCAACATGTGAATATCCTTTATAGACCAATCATTCATTGTTTTTCACTACACTAACTTTTTCATGCATCTTATTTCAAAATTCCCCCTTTTAAAAAATAATGTTTTTTATCGTCTTGGGTACAAAATACAATGTTTACTTATTTTCAATTTTATCATGAAATTCATTAATTTCATAAATCAACTCTTTATTTTTCATCTATTCTAGAAAATATTTTATTTTAGCTTGATAGAACAATTATATAATGTATTTTATCCGAAATATTCTAATAGTTGGAATTAATTTACTATGAGCATCGATGATATTTTGGAATTTAACATGTTTCCTCAACCATAGATGATATGAAAATGACTTTTTTATCTTTTCTAAAACATCCTAAATAACGTTTTTCAAGAAAATCATCATTAATGTTATTACTATATTTTGGAGCTTCACCTTCAGATTCTCATAAATAGATTCATCAACCTAGCTTCTAAAAATTTTTTTAAAAGAGATTTTAAATTTTATATGTGTTCCATCATAATCAAATTAATGACATCAACAATCATCCACGTCACTTTATTATAACACTAATACCATCTTCCCTTTGGTGGATTACCATGGAAGATAACATCAACACCTCTTCTTTGAAATTATCATAAATTATGACAATTAACATGGATAATGAAAGGGATTACAAACAATCTAATATAATTTAAACATGGGTATCTTTTTATTATATAACATATAAGATGGAATATCAAAAATTGACGAATAAATACAATAATATTGGATAAATGTATCCCAAAAAATGAGATTTATCATCATCAAGAGAAATATTTTGAGAAATATCCTTAAATCATATATTATTTCTTTAATCCAAACCATATTGTTGTGGTGTGTATGTCATGCTAACAAGTTGATGAAATTTTTCATTTCAATATAGAATTAAAATTTTGAACTGGTATACTCAACACCATTATTAGTTCCAATTTTCATCAAATAATAACATCACCCATTCTGTTCACTTCCCCTAAAACTTTTAAACCTTTTCAAAAAATATAATTTATGATTCATAAACATAATACATATAATTTATGTTAATTAGTAACAAAAAAAAAACTTTTCTCCATTTTTTAATTTCTACCTCACATTCCTAGAAATCATAAAGTGAATCAACTATAAAGGATGAGAGGTTTCTATTTCATCTTATTTTATAGTGTAATACAATGATTCACTTTTTATGAGTTGATCATGTCCAATTCCATTCAGTTATCAATGTAGGAACATTATGGAAACTCTTTCTAGAAATTATCATAGATATTTTATTTTTGATAAAAAATATTTAATGTTATATTTTACTCTCTTATTTCGTGCTTAAATAAAAAAAAATTCAACACCACCAATATAAATACAAATACATCTTTTTCACAATCTTATTTTTAATATACATCAATATTTTTGACATAAGATAATAAAAACTACTTTCGAAGATCCATGGACAATCTACATTAGATTTTATATAGGAAAAAACAAAAATAAGACATTCTTATTAATCTTAATTTATATTATTATCAAACATCACAGTATTCTCCGTTGATAAGATTTTAGTTTTTTAATAATAATACATAATGTTTTAAGATGATCAGCCTTCCCACATCATTAAATAACATCTTCCATTTGTTAAAATATATTTTCAGTATTCATTTAAAATTCTACACACTATCTCAAAAAATTATTATATTGGGAGAGATTACTCACCCTAAATTTCGATATTCCATACCATATAAACTCATAATTTTCATAGAATATAAACTCACATTTTCTTTCCATGTGCCCGAAACATCTACAGTTTAATCAATAACCATAAAAATCTTATGTTCCTTTATAAAAATTATGTTATCATGTATTCTGATCCTATATTTTTACCTTATTTCGATTCTTAGTTATGAACCCATTACATAAAACAAATTTCATTGGAATTAAGGATAATTTGTATTCATATTCATTTTATTTTTATCTAATTTCCATCACCATTTCATATATATTTTTTAACAAACTCGACACACTCAGAATTTATAGAATCTAGAGAATGTCCTAGTTTTCCTACATACCCATTCATCGTAATAAGAATCATTTCTAACATAGAACATCCTCTATCCGTTTTTGTAATTCATTTATGGAAATTTTCAAATAATTTTCATGAGTCCGGTCTTTACTTGATCTTTCCCCAACTTCATAAATAGGGTTAGGTAAATTTAGTTAGCATTTTCAGGAGAATTTTCAATTCAAATCCATATTTATTAATCCCAAAACACCTCAACTTTCACTTACACACATTTTTTTATCTTGAATATTTAATTTTAATATTCCGCAATAATCTTGTTCAATTCATGATGTTATTTGTACAATAATGATGTTTCTTCAATATGATATTACACATTTCTTCTTGGAGATTAATTTTCCATATGATGATATTTTATATCTTCTTTCAACTTAGTGATCATTTTGATAAACTCCTTGATTTACCTTTTCAATAATAATTTTATTTCTATTTCTTCATTTCATTCATATTCACTATAACATTTCTTATTGGTTTCTTCTTCATTGTCATTTTCTGTGAAAACAATTTGATCATCATCGCATGAAGTGACCTTTTTCTCTTCCTAATCGCTGTTATTTCCACTCACAAAATTTGATAAGAAATCCCCTTTTATGAATTTTGAGGATTTTATCCTATTTTATAATGTACCGACCCTTAGGTTTTCAAAACATCTTGAAATATTCTGACAAACTTTCTTCAGAACTTCTTCTTTGTTATCACTATCACCGTTTTTTTTTAAAAAGGACTTTTTGCAACAAAACTACCAAATTCACCACACCCAAATAATTTTACTGTAAATTTACAATTGAAAATTCCCTTACCTTTTATAAAATTACATAAGAATAGAGAAATCATATTATTAATCCTCTAACTCATATTAGAATCAGAATTAGAATAATCAACATGTCATTAATTAACCTTCTTATTATTCTTATCTTTATTTATGGCCCCGAAATAGATTTGTTTTTAGACATGCACCTACCCATGAGAACACATTCATTAATAATATCATAGGTAGTTATAATACATTGAAAATCATCTAGATGAATTTATTATGGATATATTTCTTCAAACGAGGTGACTTTATTAACAAATCTGTCTTGTAAGATGAAAATTATAATCTCAACCATTATAGTTTCCTCAAATGTGCCACTATAACTTCTAATTGTACTCATTATATCCGTAAATATTGTATATAAGTATTCAATTGAATCATCTTATTTTGTTTTCATATATTTATTTTCTAATACCCAATTCTAGAGCTTTCCAACATCACATTCTAATTGTCTTCAGAGATATTTTCATTTTATTTGAAATGGATTTGGCTGTATTGAAACTATATATTTTAGAAACTCCATCTAAAATAATGATTATTTAAAACATTCTTATTAGAACCATATTTCTCAATATTACTTATATCCATTATTTTCAAAGGATAAATCCTAGCATGAGGTGGAACCCCATTAGTTTCTTCCTCAAGTACAACCTAACGGATTGACCGATGTTTTTGGAAACATCATATGTACCTAAAGATATGTGTTTTCCTCTAAATAGTGGAAATACCCTTGTTACTCAATAAATTATTATTTTCCATGACATATAATATATGTTATATAACACATACCTCACATAGATAGATACATATTCTCAAACATCAAACTAAAAATCATTAGCAATAGGATCCTATAAATTTATACAAATTGAAATGAAATCCTTGACATTGGTGAGGAATCACTGGTAAGATGGATGAATCAATGATTATACTATTTTATTTTTTCTTGGTGAAACAACCCTTTTGATTAGTTAATGTTAACCATATTTACTATTCAATAAACCCATTAGAAGGTAAATATAGATTTACATGTTTCCCCACATAAACTGAGAAGCCTAGTCGTTTGCATAATATTAATTATTTCATGATCATAAAATCCACTTGTTTAAATATTATGGAAGAATTAGTATGGTATATCCTTAAATCTTGTTATATCATGTATCCCAACTATTATAGTCAATCCAACACTAAAATAATATAACATACTTTTATATCAAAAATATGAATCACTTATAACCATATGATTCAATTTTTCATGCAGTGAATTTTTTATTCTTCTTCAACCTGTGGAAATATGGGAAGGAACTCTTTAATATCTACCAATATGAATATCCACCCTTTCATAATTATGATTTATTTTTCTTCTCATATTTCTCCCACTTGTAATAATCACAATTTTTCACACACATATTTTTTACAACAAAATATATCATTTCTTATTCAATTTTATATTTTAATTCAAATAACCAACTCATTTCAACTCGTATATCAAACATAGCCTTTAGATCATTGTCCAGTGTATATTGTTCCTCCAATTCAAATTTTTAGTAAATTTTAGACTAAATTAGGATCAAAATTTCTAAAATAAATTCATTTCATCATTCTGAGATTAATCTTCCCTAAATCAACATCTAGGGAATCACCATAGTGATTATGGTGTAGCGTATTAGTTTTAAGAAATTTTCACATAACTATAACATGTCGATACAACGTGATGATTTGTGATGTGGTGT
Organism: Viscum album; assembly: GCA_963277665.1. Taxonomy (NCBI): domain Eukaryota; kingdom Viridiplantae; phylum Streptophyta; class Magnoliopsida; order Santalales; family Viscaceae; genus Viscum; species Viscum album. The sequence continues at coordinate 1,846,287,465 of OY728158.1, read as the reverse complement.
AATAATTCAATCAATTTCATGATTAAATCATTAAAAATATTTTGGTCATTGATGTACAAAAAACTATAGATCCACATAATTCCATCAATATTACGTTTTTGGTACATAATACCCATTTAATCATGGATGTCCATGATTTTCTAGACCCACTAAAAACCAATCATGCATTTTATATGGTGTTCTTATTTATTGTAGTGTTGATCACTTAATCAAACTCTCTTATATGGTGTGGAATACTTATTCTTCATTGTGCTCATTGGTAATAAATTTGTTTCCTTACATTATAGTCTAGTCCACTGTATCCAACATATCTATTTCTACTCAAATGAAATATGCATCATGCACTTCATTCTTTATATATAATAACTAAAAACACATCACATAGCATAGTATATTCTAATCACACCGAATATAACATTTTTATTGGAAACAAAATCCAACAAACATAATCAGATAATATTATATAAATGACATATTTCACAAATCAAAACAACTTTAAAATAACCTATTGAGGTCAAAACTCACTTAAACATAATGTATTACCAAGAGATATAAGAATAATTGTCGATTCTGGCATCATGAAACCACTATTCTTCAGCCACCATTTGAGGGTGCCAACTAAAATATAATAGCCCTGATCACTCGGATTTAGGTGTCTATGAAATAAATCAAGGTGTAGTGAGCTATTAATGATAAAGACGAATATTATATCCACAATTTTTTTGAATAATTTTTCTAACATACTATGGCACCAACCAATGTGTCATCTTATATCCCTATTCATGTATAGCTAACATGTCAGTATATTTTGACATTGAATAGTGGGAATCCACATATTATCAATACTGCATATGAATATCATCAACATATACTAATGGAAAAAAGAGATAATTGAATTGGATGTATATTAATAATTAATTTAATATTTATACAATTAAATCCTAGGAATATTAAATTATCATATTAATATCCCACCTCACACCCTTCTAAACTATAAATATATTTTAGTAGTGATAGGAAATATTTAAATGTAGGTTCTAGAAATCACATATTAATAAGAATATATCTGTATTCTATCCATTGGAGCTATGTGTGAGTGTATGAACAATAGTAGAATTGCTTCTCTGGAGAAAGAAAATATTCTTTCTACAATGAAAGTGGATTATGATTATATTTAGATAAGTAGAGAGACAATGGGTAAAGATATTATTCCCACTCCAAATAGGGTGGGTCGGTATATTACATCAAATTTTTTCGTGAAGGAAAATATTCTAATCAATCAGTGATATCATATCCCAAGAAATATAAAAAGAGAAGACCAATAACGTTATATCTTGACGTCTGACATGATATAAATGCATATTGCAGCTCTAAAATATGAATGTATATATTAACATCTATATGAAGAAATATATGATAATACACATATCCCATATCCAATTTTGATGGTTTTCTAGCATATCTCAATGTTGGATTAACATAATAATCAAGTGAATTACCATATTTCAACCAATGATGAACGGTATGTTCTGAATGCCATCCAAAGGCTGAATCATATTCGTACCCATAGTTTATAATATTTTCATCATATCTTAAAACTTTTCAAGTAGTATTAAGATATACTTATAACAGCCTAAGAGTGTAGTAGCCATACTTTGGTGGCTTCTTAGTAGTGGTATCATATCACTAGTTGGACCGAAATAACATGTCAGACTATTCTGGCATTGATACATGATAAGGATTGTTCATATACTTTACTCAATGAAATTATTTTGGAAACAATACATTGTGATATAACAGTTACCCATTGACCCACTGACTATTCATATGCTCTAGATGGTAATTCATAAGTTAGAGGTCCTCCCAGGGGTATCACATAGATTTATTGCGGGGATCCTACCACTAACATCCATTATGGAAACCCTTTCCATCATTGTTTTGCGACGATGTGTGGAAAAACATGTGCTACCTGAAGGTTGATTAGAGAAGGTTGGATTCTGCTTAATCACTCATATCAGGTGCACTGTTTTCATCTTTAAATTCCCAATGGTTCCATATCCAGTGACACGTGGACTTGCTTTCCAAAGGAATTAATTCTCTTGGTGATTTGGTCAGCGATGCTTAAGAACTCACATTGGTTAAGAGGATGGGAAGTATGGATCATCACACCCATTAGGGGGGAATTATTGCCTATTCCAGGACTCTCTTATAGATATAAGACGTATTCATATGTTCGAGAAAATTTGGTTTATACCAAAGCATAGTATCCATAGATTACTCTTTGTTGGAAATGGTCAGCTAAATGCATGGATTCAGAATCATTTAGGCCTGAGGTTTACCATCCCTCATTGGATTAATGACACTGAGGAGTTTAGACTCATTGAGACGGAACTGGATTGAAGCCCTGTAATTTTGAGCACTAGAGTTTATTGTCATCCAGGGGGACATATAATGACTTGATCGTTTGGATCGAACCCATGATACGGGCTTCCTACGTATCCTCGTGAGAGGAATCAGAATCCACATAGTTTGGTTTGGGTTGGGGATTATACCATGAGGCAGCCAAAGGAGGTGTGTGGATTACGTTCTGAGGTGGCCTGTGGTGTTTTTGAACCGACATGAAGGAGGTCGGAACGACCGGTTGTTAGGCTTGAACCTCGGGGACGCTTCATACGTACCCCACCTAGGAGACAAGTATCAAAGTCCATGTAGTTCGGATTGGATGGGGCTTATGCTATGAGAAATACTAAGGTGGTGGGGATTAAATCTTGTGGATTATTTATACATACCATACCTTAGAATGGATCAAAGTCCCCATAGTTCGGGATGGCAGAATACAGTTTAACGTCATGCGGGATGGGGGTGTTGTCATGGTGGAGTCTTACTCTAATCCCATGTGAGTCATGCTCGGTGTGAGAAACAAGAGGCAGTAAGGACCTGATGATCACATCGTGATGGGTGCATCCGTTGGAAGCAGAAAGGGGATTACACATGGCTAGCAGCCTGGGGAAATGATGATTCAGACGTACTCCTGGATGGAGGCCCGAATTGGTGACAAACCCCAATGGGAGTGGAATTTGGGAATGAATAAAGGAGGGATGTAGGTACTACCTCATGCAATAAGAACTATGGGCTTACACCAGGATGGTTGCCCTGAGAGATTGGGACTTACTCCAGGATAGAGGCCTGAATTGGTAACATACCCCAATGGGAGAGGGATTTGGGACAGAATAAAGGAGGGGTGTAGGTACCGCCTCTTGCAATAAGAACTAGGGTCTTAAACTAGGATGGTTGCCTTAAGATATTGGGACTTACTCAAGGATGGAGGCCCGATCACTCCCAGGAGAGGGGAGAAGTGCTCACCACTAGAATCCAAAGGAAACGCAATCGGGGTCCCCCAACCCATGCGAGTGGAGAGGCAGAAAGAGGACTCCCGGGTTCAGACCCTGCACTACCATGGGTATGTGAACCCAGGAATGTTTTGGGAACCCGCTTAAGGGCTAGAGAATCCCCTTTTCCCATTCCTACGATGGCTATGTGAACTCAAAGCGATGCGCTTATACGCCTGAAGGTTACATCATACGGATAGGGTTTCTGCAGGAAAGGCCTAAGCTCATGGATGATGAATAGGCCAATGAGGGTATTATGAAGGATCAGGATAGATTGGATGGATTTTATATGACTCAGGGAATGGGAACACCGAAGGAGTTGGTGGGCCACATGGGTGTATGAGGAGTGGCGCCCTTCGTGAAGGGGGGGGGCACGCGGCTGGAGAGGTTTTCTGCATACCAAGGTGGTATGCGGACTGTTCAGTATCCTGCATACCAGGGCGGTACGCGACATTGGGTTTGGCCTGGGTACCATGTTGGTATGTGTGGGAGTCCACGGGAGAAGCAGTGGCTAGGGGTGACGCACAGCGGGGGTTCATCGGTCAGGGCTTCACCTGCGTAGGAGGGTGCTATGCGGGGCATAGGATCAAAAAATGGGGCATAGACTCCCTGGTCCGCGGGGAGTACATCTGTGGTGGGGCACTGGCTCACGGTCCTCTTTTTTTGTTATTTTATGTTCTCGGTTCACTAAGTTGATATGTGTTTTTAAGTTCCTTATTAATTCGTTTACTGTTTCATACCTGTCGCGAATTAGAACTTCGCTGTTTGAGAAATCCTATGTTCCTTCCTCTAAAATTCTTCCACCTGAGTCTGATCTCTTCCTCTTCCTCTTTCTTCCTCTTGATGTCCTTTTATAGAGGGGGGAAAGAGATCTACTTGTGGTTATGAAACATCTTTTGCGGAGGCCCATTACAGAAAACCCGATTTATGGGTGACTTGTTCAAACCTCAACTCGCGGGGCATTGAATGCACCTCACTAGCGAACACCATCGGTTCAGGGGGGTGATTCGCAGCCGTGCATGGTTCCGCCTCTGTTCCACGAATGACTGCGTATGCAGTCCGAGCCGGTTTCCGCGTCTTACTGCTGGGGCGGTCCATGATGGAGGACCAGCCTAGTGCTTATCCTGCTTCTCACCCATGGAGGGTCCCAGCCTCTGTTCTGCGAACGACAGCAGTCCACGGAGGGGGCCGCATACTGAACCAGCCACATACCATCAATATTAGGCCAGTACACGGACCGGTTCATCTTTTTCCAAAATGTGAGTATTCTTCACATTTTTTTCCAATTCCTTGAATGAAATTGGGTAGAATCCTCTCTTGAATTAAGGGGATTCTCATTCTCCTTTTTGAATTTTTCAGGACCCTACAAATGAAACCAATTAGAATGGGGTCCAATCGGAACGAAGAGAACACTATTCCGATTTAGAGTGGTCCTGAAACATGGATAGTTTGTGGTAGGGTATTGGACCTAGTATAGGACCACAACTATAAATAAGGAGGCCCCAACCCTTTGTCATATACCTGATTCCTCATGAACACAGAGATATTATTTTTCATCTCTGCATTCTTGATCCTATGTGAAATTCCTTGTCCGTGAACCAACTTTCATTTCCGCAAACCATTCCTCGTTCACGCCTACCTTAACCCGCAGACCACTCTTCCAACCAAGAACTAAAACTTTTAATAAATTAAAAAGTATGCTACGACAGGAAACGTAGGAACTCACTACACCGTTTTGATGGTTTGCGGACTGGAAATCTTCCAAACATCAAAAATTTCATAAGTCTTCTGAACACAATTATTTAAATCCAGGATTGAGATTCCATTGAGCAGCTTGGTTCGTGGTTTTCTATCCAATTCTCTATAGGCTAGAGTAACGCGGACATCTACCGCAAAGGGTTTGTTCGCAGGATGCAGCCGTCGCGAACCACCTTTTGAGGCCTACTCTAGGACCCCGTCCTGAAGGCTCCTTGACAAAGTGCTTTTCCATATACTTGGTATTTTTGTCTATATTTTATTATTACTGACTAACCATTTTCCTGGTTTTTACAATGTAGTGAGAAAATATGGTTCCTCCTCGACCTTCACCTCGTCCTACTGTTGAGCCTCTTCTGATTGGTCCAGGAAGACTTCTAGCTATGATCCATAGAGCTGACAACATTGAAGAGGAACCTAGCCAACCTATCATTCCTGACGATGATGTTTTGAAGGATTTCTCTCTCCTGAACTTCTGGGCAATCCGTTATCGAATCGTCTTCTGCTTTATGGTTTTGGCCTTCATGACGACGTCACTATCCCCCTGTCTTCTCAGGTCTTCAGTCCCCTTGTTTGGAAATGTTTACAAAGTGCGCTCAAGTGAACCTCGCCCAGTCAGGAGAGATGGTCTTTGATTCTAATCCAAAAGACACTTTTATTTTGAGAGGCTACGTTTGGAATCAAAGTGATCATTACACAAAGGAATTATCCCGAGAGGCTGTTATCAAGAGTAATCCCTCCTTGATCAACCATCCCTGAGTGGATCCTGACGCGGGATGGATTCCCAGGTGGGATCTTTAGTATGGTGGGATTTTCTCAAATGACTGGGTCTGGGCCTTCTGGGTCCATTACCATTGCTGGGAATTTCCCAAGTCACAAGAAGCGGTAAATCTGTACTCTACAGTGTGGGCTTCCCATTTTTCTATTTACCAACCATCTTCAATCCATCCTGACCTGCTCAGTCACTGGTGTTCGAGCACTAACACATTCTACCATTACCATGGTGAATTTGGTATTAGTTAATGTGACATCTACCAACTGGGAGGACATCCAATCCATTGTGAGATTTATGAAGAGTTTCTTCCAACTCCTGACACATGGGACGATGCCAAACAGGTGCTTTCGTTGGTGAGGAATTTGCTGGATATGGAAGAGCGGTCACTAGGTCATCCCTTGAGTGCCCACTCTCTTATTCCCTAAAGCACCTGGATAGGGTTATTTCTGAATAGCCCTGGTCCTATAATGAAGATCAAGCGCCCCCGGACTCATCCTTCTCAACAATCATGAACTATCCCAGGTTCCTACTGGGTAGTTCTGGAGGAGGGTGACTACCTTTCATGGGGTTAGGAGGTGCGCCCTGGTTTTCCATCTATGCTCAAGATGGAAGGTCTTTTCTCCATGTTTTCTAGTGGTTGGCTGTTCCCATCTATAGATATCAACCGAGGTGTCAGAGCTTGCACCCTGATGATGGCAGCAGAACTGGCAGGAGGCCGCTAAGTGAATCTAGTTGTCCCCACTTTGGCTCATATTTATGAATTACTGAGCCACATGCAGGAGGGCGGGTCAACCTATCGTCTGAGTGGGCCATTTCAATTCTCATATGGTTGGGAAGAAGATCATTGTTGTCGTTATGAGTATCGTCATAACACAATCATCCTACTTCCTACCTTTCGACCTACACTTCTTGAAATAGTTGGAGTTCATCTGAAGTCCCTCAGCACTAATGAAGTCGTCAAGCTTCTGAGGGACTTTTCCCAATTCACTTTCACTCCCTAACCCACTCCTTCTGGCGTCATGGTTGACGACCACATGGGAAGATTAGAAGAGAGTTCATTTATGATTCACTACTGGATGGGTTTTTATTCGTACGGATTGATGGGGTTTCTCTGGGTGAGTTATACACCCCATAGAGTTCTTCTTTCCAGTTTGGATGTATGAAACTCCATGTTTCCCTTCCCCATCCTCGGGAACGAGGACTGCATTCGGCCTCTCTTCGTCAATAGTGGGTGATTTTGTTAAGGGAGGGATCTGATACAATAATTCCATTGCTTGACATAGGGGCAGCTACCAGCCTGTCCTTGGAGTATGCGACAATGTGGATAATGCATTATCCTGTTGGAGTCTTGGGGAAGGATATCCGGAAATTTCCCAAATTGGGGGTTACAGTGGCTGTTGTGCTTACCGTACCTTCATCTTCGACTTTGAGGGAGGACTGATTGATGGCTCGTAGGTGAAAGAGGCTCAGGGAATCTTCTTCTTTCAACCCTTCTGCGGCTGATGTTCAGAAAGATCCAATCCTTTTGGATGTAAATGAGTATGAACTAGTGACTTTGGGTCCCCATGATGTAATTACCGAAGCTCCACCAACTGATACTTGACTTACCAACTCAACCCCCAAGATCGAACCAAGCCTAGAGGCTTCTAACCCTCTAATTTCGAGACCATCCCCTAGTGCGCACATGTCTATACTGGACACAATGCTAGACTTCATTTCTATGCTATCTAGCATGGATACCAAAGATCCTCATGTCATGGCAGACCACCTAGTAGTGCGAAGGTGGGACTGGCCCCGGATTTGTGAGATTGTTGCCGAAACTCCTCTAGATGAGATAGCGACTAAAACTGAAGCCCTTCGGCAACTCTTTCTATGATTGGGGTCAGATGGGTTAGACTATCTACAACATCATTTCCTTGCCTGTCAGTTTGTCATTTCCCGTGGGGAGGATGCCGCTAGTGAACGAAAACATTCTCACATCACTGCCTCTCATTGTGGAACACGAGCCTTTGAGGAAGATATAATTAAGCTCCATCAGCTGATAGCACTAGAGGTGAACTCTCAAGACCAGTTAATAGCCCTATCTACTGCTCTACATGAATGTGAAGCTCGAGCAGTGATGTTAAGGGATCAGTTTTCATCTCTTACTGGTGACCTTAAAGCTAACAAGAAAGGGATCAATGATCTTCAAACGACGGTGAGGCATACTCGTTTGGTGGATGATGTTGAGGCCAGGGAGAAGGCCATGCTAGATAAAACATGCAACAACCTTCACCACACTGTTGTAGATATGATGGAGAGAGCGAGCCAGGCTCATTTTTGATTGCCAGAGCTATTTCCGTACATTCTATTTTACCTCTTTGGTTGCGGCAAATGAGAGACTCTGTCTTGTAGACATCCTCCCTTTTGTCCAAATGGAATAAAATTTGTTTTTAATCTCTCCTTGTTGTAAAATATTATTATTACCAGAATAGCTGTTGTATAAATAACAACTCATTAAATCAGAATTAATCATAATTTAGGAAAATGATAAAATAGAAACGAGCTCTATTTTTTGTGTGGACCATGGGATCCAGCGAGCATATTTTGACTATTTCTAGGATATTATAGAAATACCCCACAAATTTTTTTCCTTTTTCTTCCATACCCTAATTCATTCTTGGGACCATTTTTTGTGGACCTAGAAGGTATAGAATGACTTTTTTTAGGTCACCCTTTTCGGGGTTTTTTCCTTACGGGCTTTGCCCCTCTTTTTGTGAGTGGTTTAAAGTCCCACCGACAAAACTATCATTACTGATGTTTTAGGTCAAACAACATTGACCATCTATGGTGGGGAAAGGTCCTCGATGAGGTTTGTTTGATTAAATGATGTCTCAATACATTTCAGACGCACGTGGGGAGAACATGTTTAGATTTGAACAACATACAAGGCATGTCTCAAGGCATGGTAGCCGTATCGGCATGCATAAGTAGGAAAGCATTACCTAAGGAATAATTTCCTTTGTTAGACGGGCCAAGGGAGATCAATATGCAGAGCCCCTAAGGACATGGTATGAATAGTCATGCAAAGTTTTCCTTAAGTTATTGACAGTTCATTTTTGGTGGCTTGGGGACTTCATGGAAGTCCGGATTATAGGAACCACCATGGGTGGATTAATGAATAATGGAAAACTACCAGGGGTGGCATGGAAAGGGTATGTTATGTCTGAAAAGGTTTCGGAGCATCTATGTAAATTGGGAATGTGGACGAAGGGTACTTTTCCCATGCATTTAGTCAGCATAAAGGATGGTTGGATCTTGGCTTAGTTTTAAAGTCATGTAGCTTGGACATTTTTTAAAATGGAACGGATTCTCTGGGTTCTCATTAATCTCATCAGAGAAGTTCCAGCATATTCACGAATGGTTATGAAAGAGGTTTGTAAACTGCATCTCAAAGTGTTTTTGAATCTCGGGATGGGTATGAGGGATTAGAGGATTAGAGGCGAATGAAGAGAAGCACTGCCTGAGGAAATCGTGCCTTTGGTATAAGAGCCTTGGGCGATCAATATGCAGTGCCACTGAGGGCATGGTAAGCATAGTCATGCAAAGGTGTCCTTAGGTAAATATTCTATCGATAGCATAGAAACTTGAAGGACGTTGAGGTTCGGGACCACCAGGGGTGGCTTAAAAGGGTTGACCTCTTTATCATTACAAAGTATGGTTTATGAAAATAGGGTGCCTGAATTCGGGAGAAACATCTAGGCAAAACCTCCCGAGAATGGGTAAAGTCATCCCTTCTCATGTTGGTGTGTGATGGTGGTTTGTGCAGGTCTAGTATGTGAAATGAGGGATAGAAGAAGCCCTCTATTCCTAATGGAACTCATGAAGAATTCAACCACGCAGTTTAACGTCATGCGGCAATGACAAATGGAATTACTATTATTACCAAATACATGTAGTTTAGCGTCATGCGGCGAGGACAGAGGGCATTTTAAAATCCGTGCAGTTTAGCATCATGTGGTATGGATGGATTTAGTGCAGTTTAATGTAATGAAGTAAGGATGTCTTCCGTACAGTTTAACATCATGTTGTAATGTCTTAGTTTCAAAGGCGACTCTTGATTAGAATGTAACTGGACTCGAATATCACGGCATTTCCAAGACATGGATAGGGGTCGATGGTGTAAATTGTGGTTCTAGGGCTTCTTGGATCAAGAGAGATGATATGGGGGGTCTGAGACTGGTAAGCATATGGGGCTAGGAATAGTATCACCTAATGAAAACATGCCTTTGGTAGATGGGCCATGGGATATCAATATGTAGAGCCTCTGAGTGCATGGTATTCATCGTCATGAAAAGGTGTCCACGGGTCGATGACATTCCACTTCTGATGGACATGAATGATTATGAGGATCCGAGATTGTCTGGACCACGAAGTCTTCCATTTGGGAAAGAAATATCTGGATATGCTAGGGATATTCATCCTTGGTTGCTGCTAAAACTCAAAGAGTTCACTGCGCTAATTTATATTCTGCATGGGGTGTACCTTTACTCCAAGCATTTTAACTTCATGCGGTAAGGACAAAGTACTCTTAGTATAACAGTCAGAGAGTTCAGACCCTTGGGTGACTATTGCAACAATCACCTAGAGGGAAATTGAGTTAGGATTCTCTGGTATACTCTGAACTGGTGTGAGGGAATGGGGGTGTAAACTATAACTCGGGGGTTTTCCAGATCCTGATATATGGTATGGGGGATCTGAGGCCAGAAAGCGTACGGAGCTTGAAAGAGTATCACCTGAGGAAATCTTGCCTTTGGTAGATGGGCAAGGGGCTATCAATATTAAGGTCCACTAAGGGCATGGTATGCATAGTCATACAAAGGTGTCAACAGGTCGATGAATTTCCACTTTTGATGGGCATGGATGATTATGAATATTCGGGATTGCTCATAGCACCATGTTCAGCATATGGGGATAAGGGTGTCCAAGCATATAAGAAACTTCTTCACCACAATTTCCCGTTGAGTCAAAGTATATCATCCCTGGCTTGACGTTTGTAGATGCAGATCATCATGTGAACCACAGGCGGTTACATAGGCTAACCAGGTTGGGATACCCCGAAAATGTTTGGATGTGAGGGGGGGATGAAATTGTAATCCACTTATCAACAAATGTTTGGATCAGGAGATATGATATGGGGGCCCTGAGCCTGGTAAGCATACAGAGATAGGAAGAGTATCACTAGAGGAAATATTACCTTTGGTAGACGGGCCAGGGGCTACTAATATGCAGAGCCGCTGAGGGAATGGTATGCATAGTCATTCAAAGGTGTCCATGGGTCGATAAATTTCCACCTACGATGGCCATGAATGTCTACGAAGATCAAAAATTATCCAGGTCGTGGAGTCTGATGTTTGGAGAAGATGCATCCAAACGTTCGAGGAGTACTCTTGTTCCGTTTCCCCGTATATCTTAGGTGGGTCGCGACACAGTCCATGTAGTTTAACGTTATGTGGTGAGGATGAAGTCTTTGTAGTTTTAACATCGGACAGTCCAGAAAAAATCCATACAGCTTTAACGTCGTGCGGTGATGATTAAGTCCATGCATTTTTAACCTCATGCATTGAGGATGAGGCTGAACTGATGTGAGAAGGGGACTTCGTGCAGTTTAACGTCATGCAGTAAGCATGAGGATTATATATACCTGTGTTTCCTTTTGTTGGAATATGGTCTAGGAGATAAGATCTTGACTTTTCTATGTATCCATCGAGGGTAGGAATCAAGGATCACGTAGTTCTTTCGGTGGATACACCTCGTGCGGGTCTGGTCTGTATTGGGGAAAGGAGCATTTTTAGCTTCATTTGGGGTGGCTGGGCCATAATATGGGATTCTGGCATCACTATGTATCCTTCTAGGGTAGGAATCAATTCGTATGTAGCTCTTTAAACGATAGTACACCTCGTGCAGGTCTGGTTCGTACATGGGGGAATGGGAAATTTCAACCGTTCTTACCATGCAGTTTAATGACGTGGAGTATGGATGAGGAATACACCCTATGTAGGTATGGTCCGTACACAGGGGAAGATGGAATTTTTAATACTTATTTGGGGAGGTTGGGAAAGGATATGGAATTCTGGCATCGCTACATATCATGCGAGGGCAGAAATCAAGCCTCACATAGTTCTTTTGGAGATTACACCCCGGGCGGGTCTGGTCCGTACGGGGGAAAGGAACATTTTTAGATTTATCTGGGGATGGCTGGGCCAGGATACAGAATCATGGCGTCACTACATATCCTACAAGGGAAATAATAAAGGCATACATAGTGCTCTGAAATCCGTGCAGTTTAACGTCATGTGGTGAGGAAAAATACTCTTAGTTTAGGGTCATAGAGTTTGGGCTGCTGGGGCTTGGTAGTTTAAAAGCCTGCAACTCGGACAACAGGTGATTGGTAGTTTAACATCCTATACCTCAGATGGCAGGCGCTTGGCAATTTCACATCTGGCATCTCGAATGACAGGCGCTTGGCAGTTTAACATCCTACAGCTTGGATGACAACTGCTTTTGGTTATGCGGAATACTTCTTCAGAAATCTCACATTCGTAGGGGAAGTATTGAATTGCTCGTCCCTGGAGATCAAGGAATATGATCTGTTAGAGTAGACCTTGTGTATAACTTATGGTCCCTCCCACATGGGATCCAGCTTTGGAGGTTTCATTCCTGGTATCATTGCGGTCCGGAGGACCAACACCAATTCTCCTTCCAAGAAAGACCGAAGACGAACCGTTTTATTGAAGGGTCGTGCAATCCATTTTTGATATACTTATAGATGGTGCAATGCATGCAAACACTTATCATCTAGATATTCAAATTAACTTAGCCATTTTTCTGAATTCTTATCGTCGGATAACTAATCACAAATGGAAACACAGAGCGAGGGAAATTGGAGTTCAATGGGTAGGACTGCTTCTGTTCCATATACTAATGAGTACGGATTAGACCTAGTAGCGGTGTAGATTCTGGTTTGATAAGACCACAATGGATGAAGGATTTTATCCGGACATGACTTCCTTTTTTTGACCACCATTTTCTAGGTAATGTTGGACATGGTCTTGATGAAATCCTTGATCTGTCCGTTGGCCGCTACATGGTAGCAGGATGAGTGGTTAGCCTTGATACCATATTCTTGGTATATTTTCTCTAATTCCGGAGACCAGATATTGGTGTCGTTATTCGTCAGTATGGTATGAGGGATGCTAAATCTTGTGATGATATTGGGTTTCACAATGCTGACAATGTTTATTGCCCCACCTTCCTTGAGGGGTACAGCTTCTTCCCATTTGGAAAAGAAGTCGGTTTCTATGAGGATATACTTTAGTTGTTTTGCTGTGGTGGGAGGATATGGTCCCACGAAGTCCATTCCCCAGATGGAAAATTTCCAGGATTACTTTTCCTGATGAAGTAACTCCATGGGTTGGTGAATGAAGTTGTCATGAATTTGGCAGGAGTAGCATTTTGCGGTAAAGTGCTCGCAATCTCGTGCCACTGTGGGCCAATAGTACCCAAACCTTTGAACCTGATGGGAAAGCTTAGACCCTGACTGGTGTGCTCCATATACTCAGTCATGCACTTAAGTAATGATGGAAGCAGTTTCTTCTCCATCAATACATCTGAGGGGGATTCCGCCGAGGCCTCATTTGTAGAGGACATCTTGCTAACCTGTTCTGCCATATAGGACAATGTTGATTCCCCTTCTTCGTATTTTCTCTCGTTCATCCTTGTTTGATGGAAGTTATCCCCGTTTAAGGTAGTTTGAAATGGGGGTCATCCAGTCGGTGGCAGGAGCACATGGTTCAGGGACAGGACTAACATCGTTGATTTCTTCTGTCTTAGTCTGAACAAATGGCAAGACCATTCGACGATCAGAAATACTGATAGTTGTTTCATCCCATTCTGGGTCAGCTAGGGTTGTGGCCGCATTAGCTAATGCATCGTCCTGGGCATTTTGTGATCAGAGAATATAGGTCAATGTTGGTTCTATGGAGAATTCCTTTATTAGCCCTCATACATAGTCAAAGAGGGGAATCCGCTCCTCCTTTTCAATAGCAAATCCATAATTGACCTACTTTATTACCAGTTCTGAGTAACCTTTTACCTTATGGTGTTGTACTTGTTCCTGGAGTGCGAGCTCAATGCCAGCAATGAGGGCTTGATACTCCGCCTCATTGTTTGTACATCCTTCTGACAGGAGGAAGGAATGTGGAAAGACTGCCTTTTCTGGGGACAGGAGTATTATCCTCAATCACACCGTGTTAAATTTGGGATCATCCATTCTATTCCCAGTTGGGCTTCGGTATGCGCCAACGATGTACATTTCCCATGTTGGGAACCCCTCTTGGACCGAGAAGATTTCTTCATTAGGTAGCTCGATGTCTGGTGCGGTGGTCCCAATCGAGGGTTGCTTTTCCAGAAAATTTTCAAATGCCTTGATTTTGATGGATTTTTTAGGCATGAACCAGATGTCAAATTGATGCAGAATTACCGCCCATCGGGATAGGCACCTGGGTAGCATCAGATGGATGAGGATATACTTGAGATGGTTACTACATGAGACCAAATAAACTTCATGATGCCGCGGATAATGTTGCAATTTTTTAACTGCAAAGACCAAGGCCAAAAAACTCTTCTCGAGGTTTGAGTATCGAGTTTCAGTGTCAATCATGGTTCATCTGAGGTAATAGAAACAGTTTTCACTACCGGTATCATTTTTCTGTGCGAGGAAGGCCCCCATTGACCATTCGAGGGATTTCACGTATATGATAAGGGGTCTCCATTCAACCGAGGGCATGATCACTAGTAGGGTTAAGAGGTACTTATTTAGACTGTCGAATGCCGCTTAGAAATCATTGTTCCATTGGTACGTAATCCCCTTTTTCATTAACCTGGTGAAGGGAAAACATTTACTCACCAAGTTGGCTATGAACTACCTAATGTAGGCCAAGTGTCCTTGGAATCCTCTCAACTCAGTGAGATTACGGGGAGGTGGTAATCCAAGGATAGCCTTTTGACTTTTCTGGGTCGACTTTGATGCCACGATGGCGTATGACAAAGCCATGGAATTTCACCGATGTAACCCCAAAGGTGAATTTCCATGGATTTATCTTTAGGCTATGTTATCAATGTTTTTTAAAGATGGTTTCAAGGTCTGACAGGTGATCTGATCACTATCTTGATTTGACCACCAATTAATCCATGTATCATTCGATGAATATCCCCAAGAACGGTTTTAAGATACAATTCATCGTGCGTTGATATGTGGCGCCCATGTTCTTGAGACCAAAGGGAATTACCCTGTAAGAGAATACTCCTTAAAGGGACCTAAAGGCAGTGAATTCATCGTATTCTCGGGCCATCCTGATTTGATTATACCCAGAATAGCCATCCATGAAGGAGTGAGCCTCATACCCTACCATTGCGTCGATTAATAACTAAGTGATCAGGACCGAGAAATCATCGTTCAGGAAATGCTGACTGAGATCTCTGAAATCAATGTAGACATGGATTTGTGTATTCTTTTTATTGACGGGGACATTTTTGGCTTTCCAGATGGGGTATTGTACCTCCCGAATGAATCCTTCATTAATTATCATGTCGATTTCAGCCTCTATTTTGGCCGCATGTGTGGGGTGCATCCTTCTAGCGACTTGTTTATAAACCCAGTAGTCTTCTAGTAGACCTAAATTGTGTGTTGCCATTTCAGGATCATGTCCCAACATTTCTGTGTAATTCTAGGAAAAAACATCCCGATGTTGCTTCATGAAAGTGTTATATACCTAGTTCTCCTTAGGAGACATTGTTGTACTAATGAGAGTGGGCCACGGTTCTTCCTCAGTATCCAGGTTTATTTCCTTGAGCTCATCCACAGTGGTGGAGATACCTTCCTCTAATGAGGGAGGTGCATCACTGAGGTCGTCCTCCTATTCTACCCCCTCATTCTCATCTTATTAATCTGACAGGGGAAGAGTTCCCAAAACGCGCATGTGGTTTCATAAGGAAAATTGGATTACTCTTAAATTTAATCTCAGAATCCGAAATATGAGACCACAGTTGAGTCAGTAATGTATTGTTTACCCTAAGCATGACCAAAAATAGGTTAGCATGGTGTGTTTGTATATCTCACCTGTTAGTGGTATGCTTAGTTTCCTAATTAATTAAATAATTTTATTTATTTATTATTTTCAATAAATATACATTTTATAGGAATACATTCATAGATATATTCCTAGGGTTATTGTCATAATCTTAGGATCTTTCGAGAGGTTCTCCTTCCTCTTTTCATTAGTGAATCAAATCAGATGACAAGAAAAGTCTAGATCAGAACATACTATGATGTATTGAATGCAATGACGTAATTTGATCATTTTTTACCATTTCCATTGATTATGAATGATCCAATCTCCAAGAAAGACATATCAATATACAATTTAGGACCTTCAGTATTAAATTTATTGATCATATTTATCGCTTTCTTGGATCTAATTTAATTTCAGCCTCTTCCATCTCATATGTGATGATTAATTTGGTTGTTAAATTGTTTTGTGACCCGGATTATTCCCATTCATGACCATTGTCCAATAAATCATGGATGATATCTTCAAAAAAATTATCTCTTTCCTCTTCAAACCTAATTTCTGTGCATTCGTCATTGGCAGGACATCATGTCCCTTGTTTAAGGTTGTCAGGAAGAACTAAGCCTGGTCAATCCATAAGAATCACAACACATCAATGAGAAACTGATATATTGATGAATCAGAAATAGATCTATAATTGTTTTGGGTAGTAAATGATAAGTTGGATTATCGATAAGAAAACCCATGGTGGTAAAAAGATCATTGGTGTACTGTGTGAGCGATGAACCCACCATGATCAATGGAACCAACTTGCTATCCATCGGATGGTTAATGATGATATATCTATTGTAGACATGATGATTACTGGGATAAATATGGCTAAAATCAGTGTTAAAGAGAAGATTTAGTGCATGGGAGGTAGAAATGGATAACTGTGAAAAAACAAAATTACATGTTGTGTGTCGTTATGAAGACACACCATGAATCCCCTTGGCTGTGAAGGTTAGGGTTTTATATAATCATAAGGATGGCAGGCTATGTATCCCTCCAACATGTCATATACCTCATCCCTGCGTGGAAAAGGGGTGTGGTGGATCACATGATCCTGAATCCATGTTGGAGTACAAGTACAGTACAATGGACTTGAATAGAAGTACATGGACACATGTTTAATTACATGGACATGGCTAGAAGAACAAGACCATGTCCCAAATATTTTTGACACACCGTGTAATCCACCTAAATACCAAGTACATCTACACAGACTGGGTGTTGTGTGTCGGTCGAGGACATGGATAGTTGTTGGATTGGTACAACATGTTGTGTGAGTCCTCTCACACACCATGTACCTGTTGGTTACATTTGAGGAAACAACAACCCATCATATCTCTTTCATTTCAAATGATATGTTTTTTTTCAAGTATCCTATCCGAAGCATTTTTACGTGTAGAATGTGATGGTACCCTTTTCTATGGATTTTGAGATATCATGAAAATATTACTAATAATGATTATTATTGAGGAAAATTTTGAAGATGTAAATGACCAGGCAGAGTCACCATAGGCATTATTTAGAGTGGAACCCCCTATTGTTTTTTGTGTCGGTCCTCCTGATCTACTTAAAGAGTTGAACCCCCTAGCGAATAAGGAGAGGTTCTAAGATGAAAATAGTTTAACCCGAAATCATTCTTGGGTCCGAAAACTCAAATTTGAGTGACACTCCCCCATGGATAGGGTGTGGGTCCTCAATAACCAGAGTTGAGCCCCTTGTCACAATAAGGGCATGGGTCCTCGACCTAGAGAGCAGAACCTCTCATCTCCTTGGGTGTGTTTCATATACATACTAATTGGATCAACCTATCATCATAGTGAACAATTCCTCATTAAAGTTTAATGGAATCCATCATTATCTTGGGTGTGGGTCCTTTATGGATACATTCAATGTGTATCCCACCATAACACACTACGACACACATCCTGTACTAGGATTTTGTGGACCCATGACTATGAATCATAGTTAGGAGGAATGGTTTGACATAAATGGATTGTTTTGGAAAGGTGTACGAGATGAGAATCATTGATGGATGTTTCAAACATTTGGAAACTCTTCTTCTTGAGACGAGTTGTGATATGTAGATCCATTTATATATCTTTTGGGTTTCATTTAACTAATAATATACATGTATACTTCAATATATGTACCTTGGGATTTGAATACTTTCCAACCATGTATTTTTAAGACACTTGGGGTATGACACATTCTTTTCATGTTTATATTCTCATAGTTGGAAGAGTTCACTCTCCTGATAAGGAAGGAAAATACTCAACCATTAGTTTTTTTACTGACCATGTTGAGCCGCATATTCTTAGATGTCCTTACTCCCTATCTCCCTTTGTTTTGAGCTATTCTCTTTCACTAATCCATGTTTACTACCTATTTTCTTCCAATCATGTTGTATCTATTACTCCTCCCACTTCATATTTCAAGGATTCATTTTGGGTATGTATATACACACCCCGTTATGGTCTTTTCCTACACGTTTCATGTCTTATATAGATGATGTCTAGGTCAACATGGACTTCAGAGTAGCTTAGAGAGATCTAGTACTTTGGACCATCTAGGGTGGTTGCAACATGGAGATTAGGAGTGTTATACATTACTGTTTTTTAGGTTGAGATCTATTTCTTATTAGGAATTTATTTTCCCCTTTAGTATTTAGTTTAAATTATCATACTCTTGTATTGTCTTGAGGACTCACTTGCATATTTTCTAGCTTAATATAGTCAATATTTTTCTATTATTCCTCTACACTTATCAATTGATATGGTTGTGTGTTTTTCTGTACAATAAAATAGTAAATATCCTCCCTATGATAATTATACCTTCATCTCTGGTCACCAACCCTAGGCATATGGAGGCCAGCTTGGGGTAGGTGTTACTCGATCTCTAGTTTAGTTTGGGTATTTATACTAACACATCAGTTCCATAATTTCAAATTTTACACTCATCATCCCCAATATAATCATAAATTCCACATATAGTCCATAACATTTAATGAAAATTGATTGCGATATATTAAAAGGACTTGACCTTAACTAATGATAGGCTAATCTCAATCAAATCATAGAGAACACACTAACCCCTCTAAACTAGTCAACAAAATACACAATACATGAGAGTGTATAATGATTAATTATCATCATAAGGATTACTTTTTTATAATAAAAACACAATCTCAATGAACCATTCGACTTCAGAGAAAAAAATACTAAAGCACCACAAGGATACGTACTCTGTCAAATAAACCCCTTAACATCCAAATCATTTATTTATGCCTCCATCTATCAACACTATACATGATATGTCCTATAAGATGGAATACATACAGTATTCATTACTAAAAAATAATTGGAATGAAATTAATAAAAAAAATATTGGTAACTATGAGAATTACATAGTAAATATATCATTAATGGTGTGTAACATTGTAGGAAATATCATTAAATAAATCTTCACATTCTATATAATGACATTGCTAAAAATATTTTGTAATCTCAACTCGAAACTAAATGTTTTGTCCTATACAAACCACCTATATATCACAGACCCATTATAGATATAAGTATCAACCTAAATATATTTATATGCTACCCATCAATGAAAATTGATTATATGGGATAATTAATTTACATATTGACCCATCATTAGGATCATGTAAAAACTACAGATCTCAGGCATAAGGAAATTCTAAGGAAATCTATTGCTTCAAGTAGCTATATAATACTCTTAATGACGCTAAATACCCTTGAAAAATATCCCTCGTCAAATATTGATACATTTCACCCAGTATATGTTCTCATTACATATCAATCATCAATAAATAAATTGAGAACATAAAAAATAATTTGATACACCATTTTGAAAAAAAGTAGATGCCTAAGAAGAATATACTAAAATCATTACTCGAATATTGTTGGATCAAAATCACAATAATTAAGAGTAAGATTAATAACATGTAACTAACATAAAACTCATCCCTGATACCCTTCCTAAATCCCCTAAAATGTACCTTCTTGCTTCTTATTCTTCCCTTGTCACATGGAACCACAACTTTTACCCTAACCTGAATTTTGAGTGGAACTAAAGATACCATACTACTGTCATATACCTTATCTAGATTTAGAAAACTATGTATGTTTTGGTCCTCAATCATTATTTTATTGATGTTCAATCCTATAATGTATTTGTAGTTACATTTGTATTCCACATAATTCATATCTCTCTTAGTGACAAACTACACTGAGAATGAATAGGTCATCGCCCTCAATATTGATTGCACTCCATGAAATATATACTCTTTAGTGGAGATTGAACACACATGTCACTCTATCCAACAAATTTCATTCATGAACCATCACATATATACACCATACGTTCTAAGGATCGTCTATTCTTCTAATTTATAGAATCCAACTAACTATCCCACTTACCCTCATTCACGTTCCACATATATATGAGTTCCAGATTCAAAACCCCAAAACAATGACTGTTGAATCACATTAAAATATACATTAATAAAATATCTCAATGTTTCAACAATTCTCATATCTCCGGATATCGTATTCGTATAAAACATTAATTCATGTTGTTGTCTATCAGTAATGTTTTCTATTGAATCCTTATCTTACATCCCTATCAAGGTAATTTATATGATCTCCTAATCACTATTCAAACTCATATATTATAGAATGAACTAATCATAAAACTATATCTAGAAACACTTATATATAATAAGAAATACTAGCTTTCATACCCTATAACATCCAACACAAACATCACTATTCCATATAGAAAAAATTCATCCCACTCCACTCTTCTCTTCGGGAGCATCTTAATTTAGTTAAATATAGATTTAATTGACTCCACCAAGTGATAAGTATCCTAGGGTAAATGCTAAAATTTATTCATCGGTTGTTAATACATATAGAACACCCATGATAGATCTGAATTAGAAGTTAATTATTATAGATTCTCCCAATACATAGGCTTTATGGATTGTAGGTTTCTTTCATGGAGTTGATAACCCATCATCAGACCTGGTGCAAGAGGGGAACCTAACTCAATCATCAATGGGTTATGTTCATTTAAACCCTATTAGAATTCTACTTGAGTTCATCCTAGAGGCATCACTCTATAATATATAAAAAATTCCTCAAAATGCATTATATGTTAGCTTTATGTATCATTACTCATAATAAGTAGTGAGAGGCATTAACTATTTGTTACACTATATACACTCTACATATCATAAAATTATCACATCGTAGTTTCTCTCCCTAACCTCATTTACCCCAAAATATGTTCATAATCATATACTCAAAGGATTCACATAATTTAATTTATATTTCCCTTAATAAGGGTGACAAAACTAGGGTTCAATTTAATGAAATGATAACAAGTAGTTATAGAGTAAACAACATGATATGTTTTTATTAAAATTTAATTTAATAGATATCATTTATAAAGAAGGATGTTATTCAATATAAATAAAAATTAAAAAATATATTGAATTGTTTTGATAATATTACACTAACATAATATATTGGAAAATTCCATAAATATTCTATTGAAAGTTTAATGAATTGATCAATATATCGTAAAAAAATACTCATAGGACTTCATGTGAATGGAATTTTAATCATTTATGTGTGATATGATTCATGAATTCACACCCTATTTACTATTTGGGATAAAAAATTCAAAAAAATATTATCAAAGTGAAATTTATTTGATTAAATAAAGTAATCCAACCATAAATGTGGAACCAAGAATAACAATTCCATTCATGGTACCTCATAATTTCCACAATATGGGGATATATATAACAAAGAAAAAAAACATCACATCTCTTTAAAATCATGCTCAAATAATAATGAAAATAATAGGAGATTGGGATCTAATTCCAAATTCTAATGTCTTGGATACAATCATTCTACAGTAACTAGATAAGTGTACTAAATGACCCAAGGAACATCTCCCATTACACAAGAGGCTACCATATTTTAATGAGGGACTAACAAAAATTTTGGGTTGACTAAACGCTTTGTAGAAGATAATATTATATAATATTCCAATTATTAAAAAAACATATTAAAGGATTCTATAATTAATAGAATTCACAGCTCAATTCCGTTAAATAAAAAACCTCATAAATGTTATATTTATATGATTTTTTAATATTCCATACAATTGATATAAAAATATTCATGATCCCCATGGGTGAAATTTATACATCAAATCCAAAATAATCAAAAAAATTAAAAACTAGAGGGATCCTCCAATAATAGTACTGATTCACATCCTAGTCCCATATTTTATTATCCATCATAGTTACCTAGTTCATCCATATATCATAACATCCATGACCTTGAACAAATCAATAACCATTAATTTGAATTGGTCACACTTAAAAGATCATGTATCATGGGAGTATATCTTAGAAAGCCCCGTCCAGTGGTGTCCCTAAATATATCCACTCTAAAAAGTTTTCATGATGATGTTACATAATTAAAAACATATGTATAAGTAAATTAACCACATTTAATCCTTTTATTCTATTACTGTACTCAGGATTGACTGTACAAGATTAATTTGGTGTTGACTATTTTGAACATAATACATAACCACCAAGGGGATCCACATTCCACCTAGGAAGGCATATATTTCCCTAGAACCATTACCAAAATAACATTATATATCGGATCCACATCCTACCCAAGAACATTTACATTAAATAACCTATAAGTAATATTAATGAGTGAAGAAGTGAAATCCAAAAACTAAATGGACAAATAAAAGGTCACCCATAGAAATATGTCCCAACCTAAAAATAATAAGAATATATTAAATATAAAAGATCCATGTTGTTGATATCGAAGTCTTGACCACTATAAGTTGTCAAATTAACCCAAGTATCAATAAGATCTTATAATACCTATTTCAACCCATCCATTATCTTTGTGGGACTTGAAAAGTATGGGAAAATACCATGGATGAATGAATATATACATTCCTAGTAGGACACCTCAAATACTAATGAAGGATAAATAAAAGATATTATATGATTACTCCACACAACCTAAAAATGATGTCAACAAAACAAAATAACACACACACACAGATATATATATATATATATATATGATCATATAAGAATCAAATATTGTAACAGCCCAAGATTTTATAAAAAAATATTCTTTTTAATTTTATTAATGTCTTGTGTTGTACGCTACACCAAAAGGAGCTTTCACAACACGCATCCTTGACTTGACTTGCATTACACGCAATCGCGACCTTCCTCGATAGCGTGTGTAGTACGCAATACCGAGTTTCACTAAACAACGATATGCTATAAAAATATTATTAAAACTAGCCGTTATGAATAGTAATAACCACTTTTTGAAATCCAGTAAATCTTATTTTTCAAAATGAACTTTATTTTTGGATTCGGAGTATCGAATTTTGCCTAAGGTGAAATTTTGGTACTTTTCGGATAACTTTCATATTCTGATGAATAGTGAAAATTACTAAATTATAATTAAAAACAACTTTTTTAATCGAAATAATTAATAGTGATAAATCATTAATTTGAGTGGTTTTAAAGTATATTTAGAATATATTTTTACAATTTAATACAATGTTGGTCATTGGATGTAGTTTCACATTTAAACTAGACATAAACAAGTGTCAATCTTTTGATAGATATTGTTTCTTAAAAACACGCTATTTGTTTTAACAGCGGGATTTAATTATAAAATTAATTAATGCAACTTTTATGTTATGAATTTGGTAAAATAGACTTCATTTTTGAATTCGGAATATGAAATATAGCTTGGGATGAAATTTTGGCATTGTTCTGAAAAACATCAATTTTTGATGAATAGTGAAACTACTAAGTGGTAGATTAAAAACTGAATTTTGCATAAAACTTAATTTTACCGCTTCTGTGAATGGAATTTCAAAAATCCGAGAGACACGGTTAATATCAAGGACTAAAATGTGGTTCAATGAGATGAAAATAATTTTTTGGTGAATAGTAACTTTTTACTTTTTTTACCACGGTTAATAGTAAATAAGGTAACTAAGGGTAAATATGATATTAATATTACCCTAACACATGTCCTAATTCTATTGGACAAGTGTAATTCGACCAAAAACAAACTTAGGAATAAAATATGACCATTTAGGCCCACTTGGATTAGATTAGGACATTTATTATTAATTTATTTAAAGAAGGGTTAAAATAGTTAAAATCAAAGTTTAATAAGTAAATCATTTTTAATATGGGGTTATACATAAGCTAAATTCGATTGTAAATATTCATTAGAAAGCTAAAAAGATTTCCTACATGATGGAATTTTATTTGTAATTTTTAGGCATAAAATAATTTAATTTATTTATGACACAACGATGATGCAGTAATTATCTTATTAATGAAATATTGACATAATTGATGTTATAAACACCGAAATAAATGTAATTTGAGATTTTTTATGAATTCCACTAATTTTATAGGTTACTATGATATAGTAATGTTGATTTAATCAAATTGGTTCGAACATATAATTCTGTTATGACTTTCACAAAAATCATATATCAAATAGTGTCAAAATTGACACAAAATAGTT
The DNA here is from genome assembly GCA_963277665.1 of Viscum album. Taxonomy (NCBI): domain Eukaryota; kingdom Viridiplantae; phylum Streptophyta; class Magnoliopsida; order Santalales; family Viscaceae; genus Viscum; species Viscum album. Next base: position 1,846,262,750 of record OY728158.1, on the reverse strand, counting down.
TTAAAATCAAATATTATATTATTAATTGTTATTTTATTCCTAAAAATCTAAGGTTCGGCCAAATGACTTAGATAAGGATATATATATTAATAATAAACAATTTGGGGTTCGTTTGTCATGTTATAGTAAGTGTATTAACCATATAGTGAAAGAAAACAAAAAGACACGGTAAAAGTTAAATTATTTAACTTAGAGTTAAATCTAATTGATAAGGTTTAAAATAATATCCAAACATATCTAAATCTTATTGGTTGATGGGATTACAACCCTATCTCATCTAATCTTCGAATATGAGTCATTTTTGGAGGTTTTTAAGTGGGGTTATATTTATTATAAATTAATATTTTTAAGAATTCCTAAGGTGCCCCTCTCCTCCCCTATAAAAGGACACCTCCTTCCCCCTCCTCCTCACACCAATTTGAGCACTCAAGCTCGGCCAACCCCTGCCAAAATCTCTTCTCCACTTCCCTAGCAACATCCTATAGGTTCTGGTCTTCCTCAAAGACCAATTCTAGTGCCCTAAGAGGAGGTCTCAAAGAGGCACTTCAAAGAAGAGGTAATTACCGTTACCAATTCTTTCATCTTTATTTCTTCTTCCACTTCTTCTTCTTAGGTTGTTTCATTATGAAGTAATAACATCAGTATCACTAATATACTGATATGTTATTATAAGTATGAAACAACCCTATTTCACCATCTATCCATCCTACGGAAAAAGAAATCACCGCGCGTGCGTACGTACGGAATACCGTCTCCACGCCGTGGTGTAATCTATTTTCCACCACCACCTTACATGGATGGGTATAATGGTGTAAAGAATAACTATACATAGTTATTACAACATAATATTGATTCTGATATATTGTATAATACACTCCAATTCAATTCAATATTTATAGAAATGATATCATCGCTCGTGCGTACGTACGGAATACCGTCTCCACGACGCGATGAGATTCATTCTCCATGTTAACCATTTAAGAATGATTATAATGTATATATAAGAAATAATAATGAAATATATGACATTATAAATCTACTGGATTTATGTATATATATACATATGTATGTCATCTACTTACTTCCATTTCAAGACAATAAGGAAAGGAAAACAGTGTTCATGCGTACGTACGGACTACCGTCTCCATGAACGGTGTTTTTCATTTTATTTATCTACCTATTATATATATATATATATACTGAATATATATGATATATAAATCATATTTTATATTCTGGAAGTAAGTAAATCATGATATAAGTAATAATGATTTCAAGAACAACAAGTCAAAACACCTACGATAAATGAAACGATTTTACCCAAAACGCTTCTTTAACATGGAATTTACAAAAGAACGGGTAATATAATGTCATAAGTGAACCATATATGATATCATAACAATGAGTATGATTCTGTAATAAGTCAATAACATGATTTAAATCATTATACAGGAGGTTTGGACACTTACAAAGCAAGTCGGACCTAAGGTAAGGGAAATATCACAATCTCATTTTTATCCGAGATTGTTTATTCGTAAGTATTTACTGGGGTGTATTTTATCATCCACATCCATGTTTCATCAATATGTAATATTATTTTTATCCACCTACAATTGTTTAAATCCATTTTTACCCTTCGGTGAGTTTTTAGTAATATGTATGAAAGGAATCTTTTGTCGTTTTTCGTACGAGGTACTTTTTGACTTTTCCGACAAAAGTACGAAGAATTTTTTTTTTTAACTTAAACGGCACGAACAGATTTTTACGGTTTTATAAAGCCTTATTTTCATGAAGCTCCCTACAAAAGATTTCATTACTATTTTTAATAAAATCTCTTTCTTTTAAGATTTCATGATGTTTTGTGAAAAGATATTGATTTTGAAGAAGAAAGGATATTTTCCTCAAGAATTCATTTCAGGTGTTTTATCAAAATTATTTTCCATCTAAGATAATAAAGGGTTCTGTTTCTATCCATATTTTTACATTGATTTGACTATGCTGTGATGGAATTATGTTTATGAATTCCTTTATCTTATATGAATGGTTTTATGATGTCATGTTGTTTAAGAATCCCATTTTTATTACATGGGTTATGCAATGATGTATGATTTATGATTTTGTGGCACACATAAGAAAGGATTCATTAAGAGATGGGTGGGACCTATATCTCCCTCCAATGCATTGGGTAATGATTTCATATCTCATGAGATAGACATGGCTGGAATGGTAGGTTATACCGGTTCAGTGAAACAGGACTGAAACGAGGATTACTCGATTCAGAAAGGGACTTTGTCCACTAAGATAGTCTTGGAAATGAGTCTTGACTAACAAGAAATGATTCTCTATGATTATGTGTGTATGCCACAATGAGTAATGTTTTAAGTAAGGGTTTCATTTTCACTACTATGATTTATCCCATGTTATGAAATTATGCTCTCTTTTGCAGGTTAAGATTTCCAAAAATGTTATGTTCTTATGAAAATTATGTGATTGATATTTCTTTTGTTTACCCTTACTGAGCATTTGAGCTCACCCTTTTATGTTTTCTTTTCCCCAGGATATAAAGAAAGGTTTTAGGTAAAAAAAAAGAAGATCTTTGTGGGAGATTTTGAAGATCTTTCACCAGGATTAGAAGATTACGTTCCGAGTTTCCAAAGACACTAAACTATTACGATCCTTGTGTGTGTATTTTTGTTATGTATTAAGTATTCCGCAAAAGTAATGTAATGTTCATGTACGTTAGGCTTCGGGTCTCTGCAGTTGGTATCAGAGGAAAGGTTTAGTCAACCTTTGGAAACTAGGATGCGAAAACGTTAGTGAGATCCCTAGAGATATTTCTAAGGTATGTCTAGGGATGTCTCTAAGGTTAAGTATACGTATAGGTTATAGTCCTAGAATTGTGCTAACGATCTTCGAATTTAACCTAAGATGTTAGATATTGAGGGTACTACCCCTTTATTATGTTGTTTTCCCTAGCATGATTTTTGCCTCTCATACTATTCTTTTGGGGTTTTAGACGATGGCTGGAACCCGAAGGAACCGTGTTAATGCGGGATGTGATGGGCAATGCAATGATTGTCCCCCTGAGCAACCAAACGATATGGGAGCTGGAATGCAAAATCTTGTAGCCATGCTCACACAACTTTCTCAAGCTATGAATCATGCAGGACTTCCAAACGAGCAAAGGAAGGAGCAACATTCTGTTGAATCCTTCATGAGGCAGCGTCCACCTTCTTTCAGTGGGTCTACTGATCCATTAGTTGCTGAACAATGGATTAGTACTACTGAAAAGATATTTTCAGTTCTTCAATGTTCTGAACATGATAAAGTCATCCTAGCAGTGTATCGTTTGGAAGGAGATGCTGATCAATGGTGGAATCTTATTAAGAATACGAGGCAAAGGGATGAAATTGAGTCTATGGAATGGGACGAGTTCAAGAACTTATTTTTCAATAAGTACTTCCCTCGTATTCTTCGAAAAAAGATGGAGAAAGAGTTTCTTGAACTGAAGCAAAGGGATGATGAATCTGTTGGTACCTATGAAGCAAATTTTACAAGACTTGCAAGGTACGCTTCTGGTATTATCATCCAACCTGAAAGTAAAGTTGATCGATTTTTCAGTGGCTTAAAACCAAGTCTTCGAAGGGCATTAGCTATAAGAGACTTCAGTAGCTATGAAGAAATTGTGCGTTGTGCTATCAAGGTAGAAATGGAAGTTGGTGTTACATATCCATCTCATGGTTTTGACAAGAAACGAAAGATGGAGTTCAAGGAGAAATCTCAGAATAATGGTGAAAAGAAGATGAATGTTTCCTTATGCACAAAGTGTGGAAAGAAGCATGGTGGAGATTGTCTAAAAGGGACTAGAAAATGTTTTAAGTGTGGAAAAGAAGGTCATAGAGAAGCTGAGTGTCGAAGTAATGGAAAAAGGGTTTCTAATGATGTGAATAAAGCAAACACTACAAAGAACGCACCGCCAACACTTCAATGCTTCAAGTGCAAGGAAATGGGGCATTATGCTAATAATTGCCCTAATCCAAGGGTTAGTGATGATCAACATGAGCAACCACTGAAGGCAAAGGACAAAGGGAAATCACATGCGATCACTATTGGAAATGTTGAATATGACAACGATGTGGTGGAATGATTAAGTGCTTATGTAATGGGATTCCAAAATAATGTTGTATCATTGAGTATTGCAATATTTATTGATGTGGTATTCAAAGTGATTGAGATATTTTTTGGAAATAAGATGATATGCGCATAATGAAGACGAGAAAATGAAATGTTTAATAGTATTCATGAGCTCATGATTGATATAAGGACTAAGTGATATCATGGTTTGAGTATATAGAATTTTGAGGATTTTGGTATGTGGAAAGTGTTAACTTTTAACTGAATTCATGTTTTCACTAAGGTATTCAAGAGAATACATGATTAAGGCCTTTGAATGTTTGGAATGTGACCAACAAGACATATATATGGGGATTAACGATAGTATTAAATCTCTGGTAATCGTTTTCACTATATTATGAGAGTGGACTGCAGTATTATGGATAAGCCTAAAGATTAGAATGGATTATGTTGGAAATAAGTTAGTATTGTTTAAGGATAGAAGTTTTTTCGATATTATTGATGGGATGTTATAGTAATATAGTTTTAGAAAAAGGACAACCTGTAGGACGGGCGACAACCCATCGCATCGGACAAGGCTGTGGGAATCGAACCCACAACTGAAGTGCGACTGGCCTTTATCGCCTACCACTGGCCTACAGGAAGTCCCTGTTTAGTAGAAACTAGTTTTATTATATTAAGCAGTATGATATATGAAGTATAAGTCCATTTTAGGAACTATATATGATTAATCTCACTATAGAATGACTTATGTATATTTAATAACTTTTGCTTACCTTTTGTTTGAGACAGATGGAATGACCCGTCATTCTATCACATGATCTGCTAACACTTCACGAATAACAAATTCAACTTCATTTATTTAAGAGATGAAGTGGAAATTTTTCAAGGCACGAACAACAATGATATTGTATCAAAATAAAGTAAGTATTTATTCTAATTCAAATTTTCAACTTTAGGGAAATGATCTTGAAAACCAAAAATGTTGTCCTAGTGATCTTATACCTGATGAATCAGATGGTACCTTAGATCGTCACAAATTTATGGATTTGTGATTACTGGATTTTCCATAGCCATGTTCTCTACCACTCTCCATCAGAACATGATGGTTAGATTTCTCTTCCATATCCATATTTTCACCTATGTGGAAACCCAGTGATTAGTTTATTTGGGTAATCGTTACATTTCATACTTTAGTTATTAAAGACAAGTTTTGGTATTCCCTTTTACGATGTGGGTTTCTATTAAAGAAACTTTCAAATAGTAAACCATTTATAACCCCGACGAATTTCGAGGGCGAAATTCATTTTAAGGGGGGTAGAATGTAACAGCCCAAGATTTTATAAAAAAATATTCTTTTTAATTTTATTAATGTCTTGTGTTGTACGCTACACCAAAAGGAGCTTTCACAACACGCATCCTTGACTTGACTTGCATTACACGCAATCGCGACCTTCCTCGATAGCGTGTGTAGTACGCAATACCGAGTTTCACTAAACAACGATATGCTATAAAAATATTATTAAAACTAGCCGTTATGAATAGTAATAACCACTTTTTGAAATCCAGTAAATCTTATTTTTCAAAATGAACTTTATTTTTGGATTCGGAGTATCGAATTTAGCCTAAGGTGAAATTTTGGTACTTTTCGGATAACTTTCATATTCTGATGAATAGTGAAAATTACTAAATTATAATTAAAAACAACTTTTTTAATCGAAATAATTAATAGTGATAAATCATTAATTTGAGTGGTTTTAAAGTATATTTAGAATATATTTTTACAATTTAATACAATGTTGGTCATTGGATGTAGTTTCACATTTAAACTAGACATAAACAAGTGTCAATCTTTTGATAGATATTGTTTCTTAAAAACACGCTATTTGTTTTAACAGCGGGATTTAATTATAAAATTAATTAATGCAACTTTTATGTTATGAATTTGGTAAAATAGACTTCATTTTTGAATTCGGAATATGAAATATAGCTTGGGATGAAATTTTGGCATTGTTCTGAAAAACATCAATTTTTGATGAATAGTGAAACTACTAAGTGGTAGATTAAAAACTGAATTTTGCATAAAACTTAATTTTACCGCTTCTGTGAATGGAATTTCAAAAATCCGAGAGACACGGTTAATATCAAGGACTAAAATGTGGTTCAATGAGATGAAAATAATTTTTTGGTGAATAGTAACTTTTTACTTTTTTTACCACGGTTAATAGTAAATAAGGTAACTAAGGGTAAATATGATATTAATATTACCCTAACACATGTCCTAATTCTATTGGACAAGTGTAATTCGACCAAAAACAAACTTAGGAATAAAATATGACCATTTAGGCCCAGTTGGATTAGATTAGGACATTTATTATTAATTTATTTAAAGAAGGGTAAAAATAGTTAAAATCAAAGTTTAATAAGTAAATCATTTTTAATATGGGGTTATACATAAGCTAAATTCGATTGTAAATATTCATTAGAAAGCTAAAAAGCTTTCCTACATGATGGAATTTTATTTGTAATTTTTAGGCATAAAATAATTTAATTTATTTATGACACAACGATGATGCAGTAATTATCTTATTAATGAAATATTGACATAATTGATGTTATAAACACCAAAATAAATGTAATTTGAGATTTTTTATGAATTCCACTAATTTTATAGGTTACTATGATATAGTAATGTTGATTTAATCAAATTGGTTCGAACATATAATTCTGTTATGACTTTCACAAAAATCATATATCAAATAGTGTCAAAATTGACACAAAATAGTTTTAAAATCAAATATTATATTATTAATTGTTATTTTATTCCTAAAAATCTAAGGTTCGGCCAAATGACTTAGATAAGGATATATATATTAATAATAAACAATTTGGGGTTCGTTTGTCATGTTATAGTAAGTGTATTAACCATATAGTGAAAGAAAACAAAAAGACACGGTAAAAGTTAAATTATTTAACTTAGAGTTAAATCTAATTGATAAGGTTTAAAATAATATCCAAACATATCTAAATCTTATTGGTTGATGGGATTACAACCCTATCTCATCTAATCTTCGAATATGAGTCATTTTTGGAGGTTTTTAAGTGGGGTTATATTTATTATAAATTAATATTTTTAAGAATTCCTAAGGTGCCCCTCTCCTCCCCTATAAAAGGACACCTCCTTCCCCCTCCTCCTCACACCAATTTGAGCACTCAAGCTCGGCCAACCCCTGCCAAAATCTCTTCTCCACTTCCCTAGAAACATCCTATAGGTTCTGGTCTTCCTCAAAGACCAATTCTAGTGCCCTAAGAGGAGGTCTCAAAGAGGCACTTCAAAGAAGAGGTAATTACCGTTACCAATTCTTTCATCTTTATTTCTTCTTCCACTTCTTCTTCTTAGGTTGTTTCATTATGAAGTAATAACATCAGTATCACTAATATACTGATATGTTATTATAAGTATGAAACAACCCTATTTCACCATCTATCCATCCTACGGAAAAAGAAATCACCGCGCGTGCGTACGTACGGAATACCGTCTCCACGCCGTGGTGTAATCTATTTTCCACCACCACCTTACATGGATGGGTATAATGGTGTAAAGAATAACTATAAATAGTTATTACAACATCATATTGATTATGATATATTGTATAATACACTCCAATTCAATTCAATATTTATAGAAATGATATCATCGCTCGTGCGTACGTACGGAATACCGTCTCCACGACGCGATGAGATTCATTCTCCATGTTAACCATTTAAGAATGATTATAATGTATATATAAGAAATAATAATGAAATATATGACATTATAAAGCTACTGGATTTATGTATATATATACATATGTATGTCATCTACTTACTTCCATTTCAAGACAATAAGGAAAGGAAAACAGTGTTCATGCGTACGTACGGACTACCGTCTCCATGAACGGTGTTTTTCATTTTATTTATCTACCTATTATATATATATATATATATATACTGAATATATATGATATATAAATCATATTTTATATTCTGGAAGTAAGTAAATCATGATATAAGTAATAATGATTTCAAGAACAACAAGTCAAAACACCTACGATAAATGAAACGATTTTACCCAAAACGCTTCTTTAACATTGAATTTACAAAAGAACAGGTAATATAATGTCATAAGTGAACCATATATGATATCATAACAATGAATATGATTCTGTAATAAGTCAATAACATGATTTAAATCATTATACAGGAGGTTTGGACACTTACAAAGCAAGTCGGACCTAAGGTAAGGGAAATATCACAATCTCATTTTTATCCGAGATTGTTTATTCGTAAGTATTTACTGGGGTGTATTTTATCATCCACATCCATGTTTCATCAATATGTAATATTATTTTTATCCACCTACAATTGTTTAAATCCATTTTTACCCTTCGGTGAGTTTTTAGTAATATGTATGAAAGGAATCTTTTGTCGTTTTTCGTACGAGGTACTTTTTGACTTTTCCGACAAAAGTACGAAGAATTTTTTTTTTAACTTAAACGGCACGAACAGATTTTTACGGTTTTATAAAGCCTTATTTTCATGAAGCTCCCTACAAAAGATTTCATTACTATTTTTAATAAAATCTCTTTCTTTTAAGATTTCATGATGTTTTGTGAAAAGAAATTGATTTTGAAGAAGAAAGGATATTTTCCTCAAGAATTCATTTCAGGTGTTTTATCAAAATTATTTTCCATCTAAGATAATAAAGGGTTCTGTTTCTATCCATATTTTTACATTGATTTGACTATGCTGTGATGGAATTATGTTTATGAATTCCTTTATCTTATATGAATGGTTTTATGATGTCATGTTGTTTAAGAATCCCATTTTTATTACATGGGTTATGCAATGATGTATGATTTATGATTTTGTGGCACACATAAGAAAGGATTCATTAAGAGATGGGTGGGACCTATATCTCCCTCCAATGCATTGGGTAATGATTTCATATCTCATGAGATAGACATGGCTGGAATGGTAGGTTATACCGGTTCAGTGAAACAGGACTGAAACGAGGATTACTCGATTCAGAAAGGGACTTTGTCCACTAAGATAGTCTTGGCAATGAGTCTTGACTAACAAGAAATGATTCTCTATGATTATGTGTGTATGCCACAATGAGTAATGTTTTAAGTAAGGGTTTCATTTTCACTACTATGATTTATCCCATGTTATGAAATTATGCTCTCTTTTGCAGGTTAAGATTTCCAAAAATGTTATGTTCTTATGAAAATTATGTGATTGATATTTCTTTTGTTTACCCTTACTGAGCATTTGAGCTCACCCTTTTATGTTTTCTTTTCCCCAGGATATAAAGAAAGGTTTTAGGTAAAAAAAGAAGATCTTTGTGGGAGATTTTGAAGATCTTTCACCAGGATTAGAAGATTACGTTCCGAGTTTCCAAAGACACTAAACTATTACGATCCTTGTGTGTGTATTTTTGTTATGTATTAAGTATTCCGCAAAAGTAATGTAATGTTCATGTACGTTAGGATTCGGGTCTCTGCAGTTGGTATCAGAGGAAAGGTTTAGTCAACCTTTGGAAACTAGGATGCGAAAACGTTAGTGAGATCCCTAGAGATATTTCTAAGGTATGTCTAGGGATGTCTCTAAGGTTAAGTATACGTATTGGTTATAGTCCTAGAATTGTGCTAACGATCTTCGAATTTAACCTAAGATGTTAGATATTGAGGGTACTACCCCTTTATTATGTTGTTTTCTCTAGCATGATTTTTGCCTCTCATACTATTCTTTTGGGGTTTTAGACGATGGCTGGAACCCGAAGGAACCGTGTTAATGCGGGATGTGATGGGCAATGCAATGATTGTCCCCCTGAGCAACCAAACGATATGGGAGCTGGAATGCAAAATCTTGTAGCCATGCTCACACAACTTTCTCAAGCTATGAATCATGCAGGACTTCCAAACGAGCAAAGGAAGGAGCAACATTCTGTTGAATCCTTCATGAGGCAGCGTCCACCTTCTTTCAGTGGGTCTACTGATCCATTAGTTGCTGAACAATGGATTAGTACTACTGAAAAGATATTTTCAGTTCTTCAATGTTCTGAACATGATAAAGTTATCCTAGCAGTGTATCGTTTGGAAGGAGATGCTGATCAATGGTGGAATCTTATTAAGAATACGAGGCAAAGGGATGAAATTGAGTCTATGGAATGGGACGAGTTCAAGAACTTATTTTTCAATAAGTACTTCCCTCGTATTCTTCGAAAAAAGATGGAGAAAGAGTTTCTTGAACTGAAGCAAAGGGATGATGAATCTGTTGGTACCTATGAAGCAAATTTTACAAGACTTGCAAGGTACGCTTCTGGTATTATCATCCAACCTGAAAGTAAAGTTGATCGATTTTTCAGTGGCTTAAAACCAAGTCTTCGAAGGGCATTAGCTATAAGAGACTTCAGTAGCTATGAAGAAATTGTGCGTTGTGCTATCAAGGTAGAAATGGAAGTTGGTGTTACATATCCATCTCATGGTTTTGACAAGAAACGAAAGATGGAGTTCAAGGAGAAATCTCAGAATAATGGTGAAAAGAAGATGAATGTTTCCTTATGCACAAAGTGTGGAAAGAAGCATGGTGGAGATTGTCTAAAAGGGACTAGAAAATGTTTTAAGTGTGGAAAAGAAGGTCATAGAGCAGCTGAGTGTCGAAGTAATGGAAAAAGGGTTTCTAATGATGTGAATAAAGCAAACACTACAAAGAACGCACCGCCAACACTTCAATGCTTCAAGTGCAAGGAAATGGGGCATTATGCTAATAATTGCCCTAATCCAAGGGTTAGTGATGATCAACATGAGCAACCACTGAAGGCAAAGGACAAAGGGAAATCACATGCGATCACTATTGGAAATGTTGAATATGACAACGATGTGGTGGAATGATTAAGTGCTTATGTAATGGGATTCCAAAATAATGTTGTATCATTGAGTATTGCAATATTTATTGATGTGGTATTCAAAGTGATTGAGATATTTTTTGGAAATAAGATGATATGCGCATAATGAAGACGAGAAAATGAAATGTTTAATAGTATTCATGAGCTCATGATTGATATAAGGACTAAGTGATATCATGGTTTGAGTATATAGAATTTTGAGGATTTTGGTATGTGGAAAGTGTTAACTTTTAACTGAATTCATGTTTTCACTAAGGTATTCAAGAGAATACATGATTAAGGCCTTTGAATGTTTGGAATGTGACCAACAAGACATATATATGGGGATTAACGATAGTATTAAATCTCTGGTAATCGTTTTCACTATATTATGAGAGTGGACTGCAGTATTACGGATAAGCCTAAAGATTAGAATGGATTATGTTGGAAATAAGTTAGTATTGTTTAAGGATAGAAGTTTTTTCGATATTATTGATGGGATGTTATAGTAATATAGTTTTAGAAAAAGGACAACCTGCAGGACGGGCGACAGCCCATCGCATCGGACAAGGCTGTGGGAATCGAACCCACAACTGAAGTGCGACTGGCCTTTATCGCCTACCACTGGCCTACAGGAAGTCCCTGTTTAGTAGAAACTAGTTTTATTATATTAAGCAGTATGATATATGAAGTATAAGTCCATTTTAGGAACTATATATGATTAATCTCACTATAGAATGACTTATGTATATTTAATAACTTTTGCTTACCTTTTGTTTGAGACAGATGGAATGACCCGTCATTCTATCACATGATCTGCTAACACTTCACGAATAACAAATTCAACTTCATTTATTTAAGAGATGAAGTGGAAATTGTTCAAGGCACGAACAACAATGATATTGTATCAAAATAAAGTAAGTATTTATTCTAATTCAAATTTTCAACTTTAGGGAAATGATCTTGAAAACCAAAAATGTTGTCCTAGTGATCTTATACCTGATGAATCAGATGGTACCTTAGATCGTCACAAATTTATGGATTTGTGATTACTGGATTTTCCATAGCCATGTTCTCTACCACTCTCCATCAGAACATGATGGTTAGATTTCTCTTCCATATCCATATTTTCACCTATGTGGAAACCCAATGATTAGTTTATTTGGGTAATCGTTACATTTCATACTTTAGTTTTTAAAGACAAGTTTTGGTATTCCCTTTTACGATGTGGGTTTCTATTAAAGAAACTTTCAAATAGTAAACCATTTATAACCCCGACGAATTTCGAGGGCGAAATTCATTTTAAGGGGGGTAGAATGTAACAGCCCAAGATTTTATAAAAAAATATTCTTTTTAATTTTATTAATGTCTTGTGTTGTACGCTACACCAAAAGGAGCTTTCACAACACGCATCCTTGACTTGACTTGCATTACACGCAATCGCGACCTTCCTCGATAGCGTGTGTAGTACGCAATACCGAGTTTCACTAAACAACGATATGCTATAAAAATATTATTAAAACTAGCCGTTATGAATAGTAATAACCACTTTTTGAAATCCAGTAAATCTTATTTTTCAAAATGAACTTTATTTTTGGATTCGGAGTATCGAATTTAGCCTAAGGTGAAATTATGGTACTTTTCGGATAACTTTCATATTCTGATGAATAGTGAAAATTACTAAATTATAATTAAAAACAACTTTTTTAATCGAAATAATTAATAGTGATAAATCATTAATTTGAGTGGTTTTAAAGTATATTTAGAATATATTTTTACAATTTAATACAATGTTGGTCATTGGATGTAGTTTCACATTTAAACTAGACATAAACAAGTGTCAATCTTTTGATAGATATTGTTTCTTAAAAACACGCTATTTGTTTTAACAGCGGGATTTAATTATAAAATTAATTAATGCAACTTTTATGTTATGAATTTTGTAAAATAGACTTCATTTTTGAATTCGGAATATGAAATATAGCTTGGGATGAAATTTTGGCATTGTTCTGAAAAACATCAATTTTTGATGAATAGTGAAACTACTAAGTGGTAGATTAAAAACTGAATTTTGCATAAAACTTAATTTTACCGCTTCTGTGAATGGAATTTCAAAAATCCGAGAGACACGGTTAATATCAAGGACTAAAATGTGGTTCAATGAGATGAAAATAATTTTTTGGTGAATAGTAACTTTTTACTTTTTTTACCACGGTTAATAGTAAATAAGGTAACTAAGGGTAAATATGATATTAATATTACCCTAACACATGTCCTAATTCTATTGGACAAGTGTAATTCGACCAAAAACAAACTTAGGAATAAAATATGACCATTTAGGCCCACTTGGATTAGATTAGGACATTTATTATTAATTTATTTAAAGAAGGGTTAAAATAGTTAAAATCAAAGTTTAATAAGTAAATCATTTTTAATCTGGGGTTATACATAAGCTAAATTCGATTGTAAATATTCATTAGAAAGCTAAAAAGATTTCCTACATGATGGAATTTTATTTGTAATTTTTAGGCATAAAATAAGTTAATTTATTTATGACACAACGATGATGCAGTAATTATCTTATTAATGAAATATTGACATAATTGATGTTATAAACACCAAAATAAATGTAATTTGAGATTTTTTATGAATTCCACTAATTTTATAGGTTACTATGATATAGTAATGTTGATTTAATCAAATTGGTTCGAACATATAATTCTGTTATGACTTTCACAAAAATCATATATCAAATAGTGTCAAAATTGACACAAAATAGTTTTAAAATCAAATATTATATTATTAATTGTTATTTTATTCCTAAAAATCTAAGGTTCGGCCAAATAACTTAGATAAGGATATATATATTAATAATAAACAATTTGGGGTTCGTTTGTCATGTTATAGTAAGTGTATTAACCATATAGTGAAAGAAAACAAAAAGACACGGTAAAAGTTAAATTATTTAACTTAGAGTTAAATCTAATTGATAAGGTTTAAAATAATATCCAAACATATCTAAATCTTATTGGTTGATGGGATTACAACCCTATCTCATCTAATCTTCGAATATGAGTCATTTTTGGAGGTTTTTAAGTGGGGTTATATTTATTATAAATTAATATTTTTAAGAATTCCTAAGGTGCCCCTCTCCTCCCCTATAAAAGGACACCTCCTTCCCCCTCCTCCTCACACCAATTTGAGCACTCAAGCTCGGCCAACCCCTGCCAAAATCTCTTCTCCACTTCCCTAGCAACATCCTATAGGTTCTGGTCTTCCTCAAAGACCAATTCTAGTGCCCTAAGAGGAGGTCTCAAAGAGGCACTTCAAAGAAGAGGTAATTACCGTTACCAATTCTTTCATCTTTATTTCTTCTTCCACTTCTTCTTCTTAGGTTGTTTCATTATGAAGTAATAACATCAGTATCACTAATATACTGATATGTTATTATAAGTATGAAACAACCCTATTTCACCATCTATCCATCCTACGGAAAAAGAAATCACCGCGTGTGCGTACGTACGGAATACCGTCTCCACGCCGTGGTGTAATCTATTTTCCACCACCACCTTACATGGATGGGTATAATGGTGTAAAGAATAACTATACATAGTTATTACAACATCATATTGATTCTGATATATTGTATAATACACTCCAATTCAATTCAATATTTATAGAAATGATATCATCGCTCGTGCGTACGTACGGAATACCGTCTCCACGACGCGATGAGATTCATTCTCCATGTTAACCATTTAAGAATGATTATAATGTATATATAAGAAATAATAATGAAATATATGACATTATAAAGCTACTGGATTTATGTATATATATACATATGTATGTCATCTACTTACTTCCATTTCAAGACAATAAGGAAAGGAAAACAGTGTTCATGCGTACGTACGGACTACCGTCTCCATGAACGGTGTTTTTCATTTTATTTATCTACCTATTATATATATATATATATACTGAATATATATGATATATAAATCATATTTTATATTCTGGAAGTAAGTAAATCATGATATAAGTAATAATGATTTCAAGAACAACAAGTCAAAACACCTACGATAAATGAAACGATTTTACCCAAAACGCTTCTTTAACATGGAATTTACAAAAGAACGGGTAATATAATGTCATAAGTGAACCATATATGATATCATAACAATGAATATGATTCTGTAATAAGTCAATAACATGATTTAAATCATTATACAGGAGGTTTGGACACTTACAAAGCAAGTCGGACCTAAGGTAAGGGAAATATCACAATCTCATTTTTATCCGAGATTGTTTATTCGTAAGTATTTACTGGGGTGTATTTTATCATCCACATCCATGTTTCATCAATATGTAATATTATTTTTATCCACCTACAATTGTTTAAATCCATTTTTACCCTTCGGTGAGTTTTTAGTAATATGTATGAAAGGAATCTTTTGTCGTTTTTCGTACGAGGTACTTTTTGACTTTTCCGACAAAAGTACGAAGAATTTTTTTTTTAACTTAAACGGCACGAACAGATTTTTACGGTTTTATAAAGCCTTATTTTCATGAAGCTCCCTACAAAAGATTTCATGACTATTTTTAATAAAATCTCTTTCTTTTAAGATTTCATGATGTTTTGTGAAAAGAAATTGATTTTGAAGAAGAAAGGATATTTTCCTCAAGAATTCATTTCAGGTGTTTTATCAAAATTATTTTCCATCTAAGATAATAAAGGGTTCTGTTTCTATCCATATTTTTACATTGATTTGACTATGCTGTGATGGAATTATGTTTATGAATTCCTTTATCTTATATGAATGGTTTTATGATGTCATGTTGTTTAAGAATCCCATTTTTATTACATGGGTTATGCAATGATGTATGATTTATGATTTTGTGGCACACATAAGAAAGGATTCATTAAGAGATGGGTGGGACCTATATCTCCCTCCAATGCATTGGGTAATGATTTCATATCTCATGAGATAGACATGGCTGGAATGGTAGGTTATACCGGTTCAGTGAAACAGGACTGAAACGAGGATTACTCGATTCAGAAAGGGACTTTGTCCACTAAGATAGTCTTGGCAATGAGTCTTGACTAACAAGAAATGATTCTCTATGATTATGTGTGTATTCCACAATGAGTAATGTTTTAAGTAAGGGTTTCATTTTCACTACTATGATTTATCCCATGTTATGAAATTATGCTCTCTTTTGCAGGTTAAGATTTCCAAAAATGTTATGTTCTTATGAAAATTATGTGATTGATATTTCTTTTGTTTACCCTTACTGAGCATTTGAGCTCACCCTTTTATGTTTTCTTTTCCCCAGGATATAAAGAAAGGTTTTAGGTAAAAAAAAAGAAGATCTTTGTGGGAGATTTTGAAGATCTTTCACCAGGATTAGAAGATTACGTTCCGAGTTTCCAAAGACACTAAACTATTACGATCCTTGTGTGTGTATTTTTGTTATGTATTAAGTATTCCGCAAAAGTAATGTAATGTTCATGTACGTTAGGCTTCGGGTCTCTGCAGTTGGTATCAGAGGAAAGGTTTAGTCAACCTTTGGAAACTAGGATGCGAAAACGTTAGTGAGATCCCTAGAGATATTTCTAAGGTATGTCTAGGGATGTCTCTAAGGTTAAGTATACGTATAGGTTATAGTCCTAGAATTGTGCTAACGATCTTCGAATTTAACCTAAGATGTTAGATATTGAGGGTACTACCCCTTTATTATGTTGTTTTCCCTAGCATGATTTTTGCCTCTCATACTATTCTTTTGGGGTTTTAGACGATGGCTGGAACCCGAAGGAACCGTGTTAATGCGGGATGTGATGGGCAATGCAATGATTGTCCCCCTGAGCAACCAAACGATATGGGAGCTGGAATGCAAAATCTTGTAGCCATGCTCACACAACTTTCTCAAGCTATGAATCATGCAGGACTTCCAAACGAGCAAAGGAAGGAGCAACATTCTGTTGAATCCTTCATGAGGCAGCGTCCACCTTCTTTCAGTGGGTCTACTGATCCATTAGTTGCTGAACAATGGATTAGTACTACTGAAAAGATATTTTCAGTTCTTCAATGTTCTGAACATGATAAAGTCATCCTAGTAGTGTATCGTTTGGAAGGAGATGCTGATCAATGGTGGAATCTTATTAAGAATACAAGGCAAAGGGATGAAATTGAGTCTATGGAATGGGACGAGTTCAAGAACTTATTTTTCAATAAGTACTTCCCTCGTATTCTTCGAAAAAAGATGGAGAAAGAGTTTCTTGAACTGAAGCAAAGGGATGATGAATCTGTTGGTACCTATGAAGCAAATTTTACAAGACTTGCAAGGTACGCTTCTGGTATTATCATCCAACCTGAAAGTAAAGTTGATCGATTTATCAGTGGCTTAAAACCAAGTCTTCGAAGGGCATTAGCTATAAGAGACTTCAGTAGCTATGAAGAAATTGTGCGTTGTGCTATCAAGGTAGAAATGGAAGTTGGTGTTACATATCCATCTCATGGTTTTGACAAGAAACGAAAGATGGAGTTCAAGGAGAAATCTAAGAATAATGGTGAAAAGAAGATGAATGTTTCCTTATGCACAAAGTGTGGAAAGAAGCATGGTGGAGATTGTCTAAAAGGGACTAGAAAATGTTTTAAGTGTGGAAAAGAAGGTCATAGAGCAGCTGAGTGTCGAAGTAATGGAAAAAGGGTTTCTAATGATGTGAATAAAGCAAACACTACAAAGAACGCACCGCCAACACTTCAATGCTTCAAGTGCAAGGAAATGGGTCATTATGCTAATAATTGCCCTAATCCAAGGGTTAGTGATGATCAACATGAGCAACCACTGAAGGCAAAGGACAAAGGAAAATCACATGCGATCACTATTGGAAATGTTGAATATGACAACGATGTGGTGGAATGATTAAGTGCTTATGTAATGGGATTCCAAAATAATGTTGTATCATTGAGTATTGCAATATTTATTGATGTGGTATTCAAAGTGATTGAGATATTTTTTGGAAATAAGATGATATGCGCATAATGAAGACGAGAAAATGAAATGTTTAATAGTATTCATGAGCTCATGATTGATATAAGGACTAAGTGATATCATGGTTTGAGTATATAGAATTTTGAGGATTTTGGTATGTGGAAAGTGTTAACTTTTAACTGAATTCATGTTTTCACTAAGGTATTCAAGAGAATACATGATTAAGGCCTTTGAATGTTTGGAATGTGACCAACAAGACATATATATGGGGATTAACGATAGTATTAAATCTCTGGTAATCGTTTTCACTATATTATGAGAGTGGACTGCAGTATTATGGATAAGCCTAAAGATTAGAATGGATTATGTTGGAAATAAGTTAGTATTGTTTAAGGATAGAAGTTTTTTCGATATTATTGATGGGATGTTATAGTAATATAGTTTTAGAAAAAGGACAACCTGCAGGACGGGCGACAGCCCATCGCATCGGACAAGGCTGTGGGAATCGAACCCACAACTGAAGTGCGACTGGCCTTTATCGCCTACCACTGGCCTACAGGAAGTCCCTGTTTAGTAGAAACTAGTTTTATTATATTAAGCAGTATGATATATGAAGTATAAGTCCATTTTAGGAACTATATATGATTAATCTCACTATAGAATGACTTATGTATATTTAATAACTTTTGCTTACCTTTTGTTTGAGACAGATGGAATGACCCGTCATTCTATCACATGATCTGCTAACACTTCACGAATAACAAATTCAACTTCATTTATTTAAGAGATGAAGTGGAAATTGTTCAAGGCACGAACAACAATGATATTGTATCAAAATAAAGTAAGTATTTATTCTAATTCAAATTTTCAACTTTAGGGAAATGATCTTGAAAACCAAAAATGTTGTCCTAGTGATCTTATACCTGATGAATCAGATGGTACCTTAGATCGTCACAAATTTATGGATTTGTGATTACTGGATTTTCCATAGCCATGTTCTCTACCACTCTCCATCAGAACATGATGGTTAGATTTCTCTTCCATATCCATATTTTCACCTATGTGGAAACCCAGTGATTAGTTTATTTGGGTAATCGTTACATTTCATACTTTAGTTTTTAAAGACAAGTTTTGGTATTCCCTTTTACGATGTGGGTTTCTATTAAAGAAACTTTCAAATAGTAAACCATTTATAACCCCGACGAATTTCGAGGGCGAAATTCATTTTAAGGGGGGTAGAATGTAACAGCCCAAGATTTTATAAAAAAATATTCTTTTTAATTTTATTAATGTCTTGTGTTGTACGCTACACCAAAAGGAGCTTTCACAACACGCATCCTTGACTTGACTTGCATTACACGCAATCGCGACCTTCCTCGATAGCGTGTGTAGTACGCAATACCGAGTTTCACTAAACAACGATATGCTATAAAAATATTATTAAAACTAGCCGTTATGAATAGTAATAACCACTTTTTGAAATCTAGTAAATCTTATTTTTCAAAATGAACTTTATTTTTGGATTCGGAGTATCGAATTTAGCCTAAGGTGAAATTTTGGTACTTTTCGGATAACTTTCATATTCTGATGAATAGTGAAAATTACTAAATTATAATTAAAAACAACTTTTTTAATCGAAATAATTAATAGTGATAAATCATTAATTTGAGTGGTTTTAAAGTATATTTAGAATATATTTTTACAATTTAATACAATGTTGGTCATTGGATGTAGTTTCACATTTAAACTAGACATAAACAAGTGTCAATCTTTTGATAGATATTGTTTCTTAAAAACACGCTATTTGTTTTAACAGCGGGATTTAATTATAAAATTAATTAATGAAACTTTTATGTTATGAATTTGGTAAAATAGACTTCATTTTTGAATTCGGAATATGAAATATAGCTTGGGATGAAATTTTGGCATTGTTCTGAAAAACATCAATTTTTGATGAATAGTGAAACTACTAAGTGGTAGATTAAAAACTGAATTTTGCATAAAACTTAATTTTACCGCTTCTGTGAATGGAATTTCAAAAATCCGAGAGACACGGTTAATATCAAGGACTAAAATGTGGTTCAATGAGATGAAAATAATTTTTTGGTGAATAGTAACTTTTTACTTTTTTTACCACGGTTAATAGTAAATAAGGTAACTAAGGGTAAATATGATATTAATATTACCCTAACACATGTCCTAATTCTATTGGACAAGTGTAATTCGACCAAAAACGAACTTAGGAATAAAATATGACCATTTAGGCCCACTTGGATTAGATTAGGACATTTATTATTAATTTATTTAAAGAAGGGTTAAAATAGTTAAAATCAACGTTTAATAAGTAAATCATTTTTAATCTGGGGTTATGCATAAGCTAAATTCGATTGTAAATATTCATTAGAAAGCTAAAAAGATTTCCTACATGATGTAATTTTATTTGTAATTTTTAGGCATAAAATAATTTAATTTATTTATGACACAACGATGATGCAGTAATTATCTTATTAATGAAATATTGACATAATTGATGTTATAAACACCAAAATAAATGTAATTTGAGATTTTTTATGAATTACACTAATTTTATAGGTTACTATGATATAGTAATGTTGATTTAATCAAATTGGTTCGAACATATAATTCTGTTATGACTTTCACAAAAATCATATATCAAATAGTGTCAAAATTGACACAAAATAGTTTTAAAATCAAATATTATATTATTAATTGTTATTTTATTCCTAAAAATCTAAGGTTCGGCCAAATGACTTAGATAAGGATATATATATTAATAATAAACAATTTGGGGTTCGTTTGTCATGTTATAGTAAGTGTATTAACCATATAGTGAAAGAAAAAAAAAAGACACGGTAAAAGTTAAATTATTTAACTTAGAGTTAAATCTAATTGATAAGGTTTAAAATAATATCCAAACATATCTAAATCTTATTGGTTGATGGGATTACAACCCTATCTCATCTAATCTTCGAATATGAGTCATTTTTGGAGGTTTTTAAGTGGGGTTATATTTATTATAAATTAATATTTTTAAGAATTCCTAAGGTGCCCCTCTCCTCCCCTATAAAAGGACACCTCCTTCCCCCTCCTCCTCACACCAATTTGAGCACTCAAGCTCGGCCAACCCCTGCCAAAATCTCTTCTCCACTTCCCTAGCAACATCCTATAGGTTCTGGTCTTCCTCAAAGACCAATTCTAGTGCCCTAAGAGCAGGTCTCAAAGAGGCACTTCAAAGAAGAGGTAATTACCGTTACCAATTCTTTCATCTTTATTTCTTCTTCCACTTCTTCTTCTTAGGTTGTTTCATTATGAAGTAATAACATCAGTATCACTAATATACTGATATGTTATTATAAGTATGAAACAACCCTATTTCACCATCTATCCATCCTACGGAAAAAGAAATCACCGCGCGTGCGTACGTACGGAATACCGTCTCCACGCCGTGGTGTAATCTATTTTCCACCACCACCTTACATGGATGGGTATAATGGTGTAAAGAATAACTATACATAGTTATTACAACATCATATTGATTCTGATATATTGTATAATACACTCCAATTCAATTCAATATTTATAGAAATGATATCATCGCTCGTGCGTACGTACGGAATACCGTCTCCACGACGCGATGAGATTCATTCTCCATGTTAACCATTTAAGAATGATTATAATGTATATATAAGAAATAATAATGAAATATATGACATTATAAAGCTACTGGATTTATGTATATATATACATATGTATGTCATCTACTTACTTCCATTTCAAGACAATAAGGAAAGGAAAACAGTGTTCATGCGTACGTACGGACTACCGTCTCCATGAACGGTGTTTTTCATTTTATTTATCTACCTATTATATATATATATATACTGAATATATATGATATATAAATCATATTTTATATTCTGGAAGTAAGTAAATCATGATATAAGTAATAATGATTTCAAGAACAACAAGTCAAAACACCTACGATAAATGAAACGATTTTACCCAAAACGCTTCTTTAACATGGAATTTACAAAAGAACGGGTAATATAATGTCATAAGTGAACCATATATGATATCATAACAATGAATATGATTCTGTAATAAGTCAATAACATGATTTAAATCATTATACAGGAGGTTTGGACACTTACAAAGCAAGTCGGACCTAAGGTAAGGGAAATATCACAATCTCATTTTTATCCGAGATTGTTTATTCGTAAGTATTTACTGGGGTGTATTTTATCATCCACATCCATGTTTCATCAATATGTAATATTATTTTTATCCACCTACAATTGTTTAAATCCATTTTTACCCTTCGGTGAGTTTTTAGTAATATGTATGAAAGGAATCTTTTGTCGTTTTTCGTATGAGGTACTTTTTGACTTTTCCGACAAAAGTATGAAGAATTTTTTTTTTAACTTAAACGGCACGAACAGATTTTTACGGTTTTATAAAGCCTTATTTTCATGAAGCTCCCTACAAAAGATTTCATGACTATTTTTAATAAAATCTCTTTCTTTTAAGATTTCATGATGTTTTGTGAAAAGAAATTGATTTTGAAGAAGAAAGGATATTTTCCTCAAGAATTCATTTCAGGTGTTTTATCAAAATTATTTTCCATCTAAGATAATAAAGGGTTCTGTTTCTATCCATATTTTTACATTGATTTGACTATGCTGTGATGGAATTATGTTTATGAATTCCTTTATCTTATATGAATGGTTTTATGATGTCATGTTGTTTAAGAATCCCATTTTTATTACATGGGTTATGCAATGATGTATGATTTATGATTTTGTGGCACACATAAGAAAGGATTCATTAAGAGATGGGTGGGACCTATATCTCCCTCCAATGCATTGGGTAATGATTTCATATCTCATGAGATAGACATGGCTGGAATGGTAGGTTATACCGGTTCAGTGAAACAGGACTGAAACGAGGATTACTCGATTCAGAAAGGGACTTTGTCCACTAAGATAGTCTTGGCAATGAGTCTTGACTAACAAGAAATGATTCTCTATGATTATGTGTGTATGCCACAATGAGTAATGTTTTAAGTAAGGGTTTCATTTTCACTACTATGATTTATCCCATGTTATGAAATTATGCTCTCTTTTGCAGGTTAAGATTTCCAAAAATGTTATGTTCTTATGAAAATTATGTGATTGATATTTCTTTTGTTTACCCTTACTGAGCATTTGAGCTCACCCTTTTATGTTTTCTTTTCCCCAGGATATAAAGAAAGGTTTTAGGTAAAAAAAAAGAAGATCTTTGTGGGAGATTTTGAAGATCTTTCACCAGGATTAGAAGATTACGTTCCGAGTTTCCAAAGACACTAAACTATTACGATCCTTGTGTGTGTATTTTTGTTATGTATTAAGTATTCCGCAAAAGTAATGTAATGTTCATGTACGTTAGGCTTCGGGTCTCTGCAGTTGGTATCAGAGGAAAGGTTTAGTCAACCTTTGGAAACTAGGATGCGAAAACGTTAGTGAGATCCCTAGAGATATTTCTAAGGTATGTCTAGGGATGTCTCTAAGGTTAAGTATACGTATAGGTTATAGTCCTAGAATTGTGCTAACGATCTTCGAATTTAACCTAAGATGTTAGATATTGAGGGTACTACCCCTTTATTATGTTGTTTTCCCTAGCATGATTTTTGCCTCTCATACTATTCTTTTGGGGTTTTAGACGATGGCTGGAACCCGAAGGAACCGTGTTAATGCGGGATGTGATGGGCAATGCAATGATTGTCCCCCTGAGCAACCAAACGATATGGGAACTGGAATGCAAAATCTTGTAGCCATGCTCACACAACTTTCTCAAGCTATGAATCATGCAGGACTTCCAAACGAGCAAAGGAAGGAGCAACATTCTGTTGAATCCTTCATGAGGCAGCGTCCACCTTCTTTCAGTGGGTCTACTGATCCATTAGTTGCTGAACAATGGATTAGTACTACTGAAAAGATATTTTCAGTTCTTCAATGTTCTGAACATGATAAAGTCATCCTAGCAGTGTATCGTTTGGAAGGAGATGCTGATCAATGGTGGAATCTTATTAAGAATACGAGGCAAAGGGATGAAATTGAGTCTATGGAATGGGACGAGTTCAAGAACTTATTTTTCAATAAGTACTTCCCTCGTATTCTTCGAAAAAAGATGGAGAAAGAGTTTCTTGAACTGAAGCAAAGGGATGATGAATCTGTTGGTACCTATGAAGCAAATTTTACAAGACTTGCAAGGTACGCTTCTGGTATTATCATCCAACCTGAAAGTAAAGTTGATCGATTTTTCAGTGGCTTAAAACCAAGTCTTCGAAGGGCATTAGCTATAAGAGACTTCAGTAGCTATGAAGAAATTGTGCGTTGTGCTATCAAGGTAGAAATGGAAGTTGGTGTTACATATCCATCTCATGGTTTTGACAAGAAACGAAAGATGGAGTTCAAGGAGAAATCTAAGAATAATGGTGAAAAGAAGATGAATGTTTCCTTATGCACAAAGTGTGGAAAGAAGCATGGTGGAGATTGTCTAAAAGGGACTAGAAAATGTTTTAAGTGTGGAAAAGAAGGTCATAGAGCAGCTGAGTGTCGAAGTAATGGAAAAAGGGTTTCTAATGATGTGAATAAAGCAAACACTACAAAGAACGCACCGCCAACACTTCAATGCTTCAAGTGCAAGGAAATGGGGCATTATGCTAATAATTGCCCTAATCCAAGGGTTAGTGATGATCAACATGAGCAACCACTGAAGGCAAAGGACAAAGGGAAATCACATGCGATCACTATTGGAAATGTTGAATATGACAACGATGTGGTGGAATGATTAAGTGCTTATGTAATGGGATTCCAAAATAATGTTGTATCATTGAGTATTGCAATATTTATTGATGTGGTATTCAAAGTGATTGAGATATTTTTTGGAAATAAGATGATATGCGCATAATGAAGACGAGAAAATGAAATGTTTAATAGTATTCATGAGCTCATGATTGATATAAGGACTAAGTGATATCATGGTTTGAGTATATAGAATTTTGAGGATTTTGGTATGTGGAAAGTGTTAACTTTTAACTGAATTCATGTTTTCACTAAGGTATTCAAGAGAATACATGATTAAGGCCTTTGAATGTTTGGAATGTGACCAACAAGACATATATATGGGGATTAACGATAGTATTAAATCTCTGGTAATCGTTTTCACTATATTATGAGAGTGGACTGCAGTATTATGGATAAGCCTAAAGATTAGAATGGATTATGTTGGAAATAAGTTAGTATTGTTTAAGGATAGAAGTTTTTTCGATATTATTGATGGGATGTTATAGTAATATAGTTTTAGAAAAAGGACAACCTGCAGGACGGGCGACAGCCCATCGCATCGGACAAGGCTGTGGGAATCGAACCCACAACTGAAGTGCGACTGGCCTTTATCGCCTACCACTGGCCTACAGGAAGTCCCTGTTTAGTAGAAACTAGTTTTATTATATTAAGCAGTATGATATATGAAGTATAAGTCCATTTTAGGAACTATATATGATTAATCTCACTATAGAATGACTTATGTATATTTAATAACTTTTGCTTACCTTTTCTTTGAGACAGATGGAATGACCCGTCATTCTATCACATGATCTGCTAACACTTCACGAATAACAAATTCAACTTCATTTATTTAAGAGATGAAGTGGAAATTGTTCAAGGCACGAACAACAATGATATTGTATCAAAATAAAGTAAGTATTTATTCTAATTCAAATTTTCAACTTTAGGGAAATGATCTTGAAAACCAAAAATGTTGTCCTAGTGATCTTATACCTGATGAATCAGATGGTACCTTAGATCGTCACAAATTTATGGATTTGTGATTACTGGATTTTCCATAGCCATGTTCTCTACCACTCTCCATCAGAACATGATGGTTAGATTTCTCTTCCATATCCATATTTTCACCTATGTGGAAACCCAGTGATTAGTTTATTTGGGTAATCGTTACATTTCATACTTTAGTTTTTAAAGACATGTTTTGGTATTCCCTTTTACGATGTGGGTTTCTATTAAAGAAACTTTTAAATAGTAAACCATTTATAACCCCGACGAATTTCGAGGGCGAAATTCATTTTAAGGGGGGTAGAATGTAACAGCCCAAGATTTTATAAAAAAATATTCTTTTTAATTTTATTAATGTCTTGTGTTGTACGCTACACCAAAAGGAGCTTTCACAACACGCATCCTTGACTTGACTTGCATTACACGCAATCGCGACCTTCCTCGATAGCGTGTGTAGTACGCAATACCGAGTTTCACTAAACAACGATATGCTATAAAAATATTATTAAAACTAGCCGTTATGAATAGTAATAACCACTTTTTGAAATCCAGTAAATCTTATTTTTCAAAATGAACTTTATTTTTTGATTCGGAGTATCGAATTTAGCCTAAGGTGAAATTTTGGTACTTTTTGGATAACTTTCATATTCTGATGAATAGTGAAAATTACTAAATTATAATTAAAAACAACTTTTTTAATCGAAATAATTAATAGTGATAAATCATTAATTTGAGTGGTTTTAAAGTATATTTAGAATATTTTTTTACAATTTAATACAATGTTGGTCATTGGATGTAGTTTCACATTTAAACTAGACATAAACAAGTGTCAATCTTTTGATAGATATTGTTTCTTAAAAACACGCTATTTGTTTTAACAGCGGGATTTAATTATAAAATTAATTAATGCAACTTTTATGTTATGAATTTGGTAAAATAGACTTCATTTTTGAATTCGGAATATGAAATATAGCTTGGGATGAAATTTTGGCATTGTTCTGAAAAACATCAATTTTTGATGAATAGTGAAACTACTAAGTGGTAGATTAAAAACTGAATTTTGCATAAAACTTAATTTTACCGCTTCTGTGAATGGAATTTCAAAAATCCGAGAGACACGGTTAATATCAAGGACTAAAATGTGGTTCAATGAGATGAAAATAATTTTTTGGTGAATAGTAACTTTTTACTTTTTTTACCACGGTTAATAGTAAATAAGGTAACTAAGGGTAAATATGATATTAATATTACCCTAACACATGTCCTAATTCTATTGGACAAGTGTAATTCGACCAAAAACAAACTTAGGAATAAAATATGACCATTTAGGCCCACTTGGATTAGATTAGGACATTTATTATTAATTTATTTAAAGAAGGGTTAAAATAGTTAAAATCAAAGTTTAATAAGTAAATCATTTTTAATCTGGGGTTATACATAAGCTAAATTCGATTGTAAATATTCATTAGAAAGCTAAAAAGATTTCCTACATGATGAAATTTTATTTGTAATTTTTAGGCATAAAATAATTTAATTTATTTATGACACAACGATGATGCAGTAATTATCTTATTAATGAAATATTGACATAATTGATGTTATAAACACCAAAATAAATGTAATTTGAGATTTTTTATGAATTCCACTAATTTTATAGGTTACTATGATATAGTAATGTTGATTTAATCAAATTGTTTCGAACATATAATTCTGTTATGACTTTCACAAAAATCATATATCAAATAGTGTCAAAATTGACACAAAATAGTTTTAAAATCAAATATTATATTATTAATTGTTATTTTATTCCTAAAAATCTAAGGTTCGGCCAAATGACTTAGATAAGGATATATATATTAATAATAAACAATTTGGGGTTCGTTTGTCATGTTATAGTAAGTGTATTAACCATATAGTGAAAGAAAATAAAAAGACACGGTAAAAGTTAAATTATTTAACTTAGAGTTAAATCTAATTGATAAGGTTTAAAATAATATCCAAACATATCTAAATCTTATTGGTTGATGAGATTACAACCCTATCTCATCTAATCTTCGAATATGAGTCATTTTTGGAGGTTTTTAAGTGGGGTTATATTTATTATAAATTAATATTTTTAAGAATTCCTAAGGTGCCCCTCTCCTCCCCTATAAAAGGACACCTCCTTCCCCCTCCTCCTCACACCAATTTGAGCACTCAAGCTCGGCCAACCCCTGCCAAAATCTCTTCTCCACTTCCCTAGCAACATCCTATAGGTTCTGGTCTTCCTCAAAGACCAATTCTAGTGCCCTAAGAGGAGGTCTCAAAGAGGCACTTCAAAGAAGAGGTAATTACCGTTACCAATTCTTTCATCTTTATTTCTTCTTCCACTTCTTCTTCTTAGGTTGTTTCATTATGAAGTAATAACATCAGTATCACTAATATACTGATATGTTATTATAAGTATGAAACAAACCTATTTCACCATCTATCCATCCTACGGAAAAAGAAATCACCGCGCGTGCGTACGTACGGAATACCGTCTCCACGCCGTGGTGTAATCTATTTTCCACCACCACCTTACATGGATGGGTATAATGGTGTAAAGAATAACTATACATAGTTATTACAACATCATATTGATTCTGATATATTGTATAATACACTCCAATTCAATTCAATATTTATAGAAATGATATCATCGCTCGTGCGTACGTACGGAATACCGTCTCCACGACGCGATGAGATTCATTCTCCATGTTAACCATTTAAGAATGATTATAATGTATATATAAGAAATAATAATGAAATATATGACATTATAAAGCTACTGGATTTATGTATATATATACATATGTATGTCATCTACTTACTTCCATTTCAAGACAATAAGGAAAGGAAAACAGTGTTCATGCGTACGTACGGACTACCATCTCCATGAACGGTGTTTTTCATTTTATTTATCTACCTATTATATATATATATATATACTGAATATATATGATATATAAATCATATTTTATATTCTGGAAGTAAGTAAATCATGATATAAGTAATAATGATGTCAAGAACAACAAGTCAAAACACCTACGATAAATGAAACGATTTTACCCAAAACGCTTCTTTAACATGGAATTTACAAAAGAACGGGTAATATAATGTCATAAGTGAACCATATATGATATCATAACAATGAATATGATTCTGTAATAAGTCAATAACATGATTTAAATCATTATACAGGAGGTTTGGACACTTACAAAGCAAGTCGGACCTAAGGTAAGGGAAATATCACAATCTCATTTTTATCCGAGATTGTTTATTCGTAAGTATTTACTGGGGTGTATTTTATCATCCACATCCATGTTTCATCAATATGTAATATTATTTTTATCCACCTACAATTGTTTAAATCCATTTTTACCCTTTGGTGAGTTTTTAGTAATATGTATGAATGGAATCTTTTGTCGTTTTTCGTACGAGGTACTTTTTGACTTTTCCGACAAAAGTACGAAGAATTTTTTTTTTAACTTAAACGGCACGAACAGATTTTTACGGTTTTATAAAGCCTTATTTTCATGAAGCTCCCTACAAAAGATTTCATGACTATTTTTAATAAAATCTCTTTCTTTTAAGATTTCATGATGTTTTGTGAAAAGAAATTGATTTTGAAGAAGAAAGGATATTTTCCTCAAGAATTCATTTCAGGTGTTTTATCAAAATTATTTTCCATCTAAGATAATAAAGGGTTCTGTTTCTATCCATATTTTTACATTGATTTGACTATGCTGTGATGGAATTATGTTTATGAATTCCTTTATCTTATATGAATGGTTTTATGATGTCATGTTGTTTAAGAATCCCATTTTTATTACATGGGTTATGCAATGATGTATGATTTATGATTTTGTGGCACACATAAGAAAGGATTCATTAAGAGATGGGTGGGACCTATATCTCCCTCCAATGCATTGGGTAAAGATTTCATATCTCATGAGATAGACATGGCTGGAATGGTAGGTTATACCGGTTCAGTGAAACAGGACTGAAACGAGGATTACTCGATTCAGAAAGGGACTTTGTCCACTAAGATAGTCTTGGCAATGAGTCTTGACTAACAAGAAATGATTCTATATGATTATGTGTGTATGCCACAATGAGTAATGTTTTATGTAAGGGTTTCATTTTCACTACTATGATTTATCCCATGTTATGAAATTATGCTCTCTTTTGCAGGTTAAGATTTCCAAAAATGTTATGTTCTTATGAAAATTATGTGATTGATATTTCTTTTGTTTACCCTTACTGAGCATTTGAGCTCACCCTTTTATGTTTTCTTTTCCCCAGGATATAAAGAAAGGTTTTAGGTAAAAAAAGAAGATCTTTGTGGGAGATTTTGAAGATCTTTCACCAGGATTAGAAGATTACGTTCCGAGTTTCCAAAGACACTAAACTATTACGATCCTTGTGTGTGTATTTTTGTTATGTATTAAGTATTCCGCAAAAGTAATGTAATGTTCATGTACGTTAGGCTTCGGGTCTCTACAAATATGGTAGATAAATGTGATAACCTTCTAACATCCCAGCCCCAGATGGTGAGTCTTCCTACAACTCCCACTTTCCATCATTGATGTCTAGCGTCTCATGTGTCTGTACAAAATAGTCATGAGAAGGGACTGTGCCTTGCCACTATGCCACATATTCAAGGGTGAATTATCTCCAAGTTGAGGACCCATGCCCTTGTGTGTTAAGGGATTCGACTCAGTTAATATAGGTCATACTGCCAATTTTATCAAGGGGTTCCACTTAGATGGTAGTTGACATACACCCTAGTCTTTTAGGGGGGGTCCATTCATTTGTTTGAGGAACCATTCCCTACACTTCCTTGGGGTTCCACTAAATAGGTTAATGAACCATGAAATAGTGTATCAAGGTTTTTACACTTGTTAAATAGTTTAATATGGCCTTAGTCTGTTAGGGGGGTCTAGTCACAAGTAAGATGAAATAATCCCTAGTTTATAAGGGGGATATTCCCAATAGGTAATGGTCCCACACCTATGTTCATTAGGTTGGGGTTCTATATAATAATTTTAGGACCCAGACCCTAGTGTTTTAGGGTAGTTCCACTATGCATATAGAAGACCCTGGCCATATTCATTCATGGATTTAACCTTGACACGGTAGAAAAACAATTCCCTAGTCCTTCAAGGGTTACCACATAAAACAATTTAAGGATTATAGGGGACGTACACCCTTATATGATAGGGCATTTTATGGCCATGGGATCTTTACTACAATCCATCCCAATAACTACCATGATCATAAAGTTCCTAAACAAGGATCACATGTGGGACGTCACTCATATTATCTCAAAATCAACTTCAAAATCTACCATCATGTTCAACGTAGAACAAACAGAGGATAGGCTACTCATGGGATAGAAACGAAGTCAAAAAAATGGATATTCAAGTGAAATAAGATGTATAGTGAAGTATATGATGTGTATAGTGGATCAAAAGTTCTGTGAACCCAGCTTGTCCCTTAGATTTGTCTCTTATAAACACATCTTGGTGGCCCTGTCACCATACATGACATTTATGGGGACCACACAATGTGTCTCGGCCGACAGGGAACTACCCATATTTTCATGGTTTATACCATGTCTATTAGACCATCTGGTGTAGTTGGTCATGTACCTAGGAATTAATGGGTATAAAAATGTTCTCATGTAACAGGTTGTGTTTGTGTGCATGGGTGTTTACTTGGTCGTGCTCGGATACCGGTACTTACCTATGTACTAGGAAATATATGTGTTCATTGATGTGTTTGTTCTTGTGTAATCTCGGAGTACACATCAGTCCTCCATCACTGGGTCACACACTGTGTGGGGTGGTTCCACATAGCATGTAATACTTATTTCCATCCAAAAACTATATCAACTGGACCTAGAGTACCACATGGTGTATGTTACTATTAGTACATACTATGTAGTAGTGATTTTCATAGAAAACAATTACATTTGGGTCCAAGATCAACAATTAATACCATAATTTATACCATTTAACTACCTAAAATCCTTGGGGACCCTTCCTACCCTCGATTCCAAAAATCTGATGTCTATATATATGGATTCTGTATTTTTGCATGAAGATTGTTTTCATACACCACACATTTGGCTGATGTTACTCGATCCCTAATCCTGAATCTATGGGAATCATCACTGGTATCCTACAATGGAACCATATCCTCCAAAAAAACTCTATCCCAACCCTAATTCACATAACATCCACAAATTCGTGGGTTGGATCATGCTTGAACCGCCCCTGAAAAAGTTGAATCATGACCCTATAGTTCTATGATTACAAATGATAAGAACTATTTGGTAAAATCACCATAATAAGGGTGATAAACATAATTAACCATGTTTTCTTATCCATTTGTTTCATAACGTGAAATTCATAGTGAGAACATGATTTGAGAAATATTATATTGGCTAAAAATATTATTTTGATAATAGGATCATGTGAAGTGTCTGGAATCACCAACCTAAGATAAGAATATCAAATTCATTCTTAAAATTTTTAATAATGTTGGAATAAATAACATTTTATTATTACTACATTGATTATGGATCTATCAATGGTTAATAACACATTTTCCAATAATGGGGAGGATCAAATGCATCCACTATCTATAGGTCCACATTAATCTGATCACTGGTCTTAATTTTATCTCAGTCCACCAATGAATCATGATGAAACCATATCTCACCAATTATAGGTTTATTCATATTAACATGGTGATTCTCCATATCATGGTATTTATAGAAGAAACTACGTTTTGAGCTTTAAATAAATTAATTTAAATAATTAATTATTTAATACACATAACATACCCACCTCTAGAATATTTATTGGAATGTCTAAGGCTGTCCATCATTAGGTAAGAAATAGGGATAACCCATCCTCTAGATTCAACCATGAACATAGATTTCTAATTTCAGACTCTATTTGTTATATATTCCAATATTTCTAACAAATTTTTGTGCCTTAAATAAAAATATGTAATATTAAAAACTAATAATGGAATCATCGGGCCGTATAATCACATGTGTTTTAGTAATAATCTCCAAAAATTTATATTAATTTATTTAAAATTATTACAATGGATAAATATAGTGTTTACATTATTACCTCCTCCAACTTATTTTGACATCAAAAAAACAAACTAAACAAAAAAGAGGTGAGCTTAAACCCATATCTTGCTCACCCGATCATAGAATCTCTACTACATGATCCTATAATGCTAAATTACACGAACCTATGGAATGGTCCATCCATGAAAAATATTCTCTAGTTGATCCTCAATCTCTAATGGGAACCCCACATTGGTTTCTCCATCCTTAATATCTATATCTCCCAGTCAATAATGTGTGAAGGGTCATGTAAGTATTTAATCAACTACAATTCATTGTTGATGTTATAAAATATATCCAACTATGGGGTTATGGTTAAGTCGTAGGAAACCACTCCAACCATCTATATGATATCAAATATCCCGATGAACCTTATATATATCATGGATCCCTCGCTGAATCTATGCAATACCCACTTTTGTGTGACTCTATGAAAAAAAGGTCTCCCTTATCGATCTTGATGGTCATATGATTTCAATACGAGTAAGATTTAGGCCTTCCCTATGTGGTCCTCATTACCTCATAGATCACCTAGACATTATCCATCATCTCCCACACTATCTCTTTACCAACAATAGATGCCTCACTGAAATCATTCTTTCATAAGGGTGACCTATGGGGTCTCCCATAAAGGAAAAAACGTTTCATGACAATAATCTATTGATATATATTATTATAATATTGCACTATTAGAAAAATTATCCTCCCAACTTTGGTTAATTTTTATCCTGTAATCCCTAAGTATATCCTTCAACAGTTGGATATTGTGATTGGTCTTCCCATCCATCTTGGGTGAATAACTATATTCATCCTGAACGGGGGCCCTAATGCTTCTTACAAGCCTCTCAAAAACAATGATGTAAACCAGACAACACCATTAGATATAATCATCAAGGTAACCAAACTAATGAATATGATATAATCTATGTATAACTAAAACATAGTCTCTATCAAAATCTTCTCCCAGATATAAAAGGAGAACACAAAGTTCTTAATTTGGTCAACTATCACTCATGTGGAAACATAGCCAATCACTATCCATGGAAGCCCTATCACAAAGTCTATGTACATATTATCCCATTTCCCCTTTAGAATCTCATGGTTCAAAAACAATAATATAACCTAGTGCACAACCATCACCTTTTGACTTGTGACACACCGATAAATAATCTCATCAATTGTATTCATCATAAAAAAACACAGAAAATGTGGATAAATTTCCATTAACATATTCCCTTTACCAAGATTTATAACCCTTGTATATGAGTGAAACTACATCATAAAATCCTCTTGCATCATGGCCATAACTTTCATCCATCCCTATAAAAGGATGACGTGATTACATTATTTAATTAATATATCTGGTGAATCTCTAAATGATACCTAAGAATTTACAACGACAAAGACAATATCATGAAACTGAGCCTCCCCACACACTATACAAGCAGAAGATTCATCACAACTGACTAGTGATAAGTTTCAACCCTCTTTTCTATCATTGTTAGTTTAAAGGAATCCAACTGATCAGACATCCTCTCCACTAAACAAGAATGGTTCATCCTTCTGAGGGAATATGACACCACTTTTCCCTTCATAGGAGTTTAGGCTATCTCAAAGTCATAGTCTGGAATTAAATCCAACCATATCATCAATATATATTTCAGGTCTCTCTAAGTGAAGGAATAACTCATACTCTTATTGTCCTTGTAAAAAAAATTATCTCCCAAAATTTTGTTCTTCCACTTCCCCAGAGTGAAGACAACTGCAATCAACCCCAAGTCATGGGTTGTGTATTTCTTCTCATGGAGTGTCAAATATCTAAACATATATGTGATATCTTCCTACCTCAACATCAATATGAATATTATCCCATCTTAAAAGAAATCATGATACACAATTTACTCCATCCCAACCTACTACAGTCTTAAAATCAGGATCACTATCCACCCTCAGTCATAAATCCTCAAATGATATGTAATTCTACTCATTCCAATTAAATTAATACTCTTTCCATGACTTGTTTATTGGAGGGGATTAAATTCTATAAGATTGTTCCATTAACCTCATATAGTTCCCCACCATGTCATGAAAACTCTGAACCTCTAACACTATTATTGGTGTCTAGAAAGTAATCACTAAATCAATATTATCTAGTTCCATGTCTTATACATGATCATAAATCAAATTACCCTTAAATTTTAACCTCATGAAACCATAACTATAAATTCAGAATATTATCATAATATTGGTGCACCAGATTAATTCTAGGACTATCCACATGTAAATTGAACTATGCTCCTCTTTTAGATGAGTATGTTGACAAAGAAGAAGACCAAAAATCAGTCCAAATAAAGATAGAAGTAATAGCTCATTAAATTCATAAACCCAAAGGGGGAATTAAATACAAAAAACACATCACGAGAAACTAATATTTTCCAATGTAATAATGTAATTACAATTTCTAAATATCATCTTTGTGAACCCTAAAATAGTTGTATCATGACCATATATCGACCATGGAGAACTATCTCTCACCTCAGAACTAGTTAGAGAATTGTTTTAGTACTAAGAAAGTTTTACTTGTTCTTTATCATGGCCTGGTTTAGATTATGATAATCAACCTAATGTCTAATTCTCTTATCCTTATTTCTCATAAAAATAATTAAGGATGACTAGTTGGACACACTGGGCTGAATAAGACCCCTATATTGAGGGACCACCAACTTCACCCTCAGCTCCATGATCATTGTATCATCTAAAAGATATTCCATAGAAGATATATAAATGTTATTAGGGTTAAATTCAATGAAACACATATCTATTTTGATATATTTAGTCCCATAATATCCTTAATAAATTTATCCATATAATCCTTCATGACTGAAGGAACCTAATTTCATTAATAGCCCACTACTCCAAGAGATACACATGAAACCTTAAGGGTGACTGGTTTCAAATTCAAGCTCGTAAGACCCACTCAGTCTACCATGAAGACACTCTTGACCATAAAAGAGTATATCATCATATCTTTCTAAAAGAGTCATACTCATATATGGTGAAAACCAATATCCTTTTATACTATTGAAAATGGTCACATTCTCAATATGATATCATATTCTCACATAGTGATGTCCATGAAGTCCCATGAGAAACTCCCTCCACCAAGAAAAAATATAAATGTCTTATGATAAGTGATATTGAATAAGTGTTCCTCAAATGAACCTAAAAACAAATCAACTTGGATAATGTTTTAATTAGGTCCTCCAACAAATACATTGGGAGTAATGGTAAGGAATAATGCCTTTAGACTATTTCTAGTAGTATTTAAACAAGATTAAAATGAACAAAAATCAAACTGATAGTCATATGATCAGTTACTATGTCATAACCCTTCCTGGCATGAAGCTTCCAACGACCCTGACTGCTATCTCCCCATGTCTGGAGTGGTCTTCTTAGTTGTGGATGTGGAAATATATCAAACTATCATCCACGAGCAAAAGATCCTCTTCTGGGAGCCACACCTACTCCTCAACTAGCTTTGCCTCTTGGGTCTCGACCTGGACTCACCTAGGGGATCCATTATCATAGAACTGACTCTATCATGGTGGTCAAAAAACTATATTCCTACCCTCAGTAGCTTTTCGGGTTATGAAATCATCTTCCATGTAACCTCGCTCATCAAATTAAGAGTATATCACATATTTGGTACACCATAATACTCTACATTGTACTTGAAGTTTATAAACATGTTCATGATTTTATCAATTAGAATTTATCCTACTCAAATTCCCTTTCAAATAGAGGTTACTATCTTCTGTAGATTACTCGGCCCCCTGATGCATACTATCAGCTCCAATTTTATGGGTCCCTCAGATAGGAATCTCTCTGTCACTATCACCCACTATATCACTCCTTCATGTGTGGTAATATATATAGGTAACATAATAGAATGGATATCTTAGTTAAAACCATACACAAACCTCCACTCTATTAAGTAACCATGTTGATTTATGTCAAGGGAGTTTCATGTAAGGTCAGTGAAAATCATGAAATACACATAAATATTCATCGCTTCCTAATATATCTATAAAATATATATAATTTTAATTGAGTAAAAGTAAAAGGGTTTGTAATCTTCATGAAACAACATCATGAATTCTATCCATGAGAGTTTCAACTCATTGTGAGTCTGTGTGAATAGACTCCACCAGCACCTAGATTCTATGTGGAAAATACTGAATACTTGTGTACCCAACTATTTGGGTAGGGTCTACAGGTGACCAAAAACATAGATCATTGACACATTTCAATCCTCTAAGGAAAGGGGATCTGTCTCACCATTGCAACTCAGTGGTCTCGGACACTAGTACAAGAGAAGTGCACTAATACTACATTCATTCTCAGCCTTCTCTACCAAAAAAAATTTATACTTGATAGGTGTGGGTGATAACAAACTCCCACCATGAGGATGGATCTCACAATATGTCTCTTGAACTAAGGCCTCATCACTCAATAGATCATTATCACAGTCCTAAATCAATAACATAATTTTCTAACATCATTGAGGAAACTGAAAAGATAATCCAAATATATCATGCTCCATTTAGAATATATATATATAGGGATATGTCTCAATATGTTCAGTCAAATAATTATATATTATTTGATTGTTGTAACAATTTTCCTTGAACTAATTTCACAGTAAGTAATGTCAAAAATAGGTAGCAAGAGTCTATTTGTATGGATAAGTTAGTCTCCACAGAAACATCGAGTTTCCAAGATGAAAATCCACATATGAGATAATATATATCATTTCCCATTTTTCCAAACCAAAAATCATATTGGGACAAAACTCCAAACACCTCCCAAAGGACGAACAACCTATGATACCAAACTGTAATGACAAGAATCACTAAGGCTTGGCTACTTGAAAAAATACTAAACCACCATAACCTCAATCCCACCTCCCTGGTATATGGTCTAGAGACAAGCGGTGAGAAGGCATTAGTAAAATTAGAGTCCATTTCATTATGCACATGTATTCACTCACCCAATCATATCTATACGTAAGTGTCGATGAATAATAATAAAATATCATATTATCTATAGAATAAATGATGCATGTAATAACATGAATGGAATACCAAATAGTGTAGAAGTGGAATCTAAACCTATAGATAAAAATACATTCCCACCCAAAAAACATTTGTAATTTGATAGTAGCTAGAATAAATTAAATCTTAGTGAGATTAGCTCTTGATTGTCATTCCCTAAGTACTATAATTGGTCAAAAGCTCTTATGTAACCCTCAGATCCTCAAATTATAATTTCCACCTATCCATCTTCTTAATATGGAATGAACCATGCATTCAAATCATATTTAGGGTGAGTATATATATATATATAAATTTGGAAACCCTGAAAAAAGAAAGAGTTTGAAATAAATGAAGAGAATGAAGTAGTCATATCCACATAGAAAAGGAGGGAAATAAATCCAAAAAACCTACATATATATAATCATATAAGAATCCCAGAAAATACTGAAAGGGGATATCAATATCATAACATGGCTTTGGATAATGAGTCTTACAGTATCTCCCAAGGTCCATTATTGATTCCCAGTATCTCATGTGTGTGTCGAAAAAAGTCATGGTGTGGGCCCACACCTCGTAACTTTGTCTCATAGTCCTTGAGGAATGATCTACGAGTAGATTACAAATTCCCTGTTGCATTAGGTGGTTCCAATTAATTAGTAGATTACCCCACCCAAGTCCATCAATGGGGTTCCACTAGGATGGTAGAGGAACTACACTGTAGTATTTTATGGGTATCACTCAATAGGGAGAGGACACATTCTATATTTTTCAATGGTGGTTCCACCTAAAAGGTATATGACCCATTCCTAAGTGTTTCATGATGGTTCCACTCAATATATAGAGAAACGATACATTATTCCATCAAGGGTGTACCACTTACAAGATAGAGGACACATTCCCTAGTCCATTAGGGGGGTTCGAATAAATAGGTAGAGGAACCACACCCTATTCCATCATGGGTTCCCCTAAGTAGGTAGAGGGTTCATTCCTTAGTTACCTAGATTGTGAAACCCAAAAAATAGAGAAACCATTAACCAGTCTATCAGTTGGTTCTACTAATAAGGTAGAGGACCCATTCCCTAGTCCATTAGCAGGTAGCACAATGTTGTGCGAGCTGTTTGGGGGACCGAAACCCTAGTATGACATATTTTTTTTCAACCTAATCTAATATTTTATAATCCAAAATGATCACTAACATCATCTAGAATCACATAAATAAGTGAAATTCGTAGAAAATAATTTATTGTATCACAAAATCCACTACAAAATATACCTTCATTTTTTACCAAACTAATCACTCAGGATATCCTAATCGCTGGCCAAATTCGGAGTCTAAATGAAGTATAATGAAGTAAAATATGTTCTCTAAGTAATAATAGGGTGTGTACGGGGTTCACAGAACATGGGACCCCACCTCAACACCTGGTCGTGTCTCCACAAAACATGACACAGTGACTGTGTCACCATACATGGAGTTTATGAGGATCGCATGACGTTTCACTCACACAAGGGGCCCTCCCCTATACTCTTGGAAATGCTTATGTCTATCCTGAAATGTTCTGTACCTATTATTATACCTATCCATGTTCAGGTTCCAAACATGCTTTTGTTCTTGGCCATGTCCAAGTGCAAGGAAGTGTCCCTAAACAGAACTGGGTACTAGGACATGCATTTGTTTTTATTAATGTTCATGAATCTAAAGTATCCATTCCCATGTACACCCAAATACATGTTAGGCATCTGATATGATCCAACACATCATATGGGGGATCAAATATGGTGTTTTATACTTATCTCCATCCAAAAACCCTTGTCCTCTTAGCCATATTACCACACCATGTGTGTTCATCCCAGTACATTCTATGTACTCAGTATTTTCACAGGAAGTCAGATCATCTCCATGGATCCTAGATCCTCTATTTCCACCTTGATTTCAACCACTTGACCACATGATATCACTGGGGTTTTCCTCCGACCATTGTTTCCCCACCTCTAGTGGAATTAAAATTGATTATTTATATTCACATGAAGCCCTAAATTGTGTACCACTTCTTTGGTAGTTTCCACTCTGTCCCAAGTCCTAGATCATTGGAAATTATCATTTTCATTCGGAAATAGATGCTGTTCCTTCCAAAAATCACTATCACAATCATATTTCTCACATATTCCATGAATCAAAGAATTCTCTCATGCATGATCCCACCCAAGACAAGTCAAACTACAACCTCGTACACCTATAGTGAACAAAACTAAAAAATGACCTACAACCATGGTACAAAACCATGGGTATATCCCCCCAAAACCATAGGTATAGGCTACACACATGGGTTGGGGAACCATGGGAAACCGAGCTATCTGTATAGCTCTGTGGCCTATACCCACTATTTTGCAAACAATAGGTATAGATTTTTTCCACCATGTCATAGCCGTATACCAATGGTTTTAGAACCATGAGAACATGTTTTTGAAAACAATCCGGTCGTGGGTTTAAATCCCCTGACTTCCTCCTCTAACACCCAACACCACACCACTCTATCCAATTAACTTATATATATATATATATATTTAACTAAATATATTATTCTAATCAACGTGTATCAGAGGGAAAATGTTGGAATAAGTGTTCTAGTGAAATAAAATAAGGCCTGATGATGATTTTTTCCACACCATAATGCGGGAACACTATATCAATGGTTTTGAAAATTGTTGTTATATGTCCTCAAAAAACAACCATGTACCCACAATTTTACAAAAAATATAGGTATAGGTAATGATAAAAACTTTTACCCACGACATATCAAACCAGTTGGTATAGTCTCATATATTATACCTATACTTGTGGTGCTATGAAAACCATGGGTATAAGACCTATTTCACGAAGAGGAATAATACAGAATAAAATTTGGTAATATCTCCATAACAAGGGTGGTAAACATTCTTGGACAAGTGTTCCCACTCAACGATTTCAATATAGGGTATCTTTGATGATATCGTGGTATAATAAATATTAAAATGAATTTAATAATTTATTTTGAAAATGGGAACATGTGAAGGTTGTGAAATCACCAAAACTAAATAATAATATCAAATTCATACAATAAAAATTTAATCAAGAGGGTGGAAACCACAATTGGAGATACCTACCTCAATTTTGGAAAAATTTTTGGTGAAGAACATGCTTTACACTAATGAGGATGATCTATTTCATCAACTATCTGTTGATCCATGAATACCTAATCAGTGGTCAGCATCCGGTCTTGATCCTCCAATGATGAATGCTGTAGAATCCTCTTGAAGATCAAAAGGTTATATAGTCAACCTTTGCAATTTTCCATGAAAATCTACTTATAAGTTATTTTTCTATTCATTAATGTAAATATAAAGATTATTTAATTAAATAATCAACATAACATACTCTCCAATGGTTACCTTATTTGAATATTGGAAACAACCACATTTATGTCATCGATCCTAGGGTCAACCTCACACTCCATATTTAAACACGGTCTAATATTTTTTATTCGAGACCTAATTCAAGATATAAAAAATTATTTTTTAAAGACATTTCACATGTGATATACAAATATTAAATATTGTTTTATAAAAAAAATATTAGGATCATCATGGATTACAATCATGCATCATCTAAGTGCTTAACCCTATAAATTTTTATTAGTATTTTTCAAAAAAAATAAAAGTCTAAAACTTATTCCCAAAAAAGTCCATAATCTTGATTCACTGAACACACCATTATTTATTTCCTCCAAATGAACCTTTCACACCATTAGGCCTCTAACACATAACTTATTTATAATCAATGGAAAGATCCTTGCATATTAAGTAAAATTATGCTTACATATCATAATATGTTAGAAAATTAATCTTATATACTATGATAATTATACATAGGTATACAAGGTGACTCTCATAAAAAATAGACTTTTAAAATATTAGGACTCTTATGTGTCATTGAATTACTAAAATATATTTCCATAGCCATATATTTACTCTAAAAACCTTAGGGAAATTATAGGCATAATAATAATTTCATATGAATGTTTCATATTTACTTTTATGTACCACTCAGGATTAAATTTATAAATAACATGTAGCTGGAAACATATCAAGATCATACAATATATGATGAATCATACATATCAAGAAGTTATAGTTATATATTTCTGTTTCCACGGAGTTACTATTACATACATTAGGTAACTAAAAAATGACTTTTACTTGTCCCATTATCTTTTATTATGTATTGGTCCCCATATATTGATACATAGAAATTTATTATACTCTCTATATATTAACTCTTTTGAAATAATGATATAGTGACCCAGTTGTTGATGCCCCTTTCCGTCGCAGAGTCTAATGGAATGAAAAGGGAAATACCTTGAACCCAAAATGATTCATCCTTTGAAGAAACATCAATAATTGAAAAAGGCATGAACAATGAATCAAATGCACTTGGGTCGTACAAGTTCCACTAAGGTCACACAATTATACTTGTGTGCCGCCTATTGGTCGCACAGGTGACTTGCGCGCCTTCTCTGAAATTCGACCAGGGTCTTCTCCAGTATATAAATACCCCATGTGGTCCCCCCAATTCGAGGACGAAAAATTCGAGAACCTTAGATTTGAGCTCCCAGCACCCTTGTCTCTTCTCAAAGCTTATGAACACTTATAAGGTAATTTCTTAACTATAACGGAAGATCATAAAAGGGTGGAAAGGCCTAAGTGTTGGAACTCATCAACACTTGCGTGCCTAGGTGGCCATCCCTTAAGGGAAATGGACACACTTGCGCCCCGCCTTACCCCTTCAACATAACTTGTGCACCTCTCATGTGGAAGTCTCTAGGTGTAGTATTAAAGGCGTGAGCCAAGTCTCACCCAAGTTCTACCCTATGGAATGATCGTCGCGCAAGTACCCATGTGTCGTGCAGGTACACCTGCGCGACCAGGACTTGCACACTCATGCAGTACTTGTGCGCCGACTAGGACTTTCACTCCCCTCTTTTCTTGGGTGCCCATTAGGCATATTTTACCCCTCTTATGTCTATCCACCTATGCTTATCAAGATTATTCTTTCAGAACTCTCTCTAAAGCCATTCATGGCATGATTTCCTTATTGTCTTCCTTATTTAAAAGTAATTCTGTGGAACATAACATCTCATAAAACCTAGTGATTTACATATCTTTATATCACTAAGGTTATAGATTTCATTCATTCAACCTCATTCTTTAAATATGAAAGAATCCTTAACCTGTGCCTCCTATTCAGGAGTAAGCCCCAGTCCAGTCTCAAATATTGGCATCCATTTCGGAGTAAGCCCCAAGTCCCCTAATTTGGGCATCCTCCTTCATATGAAGCCCAAATAATAATTCCTTTTGATTTGGGATTCCTTCTCAAAAGTAAAAACCAAATCACAAGTCCAAAAATCTGGGCATCCTCCTTAGTAGTAATCCCCATTCATAATTCCTTTTGATCTGGGCTTCCTTTTCAGGAGTAAAAAC
Organism: Viscum album; assembly: GCA_963277665.1. Taxonomy (NCBI): domain Eukaryota; kingdom Viridiplantae; phylum Streptophyta; class Magnoliopsida; order Santalales; family Viscaceae; genus Viscum; species Viscum album. The sequence goes on along the minus strand of OY728158.1, from coordinate 1,846,219,052 downwards.
CAAATAAAAAGTCCCCTAATTTGGGAATCCTCCTCAGGAGTAAGCCCCAGTCATAATTTTCCAAATCTGGGCTTCCTTTTCAAGAGTAATCCCAAGTCTCAAAGTTCCAAAAATATGGGCATCCTCCTCAGGAGTAATCCCCGACCATAATTCCATTAACATGGGCTTCCTTTTAAGGAGTAATCCCCAGTCTCAAATATGGGAATCCTCCTTATGATTTAGCCCCAAGTCCCTTAATTTTTCAAATCCCTTTCACCTGGGCCTCCTTCTCAGGAGAAAGCACCAGTCTTAATTTCTCTTAACTAGTCGTAATTTACTATTGATTCGGGTTTCGTTCTCAGGAGTAAAAACCAATCATAATGTCCCCTCCTAATTTGGGAATCTTCCTCAGGAGTAAGCCCCAAGTTAGAGTATCCAAATCTCCATAAAGTACATATACCTTTATGGACCTTGTTTCTGGGTTTCTTCCCTGAAGTAAAGTCCAATATTCATCAATTTTAGGAAGTCATACATACATAAGCCCCACATCATTGCCTTTTTCATGGAACAATCGACTGGTTTCACCAATACATCTTGTTTCTCACACCGATCATGACTCACGTGAGCTTAGAGTGTAAAAGTAATCATGAAATATTTATTTGAGTAATCAATCATGCATAAACGTTATACTACCTCACTCGAAATACGTGGGTTCTGATTCCTTTTCCAAAACAAAGGTTAGGTAGGTAGCCCATCTGTGGGTATGATCCAAACCATGAAATAATCCATGTCCTTCTAAATGAAAATAAACATCAAGTGCCCCACTGAGTGGCTTTAAAACCAGTATTGTCATCAAAATTACCAAGATACTTTTATGTATTGAAGGATACCATTGACTAAGAATCTCTAACAAATACAGATGCATCTCTATCAATGAAGAGCCTAGAAGACATATAAAAGATTCTCTAAATCTCCTACATATCAATCATTGATTTTCAAATCTAAATGAAAGATCTTTTTTTACTTGGTAATGTAATATGGATTCACGAACATAACTTAAATCTATAAAGAGTGTCCCAGAGTAGAAAATAATTCCCCTCAAAAAGGTGTGATGAGTTTGACCTCCGATCCTCTTGACCAATGAAAATTCCTAAGACTCATCAGTCCATAACTAATGAGAATCTACTTTTGGAAAGTAGGTCCAAATGGATATGGAATCATTGGATGTTTCTGGTTCTACAAACAAACTCGTTAGAAACATATTGGAATGTTTGAACCTTTAATCATGAGGTCATCCCCAATTCTAGAGGAAACAAAAAATGGTGAACCCGATGTGAATCCATAACCAAGTCAAAGTGATGTTTTACCTATTTGTTAGGCCCCTGTTTAAACTCAATGAGATGTCCAACATGACAGTCAATAACATTTGTGCTCATCCAAAATATGTATCAGCCAAATTTATCTTGATTATGTTTGTTATATCAAACAAGCACTCTTTTAAAAAGATCTTCTACATTAAAAGAATGGATTTTCTTAAGTTCACTGCTTTTAATACTTCTGCTGTGAATACTTCTCCTGTGAAAACATCTACTATGAAAGCGTCTGCTGCTACGCCTGTTGGATCGTCGTCTACACTAAGGATGACATCACCTACTCACCATATTCAACGCTGGGTATCGAATGTGTTGGTTAAGGAGTACCATCAAAACGGTACCATTCCAACTCTGTAGGCTGCTCGACAAGCCCTCCAAGTGAACAACTCACCCTGGTCGTCTGGACAACAACGACCAGTGATTGAGAAGCAGGCGGTGCTAACCACCATCTCCAACCGTTTCGGGTCATTATCCCTGAAACGCAACAACCATTCCCTCTCATATTCTGAGTAGGTGAATGAGAAGGCCACTCAGGGCCTTAATTCAAGGAAACATGAGTCCTTCCTGAGGGATCCCCCCAATAATCGCTGCTAGACTCGTGCAGTAGTGCATCCTCAACATGATGAGGGTGTTGTCTTCAGGTGTTCGGTTCTAGTTCTTCAAACTCGAGTAGGCAAGAAGAACCACCAGAGGCAAAAACTAGTTAACAGTGAACTGGTATTTATCTCTTCCATTTCCGGAGAATTCCACCAACCTAACCTTGTGTCAAGCAAGGAGCTGGAACACACACCTGTCCATTTTAATCCTGCTGTCTAGCAGACTCGTCTGGAAACAGCACACCAATCCCGCCAGGCAATTCTGGTGAAGTACTATAGACAAGAACATACACCTGTTTATAAATCATTGGCTAGTCAGCAGGCTTGTCTGACTACATGTGATGAAGCCCGCTAACCCAATGTGTTGACAACTAGTAAACAGGTACATACACCTGCTTACACTCATCAATCCTACCAGCAGCCTCATCTATCAGCATTGAAGGAATCTCGTCAACCACATTCGGCGGAGTGCAATCAGCAGGCACATACACCTGCTAGTATTGATCAAGCCTACCAATAGTCTCATTTGGTAGCTTTCGGAGAAGTCAGTCGGAAAGCTCTAGCGACAAACAGGATACAGACTCAACTCTCTGGCCCCACACATGAGTACTATTAGGGTTCATAGAAAGGAAAATGAGGACATGAGCAGGCACAAACACCTAATCTAAGCACATAATTGACGTATATCCCCATTCCAGCCACAGAAGTCACCAAGCACATTCTCTCAATGTTGAAAAGTAGAAACAAATCCCTGCTCATACTCTGGATGCCTGTCAGGATATTATAACAGCTTCAGCAACATCTCAGGGGAAGACACATAAATCAATCCATGCCAGTGGAGTGACACATCAATAGTTCACTTCGGAATAGACACACACAACTGTTCCGGTCTAAGAGGGTTGTGGGACGTACTCCCCCATATCATATGGATAGCCAAGTCAGGCAAAACACCTGATTTGAGTGGAGATAATCATCCTAACCTAATAATTTCTTCTGAGAAGGAACATACACCTGCCAATAATGACCAATTTCGTCAACAAGTGGTTCCCGAAGTGATTAAGAAGGCATCTAAGAAGAAGACCCTCCAGAATAGTCAAGAAATCAAGGGAAAATCTGTAATAAGGCCTTACTCGTTGCTGGAGTTCTTTATGCACTCATACAACTATATTTTGTAACTCATGATTCTACTCTCTTAGTTCCCAACAGTCAAGACCTTAATTCTGAAGGTCTGCATCAAACACTTCCTCATGAAGGCTTGCTTCATGACAATTCAGTTGATCTCGAAGTTTCAACTTCAAATGAGAGCCACAAGAACCCTCTGTGTGGTCAGAAGAGTAGGGAGCAAAATGTTTCATCTTTCTCTGTAACCCACCATGGTGGTGTTGTAACACCCCGAGCTTCTATGATACGCTTCTCATTCAATAATGCAATAGCTTGCATTGTACGCAACATCGAGTTCCAACACACACTACAACTAATCAAAATAGCCATTATGAATAGTAATAACCACTTCTTGAAATTATATATATTTTATATTTCAAAATGGACTTCATTTTTGGATTTGGAATGTCGAAATTAGCCTATGTTGAATTTTTTGTAATTTTCTGAGAACTTCCAAATTTTTATGAATAGTGAAAAATACATATAACAACTTTTTTAATCAAAATAATTTATAGTGATAATTTATACTATTGAGTGGTTTTAAAGTATAATTAGAATATATTTTACCATTTTATCCAATGGTGTTCATTAGAATTAATTTCACTTTGAAATTAGACATAAACAATTGTCAATCCTTTGAAATATATTGTTTCTTAAAAACACGTTATTCGTTGTGACAGCGGGAATTAATTATAAATTAATTAATGCAACTTATATGTTTGGAATTTTGTAAAATAGACATCATTTTTGGATTTGGGATATCAATTATAGCTTAGGGTGAAATTTTGGCATTGTTCTGATAAACTTTAATTTTTGATGAATAGTGAAACCACTAAGTGGTAGTTAAAAAACTGATTTTTCATTTAAATGAAACATTACCACTTCTGTGATTTGATTTTCAAAAATCCTACATAAATGGTTTTAATTATGAAGTAAAATGTGGTTCAATGGGATTAAAATAATTTTTTGATGATTATTAACTTTTAAGTTTAATTAATCGCGATTAAAAGTAATTAGTGAAATTTATGGTAAAAATAGTATTATAAAAATATGGAATGACCTTTAAACTTGTACTACCCCTATTGGATGTGTCATGGCCGACCAAGAAAATCCATGGGTCAACTTGGGGACCCCATGGAGCCACTTTGGTAGGAAAAACACATAAATAACTTTTTATTTAATGTTAAAATAAAAAGGTCACAAACAAGAGTTGTTTTACTAAAACAATTTTTAAATGGGGTTATACAAGTCATATTATTGACTATAAATATTCATTAGAAAGATAAAAAGATTTCCTACATCTGCATAATTGTTTTATAATTTTTAGACATTAAATAAATTAAATTATTTATGACACCATGATGATGCAGCGATTACCTCATTAATTAACGATTTAAATAAAATTAAAAGATAATGTAAACTCCAAGGCTTACACTTGTCCAAATCCTATTGGATGGGTCTATTTCGAACCCTTATCACCTTATACTCTAATTTAAGAAGTGTGGGACCTTTATAATCCGAAATGGATGGTATAATAAAGTAATATTTCATTACTTTCCAAGAGTTCCCCTCCTCTCCACTTATAAAAGGCCCCCACCTCTAACACCTTATTCACACTTTCAAACCATTTGGCTCAGCCAACCTCTGCCCAAATACTCTCAAAACTTCACTACCATACTCCTAGAAGCCTCACGTTGGTCATAATTCTTCCCAAGGAAGCCTTTGTCTAAAATTAAAAGAGTTACCCGATTTTAAGGTAATGTCTTCTCTTGTGTTCTTTTATTTTTTTTCTTCTCCAACCACCTAAACCATTTTTATTCATTACTTTTGTAACAAAACCAATATACTCAATATACTAGGATATTGGTATAATAAGGATTCGAGCTACACTTACACACACCTACATCTAATGGTTATAGAACATACTGTTTCTGTGGATGGCAAATTTCTTCCTCACGAAACGATGATTGTTCAACACTCATATAACACCTTCAAAGGTGGCCATTAAGATGTCACTGTATTTATATATGATATATAATATGTTTATGTTTTACTTAATCTTCTGTATTTTTCATTTATGGCATACCTTTATGATTTCCATTATGGGTAAACTCGATAATTTCATTTTAGGAAGTGCGGACTACCGCCCCCTCAAAGTGATTTGAATCGTTAATTCCATATGTGGGATGTATAAAGGATGGAGTAAATGGTATTATACATTATATTATACTAGAATTATATTATACCATTATATAATTATATCATCATTCCATTAAATACGAAATAGAAATGAATGTATCGTTCATGCGTACGTACGGCTTACCGTCTCCATGAACGGTGCATTTCATTTCTTACCCCTAAATGTTATGTAATATTATAAATGCATGTATATACTGGATATATATGATATATATGATATCTACATCAGGAAAATAATTCTGGATATAATGGATATGTCGACACATGAACAACTTGTAATGATAAGAAATATATTTTTGACTCAAGTACCAAAGATCGACAAAATGACCGTTATTAACTTAAATAATTACATAATGTTCATGACATGGTAATAAGTGATATAAAAGGAATAATGAACTAGTAAAAGGTTCTTAAGAAGGTATATATTTACTCTAGTTTATTATTCAGGAGGATAAAGAGCGGTCGAGTCAAGTCGGACACGAGGTAAGGGAACTTCTTAACCCAATTTCCATTCTTTGGGTTAATCTCCTACTTTCAAATTATGTCATGATACTATTATGTACTATCTTGTATTTATACTTTCATTATGTGTACATATAGTGAATAAACATAATAGATATATTTTATTTAAAAAAGTATCTTTTAAGGGATTTCGTCTGAATCTCCATTCATTGAGGCATATTTTGTTTTATACACAAATTTCTTTTATACCGTGTATAAAGCCCTTTGAATTTTACGTTTATTCAAAAGGAATCTTTTTAAACGAAGCATTTACTAAACGACAAAAGGGAATGTTTTTGTCGTATGTATGTGGCAACAACAACTTCTCTGCCGCTGTGACCATTATTTGAGTTTCGGCTTCCTCTACAAGCCATACGTTTTTTAAAAGAAAAATAAATACTTTGTTTTACCATTCTTTTATTTTGGTAATGAAAATGGTTTTGGAAGTGTTTTTATTATATCAATATGTTGTCTTGATATCTTGTGATTGAAATGTGGAAATTTTATGTTTCCTTTACGCATGTTTTATGTGATACGATTATGTTATGGTTTATGATATGTTTAAACCTATTCATATGAGGAATGAATTGGACTTAATAAGTGACGGGTGGAGCCCGCTATAGCTCCTCGATGCATCGGTAGGTCTCATGAGACAAACTAGTGTCTTGGAACGAGTCCTTAACAATATCTTATTTGTGGTCTTGGCACGAGGCCTTTATTACGTGGTAATGATAGTCTGGCATTATGCATTCCATCATTATGAAAGTGGTTATTGATATTGCATGTGATTATTCGACTAGTAGAATATCCATGTGAAGAAGTATATGACATTATCTCATTTTACTTTTTCCATATTATGTTGAAGTTCAAGTTTAAAAGGCTTTTGTTTTAGTTATAAATTGCCTTAAATGTTAATGTTTATTTATGAATGCTTCCGCAATATTGTTATCCTTACTTAGCATCTGAGCTAACCCCTTTCAATGTTTTAATATTTTCCAGGATGTGAAGAAGTATTTTATGAATGGCCTACAGGGATAGTCAGAAAGGGATATGAGTGTGGACTATAAAGACCATGTTATTGTAGTTTTTTTTTAATTTATGATTAATGAATGTATTATGAATGTATCTAGTGTTTCCAAGGCTACTAAACTAATCGGTCTTTCGAGACTTGATCTTTTGTGATCATGCCAATGTTACGAAGTAATGCACCCACTCTGGGTAGCTGGGGTTGGGGCATTACAGTTGGTATCAGAGGCAGTTTAGTACTAACTTTGGAAGCTAGATTTAGATAAACTCTAATTAGAGCACATATCCCGAAGATATACTTTGAGGATTAGTATAGAAGAACTTCCTCGAATTTTGGTATTTTAGTGATTTTGTGAGTTTTCCGAGCAATACATCCCTGTCTGGATACGAGTAGGTAGGGGTGGCTCTGGCACAGATGTACCTAGGGGTAAAACCAGAAAACACCGCTTTGAGCTAGACTCGAATGGGAACTGGTGCACGACAACGGTCCTTGTTGCACTCTTGGTTACGATAGTCCCGAGGGATATTCTTAGGATAATTCTCATTTTCATTACAAACCACTATTAAGGGTTATGAATATATACTTCCTCAAAGTAATTTTTTTTTATGATTATGGTTTATATCCATAAATAGTTCAATTAGTGTTAAGTGTTTTACATGTATGGAATTATGTATTTTGATCCATAAACTAATCTAGTTTATGCCATTGTTTAGAAATGGCTCCTAGTAGAAGGAATGGAAACTGTAACAATACACGCACTCCGTGTAGGGATTTCCCTCCTACTCAAGATAATTATTGTGGATCTGGAGATACAACTGGTGCTGATCAACTTATTACCATACTGGGACAACTCACTCAGGTTATGAATAATAACCTTACTCGTATGGAGCACCCTGATCTGCAACGTGGAGGATCAATGTTAGACCGCTTCATGAGGGAAAAACAACCAACATTTAATGTTGGTACAAATCCATTAGTATCTAAGCAATGGATAAACTCCTTAGAGAAAATATTCCATGCCTTGGGGAGTAGTGAAAGGGAAAAGGTTATCATGGTAGTTTACCGCCTCACTGGAGATGCTGATCAATGGTGGTCATTGATTCAAAACACAAAAAAAGATGATGACATATCCAATATGGAATGGAGGGAGTTCAAACATCTTTTCTTAGAAAAATACTTTCCTCCTGACCATAGAGCAGATATGGAAAGGAAATTTCTGAGTTAGAAATAAAAGGAGGATGAGAATGTCGCAAAGTATGAGGCCAACTTTACAAGGTTAGCGAGGTATGTTGCAGATTATATACGTATCCCAAGAAGTTAGATCGATCGTTTCCTAATATGGGTTAAAACCATTTCTCCGTAGAGCTTTAGTATCACAATTGTTCTCAACATACGAAGATATTTTCTCATGTGATATCAAGACAGAAAATGAATTCTCTAAATCTTATGACAATAAAGTAAAGCAAGAGAAGAAGAGAACGGTGGAACAAGAGACAGATAAAGGGAAAAAGGGAAAGAAGGATTTTCCATTATGTGATAATTGTGGGAAGAATCACCCTGGTACTTGCCTAAAAGGAATGGGAGTTTGTTATAAATGTGGAGAAAAGGGTCAGCAGGATCGTGATTGCAAGGGAAAGAAAGAGGCTATCAAAGTTGAATGCTACAATTGTAGGGAAATGGGGCATTATGAAAATGAATTTCCTAAGCGTCAGAGAAACTTACCTCAGAAAAGGCCAAGGGATCAAGGACAATCTTATGCTGTTACTACAGTTGAAGCAGAATAATTAATGTATTGGTGCTTTTGGACACAAGGATTATATTATGGTTATAAGGATAATGTGATATATATATATATAAGGATTGTACTACAGTACTTGTTGTTTTCATTAAATTTTTAAAATGATGAAGGTAATTATATTTTTAGTATGTGACAAAAAGATAATCTTTAATTTGTTTGGGGAATTTGATATTACAATTGATTTTTGAATTTAGAGACCTTTTAGAGAAAGTCTGTACAGAGATATTTTGGATAACTATAATGGTTGGAATGGATTAAGTTGATCTTTGGATAGTATTGTTTAAGGTAAAAATATTTCTGAAGATTATTTTTGGAATATTATAATACTATATTTTTAGGAAAAGGACAACCTACAGGGTGGGGCATAACCCGTCGCGTCAGACTAAGCTGTACGAATCGAACCCACAACCATAGTACGACAGGCCTTTATTTCCTACCACTAGCCTACAGGAAGTCCCTGGTTATTACAAAATAATTTTACTAATCTAAATGGTATGTGTTAACATTTGGAACCTTATACAATTAGGATAAGTATAATATTCTTGAGTTCTATTATCTTTTTGAGTGAAAGATGAGTTGAAGGTTGAAACTGTAATTGTCAAGCATAAATATATATATATACCTATCTCTTATTCAATAAATAAATTAATTCTTATACTTTAGGAAAGAGATATTAAAACAAAAAATGTGTTATCCTAATACCTTATGTCTTATTTAAGTGATGATATTTTAAATCAACATAGATTGATGGCTTTGGGGCCCTCAATTTGACAGTTGATTTTAGTTGATGACCTCAATCACTCCCTACAAATATTTACGTTTTTCCTCTAATTATATGTCTCTAATTTCCACCAATGTTCTCCTAATCGAGATCATAATTGGGTGGTGACTTTTTCATTTCCCTTTCCCTCTTATTAAGGCTAAATTTTATTAACCTTATTTCCGATGTGGGTTTTCCACAAAGGTATTTTCTATTTTCAACCTTTTATTTTAAATGAAAAATTTCATATTGCGAGGACGCAATTTATTGAAGGAGGAGAGAATGTAACACCCCGAGCTTCTATGATACGCTTCTCATTCAATAATGCAATAGCTTGCATTGTACGCAACTTCAAGTTCTTACACACACCACAACTAATCAAAATAGCAATTATGAATTCTAATACCCACTTCTTGAAATTATATATATTTTATATTTCAAAATGGACTTCATTTTTGGATTTGTAATGTCTAAATTAGCCTATGTTGAATTTTTTGTAATTTTCTGAGAACTTCCAAATTTTTATGAATAGTGAAAAATACATAAAACAACTTTTTTAATAAAAATAATTTATAGTGATAAGTTATACTATTGAGTGGTTTTAAAGTATAATTAGAATATATTTTACCATTTTACCCAATTGTGTTCATTAGAATTAATTTCACTTTGAAATTGGACATAAACAATTGTCAATCTTTTGAAATATATTGTTTCTCAAAAACACGCTATTTATTCTGACAGCGGGAATTAATTATAAATTTAATTAATGCAACATATATGCTTGTAATTTTTTAAAATAGACAACATTTTTGGATTTGGAATATCAATTATAGCTTAGGGTGAAATTTTGGCATTGTTCTGAAAAACATCAATTTTTGATGAATAGTGAAACCACTAAGTGGTAGTTAAAAAACTAATTTTTTGTTTAAATGAAACATTACCAATTCTGTGATTTGATTTTCAAAAATCCGACATACATGGTTGTCATTATGAAGTAAAATGTGGTTCAATGGGATTAAAATAATTTTTTGGTAAATAGTAACTTTTAAGTTTAATTAATCGCGATTATAGGTAATTAGTGAAATTTATGGTAAAAATAGTATTATAAAAATATGGAATGACCTTTACACTTGTACCACCCCTATTGGATGTGTCATGGCCGACCAAGACAATCCATGGGTCAACTTGGGGACCCCATGGAGCCACTTTGGTAGGAAAAATACATAAATAACTTTTTATTTAATGTTAAAATAAAAAGGTCACAAACAAGAGTTGTTTTACTAAAACAATTTTTAAATGGGGTTATACATGTCATATTATTGACTATAAATATTAATTATAAAGATAACAAGATTTCCTACATCATAATAATTTTTTTATAATTTTTAGAAATTAAATAAAGTAAATTATTTATGACACCATGATGATGCAGTGATTACCTCATTAATTAACGATTTAAATAAAATGAAAAGATAATGTAAATTACAAGGCTTAAACGTGTCCAAAGCCTATTGTATGGGTAGATTTCGAGCCCTTATCACCTTATACTCTAATTATAGAAGTGGGGGACCTTTAGAATCCGAAAAACATTGTATAATAAAGTAATATTTCATTACTTTCCAAGAGTGCCCCTCCTCTCCACTTATAAAAGGCCCCCACCTCTAACACCTTATTCACACTTTCAGGCCATTTGGCTCAGCCACCCTCTTCCCACATACTCTCCCAACATACCTCAATTACTCGTAGAAGCCTCACTTTGGGCATAATTCTTCCCAAGGAAGCCTTTGTCTCAAATCAAAAGAGTTACCCGATTTTAAGGTAATGTCTTCTCTTGTGTTCTTTTATTTTATTTTTCTTCTCCAAACCCCTAAACTATTTTTATTCTTTTCTTTTGTAACAAAACCAATATACCCAATATACTAGGATGTTTTTATAAGATTCATTCAACCTACACTTACACACAACTACATCTAATGGTTAAAGAACATACTGTTTCTGTGGATGGCGAATTTCTGTCTCACGAAACGATGATTGTTCAACACTCATATAACACCTTCAATGGTGGCCATTAAGATGTCACTATAATTATATATGATATATAATATGTTTATTTTTTACTTAATCTTCTGTATTTTTCATTTATGGCATACCTTTATGATTTCCATTATGGGTAAACGTGATAATTTCATTTTAGGAAGTGCGGACTACCGCCCCCTCAAAGTGATTTGAATCGTTAATGCCATATTTGGGGTGTATAAAGGATGGAGTAAATGGTATTATTAATTTTATTATACTGGAATTATATTATACCATTATATAATTATAGTATCAATCCATTAAATACGAAATAGAAATGAAAGTAGCGTTCATGCGTACGTACGACTTACCGTCTCCATGAACGGTGCATTTCATTTCTTACCCCTAAATGTTATGTAATATTATAAATGCATGTATATACTGGATATATATGATATATATTATATCTACATCATGAACATAATTCTGGATATAATGGATATTTTGACACATGAACAACTTGTAATTATAAGAAATATATTTTTGACTCAAGTACCAAAGATCGACAAAACGACCGTTATTAACATAAATAATTACATAATGTTCATGACATGGTAATAAGTGATATAAAAGGAATAATAAACTATAAAAAGGTTCTTAAGAAGGTAGATATTAACTCTAGTTTATTATTCAGGATGTTAAAGAGCGGTCGAGTCAAGTCGGACACGAGGTAAGGGAACTTCTTACCCCAATTTCCATTCTTTGGGTTAATCTCATACTTTCAAATTATGTCATGATACTATTATGTCCTATCTTGTATTTATACTTTCTTTATGTGTACATATAGTGAATACACATAATAGATATATTTTATTTAAAAAATTATCTTTAAAGGGATTTCGTCTCAATCTCCATTCGTTGAGGCATATTTTGTTTTATACAAAAATTTCTTTTATACTGTGTATAAACCCCTTTGACTTTTACATTTATTCAAAAGGAATCTTTTTATATGAAGCATTTACTAAATGACAAAAGGGAATGTTTTTGTCCTACGTATGCGGCAACAATGACTTCTCCGCTGCTGTGACCATTATTTGAGTTTCGTCTTCCTCTACAAGCCATACTTTTTTTTAAAAGAAAAATAAATACCATGTTTTACCTTTCTTTTATTTTGGTATTGAAAATGGTTCTCGAAGTGTTTTTATTATTTCAATGTGATGTATTGATATCTTGTGATTGAAATGTGGAAATGTTATGTTTCCTTTATGCATGTTTTATGTGATACGATTATGTTATGGTTTATAATATGTTTAAACCTATTCATATGATGAATGCATTGGACTTACTAAGTGACGGGTGGAGCCCGCTATAGCTCCTCGATGCATCGGTAGGTCTCATGAGACAAACTAGTGTCTTGGAATGAGGCCTTGAAAAAATCTTATTTTTGGTCTTGGCACGAGGCCTTGACTACGTGGTTATGATAGTCTAGCATTATGCATTCCATCATTATGAAAGTCGTTATTGATATTTCATATGATTATTCGACCAGTAGAATATCCATGTGATAAATTATATGACATTATCTCATTTTACTTTTTCCATATTATGTTGAAGTTCAAGTTTAAAAGGCTTTTGTTTTAGTTATACATTGCCTTTAATGTTAATGTTTATTTATGAAAGCTTCCGCAATATTGTTATCCTTACTGAGCATCTGAGCTCACCCCTTTCAATGTTTTAATATTTCCCAGGATGTGATGAAGTATTTTTTGAATGACCTCAGGGATATTCAGAAAGGGATATGAGTGTGGACTACGAAGACCATGTTATTGTAGTTTTTTTACTTTATGATGTAATGAAAGACTTATGAAGGTATCTAGTGTTTCCAAGGCTACTAAACTAATCGGTATTTCGAGACTTGATCATTTGTGATCATTCCAATGTTACGAAGTAATGCACCAACTCTGGGTAGCTGGGGTCTGGGCGTTACAGGTGCTCTCCATGATGATGAATTTAGCTGCAAAAGTCCTCTTTGGAGTAGTGATTCACATTGCTTGGAAAATTCTCTGATAGAAAATGTAGTGACGGGAAAGCACTCTTATATTTAGGCACATGAAAATATGAATCCAATCATGTCTAATGCTTTACCATTAGGAGGTGAAATAATTTCTCAATCAGAAGATAGCCCAGGGTGTAGGTCATTCTTTGAACCACCCCTATGTCATGCATCTTCTAGTTTGATCAGTGATTTCTCTACCAATCTTGTTGAATCCGATGAAGCAACATGGAAGAAACAGCTCTAGTCTAATCATGTAGAATAATTTTCATTGAATGATAAAGAGGAAGTACTGAATATGAGAAAACAAATGGTTAAAGATGAAGTTCCAGTTATGTTTTGGCCTTTGGATGATTGTCAGTATGACATTCCAGAAATGTTGACGGAATATGGAATTCATGATATTTGTCTCAAAATATGGTCTTTGTCAGTTGAAAAAGAAAATATTATCTTATGATGAATATGAAAATCATGTCAAGATAATAGAAGGGTTACAATGCCAAATTTATTTGGCATCTCTCTCAATTTATCGATTCCCGAAGGCTGAAAAGCAACAGAGAGACCTTCAGCATTCATGCTTGGGTGCACTAAGAAAAATGCGCCAGTTAATTTCCAATGCCCCATCTAGTATTCATATCAGGGGATGGGGTGTTCATAGAGCACTACATTTCATTGTACTCTCCAGTTAGTAAATCCCAACAAAAATGGTCTCATGCAATGTTATTGCCCATGGATGGCCACAATCCATGGGTTTTGTTTGTAATCAAAAGATTTCCCAAGAACATGCCTTAAATAGTTCCTCTCAAAATCAAGCATACAAATAAAAACTTGTTGAATTACTCCTGCATCAAGCGAAAGAGAATATTGAACATGCCTCTCATTTGTAACAAGAACATCATCAAGTGACAGAAGTGTCAGAAATCATCCAACGGTCTTTTTAACCGGGTGATAAAAGTGGATGCAGGTTGATGCATCCAGCTAATTTCCGGACTAATGACTACAAGATCAGGAGATATTTCAAGAATGTCTCAGATATATCATGTCGAGAACCACTCCCTATTTCCAGATTGGGGACTCTTTTAACCCAACCCTCAGAATCAACAAATAGGATTTGAGGAGTTGAGCAAAGACATCAGGAACAGCCCCAGTCCACAGGACCGGGGACTTTTTCAAATCCATAATCGATCCCTCTGATAAAGTCTGTCTTATCTTGATTGGGGAAGAAGACTCAAAAGGAACTAAGAACAAATTTATAAGGACATTTCCTCCAAGTTGTGGTTCGTCAAGAAGTTCTTGATGGATCAAATCAACAAAAGGCAATTTCTCATCAAGGACATGGAAGAAAACCATATCGTTGAAATGATGATAGAGGGGATGCAGTGCATTATGCATCAATCAATGTAATCAATGTCATTGTAGATGATCCACTAGATGAGGCTCACTCGGAGGGATCATATTAACACGTTCCTGATCAAGAAGTTGTACGTACAGACACAAATAAAGAAGGTGTGCATATACGAAATCAAAGGCTTACCTAGAATTTGGGTATTCCTTCAAGTATCCTACTTCCCCCTCTTCGAAAGGTGTCTAATAAGGGAAAAGGAAAGAATCTGGTTACATACCCTTCCTTTGGAGAAGGCCAATCACTCTCACTAGAAAAAATATTTTTTACAACAAGTGGAAGAAATGATGGAATTGAGAAGGATGAATGCATAACTACTTCTGGGTAGACTTCCTCCAAAGTAAGCTCGAGTCAGTCAGTCAAAGGAATTTTTTGTGGATACTGATACGGATCAGGAATGTCCTCCTCTATCAGTATACCCTCAAGGCCTAATACTATGGGTCAAGTGAAACAACAATCGGTAGTACTACCATCAGTTGCAGTACCATCCACCACATATATACCAGCTCCAGTCATTGCACCTGTTCAGGTCCAAGGACAACTGGATGTTTTTCAAAAGTTAGTAACTACGATTGAGTCATTAACAGCTCGGTTGGAAGATATGGATGGAAAGCGTCCTCAAATTCAACTAGAAAAGAGAGTTTACCCTGAATGGGTAGATGCAATTCCTCCCCCATCAAATTTTGAAAGTACCACATTCCCAATATTTAATGGTTCGGGAGACCCAGAGCAACACTTAACACATTTTTTTTCTCGTTGAAATCCTATTATGGGAACCCCTCAACAACTGGAAGCAGTTAAGCTCAGGTGTTTTGTACAGTCATTACAAGGGCCCGCTTTTGTTTGGTACACAAGCTCGCAATCCCGGTCAATTACCGAATGGGAGGATCTCCGTCAACGATTCCTTCTTCAAATCAGCTCAACTTTTCCAAAGACAACATTTTTTGATATTAAAAATTTTATGAAAAGGGAGAATGAAAGGGTTTAAGATTTCATTGCTCACTGGAAGGTATTAACTTATTCTCTGAGCATAGCACTCCCTCAAGAGGAATTGTTTCCAATCTGTGTGGAAAATCTGTGTGATGAATTACACAAGTTGTTGATCCTTGTGAAATACATATGACTGTTTCTAGACCTTACTTCTATCGGTAAACAGATTGAAGATTCTCTTATGAAGACTAAGGATAAAGCTCATGTAATACCATCAGCTCCAGGAAAGAGAATGGGTAATGCATAGACTGCTATATCTCTTCTTAAACAAGAACCTGTACCTGCTTCTACTTCAAAACATTCATCTTCTCTAAGGGCTTCACCTCCTGAGCTCCAACAACAGAGGTCATTTCATCAAGATGATCAATGTAATCAAAGATGAAAATAATTTGAGGATTTGAAGAGAAAATTTTACTCTTTCCGAAATGAGCAAGTTCCTGGTTATTTCATTTTGGATCTGGATAATAACTTTGTTCAATTTCCATGTCCCAAGAGGCTGAAAAAGGAAGGAGATTAAGACCATCCCAATTGTTTCCCGTTTCATTAGATTTTGGGGCATCCCATTCAGGAGTGTTTAGTCTTTAAAGACCTCCTGTAGAAAATGGTTAACTTGGGACAAGTCAAACTGAAAAGTTCATCAGCTCAGGTAGCATGTGTTATTGCTACAGATCCAGAGGAAGAAGGAGAGTGGCAAGAATTAAAGAAAAAAATGCACAAAAATATGGTGATTGGATCGTCAGAAAAATGATCAACAGAACTTATTCCATTTTGTGAACGCAATTGAAGAAGCCATTTGTGTCTTCTTCCATGAATGCCACAGAAAAACCCTCGGTATCAGTGGGAAAATCCTCAAAAGGTCGGAATAATTCCAAGAAAGAGGAACAATTAGAAGAATATGAGTATGTGTCAAATCCCATGTTGTCTTGGACTCTGGGATATTTTATGCCATCTACTTCGAAGAAATGAGCACTGCCCCACCAAACGGAATATCCTAAATAGGCTAATCAGGCAGAGACATCATCGGATAAAGAGATGATCTTCGGTTCTATTAATATGATTAAATTAACAGATCCATATGCCAGTTGCAGTTTTGGTTTGGATGAGCCCATGTTCCCTGTATCAAAATGTGGAATCAGAGGAAGTTCCAGAGGCTCTGGATATAGGGGAAGACATGGATCTTTCAGAGGACACTATTCCAATTCTACCCCCTCTAGAGTTGTGTATGTGGAAGAAACTTGTGGTAGAACACTTCAACGAGCTCAATAAGAACAAGTAAGTTTTTCAACACAAGGCAGAATCAGTCCTGGAACAATTATTCTGGAAGATCGGTTGAAGTTACCACCTTCTTCTTCACAGCAATTAAATTGACCTAATCGGTCTAATCTTCCAAATCCAAGAGTATTACCTACTCCTATCCCGGTACAAGATGCATCTACTTCCAAAGCGTCAACTTCTAAGGCACCTACGAATCTACATGTTCCTGTTGGAAAACACAGACCTTTAGATCAAAAGTATGATGTATTGAAACACTTGGCCCAAATACCGGCCAAGTTATCAATTCTGGATGCTTTGAATTTATTGAAGGATCATCGGGAGGCACTCATCGAGGCATTGTCGAGTCCTCTAGAGTTTGAAACTGAAATTGTTGCAGCTGAAGTCTACCATGTAGAGATTAATCCTGCAGAATGCCATGCAGTGATATCATTCACATATGAAGATGAAGATGATATTGTGCATGGACATATTATACCTTTGTACTTATCTGGAAAGGTCAATGGAATAGACGTCCGAAGAGTTTTCATTGATAATGTCAACCTCATCCCCATTCATACACTTCGTCGATTGGGCCCCACAAAATCTGATTTGTCTCCTTCTACTTTGATTTTATAAGGATATGATAAAAATTAACAGGAACCACTGGGTGAGATTACACTTAGAACTCAGTTTGGAGATATTGTATCCAATTCAGATTTCATGGTTATTGATCAATACTCAGCCTTCAACATCTTGCTTGGTAGACCATGGCAACATCAACATGCGACTATCCCTTCATCATACCATCAATGTCTCAAATATTTTTTCGATGGTCAAATTTGGACATTGTATGGTGATAAATCCCCGTTCAAGACTTGTGAATCTCAATACATTGAGGTGGAATTTTATCACATGAAGTGAAAGGAGGAATCCCCAATAAAAGAAATTACCAAATTTGATGCTTCATATGGTTTAGAAAAGATTCCAGTAAACCCATTTACACATGTGAGTACAGATTATGTGTTGCCTATCAGTCAAATTGACAGGATAGACTCAAATCAAAATACTCTTATGGAAGCTTCCATAATGTCAATTACGGCAATCAAGCCAGGAAACATGGAACAAAGTGGTGATTCACCAAGCAATGATGAAATCTCAAATGGAGATGTCTTTATTTCATCTGATGAAATCACACAAGTCTATACTTCACCAATCAGATTAGAGAAAGTTATAGCAATGTAAGAGGTAAAATATTATGTTGATTATCAATCCATCATCTCCACTTTATTACCCAAAGAAGACCCTTCGTCATCAATCAGGTCTGAAATGGAATCTTCTTCTTCAAGATGTTCAAATTTTAATATCTGTTCTGATCATGAAAATTCTACTTCATCATCAAATATAAAAGTAGAAACAGAATAAATAACACCTATTGAAGAAGAAGATGATCTCAAGGATTCTCCTCCAAGATTTGAAGAGGGTATCCCTACCACCGTGCATGAACTCAGAGAAATAAATCTGGGCAAAAAAGAATATCCACGCCCCACATTAATTAGTGCAGCTATGACTCTTGAAGAGAAAGGGATGTATATTTACTTTCTAAAGAAAAATGAAGATATATTTTTTGGAACTATACAGAGATTCCAAGGCCTGATTCTTATGTTTCCACTCATCGTTTGGGTTTTCCATAAAAACATCGAGGATTCAAACGAGCAACTAGAAGAACACACCCAATCTATGCTTCCAAAATTGAGGCTGAAGTGGATAATCTTATCAAAGCTAACATCATCATAGAAGTTCAATATCCCAAGTGTTTGGATAATATTGTCCCAGTGAAAAAGAAGAAGGGGAAAATTAGAGTTTGCATTGATTTCAAGGATCTTAATCTGTATTATCCTAAGGATGACTTCCGAGTTTCAATTATAGAACACTTAATTGGTGAAACAACTAGCTATAAAGCCCTTTCCTTCATGGATGGATATTCAGGATATAATCAAATCTGAATGGCTCCAGAAGATGAAGAATATATAGCCTTCAGATCCCCTTAGGGTGTGTTTTGCTATCGGGTAATTCCCTTTCGCCTAAAGAATGCAGGCTCAACATATCAGCGTGCAATGCATTGTATCTTTAAACCCTTTTTAGGGAAGTTTGTTGAATGTTATGTGGAAGATTTGGTGGTTAAATCCAAACAATGTTCTAATCACTTGGCTGATTTGGAAATCATATTCCTCAAACAGCGGAAACATAATTTGAAGATGAACCCCTTAAAATGTGCTTTTGGGGTAACCTCAGGGAAATTTCTCAGCTTTGTTGTACTCCATCATGGTATCAAAGTCATTCCTGAGAATACAAAGTCAATCCTTGGTATGTCACCTCCTCAAAATTTAATGTAATTAAGAGGACTTCAAGGACACATGGCCTATATTCGGCATTTCATCGCCATTTTGGTAGGAATAATTTTACCCTTCACCAAATTGATGAAGAAGGGAGTCACATACAAGTGGAATGAAGAATTTTAAGAAGCATTCGATATTCCTAAGAAGTACCTCTTGAGTACACAAGTGTTAATGCCACCTATTGAAGTATGACCACTTATCCTATATGTGACAGATCTATATTGATCATTGGGTTCCTTTCTTGCTCAGAAGAGTGATGCTGGGAATGAAAACAGCCTCTACTATCTCAGTCGGACTATGCTTGAAGTAGAAACATGATATTCAAGTATTGAGAAGTGCTGCCTAGCATTAATCATCACAGTTCAGAAGTTGGGACACTACCTGAAATATCACGAGGTCCAATTGGTATCTCGTGATAACCCAAAAAAAATCATCCTTAGTCGTCCAATGCTTACAGGATGTCTGGAAAGGTGGGCAGTTGGTTTGCAACAATTTGACATTCAGTATGTGTCTCAGAAGGCAATCAAAGGACATGCTCTGGCTGATTTTCTCACTGAACACCCTTCAGTGGAAGACAGATCTTCAGATATTGAACTCCTTAATGAGGAAGTCATCTCTATTCAATAAAGTCTTCAAACATGGGAAATTTACTTCGATGGTGCTTCTAGAAGTCCAACAGGGAGTAAAATGTAAAATCCTAAAGTCAACAAAGTTAGGTTAGGAATATTACTCAATTCCCCAGAAAAGGAAGTGCTACATTATTCTTTGTCTTTATTGGGAGGCGTTTCAAATAATGAAGTGTAATACCAAGATCTTATTTTAGTATTGGATTTGGAGCTTCAAGCACAAGTGAATCACATAAAGGTTAAAGGTGATTCAAAACCGGTAATCAAACAATTCAATGGGGATTAAGCAATCAGAAAAGAATAATTAATCCCTTTGTATGATTACATCAGAGGCATAATGGTGGAGTTTCCTTCGGAACTGACATTTTCTTATGTCCCAAGATCACAAAATTCCCAAGATGATGCACTGGCTAATATGGACACAGCTCTGGAAGATCTAAATCGGGATGAGAAAACCATCAATATTTCCCACCGTCGTACAATTTCACTATATGGTCAAGACAGAATAGAGTAAATAAATGAAATTAGTCCCATATCTGAACAATATGGTCATACTACAGGATGGACGACACTTACCAGGAAATACCTTCAAAATGGAACACTTCCACCTGATAGTGCAGGAAAAGAACAAGTCTGGAGATGTGTGGTCAATTTCAGTCTTTATGATAGCCCAGATCATGTAGTGATAGTTCTCTACAAAAGGGGTTTTGATGGAGTTCTCTTCAGATGCATTGATGGTGAAGAGAAAATGGTTGTCATGGAAGAAGTGCATGCAGAAATCTGTGGTTCCCATTAGTCTGGACACAGACTATCTGATATAATTCGAAGGCTTGGATACTTTTGTTCATCAATAATAAAATATTGTGTTGATTTTACAACTAAGTGTCATTCATGCCATATACATGCCAACTTCATTCATCAACACCCAGAGTTGCTTCATACAGCAAAATACCCGTGGCTATTTTCCACATGGGGAATGGATGTAGCGGGACCTTATCTTTCGGCTACAACCAAGCAGTTGAAGTATATTTTTACTGCTGCTGACTTCTTTTCCAAATCTAAAGAGGCAGTACCCCTCAATGATGTCAGTTCTAAATGCATTGTTAGTTTCATCAAGTATACCATCATTACCAGATTTGGTGTCCCTCATAACATATTAACGGACAATGGCACCAACTTCTGTTCATCCGAGGTGATGAAGTTTTATCAAGAATACAACAATAAATCAAATCATTCCTCTTGGTATTATTCAGCTAGTAATGGCCAGATAGATGCTTTCAACAAGAATCTTCCAAACATAATGAAAAATATGGTGGATAAAGATAAGATGTCATGGAATGGTAAACTCTTTAATGTTTTATGGGATTATCGGACCGCCACCCGCACTGCAACGCGGTCAACTCCATATTCATTGGTATATGGAATGGACGCAGTCTTTCCAATTGAGGTTCAACTACATTCTATCAGAGTAGCCATTTGTGATCAATCATCTACAGATGAACAATCTCAAAAGTGATTGGATGAATTGGAACAGTTAGATGAGAAAAGATTGTGCACCCTTCACCACTTGGAAGTCTATCAGAATCGAATAGCATGAGCTTTCAACAAAAAATTTCATCTTCGTTCATTCGTTCAGGGAGAATTGGTATAAGTTATCAGAACTCCAATGATACCAGGAAGGAAACCTCTCAAGCTTGAGACAAAATTGGAAGGACCTTATTCAATATATAAGGTATACTCCAATAGAGATTATTCTTTAATCTCAATGGATGGATAACACATCACTACTCCAACCAATGACAGATTTCTGAAGAAATATTTTGTATGAACACAAAATACACCAAGGGTCCATGCATACAACTTTAAACTATTAGCACTTACGTCTAACATGACGTTAAACTGTGACATCCTAACTACATGATGTTAAACTGTACAGAAGTCCCTTATGTTTAACAGAATGTGAAACTACATAACCAAAGGTCCATGCATACGACCTTAAACGATTGGCATTTCTCCCATCTAGCATGATGATAAACTACATCATCATATTTGGTACATGCATATGACCTTAAACTATTCACACTTTCGTCCCACATGACGTTAAACTATGTCCCATTCATCATCCCATACGACGTTAAACTATACAGTTATCGTCCATGCATATGACCTTTAACTATTAAAACCATCTTCCAACAGGACGCTAAACCGTATCGTCCCATTTTCGTCCAACGTGACGTTAAAATGTGAAAAAGTCCCTAATACGTCCAACATGACATTAAACCGTGTCCTCTTTTGTCCTTACTGCATGACATTAAACTACACAGTTCCTTTTATATCCAGAATGACATTAAACTATATTGTCCCCATCCTTTTTTGTCTATCATGACATTAATATTTATTTTTTCCCTGCTACATGACACTAAACTTTGCAACACCAATAGTCCTAACTGCAAGACTTTAAACTGCATAGTCCCTTCTTATGTCCTACATGACATTAAACAGTGTATCATTAAGGTTGTTTCCACCTCTTATTTCTCACATTGAGTATGAATCATGTGATCTTAGAGAAAACTTCAACCATTACACCCTATCTGGGCTACTAACCATGCGTAAGTCCCAACACCATTTTTTAGGTCTTTTTCCCCAAGAACAACTTGAGCACTAATTCATTCTCTAATTTAACTATGCGTACTTTGATCCTTGCCTTCCAGGCTGGGTACGTAGGCAACCTCCCAAGGTTCAATCCCAAAACCAATCTCTTCACATTGGTTCACCTTCATCCTTGATATACGATGTTAAACTGTACAACATTTATGTCCTGTATGAAAATAAACTACAATATTCTTTGATACCCACACCTGAGAGGGAATCATTATTTACATTGATTTTCAATCATGTTATATTTCAAAGACTATATGCATACATGGTAATGCATAATCCTTTTATCTTGGGTTAAAACATTATTGCACTAAAGTCCCCTTTTCACCCTTCACTTGTACGATCCAAATCTATACATAGGGTATTTCTAGAATTACATGGGCTTGATTCCCATCCTTATGGGATACGTAGGAATGTTCGAGGGTCCCTCGAATCCAGCCCCATGTCTTTCGTCCTAACCCCAAATTCCACTTTCAGTCTCCTGAATAAAAAGTCCCTATGAAAACACACACTGTATATTTCTTGTAATGGTCCATGCTCTATGACCCTAAACTAAGATCTCTTACACTTTCGTCCCACACGTCGTTAAACTGTTTTTCAAGAACTACGTATGGCTTGATTCCCATCATTATGGGAAACATAGTGAATTCCAACATTTCAATTCAGGACCTAGCGACTAAATGATTATGGTTAGCATTGATCTGTGTATCTCTACATACATTGGACAATACCCATTTTTATGTGTCATAATCCTAACCTTAAATATTTTCAGATCTTTATAACTCTTTTCTTGACTTCTTGTCACAAAAAGTAAATTTCTAATTGTTATTTTACCTGACTATGCAGCACGTGCCCTTAGGAAGCCTTGCATAAATAGTCTACATAACGGGATTGTCAGCCAAAGATTCCATCATTTAACTATTCAGCCAATGCCCTTAGGCGTCCCTACATAATTCAACCCCATAATGGGTTTGTTAAATAATGGTAACTTCATTCATGGAAAGAAAACCTCTTTTTCCTTATTTGTCTTATAATAATATGTAAAGATCCGCAGAAAATAGCTATCCTTAACGTATTTGTCCCATGTTCTTTATCATGATCTGAAAGCATTCAAGTCTATGGTTTATATTTCCCTTCCCTACGTTTGGGTCAGACCTTCATAGGAGAGACATTCATCCAGTTCATAGACGGTCTTTCTTGGAAATATCTTCTCCATATTCAAGTACCTCTCTCTATACAGAAAACTTTATGCTTTGAAAAATTTGAATCTCCAAAAACTTACACAGGCTTCTTAGTAGTAGAAAAGTAAATTTTTTGAGTGTTCTTTTTCCTGACTATGCAGTATGTGCCCTTAATAGGACTTGCATAAGTAGTCTACATAACAGACCTGACAGCCAAAAGATACTATTATTTGACTATGCAGTCAATGCCCTAACGTGGACCTGCATAATTCAACCCCCTAACGGGTTTGTTAAATAATGGTAACTTTGTTATTGTGAACTACTTATTCTAATTCCTTTTAGCCCTTTTTGTATCATTCCTCAGATTCAAAATTTATTAAGTCGTAGTTTACATGTATTCCTTCATACTTGAGTATGGTAGAATATTTTTAGATAAGTTGTCAAGAAATTGAGTCAATTTTAACCCATTCGGTCAAAGCTATTTCGACCTTAAACATTATCCTTTTTATTTCTGACGTGCATGACTTTAAACTGCCCACAAAAGACATGGGAACTCTAAATAAAAGTCAAGTCCCATCTCACTAAACATTCATTTTGGATGATTTTAGTTAATATTGAGCAATTAAAAAGTTCCATAGTTTGTAGGGTTATTTTTAATAACCCTAGAAAAATTCCAACTATTCTTACTATGCCCATTGGCTTAGGTAAAAAATTTATAGTAGGTAGCAGGAAAATGCATGCATAGAAAATTTAAAATGAAATAATTTTTCCATTTGATGCACATGAATTAGAAGGACATACACATACTGGATTCTCTTCTCTTTTCTAGGAATCACTAAAGGCTGTCAACATAAGTATTCACTTGATGTACAACATCCCGAGATTCATCAGTTGCCACTTGGAGCTCATGAACTCGACCAACATCACTCTTTTCAGCCTGATGGAGTGATTTATTGGCATCTGTGATAGATTTCATCCAATTTTCTTGATCTCCCTCAAATTAATTATTAAGTTGGTCAAGTTCCCTAATAACAGAATCTAACTATTGCTGAAGGTGTATCTTCTTGACTAATTTATATTTGATCTTATTCTTTATCTCCTTCATCTTGGCAGCATAGTCATCCTAACTCGGGATACCACAGCCTCAAATTCACTGATATTGGCTGACATCTTTACCCTGGTCAGATCCTCACGGCACTTTTGCTCCTGCTCCCTCCTTAATATGACTTGTTTCACTGTGGCATGGATCTTTTTATATCTAAAACCTCCATGTCCCATCATAAAAAACGGGGATGACAGTCGTGGGATCTTTGATGATAGCTCTTCAAGAGGCACTTCAGAAATGACATTCCATTTGTTTAGCCATGCCTTGCGTTGTGACAATTGGAGCGCCTTTTGTACTTCTGGATCTGACTCAGCATCACTGTCGCAGGGGGGGGGGGGAATATAATCTGGGATTAATGCACTTAGGGAAGTGCCCTCTTCTTCTCATTCCTCCCTGACCTGTCTTCTTCACATTCAATTCCCGTTGGGGTGGAGGCTGAGGCTTCACCTCCATATTCTGCCACTAAAATTAATGGCCCTGTATAATCAATTGAAAGATTTGGTTAGTCTCAATGGATAACAAAAGTTAATTGGCTATCCTGCAAAGTAAGTACATTTACAAATATTGTTATCCCTTTCCCAACGGTAGATCAGTAACTTGCGAAGGCTCCTCCCCATATTTCCTATCCTCAAAAAGATTTTCAGGGTCAGTTTGAGGAAGCTCTACGGGGTTCAACTCCACTTGCGATAATGTCTCTCCAATAGTAGGGTTTTCTATACCCCCTTCAGGCATTGGTAGTTATGCATCTTGCTCAGATAGAGCTACATATTTTAACCGATCATGATTAGACATGTAATAAGAAGTTATTTTTTACAGGATGAAAGATAACACTCACGCCCCTAATCTTCTAAATTACATGGTAAGTTAAAATGATATAAAAAATCTTTATGAGATGCACCAAGTCCCATCATTTCATCCAATGTAATCTCATAATCCTGGTTAATCTCACCAGTGGGAGAATTTGGTATGTCTTTTTGGCGACCTTCATCTTGCGGTCTCTGACCCTGATCAATATCTTTGGATAAAATAGCGATGTCTATTGCAATGGCCAACAAAAGCTCGAGTGCAAGGTTTGAACCTAAAGTATTACAGAATGGAAGTAAGTAAATGTTTCATTCACCATTTTATGAAGCATTGTTAAATTACCAGAAGTAGGTTCTTATCTTCTTTCAACAGAAGTAGGGGATACTGGGAACAAACGCTGGCTCTTCTCTAGTAGTAGCCAAGTCAGCCTAAACATGTAATTGTTCCCTAGTACCCTCAGTGGTCCTCAAAGGAGCATTAGTCCTCTCTCTCGGGGGGGGGGATTGAAGAAGCCCCTAAAATCCCAAAAATTTATGAGTAATCTTTTCATGGGTTAAGACTAGTGATTATCCAAAGGACTTACCGCTACTAAAAAAGCATTTAGCTGTGGACTTCCTCCTTTGTTGCTTTTGCATCCTTGGATTTTTGGGAGTGTCGGAAGTCTCCCTTATAGGCACTTGAATTGAATAGAGAAAGTCGAGGTCCAACTTCTCATCCATGGTCTGCTGGCCTGGATATATCTTGCACAACTCATGAGGAGATTCAACAGCAACCTCGATGGAAGTACCACCAGGGCTATACTGTGGCCAAGGAAATAAAGTAGTTCCTTTCTTTGCAAGCTCCAAGAAAAAGAAAATAATTTCCATGAGTAAGAAATCATTGACTGAAATAAAGTTGCAAAGAAAATAAGGAATGTAAACATACATCTTTAGGAGCCACATAATTGTGGCACTCCTCATCTCCAGAACCACCAGTCCCCTTAGTGGCACCACGATCAATCATTTCCTTCACCCGCTTGGTGACAGGAATGGAATCATTAGTGGAATATATAATCATTTCCATCTCTCTGATATAATCCCGGACTTCATCAGGGTTATCCTTGAAATGGATATCTGTAGAAGCCAGAATATTTCCTATTATAGGGAGGTGTATCCCCTCGCACAAATCTAGCCAGGCAGTTTCAGTACCACAGTATAGACTTTTCCATGTCTGGATAGCCTCTAGTCGTAGATATTTCATATGTGTACCAGAAGGCTATGAGGATGGTCCTAAAATCTTCAACTTCAGCCTCTTCCCACCTCCTGCAACTACTGATATAGGATTAAAAAATAAGGCTTGTTTCTCTATAAAGTAATGGTGATTAAATTTCCATAATCAAGTAACTTACGAGGAGTTGATGGAGTGGGTCTTTTGATTCTGACATCAGGATTATATCAGGCACGAGGCCGCTTTTCCACTTGTTAAGCCTCATTATCCCCATCTTGGGAATATAGTGAGTCAGTCCTAGATGAGGAATCTGGCGAATCAGCTTTAGGTGAGGAAGCATCACCTTCTGGAGGAAGAGTTTCTTTCTCTACAGTCATCTTCCTTTTCCCCACCTGATAAACTAGGTGATTCATAACCCCTCTAGGGTATGATGATATCTAGTGCTCGACATACCATGTAGTCAAGTTATATGCCTCTTTTTCAACTGGCAGCTCAAACACTGCCTCGGTCTTCTCAGTAGATGTCAGCAACCATAGATTCTGGGAAACCATCGGATGTTGCTCTGACCTGACATGCACAGCGGTCTGCTATAAACACTTGAATTGACATGAAAATCTATATGGATCATAGGCCTCGCATATTATATCTCTGTCAATTCTGGTGACTAGCACACCATCTCTGCAGGACAGCATGTATGCCCTCAAATCCAGGTTGGTTGTTCAATCATCAACAAACCGACCGGTTGGTAGAATTCAATAAGGAAAGAAATTAAATTCCTTATACATGCTCTGCCTCACCTTCATGTCATATGAATTGAGAGCTAGTGGAGAAATTCTTGATAATTCCTACACTGATTGCCTGACAGAAATTCTAGGGATTTTTACTCCATTATGTACATTATACATCCTGAAGTGAGTGGTGATCCATCCCCATAAAACGTGGAATGGTCCCACTATTCTTATAGGAGACTTACCCATGAAGACATGGAGTATGCTTCTATGAATTTTTCTAAAATGGGGGTATCCAACCCAACCATTTTACCCTCAGCCAACTTGGCTGCGATAACGAAGGTCCCTGGACTAACGCCACCCTTCGAGTCTCTGACTGGTAGAAGATAACCAATGATCCATAATGCCAAAAAGCCCTCCAGACGAGTCTTCTTTTTGAATCTCTGATTCACCGCATATCCCCACTTCTCAAATTCCCCTGCTTCTAGGGTCGTCTAGAATGTGCCAGGAGCACCCCTTTTCTCTGTTTAGGGGCAAGTGGTAGGACGAGTGGGCCTCTTCTCCTTGTGCCCCTTCTTCTTGGATCCCTTATCATTAAATCCCTTTCCTTTGGCTCCTTCTCCTTCTTATCGATAAGAAATATATTCATCCATTCCTCTAGATGAATATCCTTTATAGAATGAGTCAAGGAGGTCTCTGAACTCTTGTTCTTTTAGAAGATTTTCAATAATTCCCGAGCCAAAGATGTGGGCTTCTCCAAATCATTCCATGTCACCTTGGGAGGGATGAATTCATCATACATATCACCCAAAAATGGAGCCCTTGAGATCTTTTGGACATTCCACTGACTAATTCCTACTTCTCCATGATATAGATGGAATGAATTTGTTTCTAGGCTCCAATGGCTGAGTATCTCCGGTACAAAGTTATCATTCATGTAAACATATCTTTGCCCAGGCCAGACGGCTTCATATATCGAAACCCCTTTCAAATCCTCAACAAACTCAGCATAGGTTTTTCTCAACCAGTATGCCCACATCCAGGTTGGCTTCACACCTCCTTCAGGATGGAAGTCCCAGCTCTTCTTCCAGCCTTTAGATTGATCCATCTGGGAATTTCAGAAGATTGAGGGATAACAATGTGGTTGACTTTCAGGCTTATGAGGTTACACATCCAGTGTATGAGGGCTATGATGCATCATATAGGACTTCTCCACTGTTCCAACATTTAGAAATACTCCACCACATGAGATATTTGTTGCAGCAAAGTTGGTGTAGTTCTGGAACCATGAAATTTGAAGATAGTTCTTCGCTTCTGGAATGGTAACTTTTCATAGATGACCATAGCCATACAAAGGAAGATAAATTCTCTGGGGGAAGACACGATGATACTTATTCAAATACTTATCCAAATCTGGGAGAGTTCTATCACAAATGGTATAGTAATCATGGGCAATGATGCTCATCATATCATCAAGTCGCTTGCTTTCCAGTTCATCAGTCGTTCCAATTCTCTTGGGAACCATAGAATCTGCACAAAAGTTGAATGAATTAACTATTAAATGGGTTTATTTTTCATAAAATATGTGAATAAATTAGAAAAAATTGGAAAAGGAATTATGGTGTACAAATCTCATTTTTGCGCGCAATTATAGATGTCCCGCGCATGTTTTGGTGTGAAGGTGTCATCGCGCAAGTCCTATTACCCCTACAGTAGCACGACAGCAGTGAAACAGTGGAAAAAAAATTAAACTAGCGCAACGCGACCAACTTGCATGATGAGAGAAATAAAATCAGGATCTTGTGGCTTTGCGCGAGAATGACTGTGTATTTAGAGGCCAGGACACACCCTTGCGCACCGACACCTACACAGTTCAACACTTTCACGTCATACTCTACGTGCTCAATACTTGCGCGCCGTAGGTTCCTTGGTTTTCCTCTTTTCCTCACAGTCATATCCTCATTTCTTTCAGATCCAACTCTGAGGGGGGACTTTTGTTGACCATCCTTTCTGTCACAGTGTCTAAAGGAATTTAAAGGAAAATACCTTGAACCCAAAATGATTCATCCTTTGAAGAAACATAAAAAATTGACAAAGGCATGAACCATGACTTAAATGCACATGGTTCGTGCAAGTTTAACTAAGGTCGTGAAAGTGTACTTGCATGCCGCCTATTGGTCGTGAAGGTGACTTGAGCACCTTCTTTAAAATTCACCCAGGGTCTTCTCTAGCCTATAAATACCCCCTGTGTGCCCCCCATTTCGAGGAGGAATAATTAATGAACCTCAGATTTGAGCTCCCGGCACCCTTGTCTCTTCTTAAAGCTTCTGAACACTTCTAATGTAATTTCTTACCTAGAACGGAAGATTTTAGGAGGGGGGAAAGCCTAGGCGTTGAAACTCATCAACACTTGCGCGCCTAGGTGGCCATCCATTAAGGGAAATGGCCACACTTACGCGCCGCCTTACCCCTTCAACATAACTTGCGCCCCTTTCATCTGGAAGTCTCTAGGGGTAGTATTAAAGGCTTGAGCCAAGTCTCTCCCAAGTTCTACCATATGGACTGATCATCGCGCAAGTACCCATGTGTCACGCAGGTACACCTACACGACCAGGACTTGTGTGCTCACGCAGTACATGTGCGCTGACTAGGACTTGTGTACCCCTATCTTTTTGGGTGCCCCTCCTGCCTATTTTACCTCTCTTATGACTATCCACATATCCTCTTCAAGATTAACCCTTCATAACTCTCTCTAAATCCATTCATGGAATGTTTTCCTTATTGGCTTCCTTATTTAAATAGAATTCTGTGGAACATACCATCTCTTAGAACCTAGTGATTTACATATGTTTATATCACTAAGGTTAGAGATTTCATTAATTCAATATCATTCTTTAAAGATGAGATAATCCCTAACCCGAGCCTCCTTTTTAGGAGTAATCCCCCATCTAGTCACAAATATATACATCCTTTTCGGAGTAAGCCCCAAGTCCCCTAATCTGGGCATCCTCGTTAGGAGTAATCCACAATCATAACCCCTTTTCATTTGTGCTTCCTTCTAAGGATTAAAAACCAAATCACAAATCCCCTAATATGGGCATCCTCTTTAGGAGAAATCCCCATTCATAATTCCTTTTGATTTGGGCTTCCTTGTCAGGAGTAAAAACCAAATCACAAGTCCCCTAATCTGGGAATCCTCTTTAAGAGTAAACCCCAGTCATAATCATTTTGATTTGGGATTCCTTCTCAGGAGTAAAAACCAAATCACAAGTCCCCTAATATGGGAATCCTCCTTAGGAGTAAGCCGCAGTCATAATTTTTAAAATATGGGCTTCCTTTTCAAGAGAAAGCCCTGGTATCAAGGTTCCCAAAATATGGGAATACTCATCAAGAGTAAGCCCCAACCATAATTCCCTTAACCTGGGCTTCCTTTTCAGGAGTAAGCCCCAGTCTCAAATATGGGCATCCTCCTTAGGAGTAAGCCCCAAGTCCCTTAATTTTTTAAATCCCTTTCAACTGGGCCTCCTTCTCAAGAGTAAGCCCCAGTCTTAATATCACTTTACTAGTCTTATTTTACTTTTGATCTGGGTTTCCTTCTCAGGAGTATAACCCAATCATAAAGTCCCCTCCTTATTTGGGAATCTTCCTCAGGAGTAATCCCCATGTTAGAGTATCCAAATATCCATAAAGTACATATACCTTTATGGACCTTGTTCTTGGGTTTCTAACCTGAAGTATAGCCCAATATTCATCTATTTTGGGAAGTAATTCATACATAATCCCCACATCATTGCAGTTTTTAGGGAACAATTGTCTGGTTTCCCCCATACCTCTTTTTACTCACTCCGATCATGACTCACATGAGATTAGAGTGTAAAAGTAATCATGACATCTTTCTTTGAGCCATAAAGCATGCATAAACATCATACACCCTCACTCGAACTATGTGGGTTCTGATTCCTTTTCCAAAACAAAGGATACGTAGGTAGCCCATCTACGAGTATGATCCCAACTATGAAATAATCCATGTCATTATGAATGACAGTAAACTTCAAGTGCACCAATAAGTGGATTTAGAACCAGTAAGGTCATCATAATGTCCAAGAGACTTTTATGTATTGAAGGATACAATTGACTAATAATCACTAACAAATACAGATGATTCTCTATCAATGAAGAACCTCGAATACATATAAATTATTCTATAAATCTCTTACATATCAATCATTGATTGTAAGATCTAAAGGAAAGCTTATTTTTTTACTTGGTAATGTAATAAGGATTCACGAACATAACTTAAATCTATAATGAGATTCCTGGAGTAGACAATATTTCCCCTCAAAAAGATATGATGAGTTCGACCTCCCATCCTCTCAACCAATGCAAATTCTTTAGCCTCATCAGTCCACAACTAATGAGCACCTACCTTTGGAATGTAGGTTCAAATTGATATGGAATCATTGGATGTTTCCGGTTCTATGAATAAACTCGTTAGAAACCGATTGGAATGTTTGAATATTTAATCAACGAGGTCATCCCCAATTCTATATGAAACACCAGTCTTATCATGTATAAATATAACATCATTTTTTATGTATATTAATTACATTACAAAAATACATTAATGAGGACCATAAAATTTACTGAATTTAGAAACTAGAAAAGTTAAACATGAGTCCACAAGGGAGCTAAGTCATCTACCAATATGTTCATAATCACTGGAATTCTTTTCATACAAGTCATAAATTTTTTTCATCATATCCTAGGGAAGGAAAAAATCAATTTTATTGATCAAATTCTCATTAAGGAAAATCAAGGGTGATAAAAAAGTATATCATGAACAGAAGGCTATGGTAACATAATCATAATATTTGAAAGACATACACTACATATCAGATATCATAAAAATGAGTCATTGAATAAACATTGGTTGTTCATTAGCATGAATCATAACGAAATCAGAGTACATAATACATGATATGATAACATTAGAAAAAGACTTGGAATTTTTGGAATAAACATAAGCAAAGAATGTTTTTTCATATTTGATAAGTATCACTTCTTGGGATATCTTATACGAATGGGTTCACTCCCCAGACCATCCTAGTATTAATGGTTCACTCTTAAGACCATCATAGTGGAAAAAATCTATTACTGAACTAGGTTCACTTTTCATTTCTGCCCTATCTATATCATGAGATATAAATATTTACCAAATGTGTTGGATAGAGTTATATGTCCCACCCATATAGTAATGAAAACCATATTTATATGTGACATAATATCATTAAAATTCATCATATCATAACCCCTAGTATAAAATGTCTATCATAATCATTTAATCATATCATAACCTATAGAAAAGAGAATTGTTTCATAATAATATCATCATAGCATAACCCATGACATGAATCAGTGTTCAAAATCATTTACTCATAGTATAAGCTATGGAATAGAAATTGGTTTTATGAACATAATTAAATCATAATCATAAAAACATTATCTGAATAATATGAATGTTATCCTTATATCATATACCCAGTAAGGCATCATTAACATCGATGGAATTCATCATTGATGGATAATGATTCTGAAATAAAAATAAAATATTTTAATGAGAAAAATATAGTTTTACATTTTTTCCTCAAAATTAAAACTTATTTAAAATTTTTTCAAATTAATATAACCTTTAAATATTATAATATAATTGTTTAGAATCATTTAAAACATTTTTTTTTCAAAAATATTAAATTAAATTTGAACTAATGTTTTTAAAAAATTTAAAATTTTTAAAATATTTTTTATGAAAATATCCCTTAATACATATAGAATATGATTAGAATAAATAATATTTCATGTCACTCGGAATTTGTTTTATACCATACACATTAAAAATTATATTCCTTTTACATTTTTAAAAATCCAAATAGAAATTGTTTGGAAAATGGCATAATGATTCTTTTCAAAAATATTTTTTAAAAGTAAAAAAATGGATGAAGGATTATTTTAAAAATCACAGGTGGACATAAAGACATTTTTATGTCATCTTTAGAAACCATTGTTTTATAAGACAATACATTTCTAACCAAAGGGAGTAATAAAGTATTATTTTAAAAAAACAAATTCTCAATTGTTTTATGTACCAATCAGTGAAAAAATGTAATATTAAATTAAGATATAATGAATAAAAAAGGGATAATAAATATAAAGAAAATTATAGATATTTATATCATGATATTACATAATTACTGAATTAATCATAATTAATCATGATAAATGATGACATTGTATAATAAAATAATTACCACTTTGTTAACCATAAATAAAAAGCCCCATGATAGGGTATCGTCAAAATAAAAATTCAAATATCATGTAGAAAAATAAATTAATTATAATACATGTAAAAAGTGATGTATTCACACTTCTTAAAATAATATATGTAGATAACATACCATATCTGTCGAAGTAGGAAATTTGAGACAAAAACCCCTAACCTTAAGTATTGAATTTTTTCATATTCTATCAAACCTCCTATATAAAAATATAGGTTTATTATAAATATATTATAGAACCATATTAAAATATATATTACCATATCATATTTTCTTATTAACTTTTATGAAATGTTTCATAACAATCGTGTGTTAATGTTGTGATTTCGATAATTGCCGCTTTGTATTTGGTGTATGTATTGATTTATTATTTATATTCCTCTTACTTTGATAAAAATTGAATTATCTTAAGAATTTTAACTATGAAATAAATATCATATATATTTAGAGTATATTTATTTAGATTAATTCAGGAAAATTTGTGATATAATGTGAAATACACTCTTTATATATGTGGTTGGGAGGACATATGCATTAATGCTATTCTCATTTTTGTAACGGGGTGGAAGAATGAAATTTAAATGATATATAATAATTTTTTAATAATTTTTATTTCTTATATATTACCTATTTTTATTAAACCCATCCATAAAACATTCCATGTTATGCATGAATTAATCTCATCACTTCACGAGGTGGGAGTATATTGTACACATGATCAACGTTATCACATTCCCATAAAATAGAGTACGATGGTATGTGTTATTTAAAAATTAAATAATAATAATAAAATAATAAATATATAATTTAAATAGTAAATAAATAATTAAAATATACCTTTATAGGTGGTGATGGATAAATTAATGACGTCAGTTCACGAGGAGGTAGTCCACAGTACAAATGAATGATGATTTCATAAACCATTTGATGGAAGTGAAGAGGGTTGTAGGTCAGGAACTTAACATAACAACATATTTGAATATAGATAGCTCTGAGTTTATTATATAACAATTTTATAATAATAATTGAAGGATTCATACTTAAAAATGAAAAAAAATATTTATTGATGATCATAGCCTTTTGTTTAGCTATCCTCCTTCAGTTCTCACCAAATTTCAATCTATAATGGATTTATTTCCAAAACATGTATTCTAGGATCATAAGAGGTAAATTTTTTAAGTGATCAGTGTAGGTATTAAACAAACCAAAATGGTTTTATGGTGCGATGAAAAGAGAAGAGGGCGTCTTTTCAAAAGGGGTTATGAAGAGACTCGTGATATTTTTAAAAATAATTTATGGCACCATGTTTTTATTTTATAAAAAGGTTAAAATAGAGTAGTATAGATCCAATAACTATACTTTTGATATATATCCAAAACATGGGTTTTGGATAGGTTTTGGGAAATTATTTACCATTATCTTTATAGGTTAACCCCA
The DNA here is from genome assembly GCA_963277665.1 of Viscum album. Taxonomy (NCBI): domain Eukaryota; kingdom Viridiplantae; phylum Streptophyta; class Magnoliopsida; order Santalales; family Viscaceae; genus Viscum; species Viscum album. Next base: position 1,846,183,470 of record OY728158.1, on the reverse strand, counting down.
CAGTAAATTTATTTTTTTCATTAACCGTGATAATTATTTGTTAATATTTTACCATTCATTTTAGACAAGAAGTATGTTTACCATTAAATATATTATAAATAATGATGATTAAAAATATGAAATACATTTTTTCAAATTTCATTAACATAATTTGAAAATTTTATATTTAAAATTATTCACATAGATTCGGCATAAAAAAGATTTTTAAAGAGAAAAAATATACCCATTAAAATAGAATTAAAAAATTTCTAGTATAACCCCTAAAATAAAAATATACTAAATAAAAATATAAATTTTATTAAAAAATAATCAAGTTGAGGAAATATAGATACATAATAATAATTTTAATTTTAACATAATTCTATTTCTATATATGTTGGAAAGGTTATGTTTATAATAATATTACTTCGTGGTTTCTTGAAGCCTAGTTTCATTTTCATAAGTACTATCATTGTTGTGTGTCAAAAAGGATAAAATTTTAGTTTCATTTAATGATATATAAACTAGAAGTTTCATATAAATAATGTTATATATTGTTTTTTATAATAACATATATCGAAAATATTAAAGATAATTGAAAAAATATATATTTCACAAAACCATAGCATGTTATATTCGAACAAAATTAAAATGAATTTCAACCTAAAATTTTGTCTTCTTCATAAAAGATTTATCAAATTGAAATTAATTCCTATAATCTAAAATTTCAAAAATTAATAATACATATTTCCTAAAAAAAGAAATATGGAAACATTAAGGATACATATAGTAGGTCATAATTAAATGTCTACACATGAGAATATAAGGGGGAAGTGAATATTTCATGAAGGAAGAAAAGAATAAATATTATATTGAGAAATATAGATCAATGATCACAAAAAATTAGATGATCCATATAAAGATAATGACAAAACAAATATTAAACCAAATAGGAAAGAAAAAGGTTATTGATATCATTATAAATGAGGAAAATATGAAAACAAATTATTTAAACTTAATTTTTGAAAAGTTGAATAATTTTAAGTAGGGGACATTCTTAACTTAATTAATTCCATTTTATGTGACAAATTTCATACATTTGCTTTCTATTGATAAATTTCCACTTCATATCATAATCTAAGAAATAAAGGTGAGTTTTTGTTCCTTAAGCACTAACAGATCCTACGATCCACAAATATTTTATTTTTCATTTTATGTAAAGAACCTAACCCTAGTAGCCAAGATTTTTTGGTCACATTATTAATATTTTATAATATACAAGGAATAACATATTAATGAGATATATATTATAGTAGACTAGGTAAACTATATGCATAGTTTAAATTTCTATTTTATTTTAAAACATATAAGAAATAAAGTATTTATTTGAAAATTTCATTATTCCCACTTTGTATAACCATTCATATAAATCACAAAACACTTCATCATATCAGGGGGAAGTGAAATATATGAAAGGGGTAAGCTCGTATTCTCAGTAAGGGTAACCATATAGTAAAATCCATTATAAAATAAATCATACAAAATTATTTCAAGGTTAATAACTTAAACACATACTATTATACCAAATATTGATCAAGATATTTAAGAAATAAATAATGATAAAATAAATACATATAAATAATCAAATGGGAATGAAACAAAACCATGGATATTCTATTAGTCGAATAATCATATTAAATATATTTAACTAATATCTTAATGAATTAATACATAATTATACATGTATAAAAATACCTTTAATTCCTTAGCCAAGAAGTCTACATTACAGGGTAAGGCCTTGGCCAAAAAATGCTCTAGTTTGTCTCATAAGACATACATATGCATTAAGGGGATATAGTGGACCCTTTAAATCACATACTAAGTCTAATTCATTCCTCAAATTTAAGGGGTGAAACATAATCTACATAAAAAATTTGTTTTGAAACTAGAATATTGAATTTAAAAATATTTCCAATTCAATAAACATAACAAAAACACTTACAGAAAAATATTACGCATAATGTCAAAATAAAAGATACCAAATAAAACTGATCATAAACCATTCCATAATATTTTTAAATATTATCCAAACATATTAGACTAGATAAATCATAGGATTCATCAAATGGTGTTATCACTGATTTTGTAATTATATCACTGAAAATTTCTTGTGAAAATTGCAGTTTTAACAATTAATTATTCTGAAAAAATATATTCCATTAAAACGAAAAACAAATCTATGACAATAAACCTGTATTCTTGTAAAGGATTCATCAAAATATTACTCCATCCTAAATGATGGAAAATTTAACCATTCAATAAAATTGTTTAATTTTTTTTAATTTTGAATATGAAAAAATTTAAAGTATATTTTTAAATGAAAGTCTTCATAGAAAACATATAATTGATTGGAGAATATAAAAATGAATAAATAATGTGTATTATTTATAAATCCACCAATCTAAATTTCAAATAAATAATAAAAAAATAAAAATACATTTCTCAAATTATCATATCAGGACATATTTAATGTAGTATAAGTTTCACCAAATGAATAAAAATTGGGGTAACAATTCCAAAACATTTGATTTGAATTACTTAAAAAGTGTTCAAAGCACATGTACATGTGTTTAAAAATGATACTAATTTATTACAGAAACTTATTAATATTTATAATATCCTATGTTATCCTTTTATAACATCTCACCACCCATTAATTAATAAAATTTAATAATTTTCCATATTTGATATGTTAATTTCCTTATTTTATCTTACATTTTTTGTCACAAATACACCTATTTAAATTCAGTGGATATATATCAATAATCATTAGAATAATATTAATGTTTCAGATTTCATTTTTTGAACATGTAAAATCAATCTCATAGCATCATGGAGATGGTGGGCCATATGTACACACGAGTGAGGCTATCATCCCCTTAATTATGAATGGGTTGGTAAATGGATGATATATTAATTTTAAAAAATAAATATAATTTCATTTTTACCATATATATTCATTATTTCTATCATTATAACCATACATTAAATGTGGTGAGGAAAAATGAATTGCACACTTACATGGATATGGTAATCCGTATTTGTGCACCTACTGTGATTTAATTTTTTAGGATGGGTAAAAAGAAAAAAATTATTTTTTAATAGATTAAATAAAATATAAGTATATATATGATACATTCTTTATTTTTATAAGATTAATGAACACATTAAGAGGAATCATAAATAGAAATGGACATTAATGCTTTGGAAAAAAAATTACATATTCTTCTACATCATTCATTAGATATATTATCATGGAATCTTGGGTTGTTCTTTTTAGAAGATCAAAACATCTATCAATTGTGTATTAATGTTACTAAAAGATATGGGTAGGTTTTGGTCTCTCTATAGAGATAAAAGTGATTTGGATAAGTGGGTGAGAAGGTGCCCTTTTTAATTGAGGTGAGGGGCACTAATAAAATTTCCCAGAATATTAAATTATAATAAAAGATTTCATTGAACCAAATGACTGACATTTGAATGTAAATAGAGAATATTAAAGGATATAGGAGTAATACAATAATAATATTTAATATAGAAAGTTTTAGTTGTCATTTTAAACCTAAAAATTTTGATTTACCACTTGGTTAAACATTTTTGAGCATAACCTTGGTAAATGATATTTCTGTAATAAAGTGTTTATAATGTTACTATAAATGAAAATATGACTCAAAAATGAAATATTTTTTATGTGTTTAACAATTTTTTTTCATATGGACTTTGATATGATTTTTATGAATTCAATAAAATTTATTAAAATATTATTCTGATAAATTATCATTTGTGTTAATTGAGACAATATTTATTTAATTTGACAAAAAATACATAAAATGGGGAAATTAAAATATAATGGAAAAACACCTCTATAATATGTCATTTTTTATATAAAATTCATTTCACAAATTAACTCCTACAAATTAACATTTCTAAAATCATTTATTTTCCGTTTATATTTATTAAATGAATATTGTATTAGTATTTCGAATGAACTAAAGATAATAATATTACATATAAAAATTCATAATAAATTTATTTAGTGAAAATAATTTCATTAAAAGCAAAATAGACATTTATGTTTGTTCATATATTGATTTTGTTCCTTTTTGAACTTATAAAAGATACTAAGTACAAAAATAGGGTCATTTTATTGTTTTATTTCAACCCATGCAAGGAATAAAACTGTCCTAGGGACTCGACCCCGCAACTGCTTCCAAAAACCCCCCACAACTACATTTGCCAATGTGGTGGGGAGAGACATTTTGTAATTATGTTTTTTTAAATTGCATATATGTTATTTTCAGCGAAAAGTGTCCATTAAATTACCTCAAGTTAAGCCTAAGCTGATACGGGTTTAATAATTTTAATGCAATAACTTATTTTGTTAATTTTGGGTCATGCATATAACCTTATTGTTTTCAACCATTATTTATTAATTTTTTCTCCTCCGTTGATAACATGGACTTTTATTATTTGAGGTTTAATATATTTACTATAAAATTTCAAAAGACCCATCAAGGGATCTTGGATTAAATTTTCAACCTTATAAAAATTATTCGGTTTAATAATATATTTTTATGAATTTTTATATGATGTAATAAAATATTATTTACAATATACTATTCATAATGATAGTTTTAATAACTATTAATTAAATAAAATTTAATAAAATTAATAATACCATATAATATGTAACCCAATATTTTAATACATCCATAATATGTAAAATACATCTATAAAATTTAGGTATTACATTTAGTATATTATATTATGGTTATTTTAATATTTTTCAATAATTTATTTGATATTTTCCTTAAAAAAGGCATTGAATAATTATAGTATAATTACTTAAGTTTAATTTTTCGTCACTAAATATTAATAGTAAAATACGATTATTAAGATACATAATTTATATTTCAATAGAATATTTATATTTTAATATATATTCACGATAACACCTTATTTAAAATGGAATAGTTATTAGAAATATGTATGTAACATCTTTGGTTTTTCATTAAATAAAATATTAAAAATATCCTAACTTCCTTCAAATGTACATAAATGGTCAAATAATGAATCTCTAAATTGTTATGGATGAAATATAATAATCAAATAAAATTTGATCATGTTTTCTGGTCATTTCCTAGTTCTTATGATTTTTTATCCAAAATTGAAAAATTTATGATTTACCATGGAAATAAATACTAAAAAGTTTAATATTCATATTTGAAAAAAATAAGAAAAAACTATTCAATAAAAATGGAATTTATGAAAAATAATATGACATAAATATTTCAAACATCAAAACATATATATGGAAATTTTTAATTTATTGTTAAACAAAAAAATGGTTATGAAAAACAGTATTCAAAAAAATGGATTATTAAATATATAAAAAATATTCCAAATTAATCCATTAATTTTCTAGCAATTAAGTTTATTATATTATTAATTATACAGTATAATAAAGTTTACTATGAAACCCAAAATCTGTAAAAAAAATATAAATGGTTGAAAAAGTACAATTTTCAATAAAAATCTATATATTTTAATATTTTTAAGAAAATAAATAGTTCCTAAAAATAATAAAAATGAACACTAAGATAATATTGAAATTACAATTTTAAAAATAACTTTTATTTCGCAAAATATAATTTTTAATTTTAAAAACAATAGTTTTAAAAAAATATCACTATTAAAATTTGACTAAAATAGCTTTAGAAAAATTATAATTTTTTATGTATAAAGTTCAATTTATTCTTATCTTATTATTATAAAATGAATTGGATGAAAATATTTGATTGAATATATAATATATAAATTTCATAATATTTTTGTAACTATTAATTCACTCTAATTTAATGTCTGATATATAATAATATTCCATCACTTGCTTAAGATGGGTGTTGCATGTAACGAACGATATCAATGAGATTAACCCTAAAAAGAGGAAAGTCCTTAAAATCATAGAGTGTTACATTATCCCCTCATTCAATAAATTGATTTCCCCGCAATTAGAAATTTTACTTTAAAATAAAATATTGATACTTTAAAATTTATTTATAGGGGACCCACACCAGTAATATTGTTATTAAAACATCCTCTTAATAAGAAGGAGAGGGAAATTTGATGGTCATCAAAAAAATTGATATTGAATTGGATAACATTAGTGTTAATTGAAATATTATACATGGAAGATAATTTTATCCATAAAGTTCAAATGGATTGTGATAGAGAACATGTTAATTTGAAATTTAACCATAAAAAAACTATAAAGTTTCCATCGGTTTAAAGACCATTTATTTCTCATAATGAATAGTAAATAGATAATGTCTTTATTCCAAAATCAATTTCCCTATATTTGAGGGAATATTTTACTATAAAGATAAGTGCATGATAAAATAATCTTACCAGATTAAATTACATTTCATAAGGAAAATCTCATCCTTTGGTTATGATTTGATCTATTTTCACATCATCCATTATAATATGGAATGATTTTTTTGAAGATTTATTATGCCTGAATCACATTAATGAATCATACGATTCACTTTTCATTCCTTAGGCCTTCAAATGTTTAATGAATAAAAATGGATAGAATATGGTATCCAATATTATAAATCATATGTTAACCTCGAACAATTATATCCTATGTTCAAATTAATCTATTTAATAAGTAGATAATTTTACAACTCATTCAAAAAAAATTGTCAATATTCATAGATGAAATATTTATAAAGAAGGTCACTTATTTTCCAAAATAAAATTACATTATATTTTCCCTAAAAAATATTGTAGCTCTTATTTTCATACACCAAATATAGTAATACATTTATAACCTTCAAGACTAAATAAAAACATACATTCCTCTAAATAATTAATGAAGATGTACTATATTAAATTCCATTTACATATAGTGATTCATATAACCATAATATCATAACCTAATTGTCGAATCCAACAGCACATGTATTGTTACTATTCCACTTTGGATATAGTAACAATATAAGATTTTCCATTCGTGGTATACTATCTTCATTATTTTGACATTAATTTGTTTGGTCCCTCATATCCTTACCAGTAATGAATTGGAAAAAATCTATATTTCCTTTTCAATTATGAGCCTGGCGTTATTTCTCTCGACACATGTAGAAAACTTTCACTCCTTCATTATAGTACCATGGTGTTTCCTTATATAATTATCACAAGTGGGAAAATGATCCTTTACCTTATTCCCTTTATCAATAATTTTCCATATTATCCTCTTCATCACATACTAAAGTCAACATAATTAAATAATTCATTCTATGTCTAGATAGGTCATGATATTATATCCTCATGTGAGGAGAATTTTATGTAGACTAGTTCCTTTCAATGAATTGTCCTAAACCCATTAAGGAAATGTTGAATATTTCTCTTTGGATTACGTATGTATTCCATATAATTCCTTTTTGTCCAAGTAAATGTATATTCATACAATAAAACATTATCATTATCTATTTTTTATATTAAAGAATTTTTCCCTCTGTATATGGTTATTGTTCTTGATGAAATTATTTTTCTGAGAAACTATCCTTATAATCCTTTCATTTCATACTTTTCTTTCTTTTTAAACATTATTATTTTGAATCAATAACCACCATTGGATTATATCCCTAGGGAGATGATAAAATATAATGAAAACCATGTCACTTTCATTACATCAGATATAAATAAATATATTCTTTATGGAAGTTACCTATTAACCAACTACAAATGGATTCATATTTCCATTGAGTGATTGAGGTTGATGATTCCTATTGTAATATAACATTGTCAAAAAACTATTTAGATTAGAAGGTTACTCTAAATGGTCATTTTTATTTCCCATAACCTGAGTCTATTATCCCAAAATAGCTATAATTTGTTCAGCTCTAGATATAACTCCAATTTCAACTCTATTAACTTGCCTATGAAGATATTCCCAAAATCCACTGATATAGTTTCCATTCCTTACAATAGGTTCAATTTATAAAAATTGATATAGATTATATTTGATCATAACATTATGAAACATATGTATATTCATAGAACTAGTGAATCACGTTCCCAAAATATAAAATTTATGTATAAAAATTATCTAAATCATAATATTTGGTTGTTTTGGAATATTTAAAAAATAGTTCATAGTTCTTAATTCTATAATCTATATTTTTTTAAATATTTTTTCCATAATTTCTACAAAAAATTATTTGATACCAATTAGAAAGACCCTAACCCAAGTATCTCATCTTTAATGGGGACTTTATTACATTGTAATAAGATACAAGGAATCACATCCCAAAGAATGAATAGTTTAGAAGTCTTTGAAAACTGGATACATACTTTAAATTAAAATTACACATTAAAACATAAAATACATAAATAAATTCTTTCATAATACCGTTATTACTTTTTCTTAAGCTTTTATATAAATCACAAAATATTTCTTCGTATGCAAGGGAAAAGTAAAACTTAAGAAGTAGGTGATCTCAGATTCTTATTAAGTGTAACAGTAAAGTACAATCCCGCAGTAAATAAGGTATAAAAACATGTAAATGTGAATAATTTAAATAGATTCTATTTTAAAAAATATTGAGAATAATTTGGTAGGAATAAATGATGATCAAATTATTCTATATAAAAATTCACATGAGAATAAAACATAACCATTGATATTCTACTAGTCGAATAAATAAATTGAATATAATTAAAAAATCTCAAATTGATGTAATTTATAATTTCATAAATCTAAAAAATAATTTCAATTCTTCATCCAAGAATTATAAATATATTAGTAAGGCCTTGAAAAAAACCTAGATTAGTTTTTCTTATGAGTACTACCGATGCATTGAGGGGATATACCTGGCCCCACCTATCACATACTAATTACAATGAATTAATTATATAAAATGGGTAAAACATAATAAAAAACAATATTTAAACTATAATATAAATTTTATATACATATCCTATTTAATAAACATAATCATAAAACATCTAGTGAAATATGGTGAATGATATCAGAATATTATATTTCCAATCAAAATGATCATAAACCATTCAATAAAACATGTTAAATGGTATCATATGATAACAAACTCAATATATCATAGTATTCAGTAAATTATGTTAACATAGATACTTCAATATTATCACTGACTTTTTTTCAGTAAAATGAATTTTTTTACTTTGAAATCACGTATTCTTAAAATTATTCTCAATTTTAAAAGAAAATCATTACTTTTAAAAAACCTTGTAATATTGTATATAAATCTAAAAAAATATTGAAAGTGTGAAATTTCTCGTTTTCCATATAATATTTTTAAAATCTTATTAAATTTTGAAGAATAAAAATTAAAAAAACATTTTAAAAGAAACTCCATACAAATATTATATTATTAAAGTGATCATTAATCCGATGAAACAATTATTTGTATTATAATTATATAAATATAAATAAATTTTAAAATAAACATCATATAATCAAAAATAATTCCAAGAATAATAATATCATGAAGTAATAAATGGAGTAGATGTTTAACCCAAATAATGGAAATTGGGAGAAAAGTTCCCTTATATTTGGTTAAATATCCATTAAAAATGTAAAAACCCATATATAATGGTTTAAGTAGTTATAAATTTTTTATATAACCATATTCATATTTATACTATATTATAGGCCCCTTTTATAATATTTCATCACCCGTTGATTCCTAATATTTCATTATTTCTGACGTTACAGATGTTTATTACATTGTTTTCTCTTACATATTTTGTCATGAATGTCCCAGTCCATTTTTATTGGATATATATGAATAATATAAATAATGATATTAAGGTATTAAAAATATTATTTATAAATTAAATAGTTTTTTAGAATAATTATTAAATTTTGAACATGGAAAATGAATAGAATTGCATCGCTGAGACTGTAACTCAACTTTATCCATGAACATTGGTATGAATCAATTAATTTTGAATGGGTGTCTAATTGGATGATATATTAATTTTATAGAATTAATATAAATTCATAAATACCATATGTGTGTTTATATATATATATATATATCAATTATTTACATCATTAAAACCATCCATGTAAAGATTGATGAAAATTAATTACACTGCTACATAGAGATGGTAGGCCGTTCTTATGCCCCTATGGTGATTAAATTTTTCATTGGGTGGATGAATTATATAACATGGAATTTTCATAATCATAATAACATCTTAGTATATATATTATACTGAATTTATTATTTTATTATGTAAAAAACATAAATATGAAGTGGAAGTGGAAATTAAATTTAATGTGTTTGAAACAATTATTACTTCTTCTTCGGATGACTTTTTTTATATCTCTCCTAAAGAGATATAAGGTTGGTGTGTTAGGAATATCAATAACTCAAGAACACACATATATATATATATGATGGGAACATAAAAGGGCAGGTTTTGGTTAAACTAGAATGCTCAATGTGTTGGAATAAAGTGAAGGAGGAGGGACCCTTTTATAACTGAGGAGAGGAGAAAATTTTGAATTCCAAAAAGGATATAATTATAATAAATTAATTTATCTTTAAAAATTCCTCCAAATGTAAATTTATTTGAAAATAATATAGTATTGGTTTTTAATACAAAAAAAAATATAATTTATAAAAGTATTGGTGTCACATTAAACATTGTCATTCGGATATACCCCTTGGTTACTTATTTTTTAACATAACGAGGGTGACCACTATTTTATTTATAAAGGGTTAATAATGTTACTAGAAATATATAAATGATAGATAAATGAAAAATTTATGATGTTTTTTACATTATTCCACTAACTTGATCTATGTTAATATTTTTATGTATTTTAAAATATTAAATAAAATATTATTTTGATAATTATCTTTAATGTCAATTTTAACACTATTAATTTAATTTGAGTTCAAATATATCAAAAAAAATTTAATTCTACTCGAATGATTTTAAAATTCTGTAATATGTCATATAGTTCTATAAAATTCATTTTACATATTTTCACTTTCAAATTAATATTTATAAAATTACTTATTTTGTTTTTTATTTACCTAAATAAATAATGTATTGGAAATTGGAAGGCATTTAAATTAATTAAATAAAAGATAAACATAAAACTTTATAATAGAAATATTTTAATTAATATCTTAATATAAATCTATTTTCATTCATATATTGAATTTTTCTCTATATAAATATATAAAAGATACTAAATTCAAAGGTGTCACATTTTGCCAATATCATTTATTTTAATAATATGTATGTTTGTTTCATAGAAAACTTCCAATTAAAAAAACTAATATTAAGGAATAATATGATATGGGTAGAATACAATTAATACAATTATTTTTTTAGACTTGTTTAGGTTATTGTTATTCACTCACCGTTTTATTTTAGCCCTTATTAAGGCATTTGAATTGTTACCTTGACATCATTGATTTTTACGCAATGAAGGTTCATATAATTATTATAAAATTAAAAACAAGAGATAAATGGATCATGGATAACATAAATAACCTTATCCCAATTTCAAGGATGAATCAACGATTGTTGGGAATTTAATATTATTTAATAATATATAATTTACAACAAAATATTAATAATGTCAATTTTTAAAACTATTCGTTAATTTTCCTTTAATATAATTAATAAAACTAGATATCCTTGAAAAATATATTTTAATAAATCAATAATACTTAAATTCAATCAATAAAATTCTTGTATAACATTAATTATATCAAATTATATTTATTTTAATATTTTTTATATTATGTATTTAATATTTTAATTAACAAAATAATTACTACATCATTGTTCTATAATTATTTAAGGTAAATATTTTTTCATAAATATTAAAATAATATACCATAATGTATAAAAATATTTTTGACTACAAATTAAGATCTATAGTTTAATAAATATTTCGGATAACACCATATTAAAATTTTAATAGTTATTAAAATTATAAATGTGACATCATGAACTATTCTTCAAATAAGATATTATAAATTTTGTAACCTCACAAAAATGTCCACAAATTATCATATAACAAGAAATTAATTTATTATATATGTAATTGAAACATAAAATAAAATTTTGGAAATTGTTAGTGATATTTTCTACTCCTTATCAATTTTTATGTTAAATTAAACAGTTTACCATTTACAATGGTAACAAATATATCGAGGTTTCTATTAATACTAGTAAAAATAAAAGGTAAATATTTAATAAAATCTTACACAATGAATCCAAATATGAGTTCTATTTTTTAAAATTATAAACAATAAAGTGGTAGAATTTAATTTATTAATATTCCAACAAAACGCAATGAAAAACATTTTTTCAGACATATATCCTTTTAAATATAAAAAATGGGTTTTAAAAAAATTAACCACTAAAATTAATTTCAATAAACATTATTATATGATTAATAATATAATATAACTAATTTTACTATGAACCCAGCATAAAATAGAAATTTTAAATGGATAAAAAATATAGTTTTCAATAAAAATTGCTATTTTCACTATTCAATAGAAAATAAATATTATTAAAAAAACAAATTCACCATAAGATAGTTTTGAAATATCTCTTTGGGAAATAACTTTTCTTTTTTTTTTCAAATTGAATTTATAAAAGTGAGAGAATTTGGTTTTAATACATGATCAACATAGAAATGAGATAAAACATTCTTTAGAAAAATATATCTTTTTATGCATAAAATAGGCTTTATTCTTATTTTATGCTTATCAAAGGTATTGGTTGACATATATTTTATAGGATATATAAAATATAAATTTAATTATATGGTCCACTATATTCATTCTCATCAATTTATTATCTATGTTATAGTAATATTACATTTTTGGTTTGAGATAGGTGTTTTTTGCAATGCATGATATCAAAAGGATTATCTTTTGAAAGAGACATACTCTAAAATATTGGTGTATTAAATTATGTATATCATTATATATCATTAAAAAAAATTCTACCACAGGTTATCTATTATTGATAAATCGTCATATAGTGGTTTAATACATTAATATCTAAATCCTCGTCCAATGTTCAGCTTAAAGCATTTCATAAATGGATAGCCTTATGAACCTTCCAAAAGATTAAAATATAAAACCATAGAATGTTACTCCTTTAATTTATCAAAATAAACATAACAGTATTCCCCCATATTTCATAAATTCGTGACTGATTTTCACATACCAAACTGTGAATTCATTTATCATATATTCTATTAATTCTTGGTAATTACTATAATTACAATAAAACCTCAATGGAAAATGAATTTTCCCTCATTTGTTGAAAAAACCATAGATGTTAACATATTGAATATATCCAATAAGGTTTTATACAACATAAATGATATCAAAAACCACTTTATTAATAAAATATTTTACCATATTTTTGGTCATCAAAACTATCCAATTTAGATTCTCTATATCAATAATATTAATATCAAAATGAATCCCCATTATATTAACCTCATGAACATATTAAGGTTTATATTCCTTTAATAAAACTGTTAACTCTCCAATAAATAATTTTTCTAGGTCAATAGAACAATTCAATATATTCTGGAAACTGTTTACTGAAAATTTGTATAAGAATACATATATATATATATATATCTGCTACTTATATAAAAGTATTTGAATTATAATAAATTAATACTTCATTAATCTCACTTCTTTATGAACCCATTTACTAGGTTTCATCATCTTATTTATAAATTCTTCATTCCTTTAATTTTTATTTCTTATTAACTTTAGCCTCAAAAGTATATCCTTTTATTTCATAACAATTATGATTTTCTTCAAGAGCATTCCAAATTATATATTGACTCCCATACTGATCATAATTTAAACATTTAAATCATTCAATAGTCAATGAAAACTTTGTGATACCTTTATTATCATATATTTTAACCAAAATTTTCATTTTACCTTTTTAGGCACTTTCTTTATGTCCCTCTTTTACAAAATAAAAAAAAGTCTGATTCCACTAAGACAGGAAATTTTGAATTTCATCCCACATTTTCAAAATATAGGAAACTAAATCTATTCCACCATGGTATCCATTACCCAAAGTATCAGAAAACTCTTTGATTGTCTTCATTGTTGAGTCTGATATTTTTTATTGTACACATTTTTAATAATGATCTATGAAAAAAGGTAACATATAATAATAAAACCCTTTACTGTAGTTGTCATCCCACATTGATTCTCTTCAAAAAAAAATTCCCTCAGATTTAATGTTAACCCAATTATTTCAGTTTCCCTCCATTAACTGAAACACAAAATCATTGAATTATCCTTGATAATTGTAATATGAAAGTAAATAATCATGAAAATGATATATAGGATGTCTAGATTATGAAAAATGAATTTTCAATCTATGACACCGGAGTATTATCGTAGATCATTCATAGTTATCATCTATTTAAATCCATCATGATGGTTTGTAAATAGTTTTTGAACATTCGATGAATATCTATAGACACCCAGGATTAACATAAATGGATATTAAATTATTTGGTGTAAATATTCAACACATTACAATATTACACCACCATGAACCGTAATATTTTGTGCCTTAGGAAACACAGAAAATATTATCTTACATGGTTTAATTTCTTCATCATATATCATAAAATTCTTCCCCTTTTTTAATCCTACATAAAATATTTCTTTATAATATAATTAAAGGAATCACATGAAAGTGGTGAGATGAAATTCTCAATAAGGTTAAAATATATATATAAGCATCATCATTAGAATAATTGTATGCGAACATGGTCGTGTCATAAGAATATCAAACCATATTTATCAAAGATCATAATCACGAGTCATGTAATAACTATTGTAATATAATAATACATGAATCATAAGGTAGTCGATGGTTTAATCCATGAAATCATAAAATTGGAAAAGGACATCAAATATATGGATGGTATATAAGCATATATAATTATTTTCATAATAGTCAACGCATTGCTTCCAAGGTAAAGCTAGTAATATGGGTTCACTCCCTGCACAATCTTGGTAGTCATGATTCACTGCCATGCCCATACATGTGGTAAAGGTTCACGCCTAAGACCATCATAGAGAACAAATTCAATTACTAAACTAAGATCACTCCTCGTTCCATCGATATATATCTTATTATATATATATATATCATTACCTAATACATTGGAGGGGGATATAGGTCCTATCGATCTAATGATGTAATCATGCATACATGATCTATTAAACACTAAAAAATCATATCATAACCCCCTGAAATGAAATGTGTGTCATAAACATGTAATTATATCTCAACTTGTGGAAAAAGGTATGTTTCATAATAATTTCATCAAAAAATCACCCATGAAAAAAGGGGGATTCATTGTCAAATAAACCATGAAAGAGAAATAGATTTTATAAAAAAATTACCCATTAAATAAAAATGGGTTTCATTAACATAATTACCTCAAACAAAAAACATTTTGAGGAGTAATTTTAATTGAACCTTTTTATCAATTTTCTAGAAAGTAATGAGTAAAACCAATAGATGTGATATTAGATGGAAAATAATTTTTAATTATCTTTAATGAAGAATTATTCATTAAAATAACCTTTAATATTTGAAAAAAATATTTATGGAACATAAAACCGTTTGAAACCCATTTTATTCTAAAACAAAATTGAAGGCTTATTTAAGAATTTAGAAATAAAATTCCAGGAAAACATATAAATAAACATTAAAACACTTTTAAAATATTTTCCCTTTAAAAAATAACAATTAAATTTTCTTGAAACCCATTTCATTGAAAACATATAAAGTAAGAATGAAAAACTTTTCAAAAAATATTTCATTGAAAACTTATAAATGAATCCTGAAATCATTTTTGAAAACCATTCCTTAAAAAACATACAATGGAAGCATGAAATTAGTTTTGAAACATATTTTGTTGAAAACTTTTAAATGAAGATGGAATTTTTTGGAAAACCATTTAAAAAAAAATAAAGGAATCATAAAATCATATTTTGAAAACCATTTCATTAAAAATGATGTTTTGGGATAATATTTATTTTTGACTAAAATGATAAATAAATTTGTATTTTTATAAAAACAAATTAATTATCACAAGAACCAAAAAATAGAGAAATGATGACATTAATTCTATATAACATGGATAAATATAGTTTTAGAATATGAATTATAGTTATTGATATATAAAACATTTTATTTCCTTCATGGAAGCATAATCAAAAACAATCTTAATAAAGGATAAGATTATTGAAATAAACGGTTACCAAATTTGTAAAATAAATCAAAGTAAAATGTAAATAACTAAATTATATGAATCTTAATATGTCATGAGAATTATAATATTCATGATATGACATCTAAAATAAATTATATAATCCTCATAAAAAATATAGTTTCATAACATGTCATGTATCTCAAAGAATGACAACTGAGGCTGAATTACATTAATAGTTTGTTAATTTGAAAACATAAAACCCATGAAATAATTATCATAAAATTGATATTTATATAACAATATATTTATTTATAATATTAATATATTAAATACATGGGAATTATATACACAACATAAATGAAATGAGTGGGAAATGAAGCATTTATCTTCCAAATATAAAAACTGAGATGAGAAAACCCTTACCTTAAGTCTTGATATTGATCATAAATGTTCACGCCTCTAGTATAATATATCAAATTTTATAATATATCTACCAAAAAATAATATTCTTGAATATAATAGTATATATGGAATTATATTAACTTATTATTAAAAAATCTATGTTAATAGTTTTCTTTGAGTAATATTTGTTTTGTTTTTCCTACATGTTTTGACTTATTATTCATCATCCACTTAAATAGATCCAGATTTAATTATTTATGGAATTATATAAATGATATAAATATCAAATAAATTAATTATATAAATATTTATAATAATCTATAAATAATATAAATATTAAATGGAAAATACTATTCATAGAGCTGGTAGGTCGTACGTACATATGAACATTATTTCTATTTAATTATCAATTTAAAATATTGAAATAAAATGTCATATATTAATATATATTTATTATGATTAAATATGAATTACTTTTTCATATATATCATATAATTTTACAAAAAACCATCCTTAATATGATCTATGTAATTTGCGAACCAATCAAATATTTTTGAGGAGGTGGTAGTCCACACATATACAGATAAAGTTATCATTTTTACACAAAATGACAAGAATGTGGGTATGTTTTATATAAAAATTAAATAACAATAAATAAATAATTATTATAATATATATCATATAAAAATATTGTGTCCATAATAATTTTTTAAAATGAGAGGTTGTATAACAAAAATTAACTACATCATTTCGTGAGGCGACAGTTCGTCATATAAGGGAACAATATGTTCGTTTCCCATTGGATGGATGTGAGTGTAAGTGTAGGATGAAACAATAGAATAAAAAAATCTAAAAATAGTTATGATACTAAGGATATTATATAGTAATGAAATAATATTATTTTATGGGGTGGAGAATGAATATAAATCAAAGGGTATTGTGGGATGAGGTTACCACTTCTTTGGGTAGCTTCTTTTGGTTTTCCCTATTGGGATTACATGGTTGTATTTATTCCAAAATGGAGGATTATATGGTGAAT
The DNA here is from genome assembly GCA_963277665.1 of Viscum album. Classification (NCBI taxonomy): domain Eukaryota; kingdom Viridiplantae; phylum Streptophyta; class Magnoliopsida; order Santalales; family Viscaceae; genus Viscum; species Viscum album. The sequence goes on along the minus strand of OY728158.1, from coordinate 1,846,165,684 downwards.
TGAGTTATTTTAGGAACAATATATTATCATATTTTTGTGTAACCCAATTGGTTTTAGAGGTGTGAATAAATGGGATTGATGAGTACCTTTTTATTGTGGAGGAGAAGTGGGAATCTTGTAAATAACAAACGTTATGCACTATTCGGAGGTCTCCCTCACCCAGTTTCATAATAAAATGGCAAAATAGTGGAGTAAATTGTATATATGGTCTAGAAACACTCAAAATAAAATAATCATTTTTTATTCTTTATGTTTCATTTTTTTATAATTTAATTCTTTTTAAAGTTACTAGTTTTTTATCCATAATAATTTAACCATTAATGATAAATTAAAGTGATATTTGTTATAAAATATAGATCCAATTAATTATAAATAAGACATTTAGTTTTAAAAAATAAATCCCATTATTGTTTTAAACTAACATTATAACACGTTCATGTAACATGAAAAAACACTAATTTAACGTGAAATGTGTTAACAATGTTTTTACTATCTATTAGTCAAAACTTATATTATAAATGATAATTTAGTAAATTAATTTACCGTATTGTATATTTATTAACACTAAAAATTAACTTTTTATAAGTTAGTATTTTTATTAATTCTAAACCATTTAAAATATAATTTATTGTAAAATGACATTAATGTCATTTTTTACATTATTTATTTAATTTAAATTTAAAAGCATAAAGAAAATTATGGAATTAAAATATATTAATATCGCATTTGTGTAACATGATATATTCATATAAAAACATAATAGAACACAATGATTCATTTAATATACTTTTAATATATATATTATCATTTATTTTATTTTGTTACTACCAAAATAAAATATTCTTTAGAGTTTGTTATGTGTTTAATGTAAAAATTTTATCTTTAAAGATTAAAGATAACTACTTCTGATAAATAAATTAAATTTTTATATAAAAATGACATCTATATCCAAAAAAACTTTATTTCTACCTATATCAATATTTTATAAATGTTAAAGGTGAGGAAGCTTCTATTTTTTTCTTTTCCTGACTTAAAATATTATATAGGGAACTCTCACGAACATATGTCCCACTAACTCAAGAAAACTGATCCAAGAGGTGTTATGGCAGAAATATTGGTATCCAATTACTATTTTACATGTGCCTATCTAATTGTCTACCTTATGTTCAATGCTTAATATCTTTTTATGCTTTATTTTACGTTATTTGTTGTAATTAATTTTAAATGATTTCATTAATACTTTTTGAAAAAAAAAATTTTGTTATATTGGAATAAAAAATTATTAAAATTAAAACCATGTATATCATTGTATCTAAAATAAATACATAAAAGTGATCTATATTAAATTTAAATCTATTCCCACTTATGATTTGAGAATGCTGGTTTTTTAATGTAAAAATATTACAAAGATTGAAATGTTATTATATACAATTTCATTGTTAAATTGATTCCAATAACTTATATTGAATTAGTTTCTATAAATTTTATCTAAATAGTATTAGAACCCAATGAAAAATATATTTTTTACTTATAAATAAATTAGATGAAAAAGTAGCTTTGAATTAAAAATTCATAATTTTTAACTATTCATCAAAAAATAAAGCTTCACTGAAAAATTCAAAAGAATTACCCTAAACTATTTTCAATTTTTATTTCTAAAATTATTTTTATTCTGAAATAAAAAATTTATAATATTATCAAATATAATAATTAAAATATATTCACCATAAAGAGATAGAGGAAATTTCATTTCAGAAAAAGAAGTCTTTTTTATTTTTAAAATTTAATTTATTCATATGTTATACCAATGAAAAATAATTTGTGAGTATCAAAATTGTTTATTGAAAATTTAAATTTTATTTAAAAGATGAAAAAAATAGTTTGTTTAATTTATTGAGATAAAATTGAGCTTTTACAATGTAAAAAATTTCATAGAAAAGTAATTTTTTTAATCTTCAAATAGTTCATTCATTCAGTTATACTAATTTAATACATAATGATTCATTTTATACAATTCTATAAATAATATTTTTATATTTTATTTAATATTATTCACTACATAAATTCTAATGGCTAGGTGGTAGCTATAATAGTATTTTAATAGTAATATTAATAGTATATTTTTGTTAGGTAAAACTCGGTCGTCCGTGTTATGAAAGCTATCAAAGAGACTAATAATTGTGTATAATATAATCCAAACATAGTGTTGAATGTATAGAAATATAATTGAAGTGTTTCATGTGGTGAAACATTAACATGGTTTTTCATATAATTCAATTGAAACACATTGATTATATATATATATAATCTTTGTTTAGTGTATCAAGAAATGAAAAATAATATTAAATGACTCAATTATTTCAAGAAATAATAATTCACAAAAATATCATAGTGTTACAATATCAATGGGGAGTGTCAAACTAGGTGTGTATCCAAGCTCATTCTCAAGCACCATGTGACAATCAAGTACAGTTCAATATTCCATTTTCATTGTTATTACTGCTAGGTAATAATATGCTTCAGCCTCATCAACATTGTTTATCCAGAAAAGGATATAATTTTGTTGAAACCACTCTCTCTATCATTTAAAAAAATCAAAGAAATTTTATTATACACTATCACATCCTTATACATATAGTTAGATATAATCATTAAAATATCTTTATAAATATCCCTTAGGATTTCACTAAATATTTATCATTCTAGTTTATAAATGTTAACTAAAATTTTCCTTTAATTCAAATGAAATAGATTCATGATTATTATACATAGATAATATATTATTTTTTGTTTATTCATTATATTTTTGAAACACATTCAGAAGTATTGTAATATTTTTATTCCATTGGAAACTAGTAAACATAAACATTGATCCATAGGTGAGCAAAGTCATCTCCCAAAACAATATTCATAACAAGAAACCTTCTTTAGCACATCATACATAATACCTTTCTTCATAACCTAGGAAAAGGAATCATGAGAAAGGGTGATATTAGATTTTCATTATGGGTAACCGTAGGAGATATATAATCATAACATTAAAATTACTGTATGGGAACATGAGTATAAAATTTAGAAAACATAGAATATAAATCAAATATCTTAAACCTGACTCATGGAATATGGATTTTCAGTTCATAAGATCACAATCATTAGGGAATAAAAGATCAAAATCCATGAGAGCGTAACATTAGCATAACACATGGAATTTGTGTCATACACATCAGCGTAGAAAATAATTTCCACAATAGTCAAGTATCACTACTCATGTAACTATATTGGAATTTATTCACATCCAAGACCATCATAGTTGTCATGTTATAGTGCCAACACCATAATTTGGGGACAAAGTTCCTTACTGAACTGACTTCACATTGAATTCAATTATTTTTTGTCTCATGATATAAAAAGAATATCCAAATTCATTAGAGGAAGATATAAGTCTCACACATGTCATAATGAAATCAATATTTGTATGTTATATAAGATGATAAAAATACATCATATAATAATACATGATATCAAATGTTCCTCCTAAACATTTAATTATATCCTTACCGGTGGAAACGTAACATGCTTTAAAATCATTTCATCATAGCATAAGTCATGAAATGAAGTAGGTATCATAATAATTTCTTCATAGTATAATCCATGATATATAATCATGTTTCAAATATATCATTACATCATAAACATAAACCATTGAAAAAACAATATGAATGATATCATTAGAACATATCCCCAATAAGTCATTAATAACATCAATAAATTTATTCCAATATTGAAAATAATTTTCAAATATTATTTAAAACATTTATTTTGGAAAAAATCATTTCCCATTATAAAAAAACATTTTAATATGTTAAAAATATTAAATATATTCCTTTGAAAATAACCTTGAAATGTTGTAAAGGGATATTGAAAATTCAATTAAAACATTTCATGAGGAAAATATATTTTCCCCTTTGAAGAAAAACTATATATAACATAAATAAAATTCATAAAATGTTTCATTCAAAATATCTTTGAATGTATATAAGGTAATTTTAGATGAAATTATTTTTAATGATGTTGGAAATATCCATTAATAATATTTGCATTAAAAATGATTCCTTTTGTGTTTTTACTAAAAAAAACATACATTTTTTGGGAACTGACAAGAAGATTTAATTAATGATATTTTAAGAAAAACTCAATAATGGGAAAAAAATCTTTTAAAATATGTGGAGGATAATAATAAATATTTGAAAATTGTTTTAAAAATTATAGTTTTGGAAGAAATAAAAGTTCTGAATGAAGAGAAAATTATATTTTAATTTTATTAAAAAATATTCTCAATTATTTTATGAATGAAATTGAGGAAAATCAAAAATATTACATGACCATATCTTGAATAAAAATCATAAAAAATAAATTAAAATTATCATGATTTTTGTAATAATATTTCAACATTCAACAAATAATAATTAATAATACCGATAAATGATGAGATTGTAAGATTAAACCCTTAATACTTTCGTAACCTTGAATCATAATCCCCTTGAAAAGAAAAAATCAAATGAAAATTTAAAATTTAATTATGATAAATAATTTCAAGGTATTAAATTCAATAGGGTATGTATAAAACCCTAATCAAAGAATATTTTTATGTCTCGAAGAAGGAAATTTCAGACAAAAAACCCTTAACAAAAGTTTCATCTTTTGATGAAATCATTAAAAACTCATGTATAATAAATATAAGATTATTATTATCTTAGACAAGAACCATATTCAGATATATTATAAAATTTATATATTTTTTTATGAATTTTAATAACCCTTTTATTAATAATTTTATTTTTATGCTACGCTTCGGGTAATATCCATTTTATTTTTATGTATGTTTTGATTTGTAACTTTTAGTTCCATTAAATTGATTTTGGTTTCATAATATCCAATATTTTTACCATGATATTAATATCATATATATTTAGTATATATATATTTAGTGTAATCCATAAAAATTAATAATAAAAATTGAAATAGATAGTTCCTGGGGATGGTGGGCCAAACATACAAATCAATGTTGTTTGCATTTTTTCTATTTTGTAAGAAAGGTAAATGATATATTATCATCATAAAATCCATTTTATTCTATATATATCACAATTGTTTATTAATCCCATATTTTATATATTTTTTGTAAATTATTTATGAATCAAGTCGCTTCGTGAGGTGGAAATCTGTCCTATACATGATCAACATTTGCCTATTCCAAAAAATAGAGTGTATAAAGGTATATGTGATACAATAATTCTAAAATAATAATAAAATCCTAAATATAATATAATATAATATAATATAATATGTCATCAAAACCATCCCTCAGAGGTGGTGAAGGGAAATATTACACCAATTCAAGGGGTGGTAGTCCGTTATTCACATGATCAATGAATTACAAACCAATTTAGTGGAATCTGGATATGGGTTTGGTAATTAAATTTCTATAAAAACAGCTCAATATGTTTAATATAATATTTTTATTATATAACCATAGTATAATAATAATTTATTGAGGTTTAGGATGAAATAAAAAAAAACTTCTTGTCGATGAACGTTACCTCTTATTTAAGATTCCTCCAATTGTTTGCACAAAAATCATTTATAGGATAGAATTATATTGAAACTATGGATTCAAAGATGAGAATATGGATGTTTGGAAGAGATTTGCATAGGAATTTCCTAAAAAAATGGTTTTATGTCGATAAGATTACATGATAGGGGTGGCCTTTTATAAGTGGGAGAGATGAGATACTTGGTAATTTTAAAAAGAATTGATAGCACATATAGATTCAATATGTCAAAGGGGTTAAAAATATATTATTACCATGGATATAATATATAATTTTTAAATATTTCTATTCAAGGATGTTTTTGGAAATATTGGAGCCATTTTGTTCCCTTATCATTTATTTTAACCACGGTAATTCCATTTTTACCTTAATTGTGGTAAATAATATTTATTTATTTACTATTAATTTTGGTGAAAAAATATGTCAACCTCATTAAATATATAAATTAATTTACTTTAAATTATTTAATCTATTTTTAAAATTCATTTCAAATAATTGGAAAATTTTAATTTGAAATTAATCACAAAGACACAATGAGAATGTGTCATTTAAAGATGTGGATGAAACAACCCAATAGGTCTCTAGTTATTTCTTTCACCAAATCAAATGTGAGGAACCATGAAACATAGATAACTATATATTTCTTGTTTTTATTAACTAAGACATGATTCATATGCTATGATACATCTTCCTTATACTATGGTGTACAACCATTCTGAGGCATAAGAAACCTTTGTTAATTCATATCTCATACAATTTCTGAATATTGAACTAACATGAATGTACAAAATGAATTCATCACCCCAAGATAAACTCATAAGGTGCTCCTATCCAAGTCACGTCCCAAACACGTACTCCTGGATCCAATGCTAAAAACATATTCTTTACCTGTTTGTTTCGATACAAACTAAAGTGACCCACACATAACCTTCAATATTTAATACCTTATCAAAAAAAATTAAGTCAAATAAAAACCCAATTCCTTTTAGGAATAGAGTTTTAGTGGGTTATGTGAAGGATAAGTATATATATAATACATGTTATATGACCTTAAGAATATTCTCAGATAGATATACTTACAAGAAGATAATTTAACTCTAATTTTAAATACAAAGTTTAAAATAATTAAACTAAAAATTCATAAGCCTTTGAAATTAAGTTATCATTCCTTAACTATAGTCATATTAACAATGTTATAGTATCAAAATCAAATTTTTTCAAATTAATTCATAGTAAAAGATTGATATCATGATGGATCAGATTAATCTGATTGAATATCATAATTATAGTTATTATATTGAAAACAATTATAGAATGTTTAATATATTGATTTAATTTTAATTCCATGTAACCAAAATATCAATATTTAATGAAACAAGTAATACAATAGTAATGTATCACTAATAATGGCTTACATGATATTATTTTCAATAAAAAACTTTTATCCGTAATGGTAACATAGTCAATAAGCATAAACTATGTTGTCCACTTTTATATATATATATATATATAAATTACATCCTTCCTTACTAGGAAATCCCTCGATATGATGATCAGAATGGCTCTGCCTTCTGATCCCCATAACCCCGATATAAAATGATCAACTCTTTCTTCTTATCCCTAAAATCCATAGATCTGTAGATCATATTCTTCATCTTCCTATCATCATAAGACCTCAATGATAACAATGATCAGAAACAATTATAGTTAAAAAAGTTGTTAATGATACACCCTGATATGGATTCTTTATAGGGAATATTTACAAACAAAAAACACTAACTAAGAATGGGATTTTCAAATAGATCTCTCTTAAGATGGTATTAATAACGCAGCTCTAAACTCTTCAAATGAATTGGAATTTATTGGAATCCTTCTATCTATCAGATAATTTTCACATTTCCACGTCTTTTCCAATAGTCTCAAAAACCATGAACTTCAAATCAAATCATTACAAAATTTTCACAGTTTCACTGATTAATACTATTATTTTGTTAAATAGAATCATTTCATTAGAAATAATATACCATATTCCAATTATAAATATTTTCAGTATGATGGTATTATTTACTAATTTTAAAATGATATTACTTATAATTATTATTATGATATTATTAATAACATAATATCAGATAGTTAAAACATTTTTCAGTGTGATAGATAGGACAAAAAGTATAACTTCTGGTTCTGATAAATATGAGTTCAGTAAATTGAATGCATACACATTATGATAATTTTAATGAATAATTTAATGTTTTAATCTGTTATACTTTATATCTTATTATATTTATAGTAAAATATAAGGTATTCTACCAAAAAATTATAAAATACATTTGGAATAAAACTTTAGTAGGCATGCTTTTGAGAAAGTATTTGTGATTTCCAAAACTAAAGGAATGGACAAGTAATATGTAAAACTTTGGACTCAATAATCTCCCCATTTATAGAAAGAATATAATCAAATCATAAATGAAAAATATATTTTAAAAACATATTGTCGATGTTATTTTAAGAAAATTATATTCAAATTTATTCATTAATTCTTAACGACCCCTAAGATTATAACTATTATGAATACACTTATGAATATTATGGATTAGTAAATAGTTATTAATTTAAGAATACTTCTCTCCCTATGTAATATATATCCCCTAAGGATCATATACTCCTGCATAAATAAATTAATCCCTTTTTAAAATAACTCCCCCATTATATAACCTTCTATCCCTTCAATAATTTCTACCACAAAATAATATTTCTCCCCCTTTGTTATTTTAAAAAAGAGTAGGGAAAACTATGGTGTTTTCTTAAATTTTATAAAATAGAAAAACTATTTGAAAATATATAATGAATTAAGTAATCATACAAATAATATTAAAGAACATTCAATGAATTATAATTTGAAAACATTCCAAACAAATGTGGATGAAAAATTAATTTATTCATAAATAATCATCTAAATGTTTTACAAAAATAAGTATAGAGAGAGTAAAAATATAAACTTTCACCCTTTCTTCCTTCTAGACATCACAAAGGACATTATCTTTTTGAACTAATTTTGTTATTTCTCCAGCTTTTCAACATTATCTTTCAAAGGCCTTAGCTTCTTGACTTCCAAAGTAAATATATTATTCTCCTCCATGATAAAGAAAATATATTATTCAATAGATTAGAGTCATGTAATTTTAAGAACATGTATTTGATCATCTAGTTTTCTTATCATCATTAATTATCATACAATCCTAAAAAAATTCATCTTGCACATTATTTTCATTCATTATTTTCACTGATAGAGAGGTTTCTACCTTCCTCTACTTTTTCTTATCAGCCTTTTCAGATTTTCGTGATCATTCTAGATCCAATATAACACCACTAATATTCTCAAAAAATGACATTGAATCGAAAAATAATCCTCTTAATATTGATAAATGTATCACTAATGAATGAAATATTCTCCTTCATTGGAGACTATTTATTACATATTTTGAAAACATTCATACACTCAATATCCATATTTATTATGTAACCAGGTAACAATATATTCTTGAATTTTATTTACATGTTTTTTTTTGTTGTGGACCCTGACAATGATGAATTTGAAAATATCTGTATTTCTTACGTAAACTAAAAAGTCTAATAAAAACATCATATACTTTTAAATTATCCCTATCCCCATTTTTTTGTGTCGTAAATCCTTTAATACATAAAAAATACCATAGCTATCTTTGTTGAGATGTGAAACATTCTATAATTTTTCACATTACAAAAATAAATAATTCTTAGCTTTTCTCCTGTCAAACGTACAGAGATTGTAAGAAAATTTTGAGTGGAGAATACATGTCTCCTTCAGAAGGTATTCTAACCAAATCTATGAGTTTCATACATGAAAACCATTATCTATTTTCAAATCTTTGGAAATCAATTTACTCAATATCATCCACCATGATAAATATAACAATATATATATATAATTAAAGAACCATATCATGATAGCATAAATCAATTTTCTCATCTGGTTTCTCAAAATTAGTGCAATCCGTCCTTGAAAATAAATTATCAATTCCGTGTGGAATCATATTTAATAGAAAAATATTTTTCGAAAAACATTTCTCTTAAAACATTCCACTTTATGAAATAGATTTCAATGGGAATCATAACCAAAACTAATTATGATGAAATAGACGAAACAAAACTCTTTAGCTATGAGCAACTTGTAGGGTGTCTCAAGTCAAGAACAGAAACACTAGAATAATTGATGTGGTACACGAATTGGGGGGGGGGTACTTCTTTATATAGGTTGTTGAAATAATGGTTGATCTTTTATATTATGGTTTACGATTATGGTTAAAATTATTATAGTTTGATGGTTGAAATTTATGTTAACGAATATTTAATGAGAAATACTTAAAACACTTAATATTTTTTACATTTTTATTATATTGAGAATTAAAGCTCTTTGGAAGAATTTTATGAAATATTTTTAAAATAATATATAACTAAAATTATTAAAAAAAACTAAAAGGGTAATTGTAATGAGATAGTGAAAAAACATAAAATATTATAATTATACCTTTCAATGTGGATAAATCCATTGGTACTATTGAGGTATTCTTCTTGGTTTTGGTAGACAAAAATATTTTCTAAAATAAATGCAGAGTTTTATAGTTTCGATATATAAATTAATTATGATATTTTTTCGTGAAATAAAATTATGATAGTCTTTCATAGAAAAATAAATATGATTGTTCTATAAGTAAAATATTATTACAATAAAACTTGATTATAAAATTAGAATCTAAATTTTTTTAGATGTTTGGAGTTCGATAATTTTATTAAATTTTAAGATTTTGAGAACCATTTTGATAATTATAAACATATAAATTTTATAAAAAATAATTTTATTCTAGAAAACTCATTGGGGTGAAAATTTTAAAAAATAAAAAAAAATCTAGAAAAAACTAAAAGTTTAAGAAAAAACAAAAAATTTGTTAAACTACAAAAAGATGTTTTCACCTAGGAAAAGGATTTAATTAATGTACTTATATGTGTAAAAAAGTGGTATATTTGAATGATTTATATGTATTAATGAGTATTACTATCTATATCTATATTTATATGTATCGAAAAAAACAGTTTTTATAAATATATAAGTACGTTATTTTGTCCTTCTGATGAAGTGTAAAATGATATCTCGTTTAAGTGTGTTACCTTGAATAAAATGGTGTCATATATCTATGTTCTTATAACATGAGTGATGTGATGGTAGTTTTCTTAAAAAATGGATCTTGTATTATCACAATGCATTTTAGTTTGAGTAAATCTCATACCATGGTCAATTAGTGTGTGAAACATCAAAAAAACTAGAGCATAACTACTTTTAGTAGCCACATATACAACATTAGTAGTTAAAAGTTATACTATGTGTCGTTTCTGACATGTAAAAGGATCTATATAATTTCCTAAAAAAAATTATGTTTAGGATGTACATTTTCTATCCATTTTACAATCCCAAAACATAGTATATGAAAAACATTTTACATCAAAAAACATTTCATGAAATATTTTCCTAGCTCACCAAGATTGAGGTTGTTGGAGGTACCAATAAGTGTATTGATGCTTTTAGTATTGTCATATCCTAGTTTCATAAGAAGTTATATTTATACATATTCTTATATATAAAAGTTCATTATGGTTTTTTTTAAATATTAATATAAAGAAAATATGTTAACTCGTCCATTATACTCATTTAAAACATAGTTTTCATAATATCCAAACCATTATTTATGAAATATTGTTTAATTTTTCCAAATATAATGGAATCAACATAAATTTGTACATTCATAATGTTTTTATTAACTTCATTTATAAGAATATGTGGATCCATATCTCCCTTAACAAAGTCTTTTTGTTACAAAATTCTTCTTAACATATTATACAAAGATCTTGGAGCATGTTTATGTTTGTATAATGATTTGGTAAGTTTATAAACATATTTATAATTTTTTATATTTTCCAAACCAATTGTTTTTTTCGAAAAAAACTTCTTCTAAAACATATCCCTTATGAAATAAACACTTCACATCCATTTTATTTTTTTTTTGAAATTAAAGAATGATTTAATAGATATATGTGTCCTAATATCTTCATTTATTTAAACTACTGTATATGTTTCTTCATAATCTATTCCCTCTCGTGGATTATAATCCTTAATCACAATTATATCTTTCTTCTCACAAATAATCCATTTTCATCCCATTTATTCTAAAAACCCATTTTACCCCAATTATAGATTTTTCTTGAGGACATTCAAATAATGTCCAAACATTATTCCTCTTAAATGCATTGAGATTATCTTTCATTTACATAATCCATCCCACATAACATAAATCCTTTTTTAGATTCTTATGTTATAATTTGATTAATAAATTTATGTTCATTCTCAATCCACGAGGAACATATATTAATAAATGGTTGATCTACATCCCCAATGTTTCATTCATTAGGTTGATTCCTAAGAAACAACTAACATCTAGGGTTTTTAAAAGTATATTTTCAATTATAGATAGAAAATATTCCTCATTAGTAACTTTAGATAAAATTTCATGAGATATATACTAATGAAAATAACATTCTAATAACATTTGAAAATATGTTTTTGAAATAACACATGAAGATTTTGGTATGGGTTGTTTATAAAAAAAGTGATTTGTTTCACCAAACATAACATGAACACTTTACACAAATGTAAATTAAATTTTATTAAAAACTCTATAAGACTAATACATAGTTAAATAACCTAAAAATATTCCATCAATGGATTTTGTTGAACATTTATTAATGTTATCATTTATATTTAAGATGAATAATTTTCTACTAAAAATAATGAAGTTTGAAACATTTGGTTTTCATCCAGTATGAAACTAAGAAAGTGTTTTTTAAGAAAAATTATTATTAAAACTGTATTTACGATATATAAGTTAATACTAATGACTTCATACCATAATTTATTATCAATTGAGTATTCACTCATCAATATTATAGTTATTTCTTGAATAATTCTGTTTCTTCTTTTAGAAAAATCATTTTTATGAGGGGTTATAGCTTATGAAACATTATGTTCAATAAATTTATTAATTAAAAAAGCATCATAATGATAACTAAAAAATTATCCACAATGATTGATATGAACAGTTATTAATGGAATTTTTTAAACATTTTTCACATTGTCAATAAAACTTTCAAAAAACAAAAGTCTTCAGATTTCATTGTGAGAAAGTTAACCCATGTGTATCTAGTGTAATCATTAGGTAAAAAATATACATAGTATTCTATAAAAATAAATCAAGTTTATGTAAGACTAAAGAAATCCATTTGCAGTAACTATAATTCATAAAAAGTAATGACATCTCTAATAGATTAAAAACAATACCTATGTTACTTAACATATACACAAGGGCCACATCCTTTTGATGTATCAACCCTAATTTTATGTAGATCATTAAAAAGTGTTTCTTAGTCAAATTAAATAATTTTATTATAATTAATTGTCCACAAATTCTATTCCAAAACCAATATTGATCTTCTATTTCACTAAAACAAGGTATGACTTGGATCCTAATTTCTTCTAAGGTAAGTTTATAAACATTCTCATACTGATTGGCAGAAAGAATAAGTTCATCCGTGAAACTATGAACTAAAACTCTATCATTACTAATTCTCACAAGGTAACCTTTATCGGTTAACTGAATTATTATTATTTATTTTTCCTTAATACCTTTAATAAACTAGACATTTTAAATAATATATTTACTAATATGAACAATGTTACATATTCTGATAATCAATCATTGAGTATTATCTTTGAATGATACTTTACCACTTTTTGTTTTTTTAATCTTCTTGAAGAAGTATTTATTTCATGTAATGTTTCTGGATTACCCACTATCCATATACAAATTTTTTGGGGAACTTTATTTTTTTCCCTAAAACCAAAATGAATACCCTTTTGGCACCAAAACAATCATTGGCCTGGTAATGTAAGAAACAAATCCTTAGTAATCTATATTTTTTTATAAAAATAGTCTTTATAAAATTAAATGGCTAGAACTTTTATTTCTGGGTAATTATTTTTCCTATGACCAATTCTTTTACACATGGTGAAAATATGGAATGTTTTAGAAATAAAATATATTTTTACTAAAAATGGTTTTCTATAACCACAACCCCTTCTAGAATCATTACCATGATGTATAATTAGACTAAATATTATATTAAAACCTTATTTTCTAGTGTTAAGTTTTTATAATATTTTTCTCAACCAAGAGATTCAAGATTTTAGTATGAAAACAAAATCATTACTCTCATTATTATTTGGTTAAGAATTATGTTTTTCTTCCAAAACCTTTTTCTCAGAAACTGCTATTTCAAAATCATTAAAAATAGTCTATTTCTTAGAAATAATCTCTTAAATATATTTGGAATGATATGATATTTCATTTGACAACACATTTTCCCTTGATTCATCTTTCTCATGTTTTCCTATTACATTATCAAATTATTTTGAAACATTTTCTTTTTTTATTAATAAGTAATATTGAAAAACATAAAACATCATCATAAGAAGGAAGAGAATTATAGTTTTATACGGAATTTTATTTCTAGGAATATGTAGAATCATTCAAATAAGTATAATTATAAAATAAAGACATATTGTTATGGTTTTCAGATATTCTTACCTTATCTGTTAAGCATTGATTAAATTTTGTTACATTTTAAAAAAGACCTACGTTCCTCTGACCAAAACACTCACTATCAGAAAAATTAGTATAATTATCAACTTTATTGGCCCTCCATGTGTTACAGTATTTCATCATATTAAGGAATTAATTTTTATTATAATTCTTGTCATTTTAAGCCAAAAAAATTATTTTAATATATTTCCTCTCTAGATTTGGGAAATCTATTCTGATGTGTCCAATTTTTTTCATTCATAACATGTGATTACACCATTCTTGTTAGTTTTTTCCTTAAGATGATTTTTATTATGGTATTAGAAATATTTCATTCATTCTATCTTATTCTTCCTTTTAGCATGGTAAACTAATTCATTTTTAAAATATTATGAATTTCTAGGATCAGATGGAACAATTAAATATTTCTTTCTTTAAGACATAATGATATTCTAATTAGAATTTTCATTTAGTGGTAATGAAGAACAAGTAAAATCACAACCTCTATTTTTGTTTTTCTTTTTCAAAGAATCAATTTTTAATCTTCCCTAAAATTTCATGAGGGTTTCTATGTGATCATCAAGAGTATGATTGTTTATCTTACTTATCTCATCAACAATTTTTCTCTCTAATTACCCCTCATTGGGAATAATATCTAGAATTTTTTCCAAAAAGATTTCATCATAAAGACCTTTCACACCGATATATTGTAAAATGTTGATTTTTTTTCAAGAATCTATGTTGTATCTTTTCAATTTATTCTTGAGGAATTAAATAAATGGATTGATAGTATTTTATTAGAATATCTCTCATTTTATCAACAAATATAGAAGTTCCAAAATGTGTAACCTCACAATATTTCCATACAGTTATAGTAGCTTCGAAATAGGATATATGGCTAAAAATACTTGTTGTCATGGAATAAAAAAAGAATTCATAACACTAGAGTTTAACTAATATTAATTTTTATCTTAATTATTGAATGAAATTACTTCCTTTTCAAGAATCATATAATATTTATTAATCATACCAAAACATTCAACACTTGGGTTGATAATAAGGTTTTTCATCCTATATATGTAGTACTCATAATCAGAACCATCAATGATAGGTGATCAGTTTGCATTCAAAATGACTATTGAAAAAACATTCATACATCCCATCGTTAAAAAAAATACAAATATACATTTCCAAAAATTCATGTTAGTGTAAAAAAATATTTTATGCAAGAATTTTATATGAAAACATTTAAAAAAACTTGCAATAGTAAAGAATGTAAAAAATAAAAATGTATATGAGTAGTGGAATAATTCTCTGATACCAATTATTGGATCCATATATCTAGAATATTTATTATATGACCTTTAGAATTTTTTAATATGTATATACATAAAATATTGGGGTGAATTATATTTTTAAAATTGTAATTTAAAATAATTAAACTAAAAAAAACATAATGTGTCTCAATGTAGGTTATCTCACTCAATCATCAGTCCGATTAGAAAATTCCAAGAATCAGTATCATAGTGTTTTCGTTTAAATAAGAGTAAAAAATAGGTATAAGGATGGATATTATTATTCATATTGAATACCCTAATCAAAGTAAATATGAGGAAAAACAATATATATAAATTTTAATATGATTATTAACTTTCTATTACATGAAGTGGAATTCAAAACATGTAAAGAAACAAGAAATACAATATCTATAGAATTATAATAATTTTTTAAATCTATTATTTAAGATTTAACACTTTTAGCCTTATGATTAAGCAATTCATTAACCTTTAACAATAGAATATACTATATTATACATATATAAAATTCTATCTTTCTATGTCAAGAATTCCCTCAATACGATGGTTGGAATTTCTCTATATTCCTATCCCTAGAATCCCTCAATATGTTTATCAGCTCTGTATTACTATCCCCGTTAGCCCTATAGCAGGATATTAGATTGCCCATATTCATAACCCTATAATACCTCAATCATAACAATGATCAAACAAATGTATAATTAAAAATGATCTTAACGATACAACCGGACAAGGATTTCTTCGATTGAAAAAATAATAAAGAAAAACATTGAAGAATAATGAGTTGTTCAAGTAGAGATCTCTTCAAAAGCGAGTAATCATTTAGTTCCAAAAGGTTTAAATGAACAGTAATTTATAGGAATCCTTTCAATGGTCACATAAAAGTCATATTTCCATGTATTTTGCAACAACATCATACACCTGGTAATTGATATCTTATTATAAAAGAATATCTAACATCATATTAATTAAAAACATTATAGTATTAAAGATATTTTTTCCATTAGAAATAAGTCTTCTTATTTAAATTATAAACTTATACAATCTAATGGACTTCCATAAAATTGTTATAATAATAATAATTATGAGAATTAGTATGATGTAATTAGTACTAGTATTACATAGATAGTTGATATTTTTTCAGTATGAAATGTTAAACAAAACGTCAAACTTATGGTTCTAATAAAGGTTAGTTTAATAAGTTGTATATAGAGTCATAATTATAATTTTAATGAAGAGTGTATTGTTTAAATCCATAATGTTTTATAACTTATTCTTTGTTTGTTAAAATATAATGTTTTCTACAAAAAACATTATAAAACAATTAGGCCATAAAAAGTTAGTAACCAAGTTTTTATGAAACTATTTGTTATTTCAAAATAAATAGAACTGAAATGTAAGAAGTAACACCTCTGACTCAACATTGGGGAAAAAATTAATTAATAAGAACCATATCACCCCCTTAAAATATGATTTTTTCACCTAAAATGAAGAATACTTATTTAATAACAAGTATTTAAAACATTGAGAAACAATCTCCACAAATGAAACACATATAGAAATTACATATGTAATACAATCATTTATAAAAAAGATAAATTGATAAATAATAATGGTGTTCATAAATTCATAGTATTAGGTAGCACTTAAAATAATTTAAAATTGAATAAACTGGAAAATAATAATATGATGGGAACAAGTAATAATCACAAAAATTTCTTATAACTAATAACATGATTATTTAATATATCAATGGAGAGAATAATAGTATAAATTATCATATGGATAATAAATACTAATTTTATAGTGACGAATTGCATAATTTTGGACATTATAAACATAACTCCATGGAACCATACAATTTAATCATACACAAATGTTTACAACAAATACCCAAGATAGTTTGTATCATGAGACCTATGGATGCATCGAGGGTCTATATAATTCAATGTTCCCCACAATAAAAATAAATTCAAATACAATAATAATTTAAACTAATGAATAATAAATAAAATAAATAATGAACACAGCTTATTAATCACAAAAAAATAATTTTAATGTTAAAATTATATAGATTGTCAATATTTACCCGTGGAGTAAATGGAATAACTTTTCTATTAATCACCCTTAAAACAGACATATTATAGAGTAATGGTTGTATTGTTAATTCAATACATGAAAAAAGTATTTCAATAGTGAATGTGATATATAACATATCCTTGATATAACTGAATATGGACATAAAAGGGAATATAAATTATAGAGATAGATAAATATTGATAGAGAACATAACCCTTATGAACAAGTTCAGTCATTTATTATATATTCCTAAGTAAATGTAGAGCTTAATACAAGAAATATAATTTGAATTAATTATGTTTTTAGTGTTTTATATTAAAATAAAATAAAATTTTAAAAAAGTCATAAATATTTTATAACATTTTTGTAAAAAATACTCCATTAAGTCACTTTTAACAATCCATTTTCAAGGTTGAAATGAATAAATTGAATACATTAATTTAAATTATTTCATAATATTTACACAAAGAAATGAAATAAATTTAAATATAGTGAATGTGTAGTGGAAGTTATATATATATATATATATAATGAAGTATAAATATTTATTACTCTAAAATAGTGTCATATATTTCTAAAATGAAAAATTGAAGAAAAAAAATGGGAGAATTATTTTATATGAAACCCCATGGAAAACTAGAAATTAAATCTGATAATTGATTAAATATAAAAAATTTAGAAAATATATCCAAATGAAAAATGATGAAACTATGATTATTTACACACTTTTATAATGAATATAAAAAATGACCTTTGAAAAATATGTTAAAAGATTATTTTTTAAACCATTGTAAATAAATTCAATGTTAATTGAAAATATATATAATAAATAATTTATAAAAACATATTATCATTATTTTAACTATATAAAAAATATACAACATGAAGGAAAGTATTATTAATCATAAAGAAGAGATGTGATCAAGTCCTCATACAAGAAATTGAATAATTGAATTATTATACAAAGTTGGGTGAAAATTCATGAAGAATTTAAATACTAATAACATAAATGTGGTGTATAATATTATACATTAATAGAAAAGAATAAAACATATTTATAGTGTTGAATAAAAAGAATAATTTTATAAAATAATGATAGTAAATTATGTTAACAACAACCCTTACAGCTTAGGTAATGTATAAATTTATTAAAAAAGAAGAGGTATATATTAAATAAAAGTGAAACTGTTAAAAATATTAACATTATTAATATATAATATTTCAACAATGAATTATCTATATCATATAAAATTAATTTGGTGCATGATAAAAAAACGTGTCTCAAAGAAATGAAATTGAGAAAAAGAACATATACCAATATTATAAACAAGATTGGATATTTCATATAACCACCTGAATAAAAAAATTAGGTTTATTAGATATTTTATTCAGAACCATATTATCATATAATTAATTTATTATGGTTTATTTATTATCATATTCAATTCTTTTAATCTATAATGTTTACTCTCATTGGTCACTTGTGAGTTTTTGTTCAATTTTTTTGAAACTGCATCGGTACATTAACCATGATCAAAGGGATTATAAAATAGTCTCATCATATCTATATTTATATGGATATATTTTATTTTTCATTTTACTAGAAAAAATTTATTTATCCCATAACATTTGAAAAATATATTTAAATTAAGAAAAGTGACTTGATATTCACATATTAAGAGGTTAAATTTATATTACTGTTTGTTATTAATTTTATTAATAGAGTTCGTAATTTATCATTCCAATATATTAATAACTTCATAAATATAATATTTTTTCAATAAATATATTTTTATACCCATCCATGTATGGTGGTGATTATAAATGATATATGTCATCCATGAAGTCGATTATCTAACTATTACATAGTTAGTGCTGTCATTTTCCAATGGGTGGAGGGGAGGTAGATAATGGTTATCAAATTAAAATAATAAAATTTTAGTATTTTAATGATATATTTTTCATTAAATTGGGATGGGTATAATATATTTGTAGGATCTGTTAAAAGAAAGAAACATGAATAAACATGGTTAAAACAATTACCTCTTCCATTGATATCCTCCTTTATAATACTCTTTCAGCCTTCATATATTGCTATTTTGTGGAGAAAATAGCATATACGATTGGGTAAATATGTCTGGTAAGTTTTTATGGTATATTTTTGTAATTATAATTTTATTTAGGTATGAGAAGATGTTGGGTAGTGAAGGGGTCCCATTATAGGATTTAAGGGTGAAATGTTTGTAATTCATAATATTAAAAGAGATGAAATATTCAAGGAAAGGAGAATAAAAATTGATAAATATATAAAAAATATAACATAGTGAAAATAAATCAAATATCTACCAATTTAGAGACATGATTTTGAGATATTTTGAGACTATAACTCTTAATTCTATATTTTTCCTTATTTTGATCTAAACTATAGTAACTGATTTTTACCCTAGAAGTTTTTTTATAGATAAAATAAAATTTACATTACTAAATAATTTATACATTATGACTCAAAATTTTATATTTATTATAACATATTCAATATAAAAATATAATAATAATAAATTTTAATATAATTACTCAAAAAACATAATTTTTTAAATTATATAATTTTATGAATAAGTGAGATTTATTATTATTCTATGACCATTGAAATTAATTTAATGAGTGTTTTTTTCTTTTTTAAAATATAATATCATTAAATTTTTTTAATATTATTATTTAAATTTTATTGCATTAGTTTATTAAGATTAAAATGCATTATATTTATTGTACCCATTGAAAAATATTTCTTTTAAATATAAAATGTCTTTACGACTAATTTTTAAAATTAATCACTTATATCCTATGAATTAATAAAAAATTGTATTCAATTGAAAATTTTCAATTTATTTTAAAATTTAATGTCATAGAAAATCTGTATAATGAAAACATTTACTACTTTAATAATTTCATTTTTATATCATCCAAACTTCTACACGCAAACCCACTCTAACCTTCCATAGAAAATATAAGGATAAGATAAGAAATGGTGGTTTCATTGATGGTGACTTAGTTTGCATAAATATGATATTGATTTCAATTAACTTTAACTTCTCAAGTAGATAATTTTTTTCAAGATGTATATATTGAATCTCAACATTCTCTTGGTATAGGGAAAAGTCAATTGATACTACTTCCTTTCTATGATTAGTAAAATGTGCATCATAAGGGAGACTCATAATGCATTATGTCATTGATTATCCATTCTAGGTAGGTTACATAATGTCGGTACGTGTGTTTATAAACACTAATAAAAAAACTACATTATAACAAAATACATTAATAAATATATTTTTTATCTGATTAATATATTGTGGTTTGATTTAGTTCATTTTTATCTTAATACAAGCCATTAAATATTCTATTTCTTTAAAGGATAAAAATTACTAAAATATATGGGTGTTACATACCACCCCATTAAATAAATTTCACCCTTATAATGTTAATTTCTTTAAGATATGAAAATAGATGATAGTTTTCTTAATAGTGTCATGACAGATGATATAACAATGTTTTCAAATACCTCATAATAGATCATTAAGAGCATGTGAATCATCCAATTTATATCCTCTGATTGTTTCAAATGTGGTAAGTATTTTGAAACATTTAGTGTCTCTTGTGTAGAGATTAAGATAATAAACAACCAACCATTATCAATGTTATTACCCTAGGAACATCAAATACTGAGAAATCTACCTCCTATAATATCCAGTTAGGGATTTCATATTAATTCATAATAATAAAAAGATAGACAATAAGGGTGAATTGTGTCTTTTAAATAATCTAGACAGATTGAAACATTCAAAATTATTGGTGTTTTATGAAAATATGTTGCATTCTATTGTTTATGTAAGTTAATCATCAAAAAAATAGATTAGAATAACACAAAAATGTTATAGTGGTTTAGGTCACAAGGTTCCCATAGTCCACTCCACCAATACTCTATCACTATTCTTGGTGATTATCACTAGACATGTACTCTTATAGGAAGACCATAAAACCGGAATACAAGAAGTTTAAGAATATATAATTAGAATTTTGTAGTTCCATTTGGGTCCTTTACAGGGAGAAAAAATATCTACAAATTAGTCCAATAATCTCATACTACACCACGATTGAGTTTAAGCATCTGATAATCCAATAAATCAATTGATATTGATTTGAATGAATAAATATATTATTTTTCATAGTTATAGTAGAAAATGATTAAAAATGGGTTCTATATTTAAAAGGTAAATTTCTTCACAAAATGATATATTATAATAGATCTCAATTTCAAATGATCTTCAATAAATGACTCAATACACAAAATTGTTAATGGAATAGATAATCAATAGTTTACAAAGTATAATATTGAAACATGTACATATCTAATGTTTATCTATTCTAGAATAATAAATATATTTGAAACTTTTTCATCTATATTAGTCTATTATTCAAAAAAATTTCACAGAAAAATAAAATTAATATACTCTTTCAGTTTAATAATTGATTCTTGGTTTTTTTCATTCATAAAATATCTATGACAATCGCCTAAAAAATAACTATCATTTTAATTTTAAATGTTCATTTAATATTGAAACTCCACATAGAAATATGGATTATTTAATCCATTTAATATGATACTATGAATCGGTCGTAATATATTTTCAATGAGACATTTATTTCTGGTGAGACCATTGTAGAAAAAATGGATAATGTTTTAAATTTAAAACTCTATTATTGACAAGTCAAGTGTAGGGTTCCTTCATGTAATGAACAAAATTCAAAAGTACGGTATAAAACATACAGTTGTTTACCAAATTATGATTTGTAACCATATGTTTGTTTCACAAAACCCAGGGTTTCTCCCAAACATAGTGTAATTTATCTATACAATTCTAATAGTGTAGGTTATCTGACTGATACGTTTTTTGGAAAATTCATGGTTCAAGTGCCATACGTTGTTCTTACAATTGTAGGGTATGAGTAGTTGTTCCATATTACATGAAAATAAATCTAGAATACTTAATCAAATAGTTTAACCCAAAAAAAATATAAATTACTCAATAAATATATTCCTGAATAATAATTAGTGTAATTTCATTTGTAAAACAAACAAGGGTATTTTATATCAATTAAATCAAAATTATTAATATAGTATTGTTAATAAAATACATGCCCAATGATTTCCTCCTTTATTGATATTCACAAATCCCACGTAATATAACTTTTAGAAACATATGAATTAAATAATATCTTTAAAGATAAATTAAAATAATATCATTAAAGAGATATAATAAATTTTATAGCATAAATTTATAGTTAGTTTTTATAGTAATTAGTTTGTACACTAAATTCCCATTCTCTTCAATTCATAGAAAAACTTTTAATAAAATTAATAATATTGTGTTTAACCTATTTTCTCCATATTTTTTTAAATCAATAATAAATTAATGGAAAACTTTTATAACAAATTTAATGAAATACATAACTATGAATGAAATAAAAAAAATATTAATTTTTTAGAAATACAAGTAGATAGAAAAAATAAAAAACTAAAAGAATAAAATATAATTTACAAAGTAATTTAATTAAAAGATTTTTTTATTATAATAATCATTAAAAATAGGAAGTATAAATTTTAGGAATATAAGAGGGTGAAGGTTATTGTTTAGAGGAGGTTTTTGAAAACTTTTACACTCAAATAACCTGACAAACGTCCTTTCGTTTGGCCAGCAATTATCTGACATTTTTATTAAAACAATAAATCCATTTTCTCATAAGAATATCTTAATACAAACAAAAATTCAAGAATTAAACTATTATTAAATTAAAAAACAAAGATAAATTATCTTCACACTTGAATAATATTGAGATCACATCACTAAACTAAATTAAATTATATATTAAACTTGGATCATCTAATGTAATATTTTGAAATACTTCACCAGGATTGTCCAAAAAAACATTTAAAGGATAACTATTACAATGAATATTATTAATTTTTTCATTCAATAAAAAAACTACAATAATTGATTAAAAAATAATTATTAAGTATTATAAGTTGTAATGGGAAGAAGTGGATCCTCTGGATTGACTGTAGCTTATCCATTTTGATTCAAACTGACTTCCCAAGTAATTAATTAAATCTCCAAAATTTATCATGGAGACTAACTATGATTTCATCGTTCTAATATGATATTCTATTTTACATTAAAATGTGTAAAATATCTTATAAAAATTGATTTTTCTCAGAGATTTCTCATCTAAAATATTACAGTTTCAAATTCTTCTCTTGGAAGAGTTGAGTTGTCCAAATATTACAAATATTTTTTATTATAATTTAAGTTATTTTGGAAATTTTAATTCCCAAACTTTATCTTGTTAAACATGATTCATAAGTAAAATATTAGATCATTAATATATTTATTATATTCTTCTTTTTGATTTCATTATTATTGTCCTATTTAAAAGACAAATATGGACTGATCTTCATCATTCTCACTATAAGAGGAGGATACTATGACAACCCTGCTTTTTATTACAACTTAAACATGCTTTATTACATAAAACTTCACTTGATACAACAAAGAAGATCGAGAGGTTTAGTGTCTTTGGGGCTTAGGATCATTACAAAGAAACTTTAAACTTGAAATACAACATCCTTATTGAAAACTTCCTTTACATGACCACTACATTCCTTCGTACTTAGCATTGCATGGGATAACCTGAGGACATGCATAAGAAAAGGGTGAGCTATAAAGCCCAGTAAGGGAGTACATAATGAATAACATGAGGAGTACAATACATGTTAGGCAATAGGCATATCAATAGAGCATAAGAGAGACATGAACATAAAGGCATGATAAAGCATGATAATCATAACATGGAAATGTGGCAGCAACACTTAACATTGAATTAGCATGAGCCAAGGCTCATTGCACATGGAGCATGAGTAAACCCTCATTGCACTTGAAGCACGAGTAAACCCTCGTTGCACTTGAATTAGCATGAGTCAACACTCATTGCACATGACGTATCATGATACTATACTTTACCCAATGCATTGGAGCGCTATCAGGGCGCACCCTTCTTAAACATTTCATTTCATGCATAAGTGTGCCACATGGATCATAAAACATGGATTCATAAAACATAATCATTTCTTCCACGATAAAGGAATGTGGAATTCATACATGAAACTTTACAAACAATATGTAAATGTGCATGAAGGTGAATACCCTTGATGGAGAAATGGGCATGGTATTCACTACACAAAGACATTGGCTTAGAAAAATCGGTGCGATTTCGGCAGCATAACGGCGTGACATAAGAACTCATAAAAAAGGTTGATGAGAGAGGAAGGGGTTCCTCATCATATTTACATGTAATGGACAGTAATGAGATCATATATTTACATGTCCCAACAATAGAAAAGGAATTTAGATTCATGATACAAAAGTATTGCTTGAATATAAAAGAGGAGATAAAGGTTCCTTTCGGAATTTCGACATAGTAACGGGTGTACATGGGAGGCATTTAATGAGAGAGAAATGGGTCTCCCATCATTAAAACAATAAGAGGGCAGTATGGGAGAGGTGCGAAACCATACCCCAACATTCATAAATGAAATTAAAAGGGCAATACAACTTAAAGAAAATTGACAAAAAATGAGAAAGGAAGAAAAACCCTTACTTGGAAGTGTGCTTCCAAAGGCTAGAGAGAGGCTTGTGAGAGGCTTCTTGGGAGCTTGGGGCACCTTGAGAGGATTCTAGAGAGAGTAGGGCAGAGGTTGGACGAACTTCAAGGGCTTTGGGTGAGGAGGAAGTGGGAGCTTGGGTGGGTTTATATAGGAAAGGTGAGAGAATTCTTTATTATTTAGGTTTGGGACCCCTTATATTAAAATAATCCAAACCACAAACCATCCCATGGTATTTGCCCATGGTTTCTGGAAAAGGAGAGAGGAAAATAATATTTTATAAGGCCAAGGTCCGAACTTATTAAAAAATTAGAGTTGCTTATGTGGAGGTGAGTCACACTCCCATGGAAATTAATTTAAAAAGGCAAAGTGTTGAATAAGTCTTGAGGGCTCCATTAATGCTTTGAAAAGTGAGTCAAACAAACCCAAAGCCTCATTATTTTAATGATAAAACATATATTGGCCGAACATAGGGATTATGGTATTTTATTACATCACCATTGGGTCATTATGATGTCATAAAACACATTATATATTTAAATGGTATTTAATTTTTACCCAAAAATTTGACTGTCTCAGAAAATTATGAAAAATTCACCGTTGGATAATTTCGACGTCCTGATTCCAAAAATAATATTTATTTTATCTAAATAATTTTCTAAATATGTGAATTTTCACTTTTAAAATAAAAACCGACATTTATAAAAAAAATTCACGGGTTTTGACAGAAATGGCTTTCAAACCTTAACAAACATTTTAATTGCATTCATAAAATTATAAGATCATTTATAATTAATAAAAATTAATTTAATATTAATAATAATATTTTATTAAAATATTATTTAATTCAAAAATCCTTTAATTTAATAAAATATAATTCTTAATTAAATAATAACTAAAAACACCATTTGTACTTTAAAAACTAATTACAATGCATCAAAAATGACTAGAAATTATATTCATTATTATATACAAAAATAATGTACATGAACATGGTTCTACTTATTTGTTACATAACCCCTTAAAATAGCCGCATAAGACCTAAGGGTAAGGTGTGCGATGGTGACAGACTCTTGGGGTTGCTCGGATAACATCGCTCGAGTGGTAATCTCTATCAACTTCCATTTTTCCCGTAGACGATCACGTTCGAGCTTGACTTGATGAAGCTCAGCTTGGGCTTGGTCAAGGGCAAAGCCCAAAGACGCCACCTCCTTTCCGAGCTCCGACAGATGGGCTTCGTAAGGGGCAATTCTACTGGATGAGGCCATCGCTTCCTTTGTCTGAGTAGAAAATTGGTTCGTTAAGGACTTATATTTAAACTACCCAGATGATCACTGTTCAACGGCTATAAAAGTAACGGTCACAAATCTTAACGTAAAACTAAAGAAGTTGACATCTTATAAAAACATAAAGAAACATTTTTCATAAAGAAACATTTAACTGGATCAAGAGGGATTTTCCATTAATGAAACTTTGGGTCGTTACAACATTCCCCCCTTAAGAAATTTCGCCCTCGAAATTTTCCTTTTCCCACACTAGAACAAATGTGGGTAACTTAGCTTCATCATATCCTCCGACTCCCAAGTTGCTTCTTCAAACTTGTGGTTTCTCCACAACACCTTGACGAGGGGCATTGTCTTATTTCGTAGAACTTTTTCTCTACGATCCAAGATCTTCACTGGTTGCTCCTCATAAGAAAGATCGTCTTCTAATTGTACCACCTCAGAAGAGAGTACATGTGAAGGGTCTGGTATGTACTTCCTTAAGAGGGATACATGGAAGACATCATGCACCTTGGCCATAGTAGGTGGAAGTGCTAGTCGATAGGCCACAGCCCCAACACGATCAAGAATCTCGAAGGGGCCGATGTACCTTGGACTTAACTTCCCTTTCTTTCCAAACCTCATGACCTTCTTCCACGGAGATATGCGTAAAAACACCATGTCTCCGACTTTAAATTCAAGGTCTCGTCGACGATTATCTGCATAACTCTTCTGTCGACTTTGGGCTGCCTTGATATGCTGCTGAATGGTTTTCACCTTCTCCACCATTTCTTCGACCATTTCTGGTCCAAGCAGCTTACGTTCACCGACCTCATCCCAACATGCCGGTGTTCTACACCTTTTCCCATACAGGGCTTCATATGGTGCCATTTGGATGCTCGAGTGGAAACTATTATTATAAGAGAACTCAACTAGAGGAAGATGTTGATCCCATCCTCCTTTAAAGTCCATTGAGCACGCTCTCAACATATCCTCAAGTGTTTGGATAGTCCGCTCGGATTGGCCATCAGTTTGAGGATGATAGGCCGTACTGAAGTTCAGTTCAGTATTCAGATCATGTTGAAGACTCTTCCAAAACTTAGAGGTAAATCTTGGATCTCGGTCAGACACAATAGATAGTGGTACTCCATGCAACCGTACCACTTCCCTGATATATATCCGTGCCAGTTGATCCAAAGAGAAATCCTCTCGAATAGCAATGAAGTGTGCAGTCTTTGTAAGACGATCCACAATAACCCAGATTGCATTGTTGCTTTTGGATGTCCTTGGAAGTCCAGTGACGAAGTCCATGGTGATGTTCTCCCATTTCCATTCTGGTATGGGCAATGGTTGCATCATCCCCTTAGACTTCTGCCTCTCTGCCTTCACTTGCTGACACACAAGGCACTTTGATGTATATTCGGCGATCTCCTTCTTCATATTATCCCACCAAAAGTTTTCTCGGAGATCTCGATACATCTTTGTGCTCCCTGGGTGAATAGAGAAATTTGAACTATGTGCATCATCCAAAAGTTCCTTCTTCAGCTCCGAACTTGATGGGACACATAGTCTTTTCCCAAACCGCACAATTCCTTCTTCATTAACATTAAACTCTGAGGATTTTCCCTTTTTGATAGCTTCCACTTTTTCTTGGATTCTCGCATCATCCTTTTGAGCATCCTTTAACCTTTCCAAAAGAGATGGTTGAGCAATCATTTGTGAAAGGATTGATGATGTTCCCTTCTTTATGATTCCCACGTCCATCTTCATCAAGTCTAAGAAGATTGGATCCTTCTCAATTCTCATCATTGATAGAATTGCTGGATCCTTTCTACTTAGGGCATCCGCCACCTTGTTCGCCTTCCCAGGGTGGTAATGTATTGAACAGTCATAATCCTTGATGAGCTCTATCCATCTTCTCTGGCGCATATTAAGCTCTTTCTGTGTGAATATATATTTAAGACTCTTGTGGTCAGTATATATCTCACATTTCTCCCCATAGAGATAATGCCGCCAAATTTTCAAGGCGAAGATCACCGCCGCCAACTCCAGATCATGCGTTGGATAGTTTCGCTCATGGATTTTCAACTGCCTTGAGGCATAGGATATCACTTTATCATTCTGCATCAGCACACATCCTAAGCCCTTCTTCGAAGCATCACTGAATACCACAAAAAGCTCCCCACTTGTGGGTAAAGTGAGCACAGGTGCAGTGATAAGCCTCCTTTTCAACTCCTTGAAGCTTTCTTCGCATTCATCACTCCAAGCAAACTTTACTCCCTTTCGAGTTAGCTTGGTAAGAGGGTTGGACAATCGTGAGAAGTTTCTCACAAATCGTCGATAATATCCAGCTAACCCCAAGAAGCTACAGATATCAGTTACCGATGTTGGCCTCGGCCATCCCTCAATTGCATCAGTTTTGGAGGGGTCCACAGATATCCCATTGCTTGTGATGATATGGCCCAAGAATGAGACCTCCTTCAACCAGAACTCACACTTGCTGTACTTGGCATAGAGCTTCTCCTTGCGCAAAGTCTCCAGTACAGTTCTTAAATGCTCCTCATGGTCCTCCTTGGTTTTGGAGTATATTAGAATATCATCTATAAAGACTACCACAAATTTATCTAGGTAATCTCTAAAGACTCTATTCATCAAGTCCATGAATATTGCTGGAGCATTGGTGAGTCCAAAAGGCATTACTATGAATTCATAGTGCCCGTACCTTGTACGAAAAGCAGTCTTGGGGATATCTTCCTTCTTCACCCTTACTTGATAATATCCCGACCGCAAGTCGACCTTGGAGAAGTATTGTGCTCCACGCAGCTGATCAAACAAGTCATCGATTCTTGGGAGTGGATACTTGTTCTTTATCGTGATTTTGTTAAGTTCACGATAATCGATGCAAAGCCGCATTGACCCATCCTTCTTCTTGACGAAGAGGACTGGTGCACCCCATGGTGATGCACTTGGGCGTATAAACCCTTTATCCAGATTCTCCTGTAGTTGTTTCTTCAGTTCTTCAAGCTCAACCACAGCCATTCTATATGGAGTCTTGGATATTGGTAGCGCCCCAGGTATAAGTTCAATTGAGAACTCAACATCTCTTCTTGGAGGAAGACCAGGAAGTTCCTCGGGAAATACTTCAGCGAATTCCCTCACAATAGGCATTTCTTCAAGGGTGGTTTCTTCCTTGGACTCAATCATCTGAGCCAGATATGCGTGCTCATAAGGCAGTAATATCCATGCTTGAGATGATGGAGCTAAAGGAGATTCATCTTCCTCCTGACACTTGTAATGAATCGGGGGTCGATTCTCCATATGGAGTGTGATTTCCCTCTCCCGACAATTTATGTTGGCTCTATATAAGGAAAGCCAATCCATGCCAAGAATTGCATCAAATTCAACCAAAGGGAGTATGACGAGGTTCGCCGGGAAATTCAATCCACAGATTATAACAGGGGAGGACTTATACTCATGGGATGCAATTATTGCCCCATTTTCCGTACTCACCGACATCTTTACTTCCATGATTTGTGGTGGTGCAGGGATTATTCTACTAAACTTTTGAGATATAAAAGAATGCGTAGAACCTGAATCAAAAAGTACGTTCGCTATTCTTGAATGAATAACTAGCGTACCTGTCACCACTTCGTTGTCGGGGTTCACTTCGGCAGAAGTGATGGCAAAAGCTCTTCCTTGCTGTCTTGGAGGTTGTTGATTGCCTCCGATAACCCTTGGATTAGGGCACTGATTCGCAAAATGACCCGGTTCTTTGCATTTGAAGCATTGAACAACGCGTTGAGGTTCGAACGGAGCGTTCCTCCCCTCCGTCGCAGCCGCGGGTCCTTCTTGCTGACAGTTAATAGCTAAGTGCCCTTCTCTTCCACACTTGAAGCATTTTCTTGTCCCCCTAAGGCAATTCCCAGGGTGCTTCTTTCCACACTTTTGGCAAGTGGGGTGCTGGAATTTCTTAGCGCCGTTGGATTTATCCATCGGACCACCAGCATTGAAGTCCACCTTCCACTTCTTGTCCCCATGATACCCCTGTGATTCTCCGATCTCCATTTCAACCTTAAGGGCACATCGGACAATCTCCTCATAGCTGTCAAAGTCACGGATCGCTAATGCTTTCCGCAAGCTAGGCTTCAGCCCACCAAAGAAGCGGTCAACTTTGCATTCGGGGGTAACGACAAAGCCGGAAGCGTATCGTGCAAGCCTTGTGAAGTTTGCCTCGTACGCTCCCACAGATTCTTCATCTTTCTGCTTGAGGGAAAGGAAGTCCCTTTCCATCTTAAGACGGAGGGTGCGTGGAAAATATTTATCGAAAAACATCTTCCGGAATACCTTCCATTCCAAAGCCTCGATCTCCTCCTCAGGCTTCGTATTTTTGATCAATGTCCACCATTGATCAGCTTCACCCTCCATACGATAAGCCGCCAGGAGAACCTTCTCTTTTTCAGAGCATTGGAGGATGGAGAATATCTTCTCAATGGAGTTGATCCATTGTTCAGCGATCGTGGGATCAGATGATCCACTAAAAGTAGGAGGCCTTTGTCTCATGAAGCTTTCAATAGCGACTTGTTCTTTCTTAGGGGGGGTTGAACGTTCCTCTTGACCAGTGTTTCTATTCAAAACTTGAGTTAGCTGAGAGAGAAGCGTGACAAAGTTCGCGATTCCTGCTCCCATTGGATTGGGCATCTCATTGGTACAATCATCACACTGATCTTCACAACGGTTGTTAGCCCGAGTTCTCCTATTACCGGCCATTGGCTGGAATAAAAGGAAAGTTAGGGGTAACACATAGAGGGTAATCCAAAGACAAAAGTTGATGACTTATAAATAAACTTTAATCTCTTCAACTCATGAGTCTATAGGATTCAATCCAGGCTTTTCATGATCTTCCTTCTAATATATATATTCTTAGGGGCATTTTCCCTTAATAAGGGTTCATACTAAGATTGTAAATTTATCAAAACATATCCCCCGGGAGTGTCGTAACCAAGAGTGCAGCAAGGCCCGTTGTCGTGCACCAGTTCCCGTTCGAGTCTAGCTCAAAGCGGTGTTTTCGGGTTTTACCCCTAGGATACATCTGTGCCAGAGCCGCCTCTACCTGCTCGTATCCAGACAGGGATGTATTTGTTTGATAAACCACTTACTTAGTATTTACCAAAACTTAGGGATGTTTTTATTATGCTTAGTCTTGTATCTAAGGCTTTACCAGGGTTTCCTAATCCCAAAAATAACTAAACCTATCCTCTGATACCAACTATGACAACCCTGCTTTTTATTACAACTTAAACATGCTTTATTACATAAAACTTCACTTGATACAACAAAGAAGATCGAGAGGTTTAGTGTCTTTGGGGCTTAGGATCATTACAAAGAAACGTTAAACTTGAAATACAACATCCTTATTGAAAACTTCCTTTACATGACCACTACATTCCTTCGTACTTAGCATTGCATGGGATAACCTGAGGACATGCATAAGAAAAGGGTGAGCTATAAAGCCCAGTAAGGGAGTACATAATGAATAACATGAGGAGTACAATACATGTTAGGCAATAGGCATATCAATAGAGCATAAGAGAGACATGAACATAAAGGCATGATAAAGCATGATAATCATAACATGGAAATGTGGCAGCAACACTTAACATTGAATTAGCATGAGCCAAGGCTCATTGCACATGGAGCATGAGTAAACCCTCATTGCACTTGAAGCACGAGTAAACCCTCGTTGCACTTGAATTAGCATGAGTCAACACTCATTGCACATGACGTATCATGATACTATACTCTACCCAATGCATTGGAGCGCTATCAGGGCGCACCCTTCTTAAACATTTCATTTCATGCATAAGTGTGCCACATGGATCATAAAACATGGATTCATAAAACATAATCATTTCTTCCACGATAAAGGAATGTGGAATTCATACATGAAACTTTACAAACAATATGTAAATGTGCATAAAGGTGAATACCCTTGATGGAGAAATGGGCATGATATTCACTACACAAAGACATTGGCTTAGAAAAATCGGTGCGATTTCGGCAGCATAACGGCGTGACATAAGAACTCATAAAAAAGGTTGATGAGAGAGGAAGGGGTTCCTCATCATATTTACATGTAATGGACAGTAATGAGATCATATATTTACATGTCCCAACAATAGAAAATGAATTTAGATTCATGATACAAAAGTATTGCTTGAATATAAAAGAGGAGATAAAGGTTCCTTTCGGAATTTCGACATAGTAACGGGTGTACATGGGAGGCATTTAATGAGAGAGAAATGGGTCTCCCATCATTAAAACAATAAGAGGGCAGTATGGGAGAGGTGCAAAACCATACCCCAACATTCATAAATGAAATTAAAAGGGCAATACAACTTAAAGAAAATTGACAAAAAATGAGAAAGGAAGAAAAACCCTTACTTGGAAGTGTGCTTCCAAAGGCTAGAGAGAGGCTTGTGAGAGGCTTCTTGGGAGCTTGGGGCACCTTGAGAGGATTCTAGAGAGAGTAGGGCAGAGGTTGGACGAACTTCAAGGGCTTTGGGTGAGGAGGAAGTGGGAGCTTGGGTGGGTTTATATAGGAAAGGTGAGAGAATTCTTTATTATTTAGGTTTGGGACCCCTTATATTAAAATAATCCAAACCACAAACCATCCCATGGTATTTGCCCATGGTTTCTGGAAAAGGAGAGAGGAAAATAATATTTTATAAGGCCAAGGTCCGAACTTATTAAAAAATTAGAGTTGCTTATGTGGAGGTGAGTCACACTCCCATGGAAATTAATTTAAAAAGGCAAAGTGTTGAATAAGTCTTGAGGGCTCCATTAATGCTTTGAAAAGTGAGTCAAACAAACCCAAAGCCTCATTATTTTAATGATAAAACATATATTGGCCGAACATAGGGATTATGGTATTTTATTACATCACCATTGGGTCATTATGATGTCATAAAACACATTATATATTTAAATGGTATTTAATTTTTACCCAAAAATTTGACTGTCTCAGAAAATTATGAAAAATTCACCGTTGGATAATTTCGACGTCCTGATTCCAAAAATAATATTTATTTTATCTAAATAATTTTCTAAATATGTGAATTTTCACTTTTAAAATAAAAACCGACATTTATAAAAAAAATTCACGGGTTTTGACAGAAATGGCTTTCAAACCTTAACAAACATTTTAATTGCATTCATAAAATTATAAGATCATTTATAATTAATAAAAATTAATTTAATATTAATAATAATATTTTATTAAAATATTATTTAATTCAAAAATCCTTTAATTTAATAAAATATAATTCTTAATTAAATAATAACTAAAAACACCATTTGTACTTTAAAAACTAATTACAATGCATCAAAAATGACTAGAAATTATATTCATTATTATATACAAAAATAATGTACATGAACATGGTTCTACTTATTTGTTACATAACCCCTTAAAATAGCCGCATAAGACCTAAGGGTAAGGTGTGCGATGGTGACAGACTCTTGGGGTTGCTCGGATAACATCGCTCGAGTGGTAATCTCTATCAACTTCCATTTTTCCCGTAGACGATCACGTTCGAGCTTGACTTGATGAAGCTCAGCTTGGGCTTGGTCAAGGGCAAAGCCCAAAGACGCCACCTCCTTTCCGAGCTCCGACAAATGGGCTTCGTAAGGGGCAATTCTACTGGATGAGGCCATCGCTTCCTTTGTCTGAGTAGAAAATTGGTTCGTTAAGGACTTATATTTAAACTACCCAGATGATCACTGTTCAACGGCTATAAAAGTAACGGTCACAAATCTTAACGTACAACTAAAGAAGTTGACATCTTATAAAAACATAAAGAAACATTTTTCATAAAGAAACATTTAACTGGATCAAGAGGGATTTTCCATTAATGAAACTTTGGGTCGTTACAGATACGATGTTAAGAACATATGTATTTTCTGGAGATGTATAATCATAATATTTTAACAAATATATAGTATATACTATTTTATTCTTAATTAATTAAATAGATTCAACTATATAAGGTTTCTCTTTACAAACACCATGGGAAGTTCCCTTAACTATTTTTTTCATGATATTATTACCCATATCTATATTCAAATTTATATTCTATAGGAGTATTTGAGACTATTAAAATAATGGTTTTTTGATTTCCTTTGTTTCAAGAACATCAATATACGGTACTTAATCTTTATGTTTTCCCATTTCTAGGCCTACTGGCAAGGGAATCATTTTTTGTTTTTTCTGATTTCTCTTCAACAAATAGATGAATATTTCTAGAAATATTTGGATCAGACAAATCAAACCTATGTCAGAAAAATGATGTTTATAAAAAATAATATATTCTATGAATATGTAATGAACTTGTGGATTTAAAATTTTATTTCTCCCACTGAGAAAAAGCATCAGAGTCACATTGGTTATCAACACCTATAATCTTTAATATTCCTGTAATAGAAATCCAAAATAATCCAAACATTTTCATAGTTAAAAATTCAATAATATTACAATTTTGACACGTAATTCTTACCACAACATCTTGAATATTTTTATTTTTATAAGAAAGTAGAGAAACAAAAATTATATATGGGGAAAAATACATCCTTACATCTGTATAACAAAAATTATATATATACCTGGGAATATATATACTAATATTATACATTTTATCACTCATAATAAAAAATGATATATTCATATCAAGAAAAATTTTATTATTTAACTAAAAAATTATTATAAGTATTACTCCTAGAATTAATTTGACCAACACCTTCAAGTCATATTTAGGACCCTTTATAATCATTTTTTAATGAGATTTGAAGCAAACAAAAACGAAATAATATATTAATATTTATATTATTTGTCTCTAAAGGATCTAAGATCCATTTGAAAAATCATTCATGGGGAAACATATAAATATTATAAATCATGAATGGTGAAATTGAAAATTTTATATAATTTACCTTTGAAATGTTGACATCCTCTATGTTGCCAAAACTAAACAGGATATTTTTATAGAACTTATTCACTTCTATGTATTATAGGTACTCATTATTTTCATTATTAAAAATAAAGTTAATTCCTTTGAAAGATATATATTTCTTTAATATAGTATCCATATGATATATCTATTCCAAATCAATAACATTCCCTTGATGAATATTTCTAAAAGTTACATGTTGATGTTGGATTAATTCTGGTCACCTTTATCTGCCCTATTTTTTTCAACATTACTGAGAATATGAAGGCTTGAGGATTATATTATAGGGTTTTGAAGGAAAAAATATGACCTATTGAAGTCAAAAGGGTTCGATACTATAGTTGAAAAAAGGACATAGATATTGTTTTATGATTTCAGGTAACAATATTTTTGGTTTCTCAATCCAAATACTTTGATTACTCATTAATTATATATATATATATATTAAAATACAGATATTCAAAAAATGAATAATAATTTATCAATTTTTTAACCAACAAGTAAATAAATTGTATTAAAACATAATAAATAGAACAATTAATAAAAAAATGTAATAATCAAGTTATTAATATATAAAAAATAAAATGTTCTTAACTCCACATTAATAAATTAAAAACAAGTCGTTGGAAGTGGTTTCATAAAAATATCATCTAGTTTATATTAATTATTTAAAAATTATAAAAAGTTATCCTTTTTAGAATAATATCTCTTAAAAAATATGTCTTATATTAATATCTCTAGTTTTAGAGAAGGATAATAGTCTCATCCTAGTTTTTGAGGACATAGAATGTGAATCCAACATAACCAAGTTCAAAACATGGCAGAGATATAATTTCAGGGTGTACTATAGCAGGCAATATTCTGTACTATAGTGACTAGAACTATTGATCAGTTTGGGATTTTTGTACACTAGTTCGGGCCTTGGGTACTTTAAGGCCTTTGTGCCACCCAAGGACTTTGTGTCGGTAAGGCTTGTAGGCCATCACATGGCATTCAGGCCACTTCATAGCCTTCAGGACACCTAAAATTGTGCTTCAATGACTAGTCATACTATACAAGGAGAGTAATCCAGATGGGGATTTATAGCAGGAACATTCACTACAGTAGAAGTTGTGCATATTTTTTGAAAGATTTGGTATGGCATTACCATCGGGACAAGCCTGTGCATGCAAGGGAAGACTTGCTGAACAAACCATGCAAAGGTGGATATATCATATCATGGTGAAGAATATAGGGAGGATCAGTTCTATGTATAGTCTGTATTTTTTCTAAGACCAACAGGTCATGTAAGATCTAAGATAACTTCCCTTGTAAGGGTTCCCCCTCAACACTTTAAAGCAAGGTTATAAAAAATAAAAAAAAGAAGGCCTTCGGGCTATTCGGGCCTAGTTCTAGAGTGATTTATTGGAAATTTTTTTTAAATATTTATTTCACTTATATTATCACATAGAATATGAATATTATTGAAATTAATTCCAAAGTCCTGTAAAGTGTGAATCATCAATAAAACATGTTCATAAGAATTTCTAGAAGATATAATTTCTATCTCAACGTTTGATAGAGTAACTGAATGTTGTTTATTAATAAACCATGAATATAAGGAATTCCCTATAAAAGTTACAGGTTCATGTTTTACTTTTATAATCTAATATTCTACCTCTAAAATCCAAACATTAATATTAAATTAAATTAAAAATATATATTTTTTGTGTAATGTGCAGATTGAAAAATAGATTCTTTTATATATCTCAATGTTCTTTTTATAGTTGTAAGATGGGATTCTTATGTAAGGAACTAATCCCATTTTCGTTGATTTGGTGCCTTATTTTATTACATTGTCTTATAATCAAGGGATTTGAATCATAATTGACTAGGTAGTATAGTAGATTTGGAGTCAGGATACATATATAAGTCCAATATTACAACTTGAAATTAATTACAGTATATAAGTTTTGTTGGGAACATCCCATACTATAAGATTATCCTTTTAGGTCAATCATAATAATCATTATCATGTATTTAGAAAATGAAACATATGAAAGGAGTTAGATGAAATTATATTTAAGGGTATTAAATATAGTATAATATATCATAAACATAAACATTAGGCATGGTTAATAATATAAAACATACACCTTTAAAAATAAACTTGAACACATTATGGTAGGAATAAGATTAGATGAAATAATTATATAATAAAACATAGTCATGGGTATTCAAATATTCTAATAAAAATATGAAATAGAAATTTATAGTTTCATAATGTGATAATTAATAATGCGGGATAGCATAACCATACAGTCAATGCCTCATGCTAAGACCATAAATATCCATTTTTTCAAGGCCTCATGCCCAGACTATAGTTTGTTTCATGAGACCTACCGATTCATCGAGGGGAAACCGTAGACCCCACACAACATATACTATGTTAAATTAATTCCTCATATGAATGGGTATAAATATAAACAAAATATACATTAATATTGAATCTAATATATGAAATGTAAATAACATTCCCCAAACATTAAGCATAAACACTATGAATTTGGAGTAAAGTGGTGAATGGTTTTAAGAAATAACATCCACTATAATAATAATAATAATAAATTAAATTAAATATGATTGATGATATCATAATTTATTAATCCAAATATTACATAAGAATCAGTGAGAGTGTTGAAATAGATGATGATACTCTAATAAAATCATTGAGTAATTATTGACATTAATACCCTTTAACTTTGGAAAGAAATTTTATTATGGAAAAATATTTTTATAAAACAATAAGGGAGGTAATATAGAATATTAATAATAAAAAGAGTTATTTTATAAAGATAATGGATTCCAAAAAAACGTTATAGATTTCCTGTGAAAATAGGAAAGAATTTTTTAAATTTCCTTGAATCTGGATCGTATTTCCTAATGAATTTTTTTAATAAACCTTTAGCAACATATAACACTCCTAAAATGAGAGTAGGATTTTTTTTGGTTAACATATATATAAAATTATCACATAATATATTCTTATTAAATATGAATAATATAAAAATTTAATGTAGATAAGTAGAGAATAAGAGCAACCTAAATGAAAATGGATGTTTCGGTAGAAAATCATTACCTTAAGTCTGAATATTCTACTCTTAACCATATTTTCCTTCAAAATAAAATTAGTCTCATTAATAAAAAAACTAATGTCCTATTATTAATTAATTTATTTTATCCTAAATTTTTTTCTTAATTTATTTCCTTATTGATAAGTTCTAATATTGAATTTTGGCATTCTGGAGTGTTCGTTTTATTGATTTTCATAATTGGTTCACTTGTTTTTAAGTAATATAGTTCATGTAGAATGGATGAAAATATAAATTATTTAATTTAAACATTATTTATTAAAATAAATTGGTTTTAATGGTTACTTATATAATTTGGTTACCTGTAAAGGATGATTTATTAGATGAAATTTTAATTTCATTCACATAGATTATTTCAGCAGTATTTTGATTATTAGGAACTAGTTTTAACATATGATTTAATATTATGTACATATACTGGTCTTGAATATTAAAAATGTTATAATACTTATATTTTAGATGTTTTTATTCATAAAAATTATTTCATGACCACTTTTTATGGGAATTTTACGGACAAAACATCATTGTCTATGAAGGTTGTAAATTAGCATGTCACGGATGATGATTTCATTTATAAAATAAAAGAATGAGATTAAAGATATTGATTATTGTAATTACATTAAGATGATATAATTTCAGTATATAGAGCATAATGGAGTTATCATGGTCATTTGGATAGAGTAGGTTATGAGATGATACATAAAAAAATAACTTGAAATGAAATTAAATGAAATATAATGTGAATTTACCTCTTGAATCCACCTCCTTGAGAGTCTCTTTAAGTGAGCATATTTGGGTATTTTTGTGAGACCATACATGGGGAGAGACTATGTAAGGTTATTTGGTAAGAACATTGTGAATCTTCAAGTCTTATAAGAGTGATGATAAAAGGTAGAGAGGGGTGGGTGTGTATAGTGGAGGAGATGAATGATTTTTTATTTTCTTATTCATTATTTTATGACTTCACTCAAGACAACCAATACTGTTGATTCATGTGACCCATAAGAGTAATAAGTTCATGTGAGAAAAATCATAGTGTTATTACATCATCAATGATGCTATGAATATTGAATTTAATTTATAATTTATGTATATAGTAATTTACTATATTTTACTATTCATAAAAATTCGAGTATTTCCAAAAAAATCCCCAAAATTTACCCTAACCATTATTTAATGCGTAGAATTCAAAAATGTACTCAAATTTTTAAAAATAATTTCTTAAATATTATAAGTTGATCTTTTAAATTAAATCAAACTTTATTTGAAAAATAACTATTTTAAAACAATAATTTGTTTCATGTCATCTTGAATAATTAATAATATCTCATTATCTTATTACCTTAAGAGAATAAAATAATAATATGATTAACTATTCTTATGGGAGATATTATTATTAATATTTCTATTCATATTGGTATGTTACCATTCAAATTAAAATAATTTTGTTAATCAGATTCTAAATATCTTATTGAACGCAACTGTGTATGACATATTTTTGAAAATAAAATAACAGAGGTAGAAAATTTATGTTTAATAACTAGGTTATAACTAAGTGGTGTTTTTTAGATACTCATTGTTTCATTCCTCAATTTAATATTTATTTTGAATATCATGTAATGTTACATAATCCCTTCTGTGAACAAATTTCATCCGAGAAATTACAAGAATGCTACCCCACAAAAAGATTTGGGTAGTTCTTCATTCTATGCTACCAAGGATCCCAAGTTCCCTCTCCGGTTTTACAAAATTTTCAAAGTATATTTTTTCAGTCAAGTCATATGATTCCTCAACATTTGTTCTTTAGTGTCTAGAATATATATAGGATCTTCACAGTAAGATAGCTATGGTTTCAATTTTATACCTTCAGAAGTAAAGATATGTGTTTGATCTGGCATGTACTTTCCCAATAATGAGATGTGGTAATCATTGTGTAATTTAGACAAGATAGGTGGCATATCCAAATAATATTAAATTTCTCCAATTCTCTCCATAATTTCAAAAGGGTCTATGTACTGAGGGTTCAGTTTTCCTTTCATATGAAATCTTATAACACCCATCCTTGATGATACTTTGTTGAAAACATTATCTCCCACCTAAAACTCCAAATCCTTCCATAGGTTACCAGAAATGATTTTTTTTCTAATATGAGCTTCTTTTATATGTCCTTCAATAGTACTTATATATTATTTTTTTCCTCCACAAGCTCTAGGCCCACAAGCTTCCTTTCTCCAACATTATCCAAGCAACTTGGTGTACGATATCTCTTTCTGTACAATGCTTCATATGGTTCTATTTGAATACGTGGAAGGTAACTATTACTATTTTAAAACTCTACTAATGGAAAATAGTAATCACACATACCATGATTGTCATGTAAACATGATCAATATGTCCCATATGGTGTGGATCTTCATTTCTGATTGCCCATTTGTTTTTGGGTGATAATGAGTACTCAATCGATGCTCAAAATTAAATAATTTTTAGATAATTTTAAATAATTTGATGTAAATTATGTATCTTGATAAAATTATTGAGAGAGGTTCTCCATGAAGTCTCACAAATTCATTGATATGGAGTCTTTATATATGCTCCGGTGTAAAATCCTCCCATATAGCGAGAAAATGTGCAGATTTCTTAAGTCGATCCGGAATTATCCTTATTGGATCATTCGTCCTTGGAGTTTTGGGTAATCTAGTGAAAACATCCATGGAGAGAAAATCCCATTTCTATGTAGGAATATGTAATGGTTACATTAATCATCTAGTATGTTCATGTTTGGCCTTCACTTATTGACAGACTAAATATCTTGATGCATAATCAGCAATTTTCCACTTCATGTTATCCCACCATAAATGTTCCATCAAATCTCTAAATATTTTAGTGATACCCTAATGTATAGTGACATTTATTCTATGGGCATAATCTAGTAAGTCTGGTTTCATATTGGGTATATAGGTAACACATAACCTCTTCCCAAATTATATAATTCCATCTTTACACATGAAATCAGCCACCTTCTCATCTTTCACATCATTAATTTTTTATATATATTCTCATCATCAGTCTATGAAGAATAAATTATGTCCAATAAAGATAGTTGGGAAACCATTTGAAAAAGTAGTTATGTTTCATCTTCATTGATAATTCCCATATCCATTCTCACTAGATCCATGTACAAAGTATCATTTTCAATCATCATTTTGTTGAGAACTCCATGATCCTTCATTCTTACTGAATCAGCTACATTGTTTTCCT
This sequence comes from Viscum album, assembly GCA_963277665.1. Taxonomy (NCBI): domain Eukaryota; kingdom Viridiplantae; phylum Streptophyta; class Magnoliopsida; order Santalales; family Viscaceae; genus Viscum; species Viscum album. Next base: position 1,846,123,581 of record OY728158.1, on the reverse strand, counting down.
TTCCATAGTGTTAGTGTATGGAATAATCATAATCCATGAATAGTTCGAGCCATTTTTGTTGCCTCATATTGAGTTCTTTCAATGAGGATATATAATTCATACTCTTATGATCTGTATATATCTCAACTAATTTACCATATAGATAGTGTCTCCACATTTTTAAGAAAAAATCAGAACAACAAACTCAAGATCATGTGTAAGATAGTTTTTGTCATGAATTTTTAACTTCCTTGATGTATACTAAAAACTCTATCACGATTCTTAAGGACAAAAATAATTAATACCTTCTATGCATCATTATATGTCACAAAACCCATCATCCCTCATTGGTAGAGTTAGGATTGGATAAATCAATAACCCCTCCTTCATTTCTACAAAATAATCCCCACATTCTTTTGTCCATACGATCATAACCCCATTACCTTTAATCTTGGTCACTAAGTTGGATTAATAGGTGATGTTTTGAATGAATCTCTGATAATAGCCTACTAAACCAATAAAAATACATACCTCGGTTATGTTGTTTGGATTATGTAAATCATGAACAACCTTTGTACTTGTAGGGTCAATAGATATTCCATCCATGGAGATTATGTGGACAATAACAGAAACAGATTAAAACCATAATTCACACTTTCTATACTTACCTTATATTTCATTTCTTTTAAGAGTCTTAAAAATAGTTCCCAAGTGATTTTCATGACCTTCATAGCATTTGGAGTATTCCAAGTTATCATTAATAAATACCACCACAAAGACGAAATGATATTTTTTGAAAACACTATTCCTTAGATCTATGAAAACATAGGGTCAATTAATCATCTCAAAAGGAATTTCTGAAAACACAAAATTCCCCTACCAGGTTAGTAATGTTTTAATGGGAATGTCTTCCTTACTGACAAGTAACTGATGATATCCAGATCAATGATTAATTTTTGAAAAATATTGATCTACATGAAGTTGATAAAATAAATCAACAATGTGAGGTAGGGAAAATATATTTTTTATTGTTATAGAATTTTTCTCAAAGTATTCAATTCACATCCTTATATATCCTTCGTTTATCATAAAGAAATTAATAATGGCTCCCCTGGAGAATCATTAGTGTGAATTAATCCTTTATCACTCAATTACTCTATTTTTTAATCACATCCACTAATTCTATAGTTGATATTCTATAAGAGATCATTTATATGGGTCTTGTATCAGGAATTAAGTCAATGGAAAACTCAATTTCCCACTCTGAATGATGTCCAAATAATACTCTAGAAAGAAGTCAACATATTATTGAATAATTGATATGTCCCCTATTTGAACATTTTTCCCTCACCTGATGTAATTGAATTCCCTTCCCCCGCAATAATTGATTTCATTAGAGATATTGGGGGTGGATCTAGAAGAAAATCAGATGGTAATGTTTCGACCCCAAAGAAAAGGGATTCCACCACATCCTCAAATATTGTAACCTCCATATTTGAAAAAAATTCACATCAGGGTTCAAAGTTCAATATATACTGAGGAATATATAAAAATAAATCATGGTTATGATAATAAAATCAACAGATAATGAATGATTATATTCCACAATTGGTACGTCCTAACTCAAAATCTTTTTAATGATACTTCCCTTAGTATTTTTTGACTAATAACTCCCTTATTAAATCAAATTGTAAATAACTAAGTTTCATAGAAAACTAAGAAGATATGAAAGAATGAAATGATCCAGAATCAAATAAAACATTTTCTATGTTGAAGGAAAAAATTAAAGTACATGAAACCAAGTTAATAAGAATATAAACATCTATTGTTGTGACAACATAAGCTTTCCCCTTCTCCATTTTCCCTCTTTGGGGAATATTTCCCCAACACATTGGAAATTTATGTGCCTAATGTGCCTTCTCCCTATAAATGTAGTATTGAAGATTTGTAGATTCTTTATCCCCCTTACAATCTAAGTATTAGTGGGCTTTTTCTCCACATTTGAAATAGGCTCTCATTCCCTACAAGAAAGTTACATGGTGTTTCTTCCAACAATTACTACAAGATAGAAGGTCATCTCTACCTTTATTCCACATTTCCTAATTTCCTTTTCCAAGGATTATAGAATCCCTCTTCTTCTCTTTATTTTATTTAAGTTCATAAGACTTACCACTTAATTTTTTTTCCTGATAGCACTTGAGGCTATATCTTCATATGATGAGAAAAAATGAGAGTCTAGTGCCCTTCAGAGGAGTGGTTTCAAACCATTAAAGAACAGATCAATACTTCGCCTTAGATTACATATATAGCTTATGGCATGTTATATTAACCTTATGAATTTAACCTCATACTTTTCAACATTTTCATCCTCATTCTTCCTCATATTCAAGAATTTACTTTCCATATCTGCTCCTCGATCATGGGGAAAATATTTTTATAAGAATATTTCCTTAAAATCACTTCATTCCATCTCTTTTATTTCTTCCTCCACCTTGGTGTTTTAGATTAATGACCACTGTTGATTCGCATCTCCCGATAGACGATAAATTTCCATAACAACCTTCTCTCATTAATTACATCTAAATTAGTGAAATATCTTTTTTAGAGTACATATCCACTACTCGTCTATGAATGGGATTTTTGTACAATTAAAAGATCAAGGATGTTGTCACATAATGAGATCTAACATTCTCCTCCATGTTGTGGATCGGTATGCTCGACACTGGCAAGGATAATGTTCATAACCTGAGTTAGATGTCACAGTATAGTTATTAGTTTCTTGGAACTGGTCATAGCTTCAGATCTAATATCTTTATCTTAAATAAGAGGTAAATTCATACATGAGATACGTGTGTTCATGAATTTTACATTTCGTCCACTATGCGCCATTTATAGAAAATGTCATACACTGAATTAGGTTATGAAACATAATTTATAATATCAACCTAGAAAAACACATATCATAAATCAAAATCCTATTCTCGGATAATCCCATAATCATAAAATGAGTTTCCTTGGGGAAAAAGTTTCATTTAAATCCTTCATAATGCCTTATAATAAAAATGTGAATTATCTTAATCACATCCCCAAAGTGTGTCAAACCAGGTGTGCATTATATAATGTTGTCATGTACTAGGATACCCCGAGTCAAGCTCAAAACTCCTTATCAGATTTTTCACTCCTAGGTACATATGTTTCAGAACTATGTCTACTTTTAGTATCCAAACAGGGATGCATTTTCTAGAAAATTTAACATAATCTATTTCTTACAAAAAAAATTAGGATGTTCATGTATGTTTTATCCTCATAGACTATCATAGTGGTTTCTTCTCTAATATACATTCTCTAAATATTTTTTCCATGTTTTCTACTAATTTTCATTCGATACCAACTATGAGGACCCAACCCCAGTTGCTCATAGCCACTGCCTTATTTTATTCATTGGGAATATAAACAAGGAATATGAATATCAAAGTATTGATTATTTTAGTCGATTTGGAAACACGATACATACATATGATCAACATTACAACTTGAAATGATATAAAACATAGAAGTTTTATTGGGAACATTAACAACTATTAGTTTATCCTTAAAGGTAAATCGTAACAAACTTCTTCATGTCTTGAAAAAATAAAAATTTTGATTGGGGTAAGATCAAACACTCGATATGGGTATGAAATATAGCAGAGGATATCATATACATAAACATTAGGCATTTTGAATATATAAAAACACAATCCTTTATAAATAAACTTCCAAGCATTATGGGAGGAATAAGAGCTAAACAAAAAATTTCATAATAAAACATAATCAAGTATACTCTTCTAGTGGAATTACTACATTAACTATAAATTACTATTTTTCTATGATGGAATTCATAATGTGGGACATCATAACCGTACCATCAAGGCCTCATGAAAATACTATAAATATCCATTTTGTCAAGGCCTCATGCCTAGACCATAGTTTGTCTCATGAGACCTACCGATGCACTAAGGGGATAGAGCGGGCCCCACTGGACACATAGTAAGTCCAATGCATTAATAATATGAGTGGGGATAAACATAAAAAACATATACATTAATAATGAAACTAATATATGAATTTTAAATACATTTCCCTGAACATTGGTCATAAACACTAACCATTCACAGTAAATTGGAGAATTGATTTAAGATAGCACACCCATAGACATAATAATCAAAAACCAGTCAAATAACTATGGTAGATGATATCATAGAATATTAATCAGAATAATACCTAATAATCAATGAGTCTTTTGAAATATATGAAGATACTTTTATAAAAATTTTGAGTAATTCTTCATATTAAAACACCTTTACTTTGAAAACAAAAGTTATTTTGTAAAACTATATATATATATAACTAGATTTATTTTATAATAGTATTTTTATAACTAAATTATATGTTTTATAAATCTAATTTGTTCCCAAAAAATGATTATTTATTTCCCTTGAAAATAGGTAAGGACTTGAGAGATTTCAATGAATTCGGAACGCATTTCTGGATGAATTTTTTAAATATCCTTTTACAACATAACACACTCATAAATGAAAGGTTGATTCTATTTGGTTCATATATATTTAAAATTTTGATAGAATATATGAAGAGTTCATATGAATAAAATTATAATTTAATATATGTAAGTAGATAAAAAGAGTGACCTAAATGAAAAAGGATGTTATTGTAGAAAACCCATACCTTAAGTCCAAATGTTCCACTCTTGACCATATGGTCATGAAATAAGTAATTAGACTCGTTAAAAAATTAATTCAGAAACTATTAGGTATTTATATAGATTATCATAATTTTTTATTTCATTTGTGTCATTATTGATAATTTATAATATAGAATCTCATCGTTCTGGCGTGTTCATTTTCTTGATTTTCATAATTGGTCCACTAGTTTTTAAGTAATGGAGTTCATGTGGAATAAGTGTATATCTCCATAATTGACTTTAAACATTATTTATGAAAATATGTTGGTGTTAATGGCCATTTATACCATTTTGATACATGGAAAAGATGAATCATTAGATGAATCATTATAATAAATATTTATGCCAATCACATAGATTATTTAAGCAGTATTTTGATTATTAAGAAACAGTTTGGTCATATGATTTAATATTATGTACATATACAAGTTATTGTGTATTAAATAGTTTATAAAAAATTATAATAGCCTCGTTCAACAATAAAAATGGGTTCATATCCAGCATTGAAGGGGAAATTGAAAAAATGAAACATCTTCATCCAAGAAGGCTGTAAATTGGCACATCACAGATAATGATTTTGTTTATAAAATAACATATACAGTGAGAGTAAGGATTTAGATGATGGTTTTTTCATTAAAATTATATAATTCATGTGTAAAGATGTTACTAGAGATATCATGGTCATTTTGATAGAGGAGGTAAGGAGAAGATAATAATATAAAGGAACTTGAAATGAAATTCAAAGAAATAGAATGTGAATTTATATCTTGAATCCACCTCATTGAGAAAATCATTATGGGAATGGGTATTGGTCTTTTGGAAAGATCAAGAGATATTTGATGTTTGAGAGATACTACGGGTATTTGGGTATAAATTTTATGAGCTTCAAGGTATAGAAGAGTGAATAAAAGAGTGGGTGAGGTGGGGGTTATAGGGAAAGAGATGAGTGATTTTTTATTATCTTATAAATTTTTTTATTACTTCCTTCTATAAAACCAATAATGTTGATTCATGTTTCCCATAATAGTAATAATTTGATATTAGTTTGAACCAATTGTGCTTACATCAACCATGATTCTAGAAATAATGAATTTAACTGATAATGTATATATACGGTAAATTACCATATTTTACTATTCATAAAACATTTGAGTATTTCAGAAAAGTACCAAAAATGCCCCCAACCATTTTTGGAAGTGTATAATTCAAAAATGACCTCTATTTTCTGAACATGGTTTTCGAAATTATATTAATTTAAATTTTAAATAAAATCATAATTTATTTGAAAAATAACAATATTAAAACAATAATATTTTATGCCACCTAGAAAAATTAATCATATATCATTATCTTATAACCATAGAAAAATAAAATAATATTATTTTTTACTATTAATAAGAGTAGTATTTTTATCTATATTACTATTCTTTAGGATATGTAACAATTCACCAAAAATTATGTTCGTCTTATCAAACCCTATGTATCTTACTAAACACAACTGTTTTTGTTCTTTTTTCAAAATTCAAATCACTGATGTGGAAAAATTATGTTTAATGACTAGGTTATAATAAAGTGGTGTTTTTTATACACTCATTATTTCATGAATTCGATATTAAATATATTTGAAAATTCTTGGGTTGTTACATCTTATGTATTTTATTGAAATCTATCACATTGAAAAAATAATAATATAAATGTAATATATAGAAAACTACCAATCATACGTATGTATTAACTTATGTCTACCAGTTTTCCATATTCATCCAAATAAAGTTTAATATTTTTATAAATATGAGCATAATAGGTCTTACTTTTTTGTATTCAAAATTTTCTGATTAATTCAATACTATATTTTCATTGATTTAAAATATTCCCATAATTCATTTGATAGATTTAAAATCTTAGGTGGAAATTCAATAATCCCTTCATATTCATTTAAAATTAATTATTTAAAATATTTGAATAACCAATAAATTTTTTTTCTTTGTGTATCCAATCATAATATCATATACATAAATTTTTACTAATAATATATTAGAATAAACTCTTTTCCTAAATATAGTAGGATTAGATAACCCAAAAACTATATTTTCCTGTAGAAAAAAACATAATATTTCATGAAAATATCAATGTTATTTTTTATTCCAATAAAGAGTATTAGTATGTTTGAAAAATTAATTTGGTAGCTGATGATTTTCAAAACATAGTGGTTGTTTAATATAAACAGCCTCCATTAAATATCCATTTTAAAGAAATACTTTATATTCATCTAATATAATATAACATCCATATGACATGAATAAGAAATAATAATTCGTGAATATTTTAGACTATAAACATGAGTAAGTGTTTCATCATAATCTATTACTTCTTTTAGATTGTATAATTGATAAACTAATATTTATTTATTTCTAGTAACAATTCCTTGGACATATTTTTTATTTCTAAAAACGGATTTTGTTATTATTATTGGATAATTATATTTCATATCAACTAATTACAAAACATTTCTTCTACAAAATTTATTATGTTCTTCATGAATATCCATTATACATTTTTCATCTTCTAAAGCTTAATCTATTTTATTAGGTTATAATTGAGATTATAAGGAATAAAACTCATTGTGGTTCTTTATATTGATACTTTTTCATACTCTATTATCATGATATCGAATTATAGATTCTAATGTATAATCATTAAAGGTTATAGTATTTCAAGTTAAGACACATTCAGGTTCACTAGTTTCATGATCTTCTAAACTGGACTAAAATTTTTCTATTTTTAATTCAAAATTATTTTAATGTGATTAAGGTATCATTTTTTCTATTGATTTAGCAACATCATTTGTTTTGTTTTCCTTATTAATAAAATTATAAATTTTATAAAACATTACATGAATATATTTTTCAACAATCCTTGACTTTTTATTATATAGACTATATGATTTTGAGGATTCTTAATACCTAGAAAAATTCCTTTATAATACATTGGATCAAATTTATAAAACATTTTCTTAGTATTCAATAAACAGACCTTGCATCCAAACACGTTAATTATATTATTTTAGGTTTTATATTATTTCATCATTATTTGGGAGTCTCTTTAATAATAGGTTATATTAACCCATTATTCATGATGTTCTAATATGTTTTGTATGTTTCTCCACAAAATTATGTTTGAAGATTGTATTCATTTAACATAGTTCTTTCCATTTCAAGAATTTTTATATTTATTCTTCCTAAAATTCCATTTTTTTAGGTGTTATAGGTGCAGAGATGAAGTGTTTAATACCTAAGTTGGGAAAAATTTATAAAAATCATGATTGTTAAATTCTATACCACACTGACTTTTTAATGATACTAATTAAAAATATGTTTTATTTTGTATATTTTTACAAAAACCATTAAAAATAAACAAAACAAAAAAATTTTCTTTTCGAAAATATTCCCATATAAATATTTAAAAGTCGTCAAATAATATGAAAACATATGATCTTCCAACCAATATTTCTATTTTGGATTTTATAAAAAGATAAATGTGTTAATGTTCTAGTGGTTTTGATGTAGTAACTTTGATAATTGATTTGATGGATGACTTGTGTTTCTTTTCAATTTGGAATGCATCACAAAATATATCTTTATCTAATTTAAGGCAATGAAAATAAAACATTATGTGTTTCAAAAAGAATTATATAATTTAAATAAATAAAAATTTCTATTTATCTAAAGAAAATTCAAATATTCATTTGCATAAACTATTTTATAATTCACTGTTTTTACAAAATGAATTAATATCAAAGGTATAAACATTTTCAGTTCTTGGTGCTCTAAATTTATGAAATTTATAATTAAAAATAGAGCAAGAATTATTTGAGAAAATAATATAAAAACCACCAAAACAGATTTGAGAGATACATTTCAAATTGTGCTTCATCCCACTAATGTATAGAAAATTATTGATCAAAATTGATTTTTGATCTCATACTCATATAACTCAAACTATTTTCCCTTTAGCATTATCATTGAATATAAGTAGCCCTCCATCAAACTGGGATTAAGGATAGAAATTCAAAGACTCTTCACTCATGTGTGTTGAGAATTTACTATCCATATACCATAAAAGATATTTGTTCATCTGAAAATTTTCCTACAAAGTATTTCATTAATAATTTGTTTTGGTATGAACATTTTATTAAGACCATCCATGTAATTACAAAAAGATCTAGGTAATCATATTTTCTGTATTTTCCAAAACTAGTATAACAGTCTTCAGTACATTTTAATGGAAAACAAATCATTATTAATCCCACTAATCTGGATATTTCATAAATAGAATTCATTAGAGTAATTTACCTTACTTATGTAATAAAAACAAGTAACACTAGATATGTCATCATTTTTTGAATTATGTACTATATAATTTTGATATAGTTTTGATTTTTCACCATTCCTTCATATTCAATATTTTCCCATTTTGATAACATTATTCCAAGTATTTGATTTAAATATTCATCTCATATATTCAATATTATAGTAGAACTTCTGAATAACACTTCTTTATCTTCTAATAATTTTATTCTCCTTTCATGATCAATACAGTTTCAAGTGGATTAGATAAATTGTTCTTTTAATTCATGGAATTGGTTTAATATAGATTCATTTTCACATAAAATATAATTTTGAATATTCATTAATTATTTTTCCTTTTTTAAGAAATTTTTACATCTTTCATCAAGCCTGGTGTAATATGTATCTAATTCTATGTTAGAGAAGCTTTGATAATCAATAGTAGATGAATAATAATATTGTACCTCACATTCATCATTAGACATAAATAATATATTTTATTTTAGATTTTATGGCTCGTTTTCTATGCCATATTTATAATATATGATTTTTTCTTCAGAACTAATCCATGTAGAATATATATTTGTTATCTTTTCACTAATAATTTGTTCTCATCTTATAATTTCCACTATTTTGAATCTACATTATTTTATTTATACCTTTATCGAGGGGAGATCATGTATGGTATCTCCCATATGTTTACATTTATATCATCACAGTTCTTTGGATCTTATTTTATCTTTATTGAATGTTTTCTTGAAGCCTACATGTTTATTATAATATTTGTTGAATATTTTGTCTAGTTAATATGACTCCATTTCAAAATATAAACATTCTAAATTATTTGGGAATGTTAAATCTTCTTTTGTTTTCTTTTAAAGATTCTACACAATAACTCTAAAGGGTTGTATTTCCCCTTATTATCATGTTGTGGTATTCAGATTCTTCTTTCATCATTGATTTATATATCATCAAGATCCCAAATAATTATTTCATGTTCATGTCATTAAATGATGTATATTTTTGTATTTTAGTCGAAATTACATTCCATTTAGTTAGTATAACACTGATCACTTTAAAATCATGATATTATAGTGTAATTTAAGTTTATAAGGCATTGATTCCATTGGAAATATATTTTTATTATATCATTTAATTGAGTGATTCTTTCTCTATCATACATTATTCAATTATCAAATTCTATCTTTTTAATAGTATTCCTTAATTGTCTAACATTTTTAGATCCTTTAAAGGAAACAAAATTATTTTTCCATATTTCATAGGATGTGGAACATGGAGATACTCTATTGAATTCATCTAGAACATTTCTACATATAATAATGTTCTTATCACTTTAATTGATATCATACTCATCTTATTTTGTGGAATCCCATGTTTCTATTTTTTCTGGATTACATTTTATAGTAAAAATTATCATGTATACTTTTAATCCAAGATTATTCAAATAAATATAAATTTGATACATATGGAATCCATAATTATCACTGTTGGAATCACCTGTTTTGATAATCCCAAATCATGCTTACACATTAATTATGATGTATTAAACCTTTGCATTAATCTTATTATTCTATGCTTAAACGTATTTTATTCTAAACAGTTCATATTCTTACTCTCATAACTTTACTGTAACAGCTTACAGTAGTATTTACATAAGTTTGGTATTGTTAGCTACCAGTAAGAGTTTTCTTTTCAAAGTCACAGTTACAGCTAACTGTCACCTTAAGTTACTGTTGCAATAAGTTCACAGTTACAAGGTTACAGTCGAAGACTAATACAAGCTTACAGTCACGAGTCTACTGCTATCTATTGTCAAAGCTCACAGATGAAGGTCACAGTTACAAGACTTCTGTTCAAAGTTTTCTCTGCTCAAGTTCACAGTCGAACAAGTCTACAGTTGAAACAAGTTCACAGTCGAACAAGCCTACAGTCATAAGTCTACAGTCAAGGTTACAGTTAGGCAGCTTCTGTCGACTAAGTCTACTGATGATCGAGGTCTACAGTTGACAAAGGTTACAGTTCTACAAATATGATATTACAAGTCTACAGTTAGAGAGGCTACAGTTACATGGAGTAAAAGCTACCATTGCAAGCCTACAGACAGCAAGCCTTTTGTTGAAGTCAGCAGTCAGAAGGAAGTCCACAGTTGGAAGACCACAGTTGAAGTCAACAGTGACATACATTCTCGACTCACTGTTTTAATTTCTTTATTTCCTACATTTAATCTATCTAACGGTCATATCATACATTTTGATGATTTGTCAAATATCTGATAAAGGTTGTCGGATGTCAGGAACCCGTACCTCGTACCTGCTGAAAAGAAATCTTTTCTGTCCCCTGTCGGGAGATAAATACGAGAAGACTACGCTGCCCAAAAAGAATGCGAACCAGATAAGTGCGTGGTGGACGAAATATACCAGAAACACAAGAAGATAAAAACGAGCTCCATCAAGAACACAGAGAAGCATATAGACAATCAAGTATACTCGAGAAGTGTTCTGTGCATACAAGAAGAACCCTGAAGAACTTCATCGACTACATTCTCACTACCTGTGAACCTGAAGCATACGACACTCTGTTTCTCAAACAGAAACGAGAAGAGGACTCAAACTCTCTTCTGATCGAATACAAGAGCTACACTGAGATCACCAGAACCACTTATAAACTCTACATCTCTTGTTCTGTGATTTATTCTACATTTTGAGCAGTGTGTGTTATCTATTGTATTAAACACACACACTGACTCCTGTTCTTTCACTGGAGGATCTGTAAATCCTCAGCAAACCCTTTTACACTTCATTTCCCACTGTGGATAGTGGTAGAGGTCTTGTGACTTGGACAGCTTGGTGCTGTTTTTTGTTTTCCCACGAAGAACTGTGGTAGAGGTCTTGTGACCTGGACAGTGTGTTCACTATTGTTAACCCCGATCCAGGGTGTGGATCATTTTATATAAACTTTTGAGAGGACTAAGTCTCGGCTTGAGACTGAACCTCTTGGTTAATTCTCTGTGTTTGTAGTTATACTCTATATCCATACTTTACATATTTAATTTCTTTTTCCGCTGCTATTACTTTGAAATATAATCTATCTTCAAAGCTACTTTGATAATTAAATTTGCAAGTGTTTATATTTGTTATAAATCAGTAAGTTAGTTTCAAAAGTTAATTTAATCATAAGATTAAGTTAACTGAGAATTAATCAATCTTTGAGAAACTAATTGAACCTTTATAATCTATATAAATTCACTACAGTTTAATTTGTTTTGAAATTGGGGGATATTAATAGAAATTGTTTTTAACAGAAATTTTAATTGGAACTCAATTCACCCCCCTCTTGAGTGTCCACTCCGACCAACATTTGGTATCAGAGGAGTTGTTTATCTCTGTTATACTTGCTCAAAGTTTTATTTTAACTCTCTGTTTTTAAACTGTGATTGTAGTTTTATCTAAAAGATCTCAAATTTCTGTTAGTACTAAATTTTATCTCTTTAAAACATTTTCTAAAATTTCCTTATGGATAATAGACTAGAAGGTGCTGCTACTAACAGGCCACCCTTCTTTAATGGTGTGAATTATGCCCAATGGAAGCTCAAAATGAAAATTCATTTGGAAAGTATGGGTTTTGATATTTGGACTGCTATAGAGTCTCAATACAAGATTCCAGAAACTGAAAGAATAACTTGGGATGAACCTACTAAGGTAGCATACAATAATAATTGTAAGGCTGTGAATGCTCTCTACTGTGCTCTAGGAGATGAGAAATTCAATAGAATTTCTGCATGTAAAACTGCTTTTGAAATCTGGGACACCTTAGCTGTTTCTCATGAAGGAACAACTAATGTCAAGGAAATGCGGTTAAATACTTATACTATCAAATATGATAACTTTAAGATGAAAGATGATGAACCTATTTCTGATTTGTATCTCAGGTTTAATGAGATAGTCAACACAATGAGCTCACTCGGAAAGATTGTTCCAGCAAAGGAGCAAATCATGAGATTATTGAGATGTCTGCCTGACAGATGGAGAGGCACATCCTTTTCAATTAGAGAATCCTGTGATATTGGAACTTTGCCTGTCAAGGAGTTAATTGGTAAGCTGATGATGTACGAAGAAGAGCTCAAGGTAAATAAAGAGGAAGATGAGGAACCAAAACGAAAATCTGTAGCTTTTAAGTCTACTGCATCAAAGAGCAAAGACAAGGAGAAAGTGCATATACCAACTGAAAGCTCATCCAGTGAAGACTTAGATTCTGACAGTGATGCCGAGATGGCACAGATAGCAAGGAGATTCAAGAAGTTCTATAGGAAGAAGAAGTTCTTCAGAAAACCAAACTACAAGGGTAAGTATGATAGACAAGGTATGTGGAAGAAATATTGGAAGAAAACTGATAAAGAAGAAGACATAGTTTGCTATGAATGTAAAAGGAAAGGACACATCAAAGCTGACTGTCCTAAGTTAAAATTCAAGAAGAAATATGAGTACAAGGACAAGAATTATAAGAAAGCTATGAAGGCCACCTGGAGTGCTTCAGAAGACAGCACAAGTGAATCAGAATCCAGTGATTCTGAAAGAAATCGTGCTAATATGTGTTTCATGACAAACACATCTGAGGTAACCTTAGACACTCCCACTTTAAACTCTTATTATTCTGAAGGTGAAGCAGAATTTGGTTCTGATTCTGAAAATATGTCTAAAGATGAATTGATTGAATACTGTAATATGCTGGAAGAAACGTGTAATGAACTAAAGGATAAATATAAGTCTTTAAAGAAACAGCATGCTTTTACTGCAAGTGTCAAGTCTGCACTTGATGTAGAAAAAGAGAAAAATGTTCAATTATTAAAGGAGAATACAGAACTGAAACTATCTAATGATCAACTTAGAAAGGACTTAGAAACATTCACAAATGGAAAAGATAGTCTAACCCAACTGCTAGGAAAGCAAGTTGCACCTAAGTATGCTACTGGCTTGGGATACCAACCTGGACAAAGACAGTTTACTAAAACCCGATTTATTAAGTCTGGAAAAAATCCTGCTAGTTCCAGTTTTGGAAATTCGTATGCCTCATCTGGTTATTTAAATAGTTGTAGATCAAATAAAGTATATCTCTCTAAATCTGTTGCATCTATTAATTGTATGGGACCCATAAAACAAATCTGGGTACCTAAATCCTTGATTGCTAACATATCTGGACCCAAGAAAATCTGGGTACCAAAGTCATTTCCTGTCTAATCTGTTTTGTAGGAAATCTGTTTGAAAAGCAATTACAAGAAGGTATGGTACTTAGACAGTGGATGTTCAAGACACATGTCTGGGGACTATTCGTGCTTCAAAAGCTTAATAAAGGTTGATGGAGGATATGTCACTTTTGGTGATAACTCAAAAGGAAAAATCATCGGCTTAGGCCAGATTGGTAACACTGACTCAGTATTAATTTCCAAAGTTTTATTTATTGATGGACTTAAGTACAACCTACTTAGAATTTCTCAATTGTGTGATGATGGTTTTAATGTCAAGTTTTAAAACAATTCTTGTGATGTTTATAATTCCAAAAATGCTTTAATATTTTCTGCCTTAAGAAATGAAAATGTTTATGCTGTTGACTTAAACACTTTGGCTAAACATAATGTTACTTGCTTAAATGCTTTTCATAAAGAGTCTTGGCTGTGGCATAGGAGATTAGGACACTACAACATTCACTCACTTAGAAAACTCTCTAAGAAACACCTAGTTAGAGACTTACCTAAGCTTGAATTCCCAAATGACAAAGTGTGTAACCCCTGTCAAAAGGGAAAACAACACAAAGTTTCTTTTAAACCAAAGAAAGAAGTTTCAACTTCTCAACCACTTGAACTGGTTCACATGGATTTGTTTGGACCATCAAGAATTTCAAGTCTAAATGGGAAGCACTATGTTTATGTTCTTGTAGATGACTTTTCTAGATATACTTGGGTATACTTTCTAGCTCACAAAAGTGAAGCCTGCTCTTCCTTTGTTAAATACTCTAAGTCTGTAGAAAATCTTAGTGGACTTAAGATTAAGACCTTGAGGAGTGATCATGGTCGTGAGTTTGAGAATCAAGAATTTGAATCTTACTGCTCACACAATGGCTATGCTCACAATTTTTCTGCTCCTAGGACACCCCAACAGAATGGTGTAGTGGAAAGAAGAAACCGAACCCTGCAAGAAATCGCAAGGACTATGCTCAGTGAATATGACCTGCCTGTTTACTTTTGGGCTGAAGCTGTAAATACAGCCTGCTATGTTATTAATAGAGTCTTGATTAGACCGGTTCTTAAGAAAACCCCTTTTGAGTTGTGGAATAATAGGAAGCCTAAGGTTAGTTACTTTAGAGTTTTTAGTTGCAAAGTCTTTATTCTAAATACTAAAGATAATCTTGATAAATTTGCTCCAAAAAGTGATGAAGGAATTTTCCTGGGTTACTCTATGTCTAGTAAAGCCTATAGAGTGTTCAATAAGAAAACCAAATGTGTGGAAGAATCTGTTCACATCAAGTTTGATGAGACTGATCCACATGAGCCTAAAACTTCTCTTGAAGATGTTGAAGAAGACTTATCTGTTCTGGACCTAAATGACAAATCTAAAGAACCTGTAATCAAAACATCCAGTTCTGGACTTTTTCCAGAATCTTCCTCTGTGGAACCCGAACCTATAAATGAACCTGAAATCTCTAGTCCAACCTTTACTAAATCAACTAGGATTCTAAAGAATCATCCTTTAGATGCTGTTGTTGGTAATCTTGATAGAGGAACACAAACTAGAGCTTCTCTAAGAAATCAGATTGAACATCAAGCTTTTCTTTCACAGCTTGAACCGAAAAATATCAATGATGCTGTCAGTGATGAATTCTGGGTAATGGCTATGCAAGAAGAACTAAATCAGTTTGAAAGAAACAAAGTTTGGGAATTAGTGGAACGACCTAAAGACACTCTTACCATAGGCACTAAATGGGTGTTTAGAAACAAAGTTGATGAGTTTGGTAATATAATCAGAAACAAAGCTAGGCTAGTTGCACAAGGGTATAGTCAGGAAGAAGGAATAGACTATGAGGAAACCTTTGCACCCGTGGCTAGACTAGAGGCCATTAGGATATTACTTGCTTATGCTGCTCATCTGAATTTCAAACTATATCAAATGGATGTTAAAAGTGCTTTTCTAAATGGATATATAATTGAGGATGTATTTGTGGAACAACCTCCTGGTTTTACAAATCCCCATTTTTCTAATCATGTTTTTAAACTATCTAAAGCTTTATATGGTTTAAAGTAAGCTCCAAGAGCTTGGTATGATAGGCTCAGCTCTTTTCTTATTTTGAAAGGGTTTACTAAAGGGATAGCTGATCCTACTCTTTTTATTAAATGGATTTCTAAAGATGTCTTAATAGTACAAATTTATGTGGATGATATTATTTTTGGATCTTCTAAAAATTCTTTATGTGTTGATTTTTCAAAAATAATGAAAAATGAGTTTGAAATGAGTTTAATGGGAGAACTCAAATTTTTCCTTGGATTTCAGATCTTTCAGAATAAAAATGGTATTATTTTGAACCAAAGTAAATATATTAAAGATCTTCTAAAACGTTTTTCTTTGGATGGCACCAAAGGCAGTGACACACCTATGAGCACCACTTGCAAGTTGGACAGTGATGAAACTGGTGAACCAGTGGATCAAACCAATTACAGAGGTATGATAGGTAGTCTACTATACCTTACTGCCAGTAGACCTGACATCATGTTCAGTGTATGCATGTGTGCTCGGTTTCAAGCCAATCCAAAAGAGTCTCATTTGACTGCTGTTAAAAGGATTTTCAAATATCTAAAACATACTCCCAATTTGGGATTATTTTATCCAAAAGGACAATCATTTGATTTATTAAGTTATTCTGATGCTGATTTTGCTGGCTGCAAGTTAGATAGAAAGAGCACCTCTGGAACATGTCACTTTTTAGGCAAGTCACTAGTATCTTGGTATAGTAAGAAGCAGAATTCTGTTGCATTGTCTACTGCCGAAGCTGAGTATATAGCTGCTGGTAGCTGTTGTGCACAAATCTTGTGGATGAAACACACTTTACTAGACTATGGATATCAATTCAAACATGTCTCTATAAGGTGTGACAATACAAGTGCTATTAACATTTCTAAAAATCCAGTATCTCATGCTAGGACAAAACATATTGATGTGAGACATCACTTTCTGAGGGATCATTATCAAAAAGGTGATATCACTCTTGAGTTCATTGGAACTGAACATCAGTTAGCTGATATTTTTAAAAAGCCTTTGAATTCTGAGAGATTAAGTTACATCAAACATGAGTTAGGTATGATTAATTATAGCACAGTTGAAACCTCACAGTTAGACCTCACCGGTGTACCTCACAGTTGAAACCTCACAGTTGAAACCTCACAGTTGAAACCTCACAGTTGAAACCTCACAGTTGAAACCTCACAGTTGAAACCTCACAGTTGAAACCTCACAGTTGAAACCTCACAGTTGAAACCTCACAGTTGAAACCTCACAGTTAGACCTCACCGGTGTACCTCACTATTACATCTCTCTGTAGGCTGTTTCGCTGTTTAATCTTATTTTATTTTTGCGGGAATTTGAACCGTTTCTTTTCTTTATACTTTTATTTCTAAATCCCTAAATGATAAAATTGAGAACATCGAACATATCTCAATCCACTCATCTCGACCCTTGCTCTCTCAAGTCCTAAACCCTAAACCTTCAACTGAACCTCGAAACCTCATTCAGTTCCAATGGCCAGAACAAAGCGACCCCCGACTGTCAACGAAGATGCACCAATGCCAAAGAGGACTCAAGTCGAATCCAGTGGCACCGGGAACGCCTCGATAAGACCTGTTAATCCACATCTCACTAAGAGAGAAATAGTTGCTGAGAAGGAGCTAAGTGATGAGTGGATTTTATCGAGCAGATCATTAGTACTGGCAGTGCTTAATGATCAAGGATGGACCGAATGCTTCGCAAACAATAATGGACCGTACTACCCGAAGCTGGTGAAGGAATTCTATGAATATCTACAGTTCGAGGAAGAGGGTGATCTGCATAGACTGGTATCCAGAGTAAACGGTAATGAAGTCAGTTTTTCATCCGTTGAATGGGCTGCATGTTTAAGAGTTCCTCATGAGGGTATCTACAACTACTATTCTGGAGCGGCTCCTCCAAATAGTAGAATCTTTGATCATGAGATGGCTCTGGAAGAATTGACAGGTAATGGCACAGTAAGGAAGATTATTGCTGCTGAAATGTGTGGAGAGGACAGGCTTCTGTTTAAGTTTATTCAGCATGTACTGAGTCCTAGAAGAGGAGATTTTGCAACTCTGAAGCACCAGGATATTTACTTAATGTACTTATTAAAACATGGAAGGAAGGTCAACCTTTTTAGGTTTCTGATGGCTCAGATGGAGGACATGATAAAGGCAAGCTCAAAATCTAGTGCCTTGTTTCATGCTAAACTCATTTCGGTAATGTTGAAAGTGAAAGGTGCAGCTGGAAGTCAGGAAGAGTTGATAGTGGCCAAGAACAGTGTATGTATCTCGAAAGTAATCTGCAAATTCATGAAGATCAGTTGGAATCCCTGGAAGAAATCATGGGTGAATGATGAGGAGAGAATCAATGAGAATTTTAGCCCTTCTACTCATCCCTCTAGACCAAGAGATAGGAGAGATCCAGGCTTAAAGCCTAATGAGCCTGAACCTGTATACTCAGATGATGAACAGACTGCAGCAGTTGGTGACTCTGCAAGTGAGAACACCCCAATTGATGAAGGGAGTGATCCTGATACTACTCACAGTCCTGTCAGGACAGTGACGTTTGGAGCAGCAAGCCCTCCAAAGGAACTACCTAGTAGAGAACCTATTCTAAGAGACAGTGAGACTGAGACTACAGAAGAAGAAGAAGAATCTCAATATTTTGTCAAGGACACCTCTGACGAGGATGATACAGTCAAAGCAGAAGAGGCTGGAGCTTCACATGAAAATCAAGAGACTGTTGCAGAAGAACATAGTATGAGCCCTCTGATAGGGTATATAGACAAGTCAGTGTCTGACCAGGAAGTAGGAGTGGTCTCTACTACTGTTGTCATGGAAGTGGTTGATGACCCAACAGAGAAGGAGGCTAACCTCACTGCTGAACCTACAGAGGAAGCAAGTATGGAACCTGCTAGAGCTATAGAAGAGAACTTAGAGTTACCCAGAGTCGAGCAGATAGTAGAAAATGTTCAGGAAGGAGCTCCAAGTGAGGGGGAGCGTTTTGGTTCAGTCTCTGTACTATATGATATAGAAGGATGGACCTCAGATCCAGGATACATGGTGTTAGGACTCAATTATGAGGATTCAGATGAGGAAAACCAACCACCAAGAAATCCAGTTATCCTACCTAACAGCTCTCCAGTGTTAGAAACTGAAAGATTGGCCACCAAGGAAGACCTTGAATCCTTAACGAATGAAATGAAGGAGACCATCAGACAGTCTATTGCTGAATTGAAAACCAGTCTTTTTGATGAGCTGAAAAATGTAGAACAATCCTTAGAATTATCTCTAGGATGTGTTGTGGGAAGTCCAATCAAAGAAATGATGGATGAAATGAAAGTGTGCCACACTCAAATTGAAAGCTGGACTGGAGCAGTAGTGGCCCTCAGACAATCAGTTGCTTCTTTAACTGCCCTGAGCAGTTCTCAGACACAAGTGGCCAGTGAGATTCGATACATCAACGATGTGGTCAAGCAGTTTGTGGAAGTATTTGAGGCTTTCAAGAAATCAGTAAAAGAACACTTTAGCAATCAGGATGCTGTCATTCAGAATGTGATTGGAAATCTGACTCAGTCTTTCAAGGAGACAGTGGCATTCTCAGTCAAGTCCCTTCCTTCATCTAGCTCTCCTGTGGACCTTGAGCAGTTTAGAAGCCTGCTCAGAGAAGAGCTTACTCAGGCCCGTGCAAATGACACATCAGACCTACAGATCCTTGCTACTACAAGAGAAGTCAGTGGCTTTGTTCGTGAGCATCTGCAGGCTGCTACTGCTTCTCAGGAGGCCATCAAAAGTAAAGTGGATTATTACTTTGATCGGATTTTCACCAAGCATCAGTTGAACAATCACTTCAAGCTCATGCTAGAAACTATGAAGCTGACTCCAGTAACTCAAGCCTTCAAAGAACAATTTAGCAAGCTACGAGAGTTGACCCCGTCTTTGGATAAATTCTTGGAAAACAAAGATGACTTCTTATCTGCCATGGACAGAGGAGGAAACATCATAATGGATTTCAGGAATCTACTCCTACCTTTTCTTCATGTGGACTGCACACCTGTTATAGTTCCTCCTGCCCTACCTGTCTCCAACCCCAGTGGTTCTTCAGTAATGTCTCCTGCTGATGCACTCAGAAGCCTTAGACCACTGATACCTCGGCAAGCTACTCACTACAGGCCTTCAGGAGCCTCTGTTGCTGCCCCTCCAGACATTCCTGCTGCCATTCCTCAGCCTGTTGATCCTTCACCTACTGCTCCATCTTTTTCCTCCAAAGGAAAAGATCCCTTACCTACAGATGAAGCGGATTGAGTCTGTTTATTTTTTTTTGATAGGGATGATGTATTCACGTTTTGGGCCATGTAATGTACTCATTTTTAATACAATGTTTCTTTTCTCTCACTCTGTCTTTCTTTTTGTTAATCACAAAGGGGGAGAAATAGGGAGAAATAAATAGGGAGAAATAGGGCAAACTCAGGGGAGAAATGAACCTATACAAAGAGGAAGAAATCCTTGCGGATTCTACCAAATCTTTTGTGCTCATCTTGTTAATACTGTGGTTTGAACACTTCTCTCTGATACATCTATATTTCATTCCATACTGACATAATTTGTGATTATCAAAAAGGGGGAGATTGTTGGAATCACCTGTTTTGATAATCCCAAATCATGCTTACACATTAATTATGATGTATTAAACCTTTGCATTAATCTTATTATTCTATGCTTAAACGTATTTTATTCTAAACAGTTCATATTCTTACTCTCATAACTTTACTGTAACAGCTTACAGTAGTATTTACATAAGTTTGGTATTGTTAGCTACCAGTCAGAGTTTTCTTTTCAAAGTCATAGTTACAGCTAACTGTCACCTTAAGATACTATTGCAATAAGTTCACAGTTACAAGGTTACAGTCGAAGACTAATACAAGCTTACAGTCACGAGTCTACTGCTATCTATTGTCAAAGCTCACAGACGAAGGTCACAGTTACAAGACTTCTGTTCAAAGTTTTCTCTGCTCAAGTTCACAGTCGAACAAGTCTACAGTTGAAACAAGTTCACAGTCGAACAAGCCTACAGTCATAAGTCTACAGTCAAGGTTACAGTTAGGCAGCTTCTGTCGACTAAGTCTACTGATGATCGAGGTCTACAGTTGACAAAGGTTACAGTTCTACAAATATGATATTACAAGTCTACAGTTAGAGAGGTTACAGTTACATGGAGTAAAAGCTACCATTGCAAGCCTACAGACAGCAAGCCTTTTTTTGAAGTCAGCAGTCAGAAGGAAGTCCACAGTTGGAAGACCACAGTTGAAGTCAACAGTGACATACATTCTCGACTCACTGTTTTAATTTCTTTATTTCCTACATTTAATCTATCTAACGGTCATATCATACATTTTGATGATTTGTCAAATATCTGATAAAGGTTGTCGGATGTCAGGAACCCGTACCTCGTACCTGCTGAAAAGAAATTTTTTCTGTCCCCTGTCGGGAGATAAATACGAGAAGACTACGCTGCCCAAAAAGAATGTGAACCAGAGAAGTGCGTGGTGGATGAAATATACCAGAAACACAAGAAGATAAAAATGAGCTCCATCAAGAACACAGAGAAGCATATAGACAATCAAGTATACTCGAGAAGTGTTCTGTGCATACAAGAAGAACCCTGAAGAACTTCATCAACTACATTCTCACTACCTGTGAACCTGAAGCATACGACACTCTGTTTCTCAAACAGAAACGAGAAGAGGACTCAAACTCTCTTCTGATCGAATACAAGAGCTACACTGAGATCACCAGAACCACTTCTAAACTCTACATCTCTTGTTCTGTGATTTATTCTACATTTTGAGCAGTGTGTGTTATCTGCTGTATTAAACACACACACTGACTCCTGTTCTTTCACTGGAGGATCTGTAAATCCTCACCAAACCCTTTTACACTTCATTTCCCACTGTGGATAGTGGTAGAGGTCTTGTGACCTGGACAGCTTGGTGCTGTTGTTTGTTTTCCCACGAAGAACTGTGGTAGAGGTCTTGTGACCTGGACAGTGTGTTCACTGTTGTTAACCCCGATCCAGGGTGTGGATCATTTTATATAAACTTTTGAGAGGACTATGTCTCGGCTTGAGACTGAACCTCTTGGTTAATTCTCTGTGTTTGTAGTTATACTCTATATCCATACATTACATATTTAATTTCTTTTTCCGCTGCTATTACTTTGAAATATAATCTATCTTCAAAGCTACTTTGATAATTAAATTCGCAAGTGTTTATATTTGTTATAAATCAGTAAGTTAGTTTCAAAAGTTAATTTAATCATAAGATTAAGTTAACTGAGAATTAATCAATCTCTGAGAAACTAATTGAACCTTTATAATCTATATATATTCACTACAGTTTAATTTGTTTTGAAATTGGGGGATATTAATAGAAATTGTTTTTAACAGAAATTTTAATTGGAACTCAATTCACCCCCCTCTTGAGTGTCCACTCCGACCAGCAATCACTATTCAAGTAAGAGAATAGAATATTGGCAAAACTTCTATTAGTTATATCATTGACATGTACCTTTTTAAATAACTTTTTCATTGATATTTCCATAGGTTATCTATATTCTTAAAAAAACACTCCTTTAATAACAATTTTAATGTTAGAATAATAAAAAGTGAACTAACAGAATAGTGAATTGTTTATTTTCAATAATCTTGAAATATTAAATATTTTATCCAAGTTTCTTATTTATTTAGATTTATATAAATCTCTTCTTTAAGTACGTTAACAAGGAAAAAATATATAAGAAGAACACAACAACATTTACAGTGGTTTGCGGAAAAAGGTTTCCATAATCCACCCTAAATAAAACTGTCTTTGTGGGATTGGTGATTTTTACTAGACATGACCTCTTATTAAGATGCTTTAACAACTAAATACCATCAATTTTAACCATTAAACTAATGAATTTATAAGGGGATATATTTCCTTTACTTGGAATCCAATTTCTAAAATAGAGTCAAAGAAGTTGATACTTTAACATTTATGAGTTCAAGATGTCAATACTGTCATAAATAAAAAAATATTTATTTTTATTGAATAAATTCATTCTTTTTTATATTAGGAAAATAAAATGAAAAAATGGTTCTTCTTCAACAATGATAAATATCTTAATGAGATTAAATGTTTAATTAGATCTCAGTTGCAAACAAACTTCAATAAAAATAGAAACATGAAAATAGTATTTATATTACTTATTTCTAAGTTTACACATCACCAGATTGAAAAATCAATATATATCAAATGAGAATATTTTCTATAATAAATTATATTTTTGAAAAATTTTCACTTATAGTAGATTTAGAATCCAAAAGATATAAAAAACATTGAAAATTAAAATTCTCTTTCAATTTAACAATAGAAACTTGGCATTCTCTTAATTATAAAATATCCAATATTATCATCTAATATGTTTTGATAATTTGAATTTTAGAATATTCACATAATGTTTCAAATCCCCCATAGAAATAAGAAAAATTTAATCCATTGAATATGATCATGTGTAATGGATATAAAACAGATTTAAAGACATATTTACTTCTAGAGGGACTGTTATATAAATTGATGATAATTAATTAAATTTAAAACTCCATTATTAAACAAGTTACAAAAATTGTTCCTTCATATAAATAAAAACATTAATAGTATGGTTGAAAATTAATGATTGTTAACAAAAGTAGGTTTCATGAACCATATGTTTGTTCTTCAAGCATAGGGTTTCTTCCAAATGAAGGGTCGTTGATCCAGAATTTTCCAGTAGTGTAGGGTATCGAATCCATTCGTTTAATATAAAACATAGGATTACAAAACCATACATTATCCATAAAAATGAAGGGTATATACTATATTTCCAGACTACATTCAAATATTTCTAGAAATCAAAATCATATACTTTAACTCATAAATAAAATAATTTTATCAATAATTATATACAAGAAAAACAATTAATGTAATTTCAATATTAAGAAAACAAGGGTATTTATGAGCATCCAAATATATAAGATTTATAGATTATTGTTGAGAAATTAAATTCCCCAAATTTAATTTCTAGGAAACCACACAATAATTCAATTACAAAAAAATAGATCGATTTCCCATATTTATATTTGTACTTAGAATTTTCATAAACTTATTCTAGTGAAAATTTGAAGAAAATAATTAAATCAAAATCACTATTACAATATACTAAACTCAATATTGACTGTTTCCTATACACCTAGAATATTTTTATATTCTCCCAAATTGATTTCATCTCCCCTAACATCAATTTACATACCAAACCTAAGGGATTTCTATACCGAAAACATGTATTCTTCCAAAAAACAAATAACCGCATCAACAAATGTCATTAATCGCCTTAAAATCCAATCACACAAGACCTCAAAAGGGTATTTATGACTTTAAACACTGATGGAACATAAAATACTAAACCATAAAGGTATAAACAATCGTAAATTTCTCTCATTTAATACAATTTTGACCTCCAAAAGTTTTGAAACCCATGATTTGATAAAAATTGTGATGCCTTAGACCCACAATTTAAGATCTAGTGCTAAAAATATAATCTTTAAAAAATATTTTTAATACAAATAAAAGTGACCAAAACAAAACAATCCATATTTACAATATTTATTAAAATATATTGATTTATTTAATCATTTAAGTCCTTTATGGTTTATAGTTTTAGAGGATTATAAATACATTAATAAACACCATATATTTTTTCACATCAAATTGAAATTTTTCAATCTAAAGAGTCCTTATTTAATAATATTTTTCAACTATTTCTAAAAAATATTCACAAATAAAACCCAACTATACATTTTATATGTAATACACTTCTTTATAACATAGAAAAGTAGAAAGATAATAATTTTGAGCTCATTTACTTAGCGAAGGATAGAGTATAATAGAGTAAATCACATAATAAACAATGCATTAATTATATGGTAAGAATAAATAATAATAATAATAAATGTATTATAATTTATAACATGATCATTTAACATGTCCATGTATAAGAAATTATTTTATGTTATGATAAAGAAAATAATAAATGATTTCATAGTGATGGAATGAATAATATCAGACATTATAGACATACAAACAAAGCTTCTAGCCAACAATTATTCCATAAATATGTAACTTTTTCACAACATATCCATGATATATTGTATCATGATACCAAGGTATTCATAAAGTTATTATATAATTTTGTGGCCCACCTAGAACTAATTTATTCTAATACATTCCATATATTTTTAAATTAATAACCAATAAAACATATATCCATCATGTATTAGTAATCCACAAAAAATCATATTTAAGAAATAAGTATACAGATTATAAATAACTCCTTAGGCAGTAATTGGAATAGAATTCATGGTATGATATTTTCAAACTGACACTTTATAGAATAATTAGTATATGGTTATTTAAATAATAGTAAACCCAATAATGAAATATTTTAGGTGATATAAAATATATCCATGAAATTAAAGAATATTGATAAGAAGGAGAAGTTAATGTTGTGAGAGAGATGAATAGAAATAGAGATCATAACCATTACATTCAAGGTGAGGTATGAACATTGAATATATAAAATAACTCAGTGGGTAATATATGAAATATAACTCCAAATGAGGTAGGTCTTTTATAGTTTTATAAGAAAATATTGGATAAATTATAAAAATGTTTTTATAAATAATTTGTATCTTGGTTGTAAAAAACATATAGGAAAATTTAAAAAATCCATATTAATGGGTGAAGATAAAAAACTGAAATAAATAATTTAAAATAATTCCAAATATTTTGACATTTCAAATAAACAAATATAAAAATAGGAAATATAGAATGGTTGATATTAATATAAATAAGTCCAATGAAATCCCATTATTTATTTTTCTAAAACATTAAACTTAATTTTGAAAATTAAAAATTCATCGAATAGTGGGAATAATATTTTATTAAAAAAATCATGGAAACATTGAATGGATTATTGATAATGAAGAGTGTACATAAAAATATGATAAGAATTCATGTGTAAAATGTTCAAAAGGATATTCATTGGACACTTTTTTACAGATGGTAAAAATTGTCCAATGTAGAAAATGAAAAAAATGTTTTTTTAAGCATCGGTAAAGGAAGTTAAATGAAATATAAAATAACAATAAGAATTCATTGAAATTTATAAAATATAATTCATTTAAAAATGTAAATAATATGGACATGTATGAAAAATTATAATATTTTTAAAAAATAAATACAGTTGAGTCCACATTTAAGTAACCATTTGATTGAATTATAAAAAAATGGAGGTAAATTTTCCAGAAGATCTATTACCCAATTAAATTAAATAGAGGATAAAATATAATAAAATAACTACGAGAAATAAATAAATTTATATTTATTAAGATCAAAAATATTGTTTATAATGCAATGAAATTAAATTATGTTAACAATGACCATTAAGATTTAGGAATCATATGAATTAACAGGAAATGAATAGTGATACATTAAATAATAGTAACAAATAAAAAAATTTAATAGTATAATTAAGATATAAGATGTGAATAAATAATCATTTAAACCATTTAATGGTCTGATGTTTTATAATAACAATCATGTCTCAAGGAATTGAAATTGAGACAACGAACCCTGATCTCAATTCATGAATCCCTTTGTACATTAATATTACATTGTATATAATCATGTTTAACATATTAAATACTCAATTTATAACATTTTTCATATATATTAAATTTTTTAATTCCATTTATTTTCATAATTAATTCATTTATTTTATTGGTATTTCTCTCTTAGGCCACATGGGTTGTTTAGTCAACATCTTTTAAACTTCTAGGATATTTTGACCATGGTAAAATAGATTATAATATAGTTTCATTACCTTTATAAATTTAGATACATATATTCATTATCATGATAGTGTAAAAAAATTTATACATATCAATTGATTGTAAAAATAGATTCAATATTAAAAAATGTGTCTCTATTTTCTCATTTTTTGTGATTAAATTAACAATGAACATTTATTTTAAATATTAATCCTAGAATGCCTAATTTTTCTATCCAAAAAAAATTAATTATTCCATAAATATAAGATTTATTTAATAAATCATTTTTTTATTCTATGTGTGGTGGTGATTAAAAATAAATTGTGTCGTTCTTTGTGGTCGTAATCTGACTATTACAAAGGCACTATATTGATTTTATAACAAATTAGAGGTAACTAGATAATAGTTATCAAAAACATATAATAAAATATTATTAAAAAAATATTCTAGTTTTATTATATAAAAATTTGTTTTATATATTTTTAGGTTGTGGAAGAATAATGAAACATGAACAGACTGAGTTATTAAAATTACATCTTCCTTTGATATCCTTCTTTAGGAAACTCATAAATAATTTTTAGATAATTTATTTTGGAAATAAAAACTCTAAAATATGAGGTTTATATGTGTAGGGTATGATTTTTGTTGTGTTTTTTCATCTAAGAGGCTTTAGGTAAGAGGAGAAGTTGGTGGTGAAGTGGTCCATTTTTAGGTGAGAGGGATGAAATGTTTGTAAATATAAATTTCTTAATATTGAATGGGGTGTAATATTTAGATAATTTTGACTCATGATTGATAATTACTATGGAAAAAATCTGTTAAGGTAAACAAATTCATCTTATATGAATTTATATATTTGGTTTATGTAACACCCAGAGTTTTTATAATCCTTTTTTAGAATAAACTAATTTTTATTTATGGGCAATCAAACAACAATAAGTAAAAAAATTTGTACACACTATATCATGTTAATCCTATGCTACATACAATATTTACTTTACTTTTTGTAAACAAAAAACTGAGTTTTTATGAAATAACATTTTATTATATTAATTATTTAAATTGGATAGTTATAACACAGTCATTAAAATTAATAATATAATTAATAATACCTACTTATAATATATTATTTATAATTGTTTAATTAAAAAAATATTTTTTATAATAATACATACAATCTTTAGTAATGTTTTTATATATTAGAAAATGCTATTTTCATAATTGAACTTCTTTTGACATCCATTAATGAAAAGTAATAAATTTAATTTTTGAAACATTAAGAAATTAAATTTTATAAAATAATCATCATTTTTGAATTTATAATGTCAAAAATATCTTCGGGTTATGTATTATGTTTTTTAAAAGAAACATCATTTTCACATACATTTCAAAAAATGTAAAATTTTAATTAAAAATATGTTTTTAATATAATTTATTTAAATTGTTAAATTATATTTTAATTTGGTATTAAATCATAATTACATAACATTTTATCAATTTATCCAATTTTTGTCATTATAATAAATTTAACATTGATTTTTGATATAAACATTGATAATCCTTTAGACATTTTTTCTTAAAAACACAATTATAGCAACATGATTTTGGATTATTTTTAAATTAATAATTTCCACATATGTGATTTTAATTTTTCAAAAAATATTCAATATATTGAAATAGAATAATTTATAATTTAAAATAAGTTCAACTTATTGTTTGACCAAAATATTAGTGAAGGAGATTAAAATTAATTACAATGACTAAGATAAAAAATAGCTTAACAAAGGACTAAACATTACATTTCTGTCCCAAAATGACCTAGAATCATTTCCAAGTTACATTTTATGTTACTATATTGACCCTATACTAACTTTTCATAGTTTGTTTACCAGTTATGGATCCACTTTTCAAAAGGAAAATGCGGTTTTAATTCCATTTTGAAACATTTGAAAAGAATTCCACTCCTCCTCCACTGTAAAAAGGCACTCAACCTCCCACTTACTCACACCTATAAATCCCTTTGTATCACAAGAAATATATCAAAAACTCATCCAAAAATAAATAAATTCACTCTATATTCCCCCCTTTGGTATTAAATCCAACCACGGATTCCCTTTGGTGAGAACCAAGAGGTGTTTCCCAAAGAATAGATAATGTCCTTGGTCAACCTCCTTTATTTTTTTTATTCTCCACCCACTGAAATATTTTTTCCCATGATTATATAATAAATTATGTATATTAAATATATTAATTTTTTTTATCTACACTAACTTAAAATAAAATTTAATGGGTAATTATCATATTGTTCTTGTTTACGGCGAACTACCACCTATCGAATAAATGTTATCAATTTTTCTATTACCACCTATCATGGGTGGGAATTATGATGGAAAATATTTTTTTATATTATATATATATTATTTATGATATATTTATACTTATGATGTTATTATAAAAAAATTATCTTCAGGATTTCAATTTTTTTAAATATAATAACTCTGTTTCTGGAGGTGTGGACTACACCCTCTTAAATGTGACGTGATTTTTTCACACATCACATGGAATGTATAAAATACTTATTCATTCAAAATTTATTATATTTATTACATAATAATTCTACATTTATGATATAACACATATATAAAAATATATTTCGTTTTAGTTTTTCTTTCAATGTGACAATAAAATGGTAATAACATCATGTGTATGTACAAAATACTGTTTCCATGAACACTGTATTCCATTTCATATAATAATATTTTATAATTTATTATAAATAAATATATACTGAATATATTTAATATTTATAGCATTTTTTACAATATTTAATGATTTAAATCCTAATATTTGTAAGAGTATTAAGAATAAAAATTCCAAACAAGTAAGTAAAAATAAAAATACGTGGAGTGTTACATTAGCATAAAATAATTAATAAATGGGTCATAAAAGTAATTATAAAATCATATATTTTATTAGATATAATAATATTGTTCTTTAATATGTAGATATATATCTCTTATATTTATTATATATGAGTTGGGTATGAGTACAACTACAGTCATGATATAATGTAATGGGATTTCTACTCTCACTTTTATTTCTTTGAGATTTATACATTATTCACTTATTATTTTTTTGTGTTGTGTATTATTACACTGAATATATTTTATTATTTTTATACATTAAATTTTGGTTATTTACATATCGATTTTATGATCTCTCTTTCATGGGTTTAATTTTTCAAAAGGTACCAAATTAGTAAAGTAGTTTTGTCTCAATTTTCCTTCTCTGATATATATGCATGATATACACCAAAGTGCTTATATGAGGTTTATAAACTTCTGTTTGACATGTTCTATCATGAATATCACTAATTTCATGATATTTTAAGCATTGGGTAATTTTATTTTTTTATATGGGGAGTATGATTCAAAGTTACCAAGTGGTAAGAGTTTATTAAAATAACCTCATCATATATCAAGATTGTTTATGATTATGATTTCTTTGATGAAATGGAATGGCTCGGACCTCTTTGGTCCATTAATTTGTGAAAATGGGGTGTTAGAGGTGTTCTGGGAGGTCAAGGTGACTTATCCCCACCACATTGCCAATTTTCCTGTTCTGTGATCAATATTTCCAGTTTTATGAACAGTAACTGTAGGTGTACAGTGTAGCAGAGATCAGTAGCACAGATCGGTAGCACAAATCTATAGAACAGGTCGGTAGCACAGATCGGTAGCACATATCAGTAGGTATACAATAACAGTAGGTGAACAGTGTTTCATGATTCCTACAGTTTGGCCCCTTTTGACGTATCCTTTGATGTGAAATACATTTAAATCCTTATTTTAAGAACTCTTAAGGATGATTAAAAGTACATAAATCCTATATTAATTATTACTAAGGATTGGAATGTTTTACTTGGTCAAACTGTGTGGGTTAATGTAATCCACTTTTAATGGAGAATTAAGCTAATCTTAAACTGTCGCCCCATTAAATCTTCAAAAAGGAACAAGATATCATTCTCCCTTGTTCTTCCTCTTTGTTATCTGCTATGAGATGGTAGAACATTTCAATCCTTCTTACAATAGTTTCACAATAAAACTCTACTCCTCAGATTGGTTTCACTCTGTTTTGATTCAACCAAGCTGTGTCGATCATTCTTCGATATAAGGTATGTTTTATCATCATTACATTGGGGATCATCTTATTTTGTTCTCCTTTCCATATTAGCATGTAATATCCATGCTTATAATGGGGTTTAGTTGGGGCGGACCTACCGTGGCATCCTCGGGTGGACACAGTTGTCGCGTGAGGAGGATTGTGACCCGTTGTGTGGATAAAGAACATCAATAACTCTTCATGTTAGGGGATTCATTACTTCTCTAATTGTTTATGTGAAATCGTAGAGTTAGCATGATTTAGCCCTTTGAATCACAATGAAATTTACCTAATTAAATATTTGAACCAGATAAATAAATTTCTATCGCTCATATGTTACTGCCTCATGTTTTGAAAGATAGTGTGATTTCTATGCTTACTTTGCTTAACTGTTTGTTCTTGATGAAAATTGATAAAAATGTAAAGCTGGAATTAATTGATAATTAATTGGATAAAGATAAAGAGGCATTTAAATGAATCTGGTTTTTGATGTTGTTGTATTTGTTCTAATTTTTTATGTTAATCAAATTTTCATAGTAAGAATGTTAACTTTTTTGTGATAGCTTATTGAATAGGTTTCTTGGAATTGGAACCCAATAATTGAATATGCTAATTCAATAGGGATTAAAGAACTGGTTGGTTGATAAAAGATAACTCCTTGTAGGGTTCTTAGTTACCCTCTTGTTCGATAAGCCGAGTTCCTTGTGCTTTAGAGACATGAGTGATCATGTTGTATGAAGGTCGGATGCCTTGATAAAGGGCCAAGAGCCCATTTGATGTGATGTTTGATTTCCTGTTGCTTGTGTTGTGATGTTACCCTAGAGGGGTGATGTGATATGTGGAGGTAGGGAGGCCTTGTGGATGTGGCAGCGGAGGATTCCTAGAGTGGAGAGATGCATTGGTTTATGCATGTGGGTGTCGGGGAGTACACCAGGGATGATGGTATGGGATGGATGTGATGGCTGGATGTTTGGTGGTTTGATTGATTTTTTATCTGCTTTAATTTTCCCCACTGCTCAAGGAATTGGGTCTTTCTTACCCTCCTTCCAAAATAGGTGAAGACGCGCGGGGTATTCCATGTGCTTTCTTTGTTTATCCACTGGAGGGAGAATGGGTCTACGCTATTGCTATAGGCGGAAAAGACTCGACAGGTAGTATATCTACTCACCATGTTGAGCCCCCTTGTGTTTAGTAGCATAGGAAGCTTTTCTAGAGTGCCTGGAAATATGGTAAGGTAATTTTGTAATGAAAGTTTGATTAAATGGTGATAATCCACAGGGATAGAGATGCTGGAATTTAAAGGTGATGATGAATCTTAAAAGGAACAGTTGATTTTAAATGTGATGCCAAATCTATTTAATGTGGTTGTGTTCATGGTTAATTAATGTTTGATGAATTAATTGACATACAGTGGGATTGATAAAATGGGAATGATGTCATCTAATAATTCTCTTAAATGGTTGTGTGCTTATAGGATACCTAGTCTTAGAAGTGGAAGCCCGGAGTCCGAGAGACGTTAGCTGCAGTTATTTCTAAGACTAGGTTATTCCCATAGGGTGGTTGTGAGTTATATATTCTGTACATTTTGAGTTTCTATATGCTACTCCACCCTGACAGTAAGGTCAACTGAATCCCCGTGGATTCTGAGCCCTAGGGGGTGTTTTCCCCAACATTCTGATGGGAGGTTGAATGGCTGACTACCCCCTTTAGCCCCACTCTCTTCTCTTGGTAGATACTAGTGCCTTTGGAACAACCGTTAGTTTTACCCATATATGTGTGTAGAGGGCTGTAATGGATTGTGGTTATTTCACACACATATATTTTGGATACAGTATCTTATGGACTACTATAGGTGTAACGTGTATAGGTTGTGATGGCTTGAGGATCCTTACTCAGTGTATGGGTTGTGATGGTTTGAGGTACAATACCTGACATATGACACATGTTATGTGAGCTGTGGTGGCTCCCAGAAACAACTTGGTTACTTTTGGTTGTGAGGATGGTGTGGTGCTTAGCACCGGTGTCTGCGGGCAAGCCTTTGTGGTGCATGTGGTGCAGATTGTGGAGTTTAGCCTAGGTGTATATGGACAATCCCTTGGAGAGATATGCACAGGATATATGTTGTTAGGGAAAAGCGGCAATCCAGTGGGGATGTAGTAGTGGGGTACCCTGGATATTCTTTACTATATCCTATATTCCTATATGTGTTACTTAGGGAGAGTATCTATGTTGAGGTTGGGAACATAGTATACATGTTTAGGTGACGAGTTAGTTTCACTTGTTGTTCACTAGGCTTTGGCGTGCTTTCATTACATTTTCACGAGAGGATTTGGGGAGGATCCTACGGATTATACTATTATAATCACCCTACGTATATATAAACTATTTTTCAGGTCACTTGGAGTAGGTTGGAGATCAAGCTGGTTACTACTATCTTTTGGTTGCAGGAGCCGTTCGGGATTGTGGTCACTGCTGTTTTTCATTTCATTTGGGTACTTGTAGTTTTCCCCTTTCAGTTGTAGTACATTTTCATGGTATTTCATATATGTACTTAGGTTTCTTTTATATTTCAGTTCTAATTTTGAGTTGGTTGGTTTCTATCTTATCTCTCTCTTCTGCATGTGTTCTCTTAGAGGGTAATGCCTCCCATTTGTGTGTTATTATACCCTCAGTGCTAGTCGCCAACCCGGGGCCTACTGAAGGTGGGACTCAGGGGGTCATTATCTCCCTTCTCACATTTCCAGCCCATGAGGGGTACATTTTGTGGGGAGGGAGTCATGACAGTGTGGTATCAGAGGGAGGTTATGACGGATGGGAAGGAGTTTGGAGTTAGGCACAGGTGAGGTTTCATGGGTTGGTAGGGAAACAGTTTCATTCATGTTTAGCAAGTGAGGTAAAAACTAGAGACCGTCTAGGACATAGGCGTTTAGGGACCCCTGTGATCTATTTCACGGACCATTAATTTTACAATGTCTACTAAACAAGGTGGTACTTGTTGCATTGTAGAGACCTAGGAAAGTATTATGCATCATTCTTCTTTGTGCTTGTGGTTGAATGGGTTGACCATGGGATAGGTCAACCTAAAATGAATGAAAGAAAAAAATTAATTAATTAATGTTGAGTCTTCCATATTCCATGTTTAGGAGCTCTAAGTGTTTGTTATTTTGCTGGAATGGATCCAGGTTGATGTCCTCGTCAGGCTCGCATAGAAGATGTCCAGCAGGCTGTCCTAGCAGATCACCACTGGGTAGAGGTTGACGACGAAATCCCTTGTAGGAAGAAACTCTGAGGGTTTCAGTGCCAGAGTCTACAGAAGTACGAGAGCTCCATTTCAGATGAAGTCATGGAAGACTGGTTAGAGGAGGTCAAGATCGGCTTTAGTTTGATTTGTGCTTGGAAGGAACACTAGGTGTCCTTAGTTTTGACAATGCTTCCTAGAGCAGTAAGGCAGTGGGGACTCTTTTTCCTCAAGGATCGCGAGGAGTCAGCGATATCAGGGGAGGAGTTTCAAGACAGGTATAGATTCGAGTTTCATTAGTCGACTACGAACGTGTCTAGTCTCCAGGAGCTTCTTACCCTTTGATAGGGGAGCTCCAGTGTTCGAGAGTTTTGAATCAGTTTCAAGAACCATCTACGATATGATTCAGACCTGTTAACAGATGACGAGGCCAGGGCGAGGCATTTCAAGGAGGCTTTGCATCTAGAGATCCCGCGCTAGGTCACCCCATTTATGCTGAAGATGTATCTGGAGGTGTTGGCGAAGGAAGAGGTTTTTGAGAGGACATTGTCCTGGACCAGATCATCACGAGAGGGGTATCATCATGATTCCTCACGAAGCAAGGCTGTGGTCCGGGGTTCCCGGTTTTTAGGGAAAAAGTGTTTCCGTTCACCCGGGGGTATGTCCCAGCCCATCAAATCTCGTTTCTCTGGAGGCAGCAACTCTCAGGCCTATGCCAAGGGATCAGGTTCATGTTTTTTCTTGTGGTGGTCATGGTCATCAGCATCGGGAGTGACTGACTTTTCAGAGTATTCATCGTGCACCGGGCCATCCACTCTAGGTTCCTCCATTGAGGTAGTTCAATCCGAGGCAGCAGCAGGTTTCACCAGCTTTAGATCACTAGAGGGTAGATGGGGCAGGCAGAAGATATCCCCATGATGCTCCACATCCTCAGAGAGCAGAGCGCGGCCATGGTAGTGTTCTTCATCAGGGTCAGAGATGTCATGGAGGAGGCCGTGGTCAGCTTCATGCTCTATCGTTTCCAGCTCCGGGCGAGCCAGATGTCGTTCAAGATACCCTTTCCTTTTTTTATACCTTGGTGTATTCCTTGTTTGATTCAGGAGCGACGCACTCCTTCATATCACCTACCCTAGTCAATGCCTTGGGGCATGAGGTTGAGAGGCTTCCAGTGCTCTTGGTGTTGACTATGCCAGTTGGAGGTTAAGCTAACTTGTTTGATGTATGTAGAGACTATAAGGTATTGTTGGGGCAACACCTCTCTTGTGTAGATTTCCTGTTTTTACAAATACAACCATATGATTTCATCCTCGGCATGGATATGTTGTATTCGGTGCATGATATTGTGGATTGCTTCAGGAATATGGTCATCTTCATTTGTGAAAATGGAGAGAAAGTAGTGTTTTTGGGGAGCAAGATCATCGGATGGGTCATAGATGAGTTCCATCCTTATCATCCTTGATGGCTAGGTTGATGCAGACTTTTTTAGAGGTTCAGTAGTTGGCGTTTCCTAGGGTCGTGGAAGAGTACCCTGATGTCTTTCTAGAAAAGGTCGTTGCATTACCCCCTCGACAAGAGATCGATTTTGGGATCGAGCTACTTCCAGGAGCATCTCCTATCTCTATCTCTCCATATAGGATGGCCCCTTCTGAGTTATGAGAGCTACGTATATAGCTTGATGGTCTGTTATAGTGCGGTTTTGTTCGGCCAAGTGTGTCACCATGGGGTGCACCAGTCTTGTTCATGAAGAAGGATGACAGAGATTTTCGGTTTTGTGTCGATTATCGTCGCTTAAACAAAGTGAAAATAAAGAACCACTATACTCTTCTACGGTTTTATGATTTATTCGATCAACTGAAGGGTTAATGTTGGCTCTCAAAGATATACATGCGGTCAGGATATCATCAAATGCGTGTGAAGCATGAGGAAATCTCGAATATTTCATTCTATTGTCATCATGGGCATTATGAGTTCATTGTAATGTCGTTTGATCTAACAAATAGTTCAGCTGTGTTCAAGGGATTGATGAATGATGTGTTTCGTGAGTTCCTGGACAAGTTTGTGGTGGTTTTCATCAAAAAATTCCTTATGTACTTCACAACTGAAGTGGATCATGTAGATCATCTACATGTTGTTTTGGGAGTTCTTTGTAAACATCAGTTGTTTATGATGTTGTCAAAGTATGAGTTTTGGGCTCGAGAAGTCTATTTCCTAGGTCATTTTGTGTCCAAACTGGTAGTATTTGTGGATCCATCGAAGATAGAAGCAGTCGTGTCTTGGGAATCCCCCAAGACAGTGTCAGAGGTATGAAGTTTCCTTGGTCTTATAGGCTAATACAAGAGGTTCGTAGCAAATTTCTCCCAAGTTGTGACTCCTCTGGAAGCTTTGACCAGGAAGGATCAAGCATTCATATGGATTGATCAGTGTCAGGAAGCTTTCAAGTATCTAAAGGAGAAGTTAGTAAGTGCTCTGGTTCTTTGTCTTCCAGCTGAGGGAGTTTAGATTGATGTTTTCTATGACGCTTCACATCTGGGGTTAGGGTGTGTCCTCATACAGCAGAGGTCAGTTGTTTCTTATGGGTCTCGACATTTTCATCCCCATGAATGCAACTATTACACCCATGAACTTGTGTTGGCAGCCGTGGTGTTTTCTCTAAAGTTGTGGAGACATTACGTCATTGGTGAGCGCTTTGTGGGTTTCACCGATCATAAGAGATTGAGGTATGATTTCTCCCAACATGACATGAACATACGACAACGTCGGTGGATGGCGTTCTTGCAGTAATAGACTTAGAAATATCGTATACACCTAGAAAAGGGAATGTTGTAGCTGATGCGCTGAGCAGAAAGTCAAGTAATGATGTTGTGCTTGAATCAGGTGATTCTTGGAGAGAAATAGAGGAACTGTCAGCTTTGCATCTTGACATGGGAGAATTCGGGGGTAGATGTTGTCTTTTTCAGATGACGGTACAGTCATCCCTGATGTAGAAGGTGGAATAATCCTAGTTGGGGGATCTTGAGGTGGAGGTTTGGAGAGACAGAGTTGTTTGTGGTGAGGCCCCTGATGGTTGGTCAGAGGATGAACAACACCGAGTCGTGTATCATGGAAGGATTTATATTCCCTTGGTGATGCGTGATACGGTTCTTTGAGAGTTCCATAGTTCACCCTTAGCAGTACATCCTGGTGTGACAAAGATGTATTGATCCTTGAGGAGTTAGTTTAAGGTGTCCTGGGTTGAAACGTGCGATTGCGGAGTCTGTGTCTCGTTGTTTAGTTTTCCAAAAGGTGAAAGCCGAACACCGTGTTCAGGGTGGTCTTCTCCATCCGTTGGAGATTCGTCAGTGGAAGTGGGAGGACATCTCAATGGAAATTGTTACTATATTACCTCAAACTCTATGAGGTCATGATGCTATTTGGGTGGTAGTGGATAGTTTAACAAAATCGTCCAACTTCATAGTGATCAAGGAGTCGAGCTCAGTGGATGTTTTGTCGAGGAAGTATCTAGTGGAGGTGGTGAGACATCAAGGAGTCCCTAGGACGATCATTTCTGATCGAGATCCTCGTTTTACCTCCTGGGTGTGGAGGGGTCTCCAACATTCTTTCGGTTCTCAACTATGCCTTAGCACTGCTTTTCATCCTCAAACAGATGGTCAAATTGAGTGAACCTTCCAAACTCTCGAAGAAATGTTACGATCTTGTGTTTTTGATTTTTTAGGTTCACGGATGAGGCCCTTACCCTTGGTGGAATTCGATTACAATAATAGTTTTCACTCCACTATCGGTATGGCGCCGTTTGATGCCTTGTATGGCCGGCTTTTCCATTCTCCGTTGTGCTGGACTGGGTTCGGAGAGTCAGCAATTCTCGGACCGGAACTAGTGCAGAATACAATAGAGATGGTCCAAGTGATTCATGAGAGGATGAAGATAGCACAAGATTTTCAGAAATCATATGTTGATCAAAGGAGGAGACCCTTGTAGTTTAATGATGGGGATCATGTGTTTCTGAAAGTGACTCCCTGTCGTGGGCAGTAAAGGTTTGGTCATGGAAGTAAGCTTTCTCCCCGTTTTGTTTGGCCTTTCGAGGTGTTATCCCATGTTGGAGATATGGAGTATCGAGTATCACTTCCACCACATATGATTCAGGTAAATGATGTTTTCCATGTATCGCGGCTTCGTCGTTATCTTCATGATGACTCTCACGTTATCGATTGTGGAGAGATCAATATTGATGATGATGCAACCTTCAAGGAGTGACCTTTTTAGATCCAATACTATAAGGAGAAGGTGTTGTGGGGGCGTTCTATCCCCTTAGTTCGTGTCTTGTAGAGATATGGTGGCATCGAGGAGAGTACCTGGGAACATGTGTCATATATGTGTGTCCATTACCTAGAGCTGTTTTAAGATGTTGTGTTTTTTTCATTGATCCTTTATTTTATGTACCTTTGATTTGATGTTATGCATGAATTGTTTGGATATGGATTCTTGTCCACTTTCTCTCGAATGACGTGGTTTTATCCCAGCATTAGAACAACTCAGAGTGGTTTTCCCCTAAGAGGTATCTTACGGGATTGTTGTTTGGACGCCTCTTTTCCTTAAGTTGGTTTTAAATTCTTGAGTATGAGAATGTTTTGAGAGGTATCTGATGTAATGTCTCGGAACTCTCTGGTCCATAACATTGTGAAAATGTGGTGTTAGAGGTGTTCCGGGAGGTCAAGGTGACTTATCCCCAACACTTCTCCATTTTTTCAGTTTTGTGAACAGTGTTTTCAGTCTTATGAACAGTCGCGGTAGGTGTACAGTGTAGCACAGATTGGTAGCATAGATTGGTAGCACAAATTTGTAGCACATATCGGTAGCACAGATTGGTAGCACAGATCGGTAGCACAGATCGGTAGCACAGATCGGTAGCACAAATCGCTAGCACAGATCGGTAGCACCGATCGGTAGCACAGATCAGTAGAACAGATCGGTAGCACATATCGGTATCACAGATCGATAGGACAGATCGGTATCAGAGATCGGTAGCATTGATCGGTAGCACAGATCGCTAGGTGTACAGTAACGGTAGGTGAACAGTGTTTCCATATTCCTACAGTTTTTCCCCTTTTGACATTTCCTTTGATGTAAAATACATTTAAAGCCTTATTTTAAGGACTCTTAGGGCTGATTAAAAGGCCATAAATCCTATATTAATTATTACTAAGGCTTGGAATGTTTTACTTGGTCAAACTGCGTGGGTTAATGCGATCCTCTTTTAATGGATAATTAAGCGCATCTTAAACAGTTTCCCCTTTAAATCATCAAAAAGGAATGATATATCATTCTCCCTTGTTCTTCCTCTTTGTTCTCTACAATGACACGCTATAACATTTTGATCCTTCTTGCAAGAGTTTCACAATCAAACTCTATTCCTTGTATTGGTTCCGCTCTGTTTTTATTCAACCAAGTTGTGTCGATCATTCCTCGATATATGGTATGTTTTATCATCATTCCTTCAAGGATCATATTCTTTTGTTATCTTTTCCATATTAGCATGTAATATCCATGCTTCTAATGGGGTTTGGTTGGTGTGGACATACCGTGGAATCCTCAGGTGGATGCAGTCATCGCGAGAGGAGGATTGTGACCCGTTGTGTGGATAAAGAACGTCAAGAACTCTTAAAAATAGGGGATTCATTGCTTCCATAATTGTTTATGTGCAATCATAGAGTTAGCATGATTTATCCCTTTGGATCACAAAGAAATTTACCTAATTAAATATTTGAACTGGATAAATAAATTGTTATCGCTCGTATGTTCCTGCATCATGTTTTGCTAGATAGTGTGATACATATGCTTGCTTTTCTTAGATGTTTTTTATTGATGGAAATTGATAAAGAATGTAATGTAGGAATTAATTGATAATTAATTGGATAAAGATATAGAGGCATTTAAATAAATCTGGTTGTTTCCATTGTTGTAGTTGTTCTAATTTTTTATGTTAATCAAATTGGCATAGTAAGCTTGTTAAATCTTTTGTGATAGCTTACTGAATAGGTTTCCTGGAATTGGAACCTATGAATTGAATATATTAATTCAATAGGTATTAATGAAATGGTTGGTTGATAAAAGATAACGCATAGTAGGGTTCTTATTTACCCTCTTGTTCGAAAGGCTGAGTGCATTGTGCTTTAGAGCCATGAGTGCTCATTTTTTTATGAAGGTTGGATGCCTTGATAAAGGTCCCAGAGCGCATTTGATGTGATGTTTGATTTCCTATTACTTGTGTTGTGATGTGACCCTAGAGGGGTGTTGTGATATGTGTAGTCAGGGAGGCCTTGTGGTTGTGGTATCAGATGACTCCTAGAGTGGCGAGATACATCAGTTTATACATATGGGTGTTGGGGAGGACACAAGGGATGATGGTATGTGATGGATGTGATGGCTAGTTGTTTAGTGGTTTGATTGGTTATTTATCTACTTTACTTTTCCCCACTGCTCAAGGTAATTGGTCTTTCATACCCTCCTTCCAAAAGAGGTGAAGACGCACGGGGTATGCCATGTGCTTTTTGTGTTTAGCCTCTCGAGGGAGAATGGGTCTACGCTCTTGCTATAGGCGGCAAAGACTCGATGGGTAGAATATCTTCTCATCATTTTGTTACCCCTTGTGTTTAGTAGCATAGGATGCTTTTCTAGAATTCCTGGGAATATGGGAAGGTAATTCTGTAATTAATGATTTATTAAATGGTGATAATCTACGGGTATGGAGATGCTGGAATTTAAAGGTGATGTTGAATCTTAAAAGGAGAAGTTGATTTTGAATGTGATTCCCATTTAATTTAATGTGGTTGTGTTCATGGTTAATTAATGTTTCAAGAATTAATTAACATACAGTGGAATTGATAAAATGGGAATGATGTAATCTATTAAATACCTTAAATGGTTTTGTGATTATAGGATACCTAGTCTTAGAAGTGGCAGCTCGGAGTCCGAGAGACGTTAGCTGCAGTTGTTTCTAAGACTAGGTTATGTCGATAGTGTGGTTGTGAGTTATATATTATTTACTTTTTGTGTTTCTATACGCTAGTCCACCCTGTTGGAAAGGGGAACTGACACCCTAAGAGTTCTGAGCCTGGGGGGGTGTTTTCCCCAACATTCTGATTGAACGTTGAATGGATGACTAGCCCCTTTAGCCCCTCTCTCTTATCTTGGTAGATACTAGTTCCTTCGGCACAACGGTTAGTTTTCCCTATATATCTGTGTAGAGGGTTGTAATGGCTTGTGGTTATTTCACACACATATATTCTGGATGTAGTATCATATGGACTATTATAGGTGTAACGTGTATAGGATGTGATGGCTTGAGGATCCTTACTTGGCGTATGGCCAGTGATGGCTTGATGTAC
Organism: Viscum album; assembly: GCA_963277665.1. Lineage (NCBI taxonomy): Eukaryota > Viridiplantae > Streptophyta > Magnoliopsida > Santalales > Viscaceae > Viscum > Viscum album. The sequence continues at coordinate 1,846,081,522 of OY728158.1, read as the reverse complement.
AATACCTGACGTATGATACATGTTATGTGAGCTGTGGTGGCTCCCGAAACTACCTGGTTACTTTTGGTTTTGAGTATGGTGCGATTCTGAGCCCAGGTGTCTATGATCAAGTCTTTTTGGTGCACGTGGTGCAGATTGTGGAGCTTAGCCCAGGTGTATACATGAAAGCCCTTGGAGAGAGATGCACATGACGTATGTCCTTGGGGAAAAGCGGAAAACTAGTGGGGAAGTAGTAGTGGGGTACCCTTGATATTCATTACTATATGATATATTCTTGTATGTGTTACATGGTGAGAGTATCCATGGTGAGGTTGGGAGCATATTATACCTATTTAGGTGACGAGTTAGTTTCACTTGTTGTTCACTAGGCTTTAACATGCTTTCATTACTTTTGCATGAGAGGCCTCAGGGTGGATCATATTGAGTACACTTTTATACTCACCCTACGTATAAATAAACTATTTTTCTGGTCACTTGGAGATGGTTGGAGATCAAGCTGGTTACTACTAGCTTCTGGTTATAGGAGTTGTTCGGGCTTGTGGTCGCTGCTGTTTTTCATTTCATTTGTGTACTTTTAGTTTTCCTCATTCAGTTGTAGTACTTTTTCATGGCATTTCATATATGTAGTTGTGTTTCTTTTATATTTTAGTTCTGAGTTGGAGTTGGTTGGTGTCTATCTTATCTCTCTCTTACGCATGTGTTCTCTTAGAGGGTAATGCCTCACATTTGTGTGTTATTATACCCTTAGTGCTAGTCGCCAACCCGGGGCCTACTAGAGGCGGGACTCGGGGGTCATTATCTCCCTTCTCACATTGCCATCCCGGGAGTGGTACACTTAGTGGGGAGGGGGTCGTGAAATGAAACATGGTGATCCATATTTCTAGAAAACTCATGACATTATATCACCTCTTGTTAGTCATGATATCTTTAATTATTAGTACCATCATCCCACTCATTGATTTTTAATATAATTAATAAAGTGATTTTAAGAAAATATTACTTTTCTCCTACATCACTTAGAAATATGTGTTCATTCAAAACCCAGTTTTCAAAAAAAACTAAAAATATTCTAGTATTCACCTATGATCATTTAAAAACATTTGTACCCATGGCATTCCTTTTAAAAAAAAATTTTTATAAAAAATAATCTTCTTGACATTTTTCTATCGAGGAACGTTTTTAAACAATTAATGGTGCATAAGAAATATTCAGTATGTATGGATTTATTCCCCATATTGACCGCCCCAACATTGAATCATCATTTTCAAGTTTAATATATTTATTTTTAAGGAAATTTATTTTCCCCATTATTCTGTACATTTAATGTTTTTAAATTTATTTTCAAAGTAAAACTTTATTAAGAAATAATTTATAATTAAAAAGTGTTTTAACTTATTTTCAAAGAATCTGTTATATGATTTCAAAAATTTATTTTTACAGAAATTTATTTTAATTATTTTAAATATTATTTTATAAGTTATCAATTTATTTTAAAATAAAAATATTTTAAAAACGGATTTCAAGATTCCTTTATTTTATTTTAAAGAAATGCGTATCAAAAATGTTTTTAAACTTCTTTTAAATGTTTTTAAATAAAACAATTTTCAAAATCATTTAAATATTTCATATTATGTTTTAATATAATTTTTAGAGGAAATTTTTTCAAAATGTATTCATTATTTCATTATTATTTTTCAACATTTTTTATGGAAAATTACTTTAAAATGATTTCTGTTTAACAAATAAATTTTCACATCATAAAAGATAATTTACTCAATAATTTTTTAAATGTAATTTTAGAAACTTATATATAAATTTTTAAAAAAAATCCGTTTATTGAAAGCATTTTTGTAGAAAGTCTATTTTCCTTTATAAAATTTTCATGTGGTTTTTTAAAATAATTCTTAGTATTAGATGACATAATTTGTTATGGTATATGATATACTAGGGATATGATCCAAGAATACCATTCATATTATTTCATCAATGGTTTATATTTTGATGATATATTGTTTTAAAGAATCATTTCACTTTTCTACAGGTTATGATATGATGACATGTTTATGATACCCATTTCATTTCATGGGTTATTATATGATTTTGTATGATCATTTGGAAAATGTACATATAATTTTATTTTTAGATTTGTGGGACTTATATCTCCATATATTGCATAGGTTAATGATTTTTATCTCATGAGATAAACATGGTTGGAATGGGGATTGAACTTGTTTCAGTAAATGACTTTTTCCACTATAAAGGTATTTGGAGTAAACCATGACATTTAAGATGGTAATTTGAGTAAACCTTGAATGAAATTTGTTTTCATAAGTTAAAAAATATTAATAATATGACATTGGAATAAATCCCATTACTACTATGGAAATCCATTTATATTCTTATGCGTCTTTCACAATTCCCTGTCTTATTCCTTTGTTATGATTTCATGTCTTATGCGCATGGCTCTCTAATCAGTCATGTATTATGAACTAAAAATATTTATTCCATTATTATTTTATGATCATTTTTATGCTTGGTTTGATATTAAAGTTTCAAGATCACATTATCACACCCTGATGACCATGTGTGTGCTTACATATCTCTTTTGTTTACCCATACTGACCATCTAAACTCACCCCATTTTTTATGTCTCCATTCCTTGGGTTATGAAGATATGTAGGATGTATCATGTGCCTATGAAAGGTGATATTCATGAATATACTTGTAGGATATAATTTGGATCACCTATATACTAGTTTCTATGTTTCCTTGTTGGCAAATGTACGGGACAAATTTGTTATTTTGGTGTCACTTTGTGTAATGTATCAAGTAATCTGAAAAATGATGTAATGTTAAAGTATGAAATTTTATGGTTTCAATAGTTGGAATTAGGGTAATGTTTAGGTAAAATTGGAAAACTATGATCACAAAACCTTTTTGATAACCCTAAGAACATGTCTATAGAAAATACTACAAATAAGGAAAGTATTGGAAAATGTCATGGAATTTTTGTAAATGATAGAGTGAGTGATTTCATAGCAATATGTATCTCTCTTGATACTAAAATTGGCTTTTTCTCTTAAATAGATGTTCATAGAGGTAACATCCTTGAAAACACTATATTAATCTAGACATGATCGAGAACTGGTGCCCAACAATTGGGCTTGATGCACACCTGGTTGGACACTCACAGGTGATATGCTTTGAAAATTCAGAAACTCTTCATAAAGCATCCTGAAGAATTTAAATATAATTTTTCTTTAGATGAGCTAAGAGAATATTAATGTGTCATATATTAAAGAATTTATTCCAATTTAGACATCATATAAGTGGTTTTTTCTTGATTATGTAGTTTCCTTTTATCATTATTATTTCATACACCATGATTTTTTGTTTTAGTAAATGTTTTGATCCGGAAGGAATCACATCAATGTAGAGTCTAACGGGATGTTAAATGATAAATCTCATTAGAATATAAATCCTATTGGAGTTTGAATGAAAAATATCATTACTATTCTCTCTTAAAATTTTCAACCTATGAATTAATGTTGGACATCCAAATGTGAATGGTAGAGAACAACATTCTATTAAGTCTTTCTTATGGAAACATTTAACTTTGTTTAGTAGTTCAACTACTGAAAAAGTTTCTGAATATTGTATCAATTACATTTAAAATATATATTTCATTCTCCCATGTTTAAAAAAGGGAAAATCAATTTTGGTTATTTATCATCTAAAAGGAGAAGCGCACCAATATTGGACTATAATCTAGAATTTGAGGTAGAAAGATAAAATGTAATCCATGGATTGGGATGAGTTAAATAAATTACTTTTCATTAATTATGTTTCTCATATTTTACATGAAAATATATGGAAAAATTTCCATGAGTTACAGAAATGGGGTAATGAATATATATGAACCTACAAGGATAATTTCACAAGGCATGCGATGTACAATTCTTGAATTGACATCCATCCTGAAATTAAAGTAGATAGGTTATTCAATTTCATAAATCTAAGAATTAGAATGGAATTGGACATAATATACATTACTATCTATGAAGATACTGTTTGTTTTAAAATAAATATTTAAATAGTGGTTTGACTTACGTATTAATTTCACGGTTTTGAAAAACGAAAGGAAGATAGGGTTCAAAAGAAAAGCTAAAAATCACTAAGAGATAAATATTGTCTTTCCTTCAGGCACTTTGTGTGGAACAAACCATGGAGTAAATTTTCCTAATGGGTCTAATAAATTATTTAATTGTGTAAAGTATATTAACTAGTAATTTAATTGTATATGTGATGGTTAAAATAAGATAAATATTCAAGTGGAGAGAATGCTACACATAATTCACCCCACCCTCCAATTCAGTGCTACAAGTGTATAAAGAATGGGAATACTTTTAACCATGTCCCAAACCCAGGGGTTGGTAATGGAGATCATCATCAGTAATCTCTAAAACCGAGTAGAAAGTAAAAATCACATGGAATTATTATTTCGGTTGAGGTGCGCGATGATGACATACTGAAAGGTATATTTATCATGCAATCTATTACTACTAATCGCTTATTTGATTCTGTGTCTATCTGTTCCTTTATATCTAAATAAACTTATAAGCATATTAAGATTCCAACCAAATGATTAGTTTCAAATTAGTGGAACATGCCATTAATGGTATGATTATTGTATCTAAAGCCTATGATTCATCTCTATTTTACTTTTGTGGTAATGTGATTCCTGTTAATATCATCATTCTTCCATTGGCTCAATTTAATTATATCTTAGGCATGGATTTGATTTCTCTTCAAAGAATCCAACATCAATTGTTGATAAATGGAAGTTATGATTGATATTTTCAAATAACCAATAATCTTGTGTCAGTGTGAAAATATGTATGAAATTTTTATGGAGATTACATCTGGTGTATGGGTATCAATTCCAATCAGGAAGGGTTGTTTATCTCAAATGGTTGGGGGGAAATTGATATCAATGACATTCCTAGTTTTTTATACTTTGCGGATGTCATCCCTGAAGATTTTCCAAACATTGCAACAAGAAACGAATTTGAGTTCTTGATAGATCTCATAACTAGTTCCACATAAATTTCAAAGACACTCTTTAGAATGGCCCCAATTGAGATATAGGAATTGAAGAAACAACTCTAAAAAAACATTTATAATGGATTCATTCAGCCAAGTGTTTTACGTTGTAGTTCAAGTTACATTTTTTGAAAAAAGAGAGATGGATCTAGGAGACTCTAAATTTATTATCCGGAGTTGAAAAAGATCATGATCGAGAAAAAGTATCTGCTTCCTTGTACTGATGACTTGTTTGATCAACTACAAGGACCTCAATACGTTTCCAAGATTTTCCTTTATTCTGGATATCATCAATTTTGCATCAAGAGATTGGATGTACCCAATATAGAATTAAAAATAAGTTATGGAAACTATAAATATACAGTGATTCCTTTTGTTCATAGTAATTCCCATTCTATCATCATGGATTTGATTAATAAATTCGTTAGAGATTTCCTCGATCTATTTGTGGTAGTCTTTATAGATGATTTTATTATCTATTCGAATAATAAGGAAGACGATGAAGACCACAAGATAATTTTACTAAAGACGCAACGAAAGGATATGTTATATATAAAATATACAATGTTTTAATTTTCTATGAAAATTGCATCATTTTTCTGCAACATAATCTCAGGAAATGGTGTTATAGTAGATTCGTCAAGGATATAGGTTATTCGCTATTTTCTTATACCAATCATAGTGATTGAGATCCGTTGAATTCATGGTTTATTTGAATATTATTGATTATTTTGGGATAATTTATCCCAGATATCTAATTTTATGACTATGTTAACTCAAAATGGCTTTATGTTCCTCTTGATAAATGAATGTGAGGAAACATTCAAATTACTAAAGATAAGGTTACTCAGTGCACATGTGCATACATTACCCTATAGTGAAGAAGGATTTTTAATCTATATTAATTCATCAAAGAAGGTATAGTAATGTTTTATTATACTGAATAACATGTTAATAGCCTATTCGACATGATAGAAAATGATTTATGAGAAAAAATTACCCAACTCACGATTTGGAGTCAACTTTGGTAATTTTTCATTAAAGATATGGAGGAATTATCATTATAGATAAAAGTGTAATATATAAACTAATCATAAAACCCTGAAATATGTATTCACCAAGGATTTGAGAATGTTCTAGTGAAGATAGTTAGAGATGATAAAGTATTATGTCTTCTCAATAGATTACCATCCTGGTAAAGTGAACTAGGTGGCCAATTAATTGAGTCAAAAGGATCTTGTTAGCTTGTCCTTGATGATGATTACGAAATATCCAATATTTTTAGATTTACAAAGGATGAATATATAAATCATGAAAGATTGGGATCAATATTATCTTAATAAATTGAATGTTCAAAACTTTATATAAGTTAAGATTTATGAGGCAGATAAAGAAGATGTAGATTTAAAATAGAAGTCCAAAAATAATCCATAGTATAACATTGATCATAATGAAATGATAAGGTTTAATAAATGTATATATGCTCCATGAATATTGGATTTTAAGGAGATATTAAAAAAATCGCATAATTCATCATTCTCTATTCATCATTGAAGAATGATTATCTATATATATTTAAATTTATACTTCTGGTGGGATGAAATTAATAGGGATATCATATAGTTTTTATCTCGGTTCTTGTTATTCCAGCAAGTTATGGTTAACAAAATTTCTATAGTGATGTTTACTCCATTATCTATATTAGAATGGAAATAGAAGAACATCATTTTCTATTTTTTTCATTGGAATTACAAAAATATTTTAAGGGTTTAATGATATATGGGTGTCATTAAATTTCATTACTACACAAGCACGCTGCATTTTTATTAGAGAATACTTCTCTCTTTATCAGCTTTCCAGGATTTACATTATGTTATACGGTTTCATGGAGTACAAAAATCTATTTTATCATATTAGGATGGGAGGTTTAACTTATTATAATGGTGAATTATTTTTCAAGAACAGGATAGATAATTGTATTTCGGCACTACTATCCATTCTCATATAGATAGTCTGGAAGATCAATTCAAACCCTAGAAGATAAGTTGAGATCTTGTTATTTGGATTTCCAATGTGTCTAGGATCAACACCTTCCTCTAGTTGATTTTTCCTAAAACCATAGATTTCGATTAAAAATTCAGAGAGATCCTTATGAATCCCTATATTAGATGAAATGTATAGCTACATCATTTTGGGGTGATGTCTGAGAAAGAAATCTATAATGACCTGAGATAGCTGAAGGAATGGAAAAAAATGTTAGATCAATTTAGCATCATATCGAGGCAGCTCAAAGTCGGAAGAACCATTATGATGATAACCATAGGCATGATATATGTTTTGATGTTGGAGATAAGTAATTTCATATAATCTCTCCTTAGAATAATATTGTAGGACTTAGAAAGAAAGGGAAACTATGCACTAGGTATATCAATCCCATTAAATGTTTTGATCATATCAGGATAGCAGACTACAACTTGGAACAAAATTAAAATATCTCTAAATCCAATGATTTGTTCCATGTATCTCTCCTATGTAAGTAAATACCTGACCCTTCGCATGTAATAATCATAGATTTCATACTGCTTGAGTTGGATCATTCTTATGAGGAACAAACTATTGAAATTATAGATCATACATGGATAGTTCTACGAAACATGACCACTCATCTAGATAATTTTATGGGGATAAATCACTTGTTAAGGGATGCTACATGGGAACATTATGATATTATGAGGCACAATTTTCCTCATTCTTTTAGAATTATTATGTTTTAGTGTAAAATGCATTAGAATGAGGGTATTATATAACACCCCTATTTTTATGAATATTTGTTCTAATAAATTAATTTTCTTCTATGTTTTGCATTTCTTTCTATACTTGGTCAATATTTAATTATTTAATATACTAAATTTATCATATTCTACACAGAACAATGACTTATCTTATCTTACATAGAACACATAGTTTCTATGAAACAACATTTTTTATAATAAATATTTAAATCAGATAGTTAAAATATAGTTTTTCAACATAGTAATATGAATACTAATAAGTTATTATAAAATATACTTTCAATTTTTTTTATATTAATATATCATTTATATAATAAGACATAAATGTTTTAGAAAAGTCCTTATATGTTGGAAAATATTTTTTTCCTAAAAGAACTCTTTTTTTCATTTTATGAATAATAATAATAATAATTTATAAATTTTCTGAAATTAAATTTTTTAAAATAAAATTATTTGATTAATTCATAATGAAAAAATTATCATATGGTGAATTTTTTATATTTCCCTGGAAAAATTCATTTTTTTAATGAACAGTGAAAAATACTAGATTTTAATTCAAAATTGCTGTTTCATCAAAATTATTTATATTTTAAAATTAGGATATACTTTTGTTAAAAGGATTAATTAGACAAATTTTAAATAATTTTAATCAATTTATTTCATTATAACAAATTTATAATTGATCTTGGATATTAAAACATCCTAAACATTTAAAAAATCATAAAAAAGTCTTCTCTTTGACGCATCCACGAGATAATTTTTATATTAATTTATTCCACCTGTATGATTAGAATCTAAAAAAAATGGAATCTATATTTTTGATAAAAAAATTATAATTTATAATAATTTAATCTTATTATTTGACCAAAAATTAGAAAAAGTATTATAATTAATTACAATGCATAATATAGAAATTAGCATAACAAATTACTAAATATTTATCTTAAGGACCAAAATGACCTAGAATGTTGTAAAATTTTTAATTTATATTAATATTTCATCCCAATATTACATTTTAACATTATTTCAATATTAATTTAGAAACATTTCATAGGAAAAATGTGGCTTAAATTCCCTTTTGAAATATTTACTAAAATGTCACTCCACCACATTAAAAAAGGCACTCACCCCTCCCACATATTCACACATCCCAAGCCATTTGGATCCCAAAACATATACCTAAATAACCTTAGAAAATACTTACATTCATCTTATAATTCCCCCTTTTAGATGAAATCTATATAAAGAAATCCATTTGGTTCAAACCAAGAGGAGTTACTCAAATTAAGGTCACATTCATCCTTAAAATCATTTGTATCATATCCATTATCCATCCCATAATATATATTTATTTGATGATTATATTCTAACTATGGTATCCCAAATATACTTAATATTTTTATTCCATGGTTTAGACCATTTCTTACACACAATTCCATCTAGTGTGTAATGAAATTGTCATTCATGTATAAGGAGAACTACCAACTCACGAAATAATGTTTTTTCGTTTTTAACATTACCACCTCTCATGGATAGAAATTATTATGGAAAATTATATTTATATATTATATATATTATTTTTATTATGTATTTATAATTCTATAATTATTATATACAACATACCTTCATGCTTTCCATTTTAAGTAAATTAAATAAATGTATCTATTAATGTGTGGACTACCTCCGCCTCAAAGCGATGTGATTCGTTAACACATTAAACAGAATGTATTAAGTATTGTTTTACTGAACATATATGATATATAAGACATAAAAATTCTTATATAATTATTTTATAAATATATATATATATATATATATAAGTATTTCATTTAACTATTTCATTCAATATTATAATAAAAAGGAAATAACTTCATGCATATGAATAGCATACTGTCTCCATGAACATTGAATTCCATTTAATATTTCAATATTTTATAGATTATTATAAATTCATATTTAAGGAATTTTTATGATATTTATATCATTAATTACATTATTTAAAGAATTAAATCATCATCTAAGTAAGAGGATCAAGAATAACAAGTCAAAACTTGTACGAAAAAAAGGTAAGTGGATTTCTTTATAAATGGGTTATATGAAGTCAGAATAAAATAATATATCTTTTTAGATATAAGAATATTATTCATTAATATATTTTTAATAAACATATATTTAATATCAAATTGTTTTTTAAGATTATTACTAGAGTAAAGACATAAGGTAAGTGGATTTATTATCTCACATTCATTTCTTTGATATTTATGATTTATTCCCCACTCATTTATTTTTTTTGGGTGTGTACATCACCAGAATATACTCTATTATTGTTAAAATTGAATTTATGGGTATTTAAATGCCCATTTTATGATTTCCCATTCATGGGTTATATGTTTCAAAATTTACGAAATCAGTAAATTAGTTGTGTATCAATTTTCCTTCATTGAGACATATGTCATGATAATCACCTATATTCATATATGAGGTGTATACAATACTATTATACCTATTATATCATGAATATATTTCCTTTAATGATAAATTAAGCTTCATTTATTGTCATTTACTTATATTGGGAGTATGATACCAAGTGGTAATTGATTATTGAAATAATCTCATCATATACTAGGATTGTTTGTGATTATGGTGTCACTAATAAAAACCTATAGATCCATTATTCAAAAAAAATCAAAAAAATTCATATCTAATGTTTAGTAGTGATATGTTAATTTATTAGGAAAATTTTACCATAGATTGGTACTTAATATAATTAATAATATGATATTATGAAAATCTGACTTATATCCATACTCCTTCAAATATCTATTTTTTTCAAAATAATATTTTATAAAAAAAATCAAAAATATTATACTATAATCCTATGATATTTGAAATAACTATTTAGCCATTTATTTACTTTTAATCAAAATTAAATTCAAAAATGACCCATCTTTTCATTTTTTAATCAATTCATTTTACTAAACATTTTATGATGTAAAAGTAATATTCAGCATGTATAGATTTATCCACCATCATGACCATCTGTCCATTAATGATTTCATTTTAAGATTAATTTCATAAATTTTAAGGGAAATATTCCAACAATTCTATACATTCAATATTTTTAAAGTGATTTTCAAATAAAAAGGATATGTATAAATGTTTTCTAATTTATAAATTTTTTAAATGAATTTCAAAGCTTCCGATATATGTTTTCAGTAAGTTATATTCAATAACAAGTATTTAAATTATTTAAAATATTATTTTATAGTTTTTTAAATTATTTACAAATAAACTTGTTTTTCAAAATGTTTTCATGCTTCCTTTACATGTTTTAAAAGAAACGGTTTTCAAAAATGATTCCAACATTACATAATATGATTTCAAAGAATTGGTTTTCAAAAAAATTTCCAATACTCAATTATAATTTCTCATAAACAAATTAAAACATATTTCATGATTTATTTTTAATTTTTCAAATTATATTCAATGAAAATGGTTATAATAAATATTTTATAACTTACTTAATGAGTTTTTTAGGTGTTTTGAAATAAAAATGTTTCCAAAATGAAATATTTTTTAAAAATAACTTTTAAAGTAATAAAATATATTTTATTCAATAATTTTTAGTTGAATTTGATATGAGTTTTATGATAATATTAATTTTGAATTGGATTTATAAAATTTATTTTCGAAGAAATTCTATTTTCCTTAATAAATGTTTCAAGTGATTTTTCAGAATCACCCTCCCTATAAAATGAAATGAGTTATTATAGTCTATAATTTACTAGGGATATGATCTAAGAATAACATTATTGTTATTTTTTAAATTGTTTAATTTTTATTGAATGATGTTTAAGACACCCATTTAGCTTCCACAAGTTATATTATTTTTATAGACACTTATTTTCATTTGTTATGCTTCGATGATATGATAATAGAACCTATCTCGTTTCCACAAGTTATGATTTGATTACATTTTTATGATACCCATTTCATTTCATGGGTTATGATATACTTTTTTCTGATATTGTGGAAGATTTATGTATGATTTTATTTTGAGATGGGTGGGACCTATGTCTCCCACTAATGCATTGGGTGAATATTTATATCTTATTAGATAATCATGGATGTAATGGAAAATGAACTAAGTTTATTGAAGGAATTTTCATTTATGATGATATTGTGGGTTAACAATGAATACTAATATGGCCATGGGAGTGACCCATGTCTACCAAGATGGTGTGTGGATTGAACCCATTCTTCTATGATAGATTTGGAAGCAATGCCTTTACAATTATTGAAATCAATTTATATACTTATGTGTCAAAAACATTCTATGTATTATTTCTATGTTATTATTTTATGAATTTTGATCATGGTTCCATTATGATTCATGTCTTATAAACTACCAATATTTATTTCAAGATTCAGGTTTATAGTCGTTGTTAAGCATGGTATGATCTTTTAATGTAAAGATAATGTTCTCCAACCCTTATGATCTTGTTTAGGATTTCATATTCCATTTGTTTACCCTTATTGAGCATCTAAGCTCACCATATTTTTTATGTTTCCATTCCCCAATTTATGAATATATGTATTATTTATGATATGTTAATGAAGGATCATGAACATGAATAATCTAGGTGGAAATAATGTAGCTCACTTATGTACCTATATTTCATGTTTTGTTTTTTTAAAGGCACTAGAATGATATGGTCTCCAGTATTCTATTTGTGTAAAGTATTAAGTATTCCAAAAATATGATTTAATTTTAATATATTAACATAAAGGGTCTTTATATTTGTGTTATATTTTGTGGAGTTACCTCTTGATTTAAAATTTTACATTATTTTAACCTTTAACATTGTGACTAATTTTTTCCATGTTAACATTTGATTATAGACAAAAATAAAATTACCAATATTAAATAATTTCTATATTTTTATTCTAAATATAAAATTAATTTTAAATGATTCAATTTATAAATCTGATAAACAAATTCCATATAATAACACATAATATGATTGAAATTTTTTTAGTTAAGTGTTTTTTTAAATATAATGTGAATTTTGTCTTACGCTTTCCCAAGTAAAAATCATTAATTGAGTTTAATTTTTTTCATATATATATAATCAAAAAATCAATTTAAATTAATTTTCCAAAATGAATTAATTTATTTTAATAATAATAAAATTTATAATATAAACAAATGTTACAGATTTTGGCTTTTAAACATCAAATGATTTTTCTCCTACTTAATTTAAATTGACTATTCATTCCCATATTAATTAATCAGCACATTTTTATTAAACACATATCATTATATTTATTTTAAATTCAGATTTTAAAAACATTATAAATAATTTCAACATATATTTTATTAATAATTACTTTATTATATCATCCTAACTTCTACATATAAAAATTCTTCAAGACCTTCATGTGAGATATAATGGTATGATTGGAAATAGTGTCCAATATAAGTGATGTATTTGCTAGAATAGATATCAAAGTGATTACTATATCCTGGAACATATATCATAGATGATTTTATATAATCATTAATTTTTTAAGATTAACATGGGATTGTTCTAAGTACAAAACTTTATATTCAACTTATTTTTTAGTCAATTAAATATGAGCCTCGTAAGGATTTCTACTACTACTAAATTTCATTTCTTCTCCTTTATTCATAGATTTCATAGTGTGGTTTATTATATTCATCTGTAATATTTCAAAGGCTATGTTTTATGGATCATATTTAATACATATAATTTTTTCCCCATTAATATATCATAGTTTTCTTATTTTGGTGTTACGTGTGAATCTATCTATTCAAAAAATGACATATTTAAAGGATAAAACTTATTGAAATCACATGATGTTACATTCCATAAATGCTACCTCACATAATGATTTAGTCAAATCAATACTCGTCTATATCTATAAAATGTTCCAATAATGAGTTAGTAGCAATATTATGAGGTATTGAAGTCAAACCATGGAATTGTATCATGTTCATGTGAAACTCCATAAAGATGCACATAAATCATCCCATTGGTATAAACTATTGAACTTTCTATGTTTGTCCCTTCTTATTGAGGCAATCAACCAAAAAATTATTCTTTCCTAGGGTACACATCATCTCAAATTTGAACGTGTAAATGTAATCAAACTATAAACTCTATCATAGATACAAATAACCTATGTAAAAGTTATATCCCAAGATATTATGGTTTATATATAAAACATTTCTCTATCTAAAGAGATAATATACTTCGGTTCATGAACCATAACTTCTAAATTAAAATAATGGGTTGGTTGGTTACTCTCTTATAATATAAATTATTATGAACAATAGGGAACCTTTAAATCATCTTATTTGAAAAAAAATCTAGACTATTTACCAATCCATTACAATGAATGATATAAATCATTCCAAAATTCAGATATAACATTATAAACCTAAAATTGAGATTTCAATTTAGTGTCTGAATGGAAAATGTTACACACCCTCACCCCACTATAATTTCTCATTTTTTTTAGTTAGTTATATCATCAGTATTTCTAATTGGGAGAAATATCGATTGAATCATCAATAATACTATGAAAATTTATAATAGTTTTTAGTTTACTCGATAATATTAAAATATTACTACAATGGTATTTTTGAGACTAAGACTACACCAAAATATCATCTATGATAACCAGGACCAATGAGTCCCATAATGGGTGAAGAAACTAATTTAAGAGATCCATGAACATTTTGGGTTCATTAATCTGGCCAAACATTTACAAAAAATATTATATAGGTCGTAATTAGTCCTAAACATTAATCATGAAACATATCATGTAACACACAAAGATGAAAATAACACAATAATATACCAATACTACAAAACTATTAAACCATGTGCTAATAAAGGGTATTATTCATTAGTGGAAGTGTAAACCAGCCTTTACAGTATCATATTTATGCTTCTTGCGATATAAATATAATATTTATCACCCTTCATCATTCTTGGAGAATAATAATGGAGTATTAAATGGTGATACAATTTGATGATTAAAAATATTTACATCAAAGTCCTCAAGTTAGATTAAACTCTCTCTCAAATCATCTAATGTAATGTGATATAATGGGACCAATATGGGTTCGACACACTATATTATATCAATGTTAAAAAAATCACTCTTTTGGGTGGACATATTGAAAATCGTTAGTGAATAAATATCAATAATGATAAATAGTTGGTGGGATGATGGACTGAAATGTCCCTTTATCATCCATATGGTTCAAAAATTCTATTTGAGAAGTAATATCACTCAATTAGAAGGCTATGTCTTACATAACCATCCAATAAAACCCATTCACCAATAAAATATATTTTTCACATACTAGATAAGAAAAGTATAACCACCTACAATTTTAATTTATAAAATCCCCAAAAATTCATTCATTCTATGTAAATGAACACAACCAATATAGAAATATATTTTATAAGTACATCATATAAGTTCTCATAGCTAGTCACTTTCATTTCATATCGTATGAAATTTTTATCTTGGTCGAATGATTATCCCAAAGGTGCATATAAAAAACCAATATTTCTGAGAATCCAAAATCTAGCCCCAAATCAGTTATCTAGTGTGTTAAAATGGAGGAAATTGTAGCACTTGTGTCCAAATAGTCCCTAAATAAGGTAGGTTTTACTAGTGAATATACCATGTCCCATCCCTCTTGAAGACTGACTACAAAATTCAGTTATTATATACTACATATACTATAATAAAACCCTTATATAATACATCATCTTCATATCCTATATTATAATTGGTTATCACTCTTTAAATATCCTCATGACCATACCCCATAATATTTAGTCTATCTTAGGCCTCACCCATTTTTTTTATAAGACACACACTAATAGAAAATATTTTAATTTCCAAGACATGTTACAATTTGGAAATAGGAGGACCAAGTTTCATGGTCATTTCAAACAATGGAAATACGGTGGTTTTGTGGGGACATATTTCCATATATCTGAATACCACCGAAAAATTCCTCTATATTTTTCAATTTAAATGTATAATAATACTATTATTTTATATTTTATTATTTTTAATATATAATAAATAAATAATAATATAACTATTAGATACAATATTTTTATTTTCCTAGTAGTTAAATAATCACTTCAATTAAATAAGGTTAAATGTTCATAACTCAGTAAAAAATTATTTAACTAATTTCCGATGATTTCACACTATAGAAAAAAAAATTACATAATTATATTTTTATGAAAATTGTAATAAAAATATTTCATTAAAATATTAATATCACAATTCCTTAAGGTAGTGACAGACATAAATACCATGCTACCCAACTTAAAACATCCATCCCATGCCATTATGTGCTTCTACTCATCATCATTAGGATAACCTACCTACTATATTAACCATGCATCTCCGAAATTATATAGACACCCCCACAATGAACTCATATGTTTTTTTACTCTAAAGGTATTAAATGATTAAACTATCTAATCTAGTTCATTCACATCACCCATTCAAGGGTTATCACGTACACACATTGTTAATATCACTACCATCATTATAATCAAAGTGATAAAAATAAATAACATGGTTTTAGTTGTGTCTTATTAATTAATATACCACTATTATATTATTAAATAATTGAACAAATAAAT
Organism: Viscum album; assembly: GCA_963277665.1. NCBI lineage: Eukaryota > Viridiplantae > Streptophyta > Magnoliopsida > Santalales > Viscaceae > Viscum > Viscum album. The sequence continues at coordinate 1,846,064,916 of OY728158.1, read as the reverse complement.
TGTTATTAGAAATAAATTAACTTGAACCCTTTCCTAAAATAACCTTTTCAAAATTACAAAACATCCTTTAATTTTTTGTAAATATAAATGAAAATAATAATTTTAACTAAAATGACTCTAAATTAATAGTTTGTAACATCCGAGAATTTTTTCCTACACTAATCAAAAGAAATACACGGATCATGTTTTCCACTTTATATTCTAGAGGTTTTAAACTAGTGTTGATGGTTTAAAATCATTAATAAGACCCCATATCAAACACACAAAAATGAGAATATTCATAAAGGATGTTATCAAAGTAAATATAATGGGTCATAGGTAAAATACACACATATCAAAATGTATATCACCATATAATATCTAATGAAACCATTATATTCTATAGCATTCATACATAATTTTATTTATTAATTCATGGTCAGATAAAATTGATGGTACAAACTAAAAATAAAATATATAAGGAATTCACTATTAGAATAGTCCACCAACCACTTAAACTAAATTAGCTCAAGTACTAGTCAACATTCCCTTACATTCATCTCCGTATAAAATAATAAAATTTTCCTTCCAAATAAGTTTCACTAGTTTGTTTTCAATACAAAACGTAAAAAAGAAACAAAAAATACGCCCTTAATATATTATATAATACATGTTAGTGCGTATAAAATTTCAATTGAAAAGTAGAATCACTTAATATCAAACAATAAATATTATTTTTCATGTTTTTATTAAGATAAATTGATTCTAGACCAAACATACATTGACCACTCCTAATAAACCACTTAGTCGTAGCCCCATCATACACTAATAAACACTATGATAGAACAACATCTTCCATGAAAACAATTATTTCCACATACTTGAATCAAAATTATGGGAATATTTGTAACATATCCTATATATTATAAAAATTATAGGCCGTTGTGCCACCCTTTGGGAAACATATTTGATTAATTTTGGGCATAGTTTATCCTTTTTTAGTTTCTAAAGTATTTTATGAGTCTAGGCATTAAAATTAGTGTTTTATGTAAAATGGATAATAACAAATTTTGGTACATGGTTTATCTAACATTTTCATAACATTTTATAATTGATATACTGGTTCGAGTTGTAATTTTAATGGTTTTACAATTTCTATTCTAATTGTGAGAGCCACCATGATAAATATGAAGATGATTGGGTTAGGGTTGGAAGGGTATCTCATAGATTTCTCATGGTCTCTCAAACTGTGTGGATATCCTAAGGAAATCATGTGAGTATATTTTAATGAGATAGTGTGTACCATATAGTTAGTGAAAACATTTTATATCCAATTGGACAAACCATGTTCTCTAGTCATAACTTATTTAAAGTTGATATTGAATCGGATTCCTGGTATAATATTTTACTCTATTTTCCAGTTAATCCATCACTATCTTGAACCATCACCTCCATGATTCCTTAGAGGAATGCCCCATTTTTCAATGTTGATTCATGATCGATTCAGTAGTATCTCTTTAATTTATGTTTATATTTCCTATTGATTTCTCATATTTTCATTAGATCAATCCTATATCTATTTCAAACATGACCTGTTAAAATCCAATTGGGATTTAGTTGTTGTATCTAAAGGGTTTTATGGATAACTAGAGCTGTTATTTGTAGATATAGACTAGTGAAGAGTGGATATATCTGTTTATATATTAGAATTCAGAGATCTCAATGGTTTATCTTATAGATAAGTATGTATCTCTATCAAATGGATTATTTACCATGGAATACATGTATGATTTTATGAATTCAATTTATTTTGGAATATCATAATTATTGGTTTGATTTTGGGATACAATTAAATCCATGATTATTACTTGGTCATTGGTGACAGTTAAAATTTTTTTGAAGGTGTTTTATTTAAAAATTGGAATATGACTATTATGTGTTCATTGGAATACTACATAGACAATTCCCAAAATGGACTTGGATTATACTTCACATAGTCATATAATTTTCACTTAGGGAATACCTTGGGATAATTTTTTTGTATGTACCGATGATTCGCTATACTATCAAGAGTTCATTGGATGTCCTAGTGTCATTGAACAACTTTTACAGTTAAATTTTCCAATATTATTACAGATTAAGTGGATGTTATTTTTTTTACATTAACATATTTTTTTAAATGCATGTATTTCTTGATTATTTCCATTTATTTAATCAAAAATATTTACTTTCGAGTTATTAAGTCTTGAGATATGGATTTTTCAAAAATTAAAAACCCATTTTTTGTTTTATAAAAATTTGTATTCATATGTAATGCATTGAGAAACTGAATTTTTTAAACAAGAAGTACCAGTTTTATTGTTATTTTTTTATAGATTGGTGGTATTATGGGAAGAAGGCTTTTTGTCCAGTTCACTTATGTTCCTAACCTCATGATTGAATCGAAGGTCATCTAATTTTCGTCATGTGGAACCATGATTTTTTGGTTATTTAAATGAAATGAATTTTGGGTTAATTGACATGATACATGAATCTTCATTAATTGGTTTCTAATGTTATCATAATACATTTAATAAAAAAATTCCATAAATTTTTTATGTATAAGATATTTATTATAGAATCATTGGGTTTGTATTTTTATTCATAGTATTATTCCTTCATTGGTCATGTGTTTTCTTTTTTGAATAATAGATAATTCCCTGTAATCAATATCTTATAAATTATATAGTGGAATCAGTGAGGTATGTTCCATAGAAAACCCATACTGTTTACCCATTATTGGTAGAAAATGTTACCTAAGTAATCTTGACTTTGGGATAGGTTGGGGATGGAAACCAAGAACGGATTATGGACTTTTCTTTATATTTTACCAAGAAGAATCCATCTATATTTCATGGTGTAAAAGGACCTCATCAACATAAAGAGTGTATTAAATATATTAATTTAATTTTCCAATTTCTAAAGACTCTATATGACACAACAGTGGGTTTTCAATATTTTGTTTCATATAATGGGGAGTAAATGGTGAGACTTCATCCTAAAGGTTCTGTCGTTTTAGTATCTGACATGGACCACATTTATGAAGGGATTTAGTCAATAGTCCAATTAGGAAATTTTATGAGTTCCAAATATTTATGATTTTGTGACCATGGATAAAATGGAAAAACCTTTTATAGATTATTCAAATCATTTCACTGATTTAGTTCACTTATCATCGAGCTTGTTTGAAATAACTACCATAATAATCAGTTTCTTGAGATACATTTGACCGATTATATTCAGTTTATATTTACTCTCTTCTGCCTATTGAAATTTACTTAGGTGTAAAATAAATTAGGTTTGGAAGAAGTAGAAATAGATGGAAATATTGGACTCAGTGGAGTGTCAAAATCCACAAGGGGAAGTCAGGGTAAGTATTATAGCTAAAATAGGAAGCGAGGAGAGCCATGTTAATATAGTGGAAGTGGAAAAAAAGAAAATTCAGGTAATATCAGATTCATATGATCCTATTATGGGATATATGTTTAGGCATATCCTAATCATATAATAATTCCCAAATAGTGACACATTTTCTGACAGTCTGGTCATCTCCAATGCTTTTGTAGAAAGTCACCCTAATGAAGAAGACCTACATCTATAGTAATAAAAGACTACCATTTATAGTCTGATGTAGAACAAGAATGTGGATCTCACACCTATGTGAAATTGGATACATAGGTTATTATGGAAGATAAATTATGGGATGATTCTAGTCACCATTATGCAATATATTATGATCCTGATGAATATACAGGATATCCAACTAATTTGAGTGGTATAAGCTGAGAGTGTTAAGAATGTTGAGTTTGATTTCTAACATTGAAGCCATGAGAAATTTCATGGTTTTTGAAATTGATATATTTAGTATTATTTTTGGAATGGATTTTATGATCACTTTTAAATACTAAATCAACTATTAACTTCATCATGTCCAGATTCTACATTCTGATGGAGTCCCTTCTTTCTTTCATGGTGAATGGGATCTAACATCTAGTAGAGTGGAGCCTATTATTCGTCATGTAGGAATGATTTCATGAATTTTATTGGATATTATTCATGAGTTTTGTGAAAACGTTTTATGGTCTATACTTCCTATAGTGGTAAATAATTACCCTAAATGATTTCCTCATGTTTTTTATCGTTACCACCCCATAGTGAGAACATGTTATCTGTTAAAAAGTTCCACGGGTCAAGACCTATTTCTATTAAATCATATTATATACCACCATCTAGGTTTTAGTACCATCAAGTATATCTTGATGATCTTGAGGCTATGGGATTTTTATTATCCTAGCATGTCACATTGGGATTCAATAATTTTCATTTTTTTGAAGATAGGAAAAAGCCTCATAATTTATTTTAATGACTGAAATAGTAATAAAGCAAATATTGAGAACAAATAATCCATACCTAGGATTTATGATCTATTTTTTAACTCATAGGGTCTTAATGGTTTTCTAATATCAACCAATAATCAGGGGACCATTAGTTAAGATCCTATGAAGAAGATACACATAATACAAACATTAGGAGTTAGTATGGCCAGTTTTAGTATCTTTTTATGCCATTAATTTTTACTAATTATCATATAGTATTTATTGAATTAATGAACCATATCTTTCATCAGTTATTTGAATTGTTCAAAGTTATCTTTTAGGATGATATATTTGTGTGTTCTTTGTTAGAGGAGGAACTTAGTAATCATTAAGATATAATTATTAAAATCTTGAAAGAACATCATATATATGATAACATATATAAATTATAAGTGAAGACCAGAGAATTTAATTTTCTAGGGTACATGATATATGATAAGTGTATGTAAGTGGAGCCTTAGAAAATATAGTTAGTTTTGTTTTTGGAAAAATCTAGAAATGTGTTTGTGAACCGAATCTTCTTGGGTTTAGGAGGAAATTAAAAATATTTTTTCATGAATTCTATAATATTACATTTCATATGATTGATTTTACCCACAAAGGTATTTTGGATGTTTGGAATGATAAATGTAAAGGATAATTTCAGAAACTAGATATTATTTTTACATTATATTCATCTATAATTATACTTAAGATGAGGCTGATCAATGATATTTATTATGATGATGCCAGTGTGTGGATGTGGTGTGTGTTAATATAGGTAAAGAAACGAGTGGTATATGTTTACTCTATATTACACCCTCATTAGAATAATTGTTATAAAAATGAACTTCATTTGGAATCCATGATGCAAGATCTCAAGAAATGGTTCCATTATCTCATCAGTGAGTATTTTTCTATATATTCAAATCATAAGAGCCTAAAGTAAATTGTTACCCTTAGATACATGAACTTTTGATAGATCAAATGGGATGAATTTCATTATAATTTTTGAATATCATATTTAATATACACCTATAAAATAGAATATTTTCATTGAGACATTTAGTAGGAAGTTTCTGACTCAAGCATTGAAGGATTTAGTGGAGGAGAGGTCTTTATGGAGTCTCTTTTTTAAGATGATCCAAGAAGTTGAAGAGGGAGACTGGTAGGTGTTTTTGTATGTTTTAAAATATGAATCATAATTTTATTATCATATTCATCTTTTTCATGTAATATACATTAGTTTTCATCATTTCAATGAAATACATTATGTTGGGGAAACCACGAGGGAATGGTCCTTTTATTCTAATGATGATTCTCTTCTTTGAGGAAAATTGGGCATTTTGATAGCATTCAGGATGAGGTGATAGATTTAAAAAAAATTATGATTCCATACTTGATAAAATATTAAGGTAGATCACTGGATATATTCCACTTTTCCTTAATATATACAAATTTCAAATTGAAGACTACTTCAAACACCTAGTTGAAAAGATTTGATTTGGGTTATCATCGACCAACTCATTAAATCAGATCATATCCATTATATCAATGAGTCGATGAATGTATAGTATATTAGGTTCCTGTATATATAAGATATAATAAAGATACATGGAGTTAATTCTAAGGTTGTTATGATAGATTTTTAGTTTTTTACATCCATTTGATGAAGGGGTATACTAAAGGAAATGGGTTCCCAATAGAATTTAAGTACAAAATATCATCCCCAAAAAGATATTCACACTAAGTGAACCATCCATACTCTAGAGGATATTATTGTGTGTGTCTAGATTACTTCATAGGTTCATCGGATAAGTATCTACTCTAGATAAATGCTTTTCCTAAAAAAAAGTTATCATTATTTGATTAGAATGAAACACATTAAAGCCTTGTATGGGCGCCCATATAGATCAGCATTGTATTGGTGGGATCTTAGTCTAAGGTCACTCATGGGAAGGAGTCTAGTTCAGGAGATGATGAATATGGTTTGGTAGATCAGAAAGAGATTAGAATCAAATAATAGTCTCTAGAAATATTAAATTTATCCCCACTATTGACCATTTGAATTTAAAGTAGGTATTTTATTTTATTTTCCCCCCATCTAGTGTATCATCTCATGGGAATGTAGGGTAAGTTGGATACACAATATATTGATCCATTATAGGTCATTGGACGATATGGAAAGGTTGGGTATCATTTTTAATTATGTTCTTTTTTATATGGATTCTTGATGTGTTGTTTTTTCCCAACTAAGGATGTATCAAATAGACCCTTCTCAAGTGATTTAATGGGAGGATATCAAAATTGAACCAGATACCAAAGTGGTTAAACAACCAGTTTTGATTAAGAATAATTTGGTTTTTGTGATTCATGATAGAATGACACATTTGATTCATGCTATTTGAGAAAATTTATGGGATAGGATTGAGACATAAGATCAGTAAGAATTTATGAGGTAATAGTTGTATTATCTATTGAAAAGTATATAATATAGAGTTATTTTGGTGGGAAAAAATTTTCAAGGTGCAGGGTATTGTGAAACCCTTCGGCTCACAAATTATAGTAATGTTTATGTGTTTTTATATGTTTTGATGTTCTATAATCTTTTAGGATACATGGGTTGAAAAGTTGGGGTTTTGGGGGAAAAGTTATAGGAATATTATTTCGGGTCATGGTTTTGTCTAACTAGAATTTTACCATTTGATTTGTCTCCATTGGTTCTAGTTATGATTTTCATTGTTTTATCCTAGTTTTGCTAACCATGCGAGTCTCCATGAAAACTATATAGATGTTTAGGTTTGGGTTTATTGGATATCGTATGGATTACGCATGGGTTTCCAAACCATGCGACTATCCCTAGAAAAATTGCCACTTAGACTTCAAGGTATATTGTCGACCACCTAGATAGCACATATTTGGTCTAACCATGTATTCTAATGATGTTCTAGAGTGTGAAAATATTAAAATTAGAATGTATCCTAATTCACATTGTCATTTTTAATGGAAAACAATTTTAATACCTTATTAGAATGAACATAACCCTTCATGATTCCCTAGAGGACTCTCTACTTGGTCTTTTAGTGATCCTTGATCTATTTGGGGGGATCACTTCAAGGTATGATTCGGTATACTCGTGGTTTATACTCTTTCATCTATATCAATACTCAATCTCTTTTTCGCTTTATTCATTGGAACCCAATTGGGATCTGATTGTGGGACCTAGAATTTTTTTTATGAGGAATTTATTTTTTTATTTATAGATATAGACCTCTAGGGGATGGATCTCTTCATTTCTAATCACCGAATTTAATGTTTTTGATATTTCTTCTATTAGAAAAGTGGGGGTCTCTATACAATAGATTGTTTCTCAGGGAATACGTTAATATTCTTGTGAAATCCATTGATATTGGCATATAAAATGAATGGTTATATTTTTTTAATGATAAATGAAACTCCATCACCATTACTTATTTTCAATGGTGGTGGTAAATGTTTTCAATCAGTTTATTTAAAAAAAATTATGAAATTTATGTGTTAAATTAAATTCCACGATTCTTTTTTTAAAATAATTGAGCTTGATTCTCCTGAAATTAATTGTTTATAGTTTCACTTGGGAAGATCTTCCGATATATGGTTCATAGGTTCCTATGATTGACTATTCCTTATAGTTTTATTTGGATGTCATAGTATATTTTGGTATTTCTTTGAAACATGTGTTCTCATTGAAGAATCATTTCCTCCAGGTGGTTTCCATTTGATTTATTCATTGAACCAGAAATATCCAACATTTGTTTTTTCCAAAAGAGACCTACATTCCAAAGGTAGGTGATCATTATGTTTGATACATAGGATACCTAAGAACATTCATTGGTCGAGAGGAAGGGAGTTTGGTCTATCATACCCTTTGGGGGGGAATTATTGTCATCTCCAGGACTCTCATTATAAATTTAATATATTTTCATGAATCCTTTTTAATTCACCAAGTATAACCTAATTTTACCATGGAATTTTCAATCACTTATTAACATGTGTGATATTTATAATCATCTATTTGTATTCATTGTTCTTCATTAATGGATATATCCATATATATTCGAGTTTCTCTTACAATGGTATCTTCTCGTATACTTTTTATAGATTCTTTTAATCAACATTACCATGATACTGGTTTTTATGCCACTCAGTGGGGAACTAAGTAATTTATTATCATCTAGGGAGATGTAAGTTTGTTTTGAAATTGGGATCACACATATAAAATATGATACCTATATATCTTTTTAATTGAATTATAACCCTCATAGTTTGGTGCCACTTAATGCGAAACATCAAACCTTTTAAGGTCTTGTGATATGGACCTATTCATAAAGTTTATTAACATGTGGTAAGGAAATATAAGAGAAAGGTGCTCAGTTAATGTTTGGTGTGGGAATTGTGCCGAAGCATACCAAGGAACATGGAAAGGATATGGGATTCCAAGAAAGATTAGACACAATTGGGAACATGTCCTAGGAAGAACATGGTCGATTTTAAGTGTTGGGTTTGAACCTCATGGATTTTTCCAACATATCCCATGTGGAAGGGAATTAAAGACCACATAGTTTGATGGCTCTCATAAGAGAGTATAGTCATTTGAGAGAAATGATTTTGGGCTTACTTCCTGAAAAAGGATACCTTGGTGATTTCGGGATTTAATTTGGGGATTATTTTTTAGGGAGTTTCCCATATTAAGGGAATTAGTGTTGGATTTATGATGAGGATATCCAATGATCTTGATCCATGATGGAGACTTCCTACATATCATAATTATAGTGGGAATTTGGGTTCTTGTAGTTTATTCATTTTTTGGGATTATGCAAGAGAGTTTCCCATTTTAGAGGACTGGATTAGGAAAACCCTTTTGAAAGGGCACCCATTTGAGATCAGGCATTCATGTAAGTATTTTATGTATCCTAGTTTGATTAGGAATCATAGTTCTCATAGTTCATGTTAGGATTGTAAAAACATTGTGATCATGACAAATCTTTATGCACACGTGAGTCATGCTCATTGTGGGAAACAAGAGTAAGTAAAAAATTCTATAATTGAACCAACACTTTTCCTCCTCCGCAGGTGGAAGAGGGTGAACGTATGGCGGTGATATTTGATGAGGGTGACGCGACCAGGGGAGAGGGAGGGGAGATGAGTCTTCCCTATATTCACTATACATTGGACAAGGGTATAATGTAAGAATGGAGTGAAGGTGAAATAATTAGAGAGGATTAAGACTGAAACATCGTACTCGAATTGTTTGGGTCTTACACCAGGATAGCTTCCCTAAAATTGTTCCTAGTAGGGTAGGGTGACTTCTCCATTATTTAAAAGAAAACATAGGTGTGAATTGTACCATACCTACTAGAGACCCAATGTTTCAGGTCATAGAGACAAGAACGGGATGTCAGAACCCAAACCCGAGTCCTCTAAACTGAGAACATCCCGAAACAGTTCCTGGGAAAAAGGTCTACAATCCCACAGACACTCCATGAATACTAACCCCATTGTGAAACAAATGTGGGAAGACACTTACTGTGGATATAAAAACCCAAATAGGAGAAACACTAATATGAATTTTCCAAAGTTTTGATAAGTTAGGCGGTTAATGAAGAAGGTCTCACTAGAATCCCATTCAGACAAGTTAGACAATGGATAATAATCCTTGTCATGAATGTCTTTGAAGTGGGCTTAATATCTTGTAGACTAAAGAGAGTATGTGATTCAAATAAGGGATCCCAATTAGGGACTAGCACACAAGTATGGGCTCCCACTTATGCCTAGGTGACCTGATGTCCACTTGAGTGAAAAACAGCTTGGATGTTAGTAATTGCAAGAGACCTAAATGAATCCTTCAATATTATTCCCAATTATTCCCAGAAGTGAGGCACTCAAGTTCCTATGAGAGGAATAGGTGGTGTGTGAGTGTTTCTGATTTAGGGAGGTTGGTCGCTTTAGGCATGAAAGTGTTATGGGTTTCAAAAACTAAAATTTGTTATGTCCAATGATCCTCCTTCAATTATTTATCATTTTTTGTTAAATAACTTCCTTGAATGTTTTTGAAGAATTGGGTGAAACACTAGGGTGATCGGAGCATCAATTAAGATTTCGGGAAATTCATCCATACAAATGAAGGGCCCAGAGGTCTATTTATAGGAAGAAATAAGACCCTAGACGAAAGGATATTGGGTGACCAAATGACATGTGTGTCAAATTTTGGCATGCAAGGACTTTGTGCACCGACGATGTTTTTTCTAGACTAAGGAGAACCAATGTCCATGCCTATGTAAACCCTGATTTTATTCATGTTTTTTCTTCTAGTTTTTTCTAAGATATTTCTTTTTTTCATTTATTAGACTCTATGAATGAATAGATTGTCAAAGACATCTCCCCCTTAGAATTAAATACATAATTAATAAAGGATTATATACTAAGGTAAAGTAGTGAATATGAAAAAAAAGAAGGTACTGTGGCGCACAAGTTGTAGCGTGTAATGTAAATGCACGTAAAATTTGGTAGCATGTAGGATTCTAGTGTGCAACATGTCTTTCATCACTTATATATATATGAATCACTTCTTTAAAAACTCTCCCAACTTTTTGAAATCCATCTTTTGGCGTAGATTTTATTTTCCCTTGGACGCTCTTCTTCAGTCGTGCATCTGCTGTATGTTATTTATTTTCATGCAAAAACTGGGATTCCACAGTTATGCGCTAGTTTTATACATGCACGCAATGTTTTAGACTTGAGTTCCTTAATTACATTATTGAATTTTCTCAATTATATTGTCAAAATATAAAAAATTAACTTACCTTAAAGATGATTTTTGATCTCTTTTGCAGGTTCAATGGTTCCCAAAATAATTCGAACTACTAATGAATTTTCCAGTAAGAGGATTGATGACACGCTGAACATTGTCAGGGATGAAGACATTGAAATTTGCGACATGACACTCCCAGAATTGGAAAAACGACTAATGAAATATAATTTCAATTTTCCCCAAAGCAATTATTTTTCTTTGTATTATTATGGACATCTGCATGATGTCAAAATTGTAGAACCGAAGAACTATATTCTACATTCCTTGTTTCATGAATATACCATCTTATCATCTGCCAATGATTCTATTGGGATCACATATGATAATTATGGGATAGAATAAAAGGCTCATATCATGCATCACAGCCCATGTTCTCCCTATATGAAATCACACACACCTGAGCTGTAGACGCACTATTATTCATCCATCATACGATATTCTCAGACAGATCAATCCAAAGGCTGGAAGAAAAGTTGGTATTTCTACCCAAAAGGTGATATACAGCATGCATGTATGTGGGCGTATTGGTTGTGCAAGTCATACATGGAATTTACATTTGAAAAAAAAGGTGTTGGAATTTATGAGGTTTTACGGGTTGGGATAAACATTGTGTATAAGAATGATGATTTTATGTCAGATTTACAAAGTTGATGGAGTCCAGAATCAATATTATTCCTCATGAAACATGGATATGTATGCATCAGTTTATGGGATGTCTAAAAGATCTATGGATCTCCAATCATTGGATATATAGGCGGTGAGTTTATTCCCCCAAAGGTGACATGGAATGACTCAAATAAGACACCAACCTTTGTTCGGGAGTTGATAAAAATATTCTATAAAATCAGGAATGAAACCACTATGAATTCACACACAAGAAGGGATATTCATCCATAAGAGCGGGTGGAAATTTTCATGGTAAAGAAGAAGCAAAAAAGATAGAAACTTCACTCGTTCCACAAGTTTCCCAAAGGCAGAGAATAGAGATACACAAGGCACTCTTCTTCTAGCATTAGAGAAATAAGATTTTGACAATTGGGGAAGTGAAGTCAATTCCAAAATTCATGTAAAGACACATCAGGTAGGTTTCCGGGATATGTGTCTTAGTGTGTATTTATTATTATTCTATGATTATAAAGGTGGTATGAGGCCATGGATGTTGTTTATCTTATCCAAGACGGCTGAGAGAAGGATGGTAGGGATTTTCACTCTTGTATTGGAAAATATTCATAAAAGATTACGTCATATTTACATAAAGATGTATTGTAATGACCCAAAATTTTGAATAAATCTTGTTTCCTAATTTTGTGTGTTATTTTTTTTATACTCAACAAAAATTTTTCATTTGATAACATGAGTATAATTAAAATGAAACTGTTGGGTTTTGACTCTTATACGACCATTGGTCAATATGACTGCTGGAAACTAAACATTTTTATTATTGTGTCTAAATACAAGTGATATTGGTTAATTTATATAGAAAGATGATTTGATGGCCTCACCCAGTAGTCTTGGACCAATCGAAGCCCATTTAACAGAACATGGGATAGAGGTAGCACCACTGGGCTTTGCTCTAGACCAAACCCAAGCCGAACTTCATCGTGTAAAGCTAGAAAGGAATTGCCTTCGCGAGAAGTTCAAACTGATAGAAATTACTACTCGTGCGATGTTGGCCGAGCCTCCCTTGGATTTTCTACCCTTAGAACAACTTACACTTAGGTTCTATGCTGGTGTGATAAGGGGATATGTAAGGAGACCGTAATTTCCTTGTGTAATCATTTGTTTTAAATAAAAATTTTTATTTCTTTTTATGATGAAGTTTATGAATTTTCAAATGTCCGGATAAATATAGTATGCATATTTTTGGTGAATTTTAGAGAAAGGATATTTTAAAAAATATTTATGTAAACATTAAATAATGAAAAATGTGTAATGATTTTCAAAAAATAGTCTTCTAAAATAATGTTCAGTACGAAATTTAGAGTCCAATAAGATCAACGTAATTTTTTATGAATAGTAAATTATGAATAGTGATTTTATGCTTAGGATTAGTAATGTGACCAAATGGATTAGTAATCTCACTTAAAGAAAGTATTAATATAATATAGGCACCTTGATTAAGTAATGTGATTAAATAAAATGGTTAAATAACGATTTCATAAATTAATATACAAGTATTCATTTTTTCGGGTGAATATTGTTTTTAATTAAAAATTAAATTAAAAATATTTAGAAAATTATTTATATAAAATGGATTTCATTTTTGAACTCGGAGCATCGATATTATGTTAAGGTAATTTTTGTGGATTTTTCTGAAAAAAATTAATTTTTGGTGAATAGTGTATTTAATTAAAAATTAAATTAAAAATATTTAGAAAATTATTTTTAAAAAATGGAGTTCATTTTTGAAATCAGACCATTGATATTTGGTAAAGCTGAAATTTTTGGGATTTTTCTGAGAAAAATGAATTTTCAGTGAATAGTAAAAAATGCAGTTTTAGGGTTTCAGTATGTTTAATAAAATCATAACTGTGTCATGATGATGTCATGAGATATTTTAAGGGTTGGAAGACAAAAGATGATGAATTATTGTATTGGGTCCCCACGTGGCCTAACTCCATGGGAAATACCATGGGAGTGCCCATGGTTTTGAGAAACCCACTTCTGAGGTGTCCCTTGTTCCTTAATGCCTTGTCCCCTCACTTTCCCTATAGATACCCACCATTTCCTCCATTAGTTTTCACTCCCAACTATCCCCCAACGACGTTCTGGTCTCATTACCTCTTAAGGAGTCCTCTCAAGGTGCCCCCAAGCCCTCAAGGTCCCAACCTTTGAATATTAAGAGATACGTTTTAAGGTAAGGGATCTGACCTCTCTCTTTCTTTTCAAGTAATCTCTTTTATGTCATTCCTTTTATGCTCCATGTTCTTATGTTGGAGGATTTTCATTTATATTCCTCTTACTGGTCTTTTCATGTTCATATGTTGATAGATCCCCTCTTACTCTCATCATTTCTTTTTATGAATGTTTAAGTGACGTCGTTTGGCTGCCGAATTTTTAAGTGATTCTTTCACCCTTCTCATTTTCAAGTTCTATTTTCATGTCAAGTCTTTCAATTTCCTTTATATTATGTTGGGGTTTGATCTCTATATCTGTCATACAGATCTTTTATGATCATATGATGATATACCCTATTTTATCTCTTCAAAACATTTTTGTTGAAGTTTAAGTGACGCTGTTAGGCTGCCGAATTTTCATCAGAGAAATATTTTTTTGTCTTCATTTCATGTTATTCATTTCATATGGTATGTCTTTAAAATTTCATTACCATGTTTTTAAATCCTTTATATTCTATTACCCTACTATTTTATGGATTATTTTTGAGTGGGTGACCCATTTCGCCTCTCTTTTCAATGTTTTCTAAAACCTCGTAACATAGCCGTTATGCTGCAGAATTTCCGTCTCAAAATGTGTATCTTTTTCTAAAGTTATTTTATTTTATTAAGTGAATACTCAATTCTCTCTCTTATATAGGGGTATTCACATATATACCAATTTTTTCAATTTTAAATTCTGGGATTTACATACATGAGACCCACCTTCATTTTCTGTGGGTTTTAAAGTGACACAAAGATCATGTCTTTAAAGTAGTTTTTAAAACGTTATGATTATGAAATGAAACCCATTTCTTTTATTATATATGGGTTGTTTATGAAATGATTGATGATGACATATGTTGATCACATGATGATAAAGACAAATTTAAGGGTGTGCCCTGATAGCGCTCCAATGCATTGGGTAAAGACTTAATCTCTAGAGATGACCTTTTAGACTGATACCTTGGTGAATAACCTTGGTAATTTTTATTGACACGTTGGGGATGGACCTTGGTTAAACGGAAATGACTGTATTTGTAAAATGTTGTAGCCACATATTCAAGTTATGAAAAAAGTTATTTTTATATGCCTCATTATTTCTTTCTCATGCCTTAAAGTTCTTTTCATGGCCTTATTGAAGTATCTCAAGTTCACATGTAAAATGTTCTCTTGTTTCTCTTACTGGGCCTTCTCCTCATCCTTTATTTTGATGTATGTCCCATGGTTATGAGATGCAATATTGAACCTAGGATGAACTTAAGTAGAATCCTTTTAAGTGTTTAAGAATAATGTTTTTTGTTTTTTGTTTTAAGTTCATGGTTTCCAAGACACTAAACCTTAAAGATCCTCGGTTTTTGTAAAATGTAATGAAAGTTTATGAGATAAAAAGGCGGTATTTCATATTTGGTATCAAAGGATGGTTTAGTTATTTGTGGAAATTAGGATATGAAAACTTTATGAAGAAACCTATAGAAAATTTTAAATATAAGAAATCTTCCGGGTATTTTGGTGAGTATTGAGTAAGGGGTTTCCAAGAAAATACATCCTTGTCTGGATATGAGTAGGTAGAGTTGGCTCAGGCACAGATGTACATAGGGGTAAAACCCGAAAACACCACTTTGAGCTAGACTCAAACGGGAACTGGTACCCGACAATGGGCATTGCTGCACTCTTGGTTACGTCACTCTCGGGGGATATGCTTTGGTAATTCATAAGCTTAGTATGAACCATTATTAAAAGAAAAATATAAAATAAAATAAAGATTAACATAAGAATATATGATCAGGGATAACCTAGATTGGAAACTAGGGGATCACAAGTTAGGGTATACTTTTCTTCTACAAGTTTATCCTTCTATGCTTAATGTTTCCTTTTAATGATTATTGGATAAGTATTTAAGCCCCTAATTATATTTTCCTTTCATTGTTAATGGCGAGAAATGGAAGAACATGTCTCAACAACTAATGTGATAGGAAATGTGAAGATTTCCCTATTAATCTGACAGAGATAATGAGAGATAAAGTTGAACATGTTGTGATTATGCCAAACTAGCTATCAAAAATCACAATTAATAATTGGTACCTAGTTGAATTCCCAAATTCCTCAAGGAATAAGAAGACAAAGTCTCAAGGATGTTCATCTGATAAAGTTTTTATGGGAAATAAGACCCAATTTTACTTTTTTCAAAAATTGTGGGAAGAGGAACCAAGGATAATGTCACAAAGGAACTGGGAGATGTTTTACGTGTGGGAAGATAGGGCATAAAGTAGCCAATTGCTTTAAAAATAATGGATAATGTGATGAATGGAGATAATGTTCGATCTAATGTACCTTATAAATTTTGATGTCGTAAATGTGGAGAAGGAAGAAATTATCCACGGCAATGCTCTCTTGTAATAGATTAGAAGCATGATGAGCATCAACAATCTTTGACGACAAGGGAACAATTCCAGTCCTTTGCTGAGATGGATCATGATGACTGATGTACATGTAACTTCTTCATAATAATTGTCTATTTCATGGTGTATTTTAGTTCGTGCTCTATGAGAATATCTTTTATGTTTTATAAGATCATATAGTCACTACCTAAGATGATATTTTATCATTAAGAAAAAAAATCTATTGTTATGTACCACATGATGATGTAGTGAAGCTGTTCTTCTTAAAAAATGGTGATTGGGGGATTAAAAGATTATTATTATTTTGGAAGACGTTCACTATTTTGGGAACCCTATTTGATCGAGGTAAATAGATTACTATGGTATTTTCTTTAAGGAGTAAAGGTTGACTTATATTTTGAATAATCGATGAATTTAAGGCGAACTTATAGTAATTTATGGAAATGATTAACCTATCATGGGGAAAATGTGATTAGGTTAGATACTTTTGTTATAAGATGATAAGAGTGGTTCATGTTGTTTGGAGATGAATTATAAAGTCTATCTTGGAAGACTATGTTATGATATCGTTCTTATAATTGGGTTTCAATTTTAGTTTGGTTTATTTTGAGGAATTTCAAGGACAGTTTTTTATGGAATGTTCTATGATGAACTTTGTGTAGTACCATGGAACTTTTAAGATTTAAACGTAGTTTCGCATCCTATGGGATTCTATATTTTTGAAGAGTTGTTTTATCTTACCCTTTTTATTTTGGGGATAATGTTTAAAGATAGAAGAAATTGATAGTTAATCTTTTTCGGATTACGTGACTCTCAAGAAGATGATTCTTGTGTTTTGATGAGACCAAGTGTTTTTGAATTCTCATCGTTTGGAGGAAAGATTAGTTTTTATAGAAACTTATTAAAGGATGAAACTGTACTTGAAGGTGGGTATATTTCCTTATGTTTTTTTCCTATGTAGTAAATGAATTCCTCAAAATAATGAAAAGGATCGTAAAACAAAAACATTGTTGGTTTACGTTTCCTACTAGGTAATCAGAGACCGTTTACACAAATTATAAGTTTGTGATTTTCTCATGGTTAGATTTCTCCTAATCATGTTTTATATCACTCTCCCTCAGAACATGACCCTTTGTTTTCTCCTCTATGTCCATGTTTTCCAACATGGAATCCTACTATGGGTTAACTCGGGTGACCTTTGTACTTCCTTTTCTTTTATTTAAACTACTAGTTTTACTGACTCCTTTTCTGATGTGGGACTTTCAATGAAATTTCAAAACCCAATTTTAAAAATTGCGAGGACACAATTTCATAAGGAGGGAAGATTGTAACGAACTGAAATTTTGAATCAATCTTGTTTCCTAATTTTGTGTGTCATTTTTTTTATACTCAGCAAAACTATTTCATTTGATAACATGAGTATAATTAAAATGAGACAGTTGGGTTTTGACTTTTATATGACCATTGTTCAATATGACTACTAGAAACAAAACATTTCAATTATTGTCTCTAAATACAAGTGATCTCGGTTAATAAATATAGAAAGAAGATTTGATGGCCTCACCCAGTAATCTTGGACCGATCGAAGCCCATCTAAAAGAACTTGGGAAGGAGGTAGCACCACTGGGCTTTGCTCTGGACCAAACCCAAGCTGAACTCCATCGTGTGAAGCTAGAATGGAATAACCTTTGTGAGAAGTTCCAACTTATAGAAATTACTACTCGTGCGATGTTGGTTGAGCCTCCCTCGGATTCTCTCACCTTATCACACCTTACACTTAGGTCCTATACTGGTGTGATAAGGGGCTATGTAAGGAGACCATAACTGCCTTGTGTAATCCTTTTTTTTAAATAAAAAAATTTATTTCTTTTTATGATGAAGTTTATAAATTTTCAAATGTCTGGATAAATATAGTATGCATATTTTTGGTGAATTTTAGAGAAAGGATATTTTAAAAAATGTTTATGTAAACCTTAAATAATTAAAAATGTGTAATGATTTTCAAAAAATGGTTTTCTAAAATTATGTCCAGTACGAAATTTAGAGTCTAATAAGATCAACTTAATTTTTGATGAATAGTAAATTATGAATAGTGATTTTATGCTTAGGATTAGTAATGTGAGCAAATAGATTAGTAATCTCACTTAAAGAAAGTATTAATATAATCTAGGCACCTTGATTAAGTAATGTGATTCAAGAAAATGGTTAAATAACGGTTTCATAAAATATTATTCAAGTATTAGTTTTTTCATATGAATAGTGTTTTTTTATTTAAAAATTAAATTAAAATTATTTATAAAATTATTTTTATAAAATAGATTTCATTTTTGAACTCAGTGCATCGATATTATGTTAATGTAAAGTTTGGGCATTTTTCTGAAATAAATGAATTTTCAGTGAATAGTGTACTTAATTAAAAATTAAATTAAAAAAATTTAGAAAATTCTTTTTATAAAATAGAGTTCATTTTTTTAATCAGATCATTGATATTTGGTTCAGGTGAAATTTTGGGATTTTTCTGAGAAAGATGTATTTTCAGTGAATAGTAAAAAATACAATTTTAGGGTTTCGATATGTTTAATGACATCATAACTATGTCATGATGATTTCATGAGATATTTTAAGGTTTGGACGAGCAAAGGTGATGCATTATTGTATTGGGGTCCCCATGTGGACTAACTCCATTGGAAATACCATGGGAGAGCCCATGGTTTTTAGAAAACCACTTGTGAGGTGTCCCTTGGCCATTAATGCCGTGTCCCCTCACTTTCCCAATAAATACCCACCCTTTCCTCCTTTGTTTTTTACTCCCAACTCTCCCCCAACGAATCTCTAGTCTCATTACATCCAAAGTAGTCCTCTAAAGGTGCCCCCAAGCCCTCAAGGTCCCATCCTTTGAGTTTTAAGAGATACATTTTAAGGTAAGGGATACGACCTCTCTCTTTCTTTTCAAGTAATCTCTTTTTTGTCTTTCCTTTTATGATCCATGTTCTTATGTTGGAGGATGTTCTTTTATATTACTCTTACTTACCTTTTAGTTATCATATGATGATAGATCCCCTCTTACTCTCATCATTACATTTTATGAATGTTTAAGTGACGTTGTTAGGCTGCCGAATTTTTAAGGGATTCTTTCACCCTTCTCATTTTCGAGTTCTATTTTCATGTCAAGTCTTTCAAGTTACTTTTTATTATGTTGGGGTATGATCTCTATATCTATCATACTTATATTTTCTGATCATATGATTAGATACCCTCTTTGATCTCATCAAAACATATTTGTTAAAGTTTAAGTGACGCCATTAGGTTTCCGAATTTTCATAAGAGAAATCTTATTTTTTTTCTTCCTTTAATGTTCTTCATTTCATATGGTATGTCTTTAAAATTTCATTAACATGTTCTTCAATCCTTTATATTATTATCCCCTACTGTTTTATGGATCATTTATGAGTGGTTGACCCATGTCCCCTCTCTTTTCAATGTTTTCTAAAACCTCATAACATAGCCGTTATGCTGAAGAATTTCCGTCTCAAAATGTCTCTCTTTTTCAAAAGTTATTTTATTTTATTATGTGAATACTAAAATATCTCTCTTCTATAGGGGTATTCACATATATACCAAGTTGTTATATTTTAAATTCTTGTATTTACATACATGAGACCCACCTTCCTTTTCTGTGGGTTTTAAAGTGACACAAAGATCATGTCTTTAAAGCAGTTTATAAAACGTTATAATTATGAAATGAAACCCATTTCTTTTATGTTATATGGGTTGTTTATGAAATTATTGATGATGATATATTTTTATCACATGATGATAAATACAAATTAAGGGGTGCGCCCTGATAGCGCTCCAATGCATTGGGTAAGACTTAATCTCTAGAGATGACCTTTTAGACTGATACCTTGGTGAATAAACTTGGTAAGTTTTATTAACACCTGGGGGGTGGACCTTGGTGAAACAGAAATAATTGTCTTTGTAAAATGTTGTAGCCACATCTTAATGTTGTGAAAAATGTTATTTTTATATGCCTCATGATTTCTTTCTCATGACTTAATGTTCTTTTCAAGACCTTATTGAATTATCTCAAGTTCACATGTAAAATGTTTCTCTTGTTTCCCTTACTGGACCTTCTGCTCACCCTTTCTTTTGATGTATGTCCCCAGGTTATGAGCTGCAGTATTGAACCTAGAATTAACATAAGGAGAATCCTTTCAAGTGTTTAAGAAGAATGTTTTATGTTTTGTGATTTATGTTACTGGTTTCCAAGACACTAAACCATAAAGATCCTCGGTTTTTTTAAAATGTAATGAATGTTTATGTGATAAAAAGGTGGGATGTCATATGTATCCTTTTATATTATATAGATCATTTAATGTGTTATAGGGGTGGATCCCTACTCATTTTAGTACATAAACCATGAAATGTAAGGTATAGGTCTTTGGAAGTTCCTTCAAACCATTTTTTCTGGCATTATCTTGCATTTCATCTTTTTCTCTGAACTCTTATGATATCAAGGTAACATTGACTATGAATAACTAATTTAATCTCTTAATTTATAGGAATCCTCCTATAGAGTGAAAAATTTATGAAGAGAAGGCCGGTATAGAACTAAGAACATACATGCTAGCTTGTAGAGATGGCATATTGGCCACCAGGATTGACAGATAAATCATATGGGAGGCATATGCTCCTTATAGATTTTTGAGTCAATTCAAATGTTTGAAACAAATTATTGTATCCCCGCTCTGCATTTCATATTAGAGCAACATCCATTGGGTTCCCGACAACTATGTCTGCTGACATCTATGGTGAAGACTGTAGAAATATTTAATTTAAGTAATGTTGATGAAATAAGAATATTGAATGCCCGATATTCAAAATATGGTGTTGCATCGTACCCTGAAGTGGTATTAAACCATGTTGTCCCTTGAGTGGGGAAAATGGCGGTAGTAGGAAGGGACCCCTTAATTTGGAAGGTAATTCTTCATCATCTGGGTCTAACTCACTAGAGTTAGAGGGTGGAGGTGAAGAGGCTCCATTTCATCGATGTGACCTCATGCAAGATATAATACACCCATTAGAGTTATGAAAGGCACCCCATTGATCCCTACTAATGTTGTACCCACACGCTCTAGTCTCCATCATTACGAACTGTGATGAGTCTCATTTTCTAATCCCCTATCTATGACTGTGGGAATTGGGAAGAAATTTAAATCCAAGTGTGCATTATCCTATTCACAACCCTCTGGCATGTACACGAAATATATACAATCTGAGGCAGTTCAAACATAAAAACATTTATGTTGTGATGTTGAAATCACAAGGATAGATCTATGTGAAGAGATGAATATTCTAGGAATATGGGATCAATGGGCCAATTCTAATATTCTATTTAATAACAATAATGATAAAGTGAGAATAAACATTTTAGAGTAGGAAGTGCTCATATAAGCAACTAAATAATCAATTACCACCACAAATCGGGTGAAGAAAATGATAGATCATAGTACTAATGAAGGGATTCATCTATTATTTCATGAATAATGGTGTTATTTTGTGGATCCAGAAGATGTAAATTTCTTTTTCTCACATTCTTATTTGCTTTGAAATTCATATTTAGGAAAAGCATTGTTACTCAGTGGAAATATCTTCTTAAATTGAAGCTAAATAATGGAAAATAAACTTAAATTCCATCACCACGATATAGACCTGGTCGCATTGCTCTTGGAAGTACTGGATCACCCCATGAATCGGGAGAAATATCTCTATTCCAATAGGACACAGAGGAATATGAAAATAGTGTATTGCAATATACAATACCTGTTTTTAGAGATGATGATGCAAGTCCTCATAAGAATGTGATGAAACAATATTATTGAACAATGAAGACCATGGTTAAAAACATTATCAGTAGAGGTAATACTTCCTGATAATATGAATTTTATCATTATTCAGGAAAATGTGTTTAAACATCTTGAAATTACAAGAGTTTTTCTGTTTCTTCTCTAAATGAAAATACTGATAATATTCAAGGAACAATGGAGGATACTCTTTAATAGGCACAAGTTCATGCTATCATGGTGGTTCTTATAAAGGAATGAAGGTCAAAGGAACTAAAAACTATTCCCAACATAGATATTGTTCTTGTTATCAGAAGAGAGGAGGCCTATGGTAAATCAATATTTCATTACAATACATCAAAGGTGACAAAACCTGACATCCATATTGTGATATATTAGGTTCATCACTTGCACTGGAACATCCTATAACAACTAATACTGACCCCACAACTATTGATAATGAATTTTTACTCGGTCAATGGTTTTTTAGTGAGGTTGCGAAAAAATACACCATGTCCTCCCACAGGGTGAGAATATCCTATGATCTAGGATATCATTGGATGTTTTCATGATCCTTGGAAAGTCTTTTGAAGAAGTATTAGAACATTTCAATATACTAAATTATTTTTAATATTATGATGTTCCATGTATAGAGTAAATTGGATGTGAGTTTTTATTATTCGTCTTATTAATCTTCTTATGATTAAATTTATAACCACGATTGGTTGAAATATGCAGTTCCATAAAAAGAAACTACTCATTCAAAGAGGCCTAAATGAAGAGTTGACATTGATTTAAATCCTACCATTGTGGATACATTTCCTCTAGTGAGTCTAGAGATAGAATATTTTCCCGAGATTCATTCTGAGGATCCTATGATAATTAAAGAGATAATTTCCTATACTGAGACATCAAACAAAACCATTGAAACTGAGAATGTTGGTGAGTATTCTTCTCAAGTTTTCATCTTATTGTTAGGTATGACATACATATATTGTGATTATACTGTATTTTTAATCCATTGAAACAAACCATTACCATAATTTAATTAACCCTATAGGGCTATCAACATCAATACCAAGGTTTTGAGGTGAATCCTTTGCATCATCTCAAATATTATTAGAAGGAGAAACAATTGATGTCATGGAAAGAGAAGAACATGAAACTTCATTAAGTTCATTAATCCCATAATATGTCCCTCAATATGACATTCATTCTCAATTAGACCAAGAACTGCAAAATTCCGTTCGTTTTTCAGGCCAAAAGGAATGGAAAAATAAATGGAAAATAATATTTGAAATTTCCCATGAGAAATTGACTTCAATAATTCCCTGACATTCATCTCGGTTTAACATGTTTGGATTTGGATGTTTTGAATACCATGAAATTAATACCGTAGTGAAATATATTATATGAAGGAGGGATCAAGAGCAAAAGATTGGACATGATGTGATAAAAATTAAATTGTTCATCAATATTGACGAATTCCAAGCTGGGTGGTCCCGAGCTGAGGACAATCATACTGAAATGATAATATAACTGAATACGAAGATTCCATAAAATACTATACAATAACAGAATCTTCAACATGAATAATATATTACCATAGTGGAGCTTTAGAATCATCATTATTGCATCAAAAATGACCATGAGAATTGGTGAAAATCCATTTCAGATGCTATGGAAGCACATTGCCATGCAAAATATAATGAAGTTGGTCGGCTCAAATAAATTCATCAGGCCACAGATGGGTATCAAGATATTACTAACCAAATGAAATGTTTTGTATAACCCCCTTTTAATTTATGAGAGAAGAGTCACTCAATTTTGTTGATGCACCTATGTGAAATTGTTTGCACAAATGTAATGCATTTTAACTTTAATCATCATTGTTTTCATTCTTGCTAGCTTTTTTTACCTATGATAATGGTCTTAATAAACATAGTTTTATTTTTACTAGGATTATGTAGAATACACCAAAAAAATTGTATCTTTTGACCATCATTTCTCAATATTACCTATAATAATGATAAATGTATGTTTTACTGATCTGGGACTCGAAATTTTTTCAGAGTGACCTATGCGGATTCCTGATCTGGTGAGTTCCACGTCTCTTGTTTTTGGATGTTTAGGGTCATTATTGTTGGACAATAAAGTGATAGAGTTTATGGTTGAATAACATTGACCATAAATTTTGAAACTAGAATTCATACAAGACTTAGTGGATATCAATTTCTCTAATATTATTTAAATATTTCCAAGAGGAATCTTAAGCAATTATTTTTATGGTCACAAAATCTAAACTTGTATAAAAGTAAAATAATTATTTTCAAGGAATGATGTTGTAATTATTTTAAAAACCTGTTATTCGGGTTTTATTATATAGGTCTTACTAAGGATTATGCTGCATAGCTAAATAGGGGTATCATTTGACTGAAAGACCTATTATATACGCAACTTTTATCCATGGACACCTAAGGGGATATACTTTATAGTCAAGAAAAATATGCCTTAGGAATTTCAAATTTATTTGTTGATAGAAAATGAAAAATAATATTTGGGTGACTCAAGATCAAAGTGAGTGGTTTTTCCATGGAAGGGGTTTTTAAGAATAATGGGTTATCTATGGAAACATATGTCATGAATAGGAAAACCACTTCTACACAAATTTTCTGTATGAGGAATGGTTAAAATTAGTAAGAAAATTGAATTTCTCATATCATACTATGCAATTTCAATTCATGTAGTGAAAACATTGTACTGTGCAGTTTTATGTCAGGAAATGAGGACATTGTATGGATTTAATTTAGGGTCATTATATTTGACCAAAGGCATGATACTCTTTTAATTACATTATTATATGTTTGGAAATAAACAAAAAAAAAATTAGCTCTGGAAGGAATGAAGTGTAAACTATGATTTAGTCATTTAAAATTCCAATAATGGTATTGGAAAAAATAAGGATAATGGCATTAATGGAAGTAGTTTCCCAGAATAAATCTACCATTATTTAATAAACCCCTTATAGGGGTTGTATTATACAGTGCCAACTAGGAAATCTACTATATATCCAAATAGTTACATCTTTTGACTCATAGGTCTATTATTTAAGAAACATATAGGGGACACTTAAGGGCACGTACTGTATAGTCAGGAAAAAGAGCTCTCAAAATATTGACATTTTATTGCTAAATACCGAAGAGAGTTTATAAAGATTTAAATTTTCTAAAAAACGGAGTTTGGTTTATGAAGAAAGGTAACTAAATATGGAGTGGGTATTTCCAAACATGATTTCAAATGAATTAGAGGAATAGGATTTCTTCGAAGGTCTGACCCAAATATAGGAAGTATAGTTTATGTAGTTTTTAGGTAATACAATAAGAATTAAAAACGGAGGAAATATATGATATGTGGCCAAGTGATCCAAGGTTATTTCATATTTATTTGAACACATGGAGTGGGAAATGAGTAAACCATGGTCATGAAGACTTTCAGACTGATAGAAAAGTAAAGGGACAAATATACATGAATGAATGTTTTAAAATACATATTCATGTATATTGTTATCATTGTTTGAATTGGAAACAAGGCACCTTAACCAAAACAGAAATTACCATTATTTGAAAAACCCGTTATGGGGGTTTTATTATGATGGGGCAACTAGGGTATGTGCTAATAGCCAAATAGTGTCATCATTGTACTAACATACCCATTATATAGGAAACTTATGCAAGGCCACCTGAGGTAATGTACTGCATATTTAGTAAAAATAGTTCTCAGATATCAGAAACTCTACCACCAAAAACCATAAAATGATTATGAAGATCAGAAAATATTCATGATTATGTGTGTGAAATATGGAAGGGGGTGATTCTCAATACACAAGGGAAATATATGAATCAATATTGGGCTTGATTTTGAGGTTTTCTACATAGAACTTACTCACATGTAAAATGGATACTTTCTTTGTTTCCTTTGAATCAATATCATGTTGTGCCATTTAGAGTCATACAATGGGGGCGTGAAGTGATTCCAAAGTAAAAAAAATGATATTGTGGCTGGACCATGGAGCTAAACCTATGCCTCACTATATATCACATATGGATGAGAATAAATCCATATGTCATTCTTTAAACATTCCCTATGAATGTTTGATTCTTAAATAGTGAATAAAGGGGATTTTATTCATGGCTGGGCCAAATATTAGAGATGTAGGTGTATCTATGTATCTAATATGGATTAGAATCAAGAGAAACATAGTTCTAGAACAATTATTCCCCACACCAATTGATTTTAATGTGGTATATGGGGATTTTCAAACTTTCAAGATGAATGATTAGATTAAAGACACAAGTTGGTATGAAAATAAAAACAAATATCTTAAAAGAGCACTCTATATAGATCTGGTTCATATAAAAGAGGGGGAAAAGTGAAATAAAAATTTAGGTTTCCTGCGTATGGGCCCTTGATTGGATATCTAGGCATCTCTACGTATCTCGTATGAATGAGAATCAATCCACATGATGTTCTTTTAATGAGGCCCCTAGGCAGATCTGACTCAAACTTATAGAGGAATGGAACTCATGTCCCACTAAGGGGTGGAAATGTTGTTAAAGATTCTTGTATATGGAATCTATTAACATCAAATAGAGAAGATGTTAACCATACATTTTAATTCCATGTAATAGTGACAAATTATATCATGTAGTTTAACATCATGAAATAAGGACAATGATGCTACACATTTTTTCATCGTACAACATGGATGCATATGGTTGTTTTGCAGTTCATTGCCATGTAACTAGGACATTGTGTTGTACTATTTATAGTCACGCAATGAGGAAATTTTGTGCAATTACCCAAATTACATCTTCAAGAATACCTCATTTTTTATAGTTTTGATAAGCTCTCCATAAATTGAGATTAATTCATAAGCTCCATTTGAGTAGACCTTATATATTAAATATGGCCCTTCCTACTTCAGATCATTCTTTGGTGGATTATTTCCTATTATCATTGGAGTCTTGATGACCAATACTAATTTTCCATGAAGAAATTAATGCAGGTGAACTTTCTTGTTAGAGTCTCTCCCTATACTATTCTGATAGACTTCTAAATGATTAAAATTATGAAATATTGTTTTGTCTAATCATTCCAACTCCTCAAATCATTTTTGAGACTTCTCATCTATAGAAAAATGATCACATATTTCAACTATGAGTGATGTAAATTGTATTTCAAATGGAAAATTAACATTTTTGTCTTACACCAGTGAATATGGAGTTGCCTGAGTTGAAATACAGGTAGTAGACCAATAATCCCATAATGAATGAAAATAATTATCAGGCCATGATTTCATATCTTTATCCACTCTTTTATGGAGTATGTTTGATATGGTTTTATTGAAAGCGTGTATCTATCCATTTTCCACCGCATGATAGTGATATGAATGGATGGATTTGATATTATGCACATGATATAAATTCTTTACTTCAGCAAAATAGAAATTGGTGCCATGTTCCATCAATTGTGTATATGGGACACAACATATGGTGATGATGATAGTTTTGACAAAACTAACAATTCTTTTGGATTTTATTACATTTAGAGTTATTTCCTTATCCCATTTGGAGAATAAATTAATAGATGTAAGAATATACATGAACTATTTATCCATAGCTAGATTATAAGGCCCTACTACATCCATGCTCTATGTGGAAAATGGCCATAAGTATTTATCTATATGTAGAAAATCAGGGGATTGATGAATGAAATTGTCATGCACTTGGAAGGGATGACATTTCATAGTACAATCTGGGAAATCCTATGTCATGGAAGCCCATACATATCCAAGAATTCGGATTTGATCACAAATATTATGCCAAAAATGGTGAGCACCACAAGCTCATGCATGACCTTCTTTCATGAGAGCTGTAGTTTCTTCTCTATCAATACACTTGAATAGGATTCCATCAAAGCCTAATTTTTAGAGGAACTTCTAGTGATTTGTACTAGCATAAAGAGAAAAATTGGCCACTCATCTTCAGATCTGTTCTTTTTCAACACTATCTTGTAGAATTAATCCATTTTGATGGTATTACATGATAGAGGTCATCCATCCCATGGTATGACCATATGGATCAGAAATATGGCTAATTTCATTAACTTCCTTCATTTTATTTTCAAATAATGCTGAGACTAGATGACAATGGGAAATGTTGATATTTATAACATATCAATTCAAATATTCCACAGTTGTCGCTGCATTTTCTAGTGCATTAGCTTTGGCATTTTGTGATCACCGGACATAGGGAAATTTCAGCTCTGAGGGAAATTCATCCATTAACCCTCCCACATAATCTCATGAAGGGATTAACTATTCTTTTTTGATATCATAATATCTGTTTATTTGTTGGATTACAAACTTTGAATCACCTTTTACTTTCAGGTGATTTACTTTTACCTGATGTTCCAATTCTAGGCCCACTATTAGAACATGATACTCTACTTCATTGCTAGTTCCGCATTCCTACAACTATAAGGAATAAGGCCACACTTCCTTTCTGGGGGAGATAAGTACAATTCTTATCACAACATTGTTGAGTTTAAGGCCATCCATTCTCTACCCTGTTGGACTTCTAGAGGCACCCCCAATGTAAATGTCTCATGTTTGGAAATTATCATTAATAAAGAAGACAACTTAATTTGGAAGTTCATTATTTAATGATATATCATCCGCAAATGGGTGTTTAGCAAGGATATTTCTCAGATCATGGCATTTTATTGACTTCTGAGGCAGAAACTGGATATCAAACTGTTGCAAAATAACTTCCCACAGTTCCATATGCCCAATAAGAATAGGAAGATTGAGGATAAATTTTAGAGGATTACTAAGATACACCAATTGGAACTCATGATGTTGCCAAGAGTTCCTGAATTTCGGAATAGAAAAGATTACTGTTAGGAATCAATTCTCAATACTTGAATATCGCGTCTTAGTGTCAAGAATAGGAAAACTAAGATAGTAAATGTTGTTATTTATTTTCAGCATCATTTTTTGGGCAAGGAAGGTACCCAGTGAACACTCTAATGTTTTCACATATAGAAATATTGTATATCCTTTAATAGGGGGATATAATACCAAAGGACTCATGAGATATTTCTTCAGGGTATCAAATTCCTCTTGGTAGTCCTTAGTACATTGATAGGTGACTCCCTTATTCATTAATCTAGTGAAAGGTAAACACACGCCTACCAAATTCATGATAAAACACCGAATATAGGCCAAGTTCCCTTAGATTCATCTTAATTATTTCAAATTTTGAAGAGGTGACATGCCAATTATTTCTTTTTTTTTCAGGATCAAAAACAATGCAACGATAGGGTACAAAGAAGCTGAGGAACATTCCTATGGATACCCTGAAAGAACATTTCAATGGTTTCATGTTCAAATAGTATTGTCAATGTTTGTTGAATATGGTCTCCAGATCAGCCAAGTGATCAAAATGTATTGTGGATTTAACCACGAAATCGTCCATATAAAATTCGACAAATTTTCATAAGTATGGTTTAATGATATGGTGCATGGATTGTCAATACATCACACCGACATTATTTAATCCAAAGGGAATTACCTAATCATAAAACACACCTTGAGGGGTTCTGAAAGCTATAGAATCTTCATCTGTTGGGGCCATGCCGATTTTATTGTACCCATAGTATCCATCCATGAAGGAAAGAGATTCATATCCAGCTGTAGCCTCAATTAATTGTTCTATGATCTAAACTGGAAAGTCATATTTAAGGAAATGTCGGTTAAGCTATCATAAATCAATGAAAACAATAATTTTCCATTCAAATTTTTTGCTGGTAAAATTTTTTCCATCCATTTGGGATATTAAACCTCTCTAACAAATTTATCCTTTATAATCTTATCAACTTCTAGTTTGATTTTAGAGGCTTGAGTTGGGTGTTTTCTTCATGATGCATGCTTGAATCCTCGATGTTCTATTAGAAAACCGAAATTATGAGTGGATACATCATGATTAAGTCATATAATTTCTCAATAATTCCAAGAAAATTCATCTCAATTTTTCTTTATAAAATAGATATACATCTCTTTCTCTTCAGAGATCATGGCTGCACTAATTAGAGTGGGGAGTGGATCTTCTTTCACTTAGATTTATTTTTCTGTGCTCTTCCACAGTGATAGAGAGAGCTTCCTCAAATGCTGGAGGAGCATCCTAGAGAAGATCCTCTTCTTCTTAATTATTTTTCACTTCTTGTGTTTCTATTTTCATAGTTTCTAATGAATCAAAACAATTAGAGCATGGGGAGAAGTCAATATTGGAATATCCTGAAGAAGAGGCCACCATTTCTGACTCTACTGATGCTCAATTATCTTTCTCGAGCATTGAAGAGGATATAATGGGTTGAAAATCAACGTCCATGTCATCCTTTAATATTTCAACAACTTCAACCAATCATAATTTTAATGTTTAGGCTTTCTATTGTTTAGTGGATGAAATGAAGACATCTCCATTGAAGCTTCCATCGCTGCTTTGTGAATCAACAATTTCTCCCATGCTATCAGGATCGATTGCCATTATTTACATTATTTTTGTCACCAGATGAGTATTCAGATATGGTTTTATCCTTTCAATTTTATTGATTGGAAAAACATAATCTATTCACAAATGTTTGAATTGGTATTTTGGGATATTTTGCAGACTATATGGATCATTGATTCTGGTTACCTCCTTTATTACGAACCTCATTCCCTTCATGTGAAAATATTTTGCCTCAATGTATTGAGATTCACATGTTCTGAATAGATCCTATTCACCATACTATGTTACAATTTTACCATTAAAACAGTACTTGAGACATTGGTGGTAGGATGAATGTATGATTATATGTTCATGTAACTAAGACCTTCCAAACAGAATGTTAAAGGTTGTGTCTGGATGGACAACCATAAAATCGGAATTAGAAATAAGATCTCCAAACTATGTTATGTGTGTTATCTCTACCAACGATTCAATCAAATTCTTATAGTAACATTAGAAAATTAAAGTGGAAGGAGATAATTTAGATTTAGTGAGGACCAATTGATGAAGTGTATGAATATGAATGTGGTTCACTCTTGACCCATTATCAATGAAGGCTCGTCAGATGTTTATTTCCTTGAACATTTTAGATAGATATTGGGGACTGATATGACGATGTACAACATCATCTTTATCTTAATCTGTAAAACATGTAGCCACATAAAATTTTGTAGGATCATTCCCTTTATGGTAAACCTCAGCAGCAGTAACTTTTATTCCAAACTATTAAGGACATGAGAAGGCTCAATAAGTGCTTCTAAAATTTCTTTTGAAAAATTCATGGAATCCAAAATCAATAACATGGCTGGTACATGGGCTATATGTTTTAAAAAATCATACTTTTTGTCCAAAGGGATTCATTTCTCATCATGGAGATGTAGTTTTACAGGTGTCCTGAAAGTTGATGCTCCTGATGTTGATGTACCCTGTGTTAGAGAAGATGCTAGAAATACTCCTATATTTGGTAGATTAGACTAACTATGTCTATCTACCTATAGAGAAAAAGATGGTGTAACCTCTAATTAGTCCTCAAAAATAATCATGTCAGGAGTAAAACTGTCATGTGTGGAAGAATACTCTTGTTCTTGTTGAGCTTACTAAAGGGATATCCCACAAGTTTCCACTGCATATACGGTTCGAGCAGGGGTAGAGTTAAAAAAGTGGTTTCTATAATACCCATGTATTCCCCTGTATCCTCGACCTTTTATTCTTCAAATAGCTCCCCAGTTTGGTATAGGGAATTCATTATCATTATAACTAAAATCACCATCTGCAGAGTGATCTGTTTGAGGGATAACATTGATAGAACCAAAGATTAGCTCTTTGTATGTGGAAGATTCTTCTTGATTGGTCAGTTTTGATTATGCCATTTTGCAGTATAGTGCTCGTGATTTTGAAATAGATGTAGTGAAATATTTCAGAGTCAAATACAACTTGGGCCTTGACACGGGATCATCTTATTCTAACATCACTTTGTCCTTATTATCACATTTCTTCATTGATTATTGACCTTTAGAGGACTGTACTTTTGATGATGGTGGTTTTTTTGTGACGGGAGTGGAAGAAGACACAATCAGTTGTTTCAACAATGTTTCTAGAATTGTATGAGCTCGGTTGATCATTTTCATTATCATTAAAGCGTCATATTTCTGTGTGTTTTTACCTTTGACTTCATACAATTTTACTTCCTCCTCTGGATCAATAGCAGTAACACATGCTACATGGAATAATGAACTTTTCAACATCACATGTCTAGAGTCTAAATTTTTTTTTCTGTGGTCATTGAAAACAAATCACTCCAGAATTTGATTCCCCAACATCTGGTGATAGGGAAAATAGTTCGAAATATCTTTATCTATATCTTTATTTTGTTTATTCAGCCTTGTTAGTTGAACCAAAATATTTTCCATCACTAATATAAAGTAACCATGAACCTATTAATTCTGGAAAGAATAAAATTTGTTCTTTAACTCCTCAAACTATTTTGGCCTTTGATATCTTTTATCATCTTAATGGGGTGGTCGTTGCTGCTGATGCTCAAGTGATGGAGACCTTAGATATGATGAATGTTTTGAAGTGGAAGCATGTATATTTGATTTCTTGAGTGTGACTATAGTAGCCTATGGATTCTCTATTCTCCTACCCGAAGCTGATGGAATTATATGAGATTTACCTTTGGTTTCCACAATGGAATCCTACACCTATTGACAAATGGAAGCAGGGTCTCGAAATCCACCTATGTGTTTCCTATGGATCAGTGGTGTGGATAACTCATAACATAAATTTTCCACCCAAATTGGTAGCAACTCTTCCTGAGGGAGTGCTATATTTAAGGAATATGTTAACAATTTCCATTGAGAAATAAAATCTAAAACTCTTTTACCTTCAGTTTTCATTCAATTTTCAACATCAAAAACTGTTGTCTTCAGTATCACTGAGTTGAATTGAAGAATGAATTTATGATGGAGTTCTTATCATCCAGTAATTGATCGAGATTTCATTCATTTATATCATACAAATGCTGGTCTCTATATTGACTAGACAAAGTATCTGAGATTTACTACCTCTTATTGTTAACGAGTACCCATCAAGGAATGACAATGAGAAACGAAATGTGTTACATGTTTCTCTGGATCTCCTAAAATATTAATGATTTGGAATGTTGTATTCATAAATTTGGTTGGGGGGATTAGATCCAACCATTTAGGGTAATCACTCGTATCCATCTAAACTGATGCACACCATTCTTACATAGCATCCAATAGAGTTGTTAATGCCTAAATTGTGTTCATAAGAATTTGGGAAATATCCGAATGGGCTAGGACCTTTACAGGTATAGTAGAAATAGCTCGAACAGCTGCAATGACTAGAAAAACAACTAGTTGTGGTGCTGGTATTTGTCTTGGATAAACCATGGGGACATGCCTATAAGGATATATTTTATCCTACTCTAGCTATTTACCTAATAGAGGGAATTAATTGTCTTTATTTATAGTTACCACAAGATCTATTTTGGGTGGGGGGGGTCTCCCACATGATGTGCAAGATGAGGATCTTCTTCGGGGGTTTTTTTAGAAAAATTCTACATCGAACTGACTCTATATTTGGTCTTTTCAATTCTTTCATCTCCACTTCTTACTGTGCAAATCCTTCTTCAAGTGAAAACGATTGACCTTCTACATGGGAAAAGTGCAACGTAATCTTACTTTTAAATTTCCCCTTGTTAGATACCATTTGAATGGGTGGGAGTTGATTGTTTTATAGAATACCTAGATTCTAGGATAGCCTCTAATTTTAGGTATGTACACCCCATTAATTTGATCTAGTGTGAACTGTATTAAGGATTAGAACTTCATCTTCTAATTATCAAGAACTATAATCCTTTTCCATAGTATCTTCATCAATGGTGTTAATGAAATTTACTAACGCATAATTCTTTGATGTTATCATGTCAATATCATTGTAAGATCATCTCCTTCTATATATTCCATGAGAATATTCTCTCTTATATGTCAAATTCTCAGGAACTGTTTGACAGAAAGTTACTTAAATATAATCCTTGGATAGTTCATTTGTGCACTCTCTTTGGGGATTCGTCCGTAATTGGGAGAAAATAGACTTCTGTTGAGTAGGTGATTGTACATGTGAAAAAATCCCATAGCCCTAAAATATGGGGTTTTTTCTTCTTCTTCAAAACATTGAAATTTTTCTATTGAATTCAATGGTTGAAATAAACAATGCCTCCATCACTGCAGGTTGGGGTGGCTCTTGAATTACTATAGCTAACATTCACACAACATCTCTTCTGATTTTACGAATTTTTGTTTTAACATTAGTTGGGTGCATTATCTGATAACCACTCAAATCACTTGTTTCAGATGATTTCTTTCAAGATTTATACATTTTCTCTATATCACATCTGACATCTACTAAGTGGGAGGGCCTGAAAAAGTATTCTCAAATTCTTGGAGAAAAAGTTTCCAAACAACTTTATTTCATTGCTCCTAACTCTAATGAGAGATTCTTGAGGAAATTTTTTAGTCATATACTAGATTACATACAAAAAATTATTGATTGTAATCGGTCATGGGAAATAACATTACATGAGACCACTTTTAGAGGGATTTTCTGATTGTTGAGCACAGTGAAATGCAATTATCCATGGTCACCTCATCCTCTTATATGAAAACTAGATGAGGTATCATAAATTAACTAGAGTAGCCTCTTCAAAGCATTGAGGTA
Organism: Viscum album; assembly: GCA_963277665.1. Classification (NCBI taxonomy): domain Eukaryota; kingdom Viridiplantae; phylum Streptophyta; class Magnoliopsida; order Santalales; family Viscaceae; genus Viscum; species Viscum album. The sequence goes on along the minus strand of OY728158.1, from coordinate 1,846,029,724 downwards.
TGCACCCTAAAAGGTAATCTTATGTTTTTCTACATTTGGATGTCTGGAAACATAGAGATATTCCATGTCAATTTGTTGTTGCAACCCGTATATTACATTAACATGATTTTTATATTCATAATATCATAATACTTTTGTTTTCAAATGTTGAAGAGTTTTCTATAAGTTGAGGCAGACATCATGAATTGAATCTTTTTCCGTCAATTCCAGAATGTTGTATTGAGAATTATTCAAAGGCCATAACATGACTGGTATATCTCCATTAGCCAATCGTTTTCTCAGGTTTAACTTATCTTTATCATCTTTCAATATAGGTTTCTCCACTTTGTTTGACTAAAGTGGATGCTTCTCTATTTTTTTATTAAAAAAAATGGAATCAGACGCATTTTTCCCTACTATATTTGAAGAAAATGACCGAAGAGAGGTTATGAGAATGATCATTACTTTAATATGTATTTTTGTTGAGAATGTATTTAACCCATCGATGATATGGTATCAGAGATGATAGACCTTGAGTTGGCATGTGAGTCAAGATAAGAGGGATTCCTCATTACTAAATTTTTAATTATAGAATTATCTTGACAATGTGAAACACTAATACGGAGAGAACATTCATATGAAATGACATCATGGGGAGGAATTCCACTGTAGATTACATAGAGGAATAAATCATCTTCCTCATTGGTATTATGAACACACTGAGGGTTGTTGTGGCTCTCATCTAGATATAGGCTCTCTAGATTGACCAAATTTTCATGAAGCAAGGCTTCATGATGAAGTGTTTGATGGGGAACATCAGAATTACTCTGACAACTCCCATAATTTTTTACTGGGAGGGTAATGTCTTGAGCTACAATAGATAAATATCTGAGGTCTTCAAGAAATCCAGCATTAAGATGAGATATATTACAGTGTGCCTCTTGTTATTCCAACTATGTTTGGTGAGACTTCTTCTTGGAGGCTCTTTTATGCTTAGTGGGGGCCACATACTGGGAGAAGTGGTTATCATAGGTAGGTGTATGTGCCTGTCGTTGAGTACTTCTCATAACGGGACAATGACCTCCAACTGGAATGGGTGTATGTTCTCGATCCTGTTGTCCGTAGGATATGGGGGAGTTTTCCCCATAACCCTCCTGGACTGGAATAGTGGTATGTATCTACTTCAAGATGACATGATGATGTGTCATAATAGGGTTGTGGGAATATTTATGTTTCTCTTCACCTCGTACTACTGAAGCTGTTTTTATGATATCTGGCATGCTTCCATAATATAGGAAAATATCTTTGTCTGCCCTTTCCACATTTTTAATATTTGATTGGATACTTCAACAGCCAGAACATGAATATACATCCATTCTATATCTACATTAGAGCATGTTCCTGCTCATGTCCTTCTTTTTATATCAATGGGAATTGACGGTACACATGTATGGTGGTATAGAGTTGAGTCTTCCCTAGATTTGTCGTCAGAACATTCCGACTAACTTATCCGGGTGCATCCAATCAAGGTTGTTTAAAGGATTGATAAATGTTGGAATATGTATGTATTTTTTCTATTTTTTACATCAAACATTTTTAATGAAATTCATTCAATACTGGTAGATGAGACTACTAGTAGAATTGGTGATTGTAAGTAGGTGTATGTTCTTGTTTACCAGTTTCCACCACATTTGATTGAAGGACATCCTCAAATGCAGTCAAAAGAGCCTGCTGATAGGCTGATAATTTTTAAACAGGTGTATGTGTCTATTCACGTTATTCCATAATATTTTCATGGTTGTATTTGTGGGTTGCTTCCAGAGGAGTCTTCTGGGTAGTGGAATTAGGATGGATGGGTGTATGGGTCTGCTAGTTGTTTGTCATCAAATTAGGTTTATGGAGTTCTCTAGAGGTGGAAAATGTATGAAAATACACCCTATTAATAAGAAAATTGTCTCTAGTGGTTTGTCTTGCATGACCGGATCTGTGGGACCATGGACTAACATCCAGAGGCAACACCCCCATCATGTTAGGGGTTCACTACTGTGTAATTCTGCTGGCGGAGATTATTTGTTGGATTCCTCGGGAAGGACACTAGAATCATTGAATTAAGGCCATGCGTGTCCTCTTGATCCACCTCCCTATTGTATAGAAGGGACTAGTTGTTGAGTTCTTGGGATAAGGACTTGAAACAGTTGATGATGGTGGTGGTAACCTTCTTCTTATTGATCATTGGTCATCATTGTCCAGACGATCGAGGGATTTTATTAACCAAGAGAGGGTTTCGAGCAGCCCCCATGGTTTGGATGGTAGTGTGATGAAGGTACTCCCTTAACAGCACATTGGAGACTTAGTGTTGAAGATGCTGAGTGGGTGATGACATTCATCCCATGGATGAGGATCCAACATGAGAAACAATTATGACATTCACTGGTGAAAATATGATGGTATCCATCATGGAGTGAAAGGGATTTCTAAGAAAAAACATAGAACAACATTAAACTCCATTAAAGCTACATATTTTAGGTGGATACATGCGTGATGTATTCCTTTTTATGGAATTATATTATCAATTGATAGGGTCCTGATAGGTGGGTAACATTAATAACATGGTCAAGTATTCACGTTCGGTTCACCATTTTTGTTTCACAGTTCCTTGAAATGTGTGTTCTAATTTAAGAATCGCTGTTTTCCGGTGGTTTCCATTGGATATATTCATGGACCCAAAAACATCCAATAGTTATTTATCTAAAAGGAACTGACTTTACAATGGCATGAAATTGTTATGTTGGAACATTATTATAATTAAGAACATGCAATATTCGAGAGGATGGGAGGTCCGACTCATCACACCATTTGGGGGGGGGGATTATTGTCTACACCGGGACTCTCTTTATAAATTCATGATATTTTCATGAATCCTTACTAATTAAAAAAGTATAAAATACTTTTACCTTGTAATTTTTAATCACTTATTAACATGTTTGAAATTTAGAATCATCTGTATATATTCTAGGTTCTTCATTAATAGATATATCCATATGTATTCGAGGTTATCTTTCAACGGTATCCTCTCATATAAATTATATAGATTATTTTAATCATCTTTATGATGATACTAGTTTTTAAGCCACTCAGTGGGGCACTCTAAAATTTAATTTCATCCAGGGAGATGAAGGTTTGTTTTAATATTGGGAAAATACCCCTAAAATCTGCTACCTGTATATCGTTGTTGAATGAGTCAAAAGCATCATATTTCAAGGCCTCTTAATGGGACACATCATTCCTTTTAAGTTCACGTGATAATGACCTACCCATACATTTTAATTTCATGAGGTAAGGATCTATAAGACAAAGGTTATTATTCCATGTTTGGTGGGAGACTTATGCCGAAGCATCCAAAGAAACATGGAAAGGATATGGGATTCCATGTAAGATTAGACCCTGTTCAGAACATGGACCAGGAAGAAGAAGTTTGATTTTCAGTTTTGGTTTTGATCCTAATGGAGGCATCCTACGTATCCCATGTGGATGGGAATAAAATCCCACATAGTTCAATGGTTCAAATTGGAGATTATATTCCTTTGAGAGAAATTATTATGGGCTTAATTCTATAAAAGTATGTTTTGGTGCTTTTTGGTTCAATTTTGGTCTTACTCCTAATGAAGATTAAAGATTTATGGAATTAGGATTGGATTCCCAAGGATGATATCCAATGAGATCGTTCCCTAATGAAGGCATCCTAAATATCCCAATTATGGTGGGAATCATATTTCTTGTAGTTCATTCAATGGGTTGTATATTATGCCTGAGATCTTCCCATTTCAATGTACATGATGGTGTAAACCCTTTTTGAAGGATTTTGATCTCGGGCATTCAAGAAGGAGTCATACATATCCTTGTTTGAATAGTAATCAAAGTTCTCATAGTTCAATTTGGGATTGAGAAAATGATGTGATCATGAAAAATCTATAAGACCAGGTTAGTCATTATTGGTGTGAGAAACAATATGATTCTAAAAATTCAATATAGGAACCCTCACTTTTCCTCCTCTGTAGGAGGAAGAGGGAGTGCCTACGGTGGCGACGGTGGATGAGGGCGTGGAGACTGGGGAAGAGGGTGAGGTGACGAGGCTTCCCTATGTTAACTTTACATTAGAAATGGGTCCACTATAAGTAAGTATTGAAGGTGAAGGAAGTTCAGAGGAGAAATATTTTAACCTCCTACTTGAATGGTTAGGGGCTTACACCAGGATGGCTACCCGAAAATTCTTCCTCGGATGGGAGGGAGAATTCTTCTTTGATGAGAAAGAAAAGTAAGTGTGAACCATAATTTACCTACCAGAGACCTGAGGTTCTGAGACTTAGACATGAGAATGGGAGGTCAGAAGCCAAACCCTAATCCTCAAATATGAGAACATCCCAACACTGTTCTTGGGAGAATTGTCTATGTGACTGTAGATATACAAATCCAAAAAAAACTCCATGAATCTTAACCCCATTGTGAAACAAATGTTGGAAACCTCTGACTGTGGATATTTAAACCCAAATATAAGACATTATTCTATTCCTTTTTTAAATGTTTTATAAGTCATGAGGTTTTATTTAATGTATCAACATAATCCCATTAATACAAGGGATCCAATGAAGATGAAGCATTTCCATTAATCGTATTTAATAGGGCTTAATGTCTTGTAGACTAAAGAGATTAGTTGATTTGATGAAGGTCACCCAAGTTGGGACTAGTGTCCAAGTATGGGTGCACAAGTAATCTTGGGTGACCTAATGTTCATTTGAGTAATGAACAACGTGGATGTTAATACTTGGGTGAGACCTAACTCAGGCCTTAAAAAGTATTCATTGGGATTCCATGAAGTGGGGTGCTCAAGTTCCAATGAAATGAAGAGGTGGAAGGCAAGTGTTTCTGATATATGGAGGTTGGGAACATTAGGCGTGCAAGTGTTAGGGATTTCAAACACTAAAATGACTTAATATATATGATCCTCCTTCACTTCTTCCGCACTAGGTGTTGAAGAACTACCTTGAATGTATCAGAAGACTTGGGGGTATCACTCGGGTGACCAAAGTAGTAATTAGGCTTTAGGTAAATTCGTCCGTACAAATGAAGGGCCAATGGGTCTATTTATAGGAAAAAATTGGACCCTCAAAAAAAGAAGATTGGGACCTTATGTGGCTTGCATGCTGACAGTTTTTTGGATAGACTAGGGTGATTCAAGGTTCATGATTTTTCAAACCATGATTTTCTTCATGTGTTTTCTCCAATTTAATCTAAGGTATTTCCCTTTGTCTTTATTAGACTCTATGATGAAAAATAGTGTCAATAGTATCATACACCATCTCATGTGGCCCAATTGTGAATTACTACTAGAAAATATTTTAATTATTGTATTTTTATTCCCATTTCATTGAACCAGGATAGATATCTTTGTTATATACATTTTTTTAGTTAGTCTTGTTTTATTTCAATGTTTTTAAGGCCTGGGATATAGAATTTGTTTAACTTGCAAATCAAAGGGATGATTTATAAAATTGTGTATTCATATTGACTGGTTTGTGAAACTAGTTTGTTTTAACTAAAGCATTTTTTAGATTAATAGAAATTGTATAGACTCTTGGTGGTATTATTTTGGGAATTTCATCAAACCCTACATATGAATTTAAGTATATGTATAAATTCTTGTAGAACTCATATAAAGGCGAGGGAGTAATATAGCTCGGAGGATCTTCCAGGTTGATGTAATCTTCAACTCGATTAGGATAGTGTTGAGTGATGGGAACAATATGATAGACTTTTGGCTCATGGTTTTCTATTTGTTCTAGACCATTGATATTTTTTCATTATTTCATGTGCGTATATTTGGGATTCCACAATAAAATATGATTTTGATATATATATATAAATATAGTTTCATACATGATACATGTCTTAGTGATTTTTTGGGTTAATTCCATCACATATTTCATTTATTTATACCCACATGATTATTGTCATCCAATTGAGACAAGGAACATGTTGTACTAATTATGTTAGACAGTCTTGGGTGACATGTTAGGTCAACCCGATTTGGTTCATTACCGTCATTATGTAACATAGTTATCATCAGGGTAATGCATCTAAAAATAGGAAGGGGATAATTTTTCTAATCCCATGAAAAATATAATATACATCATGAGGATATATGGAATGGATTCCAAAACCTTAGATATCATAATGGGAATTTTAATCAATGGGTAAAGGAAAAATATAGTCAATATCTTGGGATGATTTGAAGTAATTATGTAATGTAGTTGTACATTTGGTTTTAAATCATAATCATGGGAATATTTGTAATATATCAAATCCATTTAAATGTTTCCTAACTTATATATTTTATGAAAATGAATAAAATACATCAATTGAGGCCTCACATGACCAATCTCCAACGTCCCTTGACCATAATCATATCACATGTGCAACATATCTATTTATCCTTACATTGAATTTGGACACCCCTAACATGACGAAATACACATATCACACATATCTCAAAGGAACCTATTCCCTTTGTTATATAATTATCAATGTATCACATCACAACTAGAACATATATTTAATTCACCACCAATATTACCTTATATCTCATCACACAAGATAATATGTCATATATCCTCTCTCTAGAGTCCTTCAGGTATATCATCACAATTACTCGTACTCGAATACCCATCAATTCGTCATTTCTTTATTTTATCCAAAGTATCAAAACCAACAACATATCATATAGACCTTACAATCATATTGAAGTGTATAGATTATTTCTCACATCACTTATAGGTCATAAATATTTCATAATGCACATTTTATCCCTTAATCTTTTTATTTTAGTTTCAATTAAATACTTGTCAATTATTTTATATAACATAGAGCATTAATCCTATATAAAACAAGATATTTTTAAATATAACACTTTCTTATATAAGAAATTAGTTAACACATTTACGTTTATAACTCAATTTATCCCCAATCGACCATTATAGATAAACCTATTTGTAAACACAAACATTGGTATTTAAATACATGACCTACCATATGGTAAAATATAACAATGATTAGAGGGTTCTTATTATATTCATAACCACTAAGAGTATATAACACATAATAGAACTCCAATTCAATTAAAATTTCCTTATTGGGAGAAAAAATCTATAGAATAATCCAAGGGTGTGAGGGTTTTCTGATCATGTATCCTAAGAAGAACAAATTTTGTAATTTAATTATAATACAGTTCAAAATACATAAAATATTACACTTCAAAATTTTGGGTTTGGGGTTCCACTGGGGATCTAATAAATTTTGGGAACTTATATAGAATCTATTATACCCATTAAACTCTCTATGGGTGTATAATAATATTCTCTGGTATCTTTTTTAATTTTATACCAACTCGGATGGGTCTTAAATTTCACATTTTTATCCTATAGTCCTCTAAAAAATTATCATTCTGTTAAAACAATCTGTTCATGGTTAATAAAGAAGAGGTTCAAACTATGGAGTCTCTAGAGTGATAGAAATGGCGATGTCCTTGTAGCGATTCCAAAAGTGTTGGCCCCTCCCTCCCAGGTGGAGGGAGGGTGAAATGCTTGATCTTCCCTCTTGAAGCCTCAGAGCTTTCTCCCTTTCACTAACCCTAGCTACCTTCTTCCATTCCATGTGATTCCCATATTCCATAAGTTTTGTAACCTCAACAAGGGTTCACCCCAGCTCACGATTTCCAAAAATGAAATCAATGAAGCTTCAGAACTCCACATGATGATGCTTGTAGTCGGGTTTAGAGGTCGCCGACCATCGGTTGATAACTCTAACAAAATCTTTTTTGAATCATGCGAGATTCATGATTGCAAAGTGGGGGTCTTCTTGATCGATCACATTTGATGATCCGTTGTATCCTCAAAGGTCGATCTTTTTTATGTTTGGTCTAATGATCCTCGAGTTCTCAATAAATATGGTTTTTACATCTTATGTTGGTCTTTTGAATTCAGCATGAATCATGATGTGCCGATGACAACAGTGTCGGGAAGTTTCCTAGATTTTCTTCTTCCTTTCAAGAATTATTTTATTACTTTCATGTTGGTGAACATGGTAGGTAGGTATCTGTGTTTGGACAGTCCAACATATATGGTTTCAACCTATCTCCCCTCTCATTTTTGTTGAGGCTGATGTTTGAAAGACTCCAACAAACAGGATTTGGATTTTTAGTTGGAGAATAATTCAGATGGAAACAATGGTTGGTTTTTGAGACTTGGCCAATGTACTACTCAGGCTATTAACAGTTAGTCAATCTAGTCTATGGATGTCATCTCAAAAAAATAGAATGGCATGTAATGACCCATCAACCATAAGGGTTTGAGGAGTATGTTGACATCACTATGTTTCAGCGGACAAGGGATGATGTTGGTTTGGACAGGTCTAGGGAGGATTGCGAGGTAGTCCTAGTGGAATGGTAACCAGGCAGGAAACAAACCTATACAGGTGAGGAGTTAAGTACTATTCTAGATGAAAGTTCAGGGGAGGTTCATCTTAGGTAGTGACCTTCTTTGGTGCCTCCAATTGCAGTTAAGGATGCTCAGATTATGGTGCCAGAGCCGTGGGTCGTGGACACCCTTACTAGCTTAATATAAGATTTGGGTTCATCCATTTGCGGGTGGGTGGAGTGGAGTCAGTTTATGTGGATGGAATAGATAAATATCTTTCCTTGGATGTGGATTTGGTGGAGCATCTGGTTTCAGCGGCCACTATTGAATTCGTTGTGCAAAACTCAAAGTATGTGATGTCTAAGGCCCCATGGGTCATCAAGGTCAAGAATGGGAGGATACTGATAAGAAAATTCAATTTATTGGATTTGGATACGAGAATCCAACAGGTTCAGACATGTTAGTGACCACGTTTACTGTTTCCTCTTTGGTTGCATTCAGCATTGAGGTTGAGACATCTGGAATTTCATAGTAGGTGAATTATTTTGTGCTAGCTACTTCAGACTCTCATAAAGTACAAGGCATGAAAGATGTGGTTAGGGCCTTATGTCCCATGACCCCAAACACTCCAATTCCTAATTCTCCATACATTATGAAGGATGGGATTGAGTGGAAGAAGATTTTTGTGTAGATTAGGGAGATAAATATTTATTATCTGTGAAGGTTAAGGCCCCTCAAAGAAGGACCGTGGGTTGAGATGAAATACCATTCTCCAAGTCTGTTGTTTCAAGAAGAAACATTGAGTCATGAGGTGGACGATTATGGTGAATATAGTTATAGGTAACTTTAAGTGGGGAGTTTGGCCCAATTCTAAGGGAAATTCCCTCACATTCTAAGAAGGAAGAAGGGGGGAAGAAAAATGTGACTCAGGGAAATGTATTTTGGTCCTGGGGAAAACCCCAATGGATGTAAAGACTATTATCACTTTCTTAAACCAATGGACATCAGTTCGGTCATGAAGGGTGTAAATAGGGAATGAAATTCCAGACAATATAAGAAAGTGTACATCCCATTAGAGAACCAAGAGTGATGGATGAAAAGGTAATGGAGTGTTTGAACCTTATATTCCACTCAATGGAATAAATGAATGAAAAATTCCTTCTGCCCAACACTCTAAATGAGGATATTGAGTTGAGGCCACCAAGGAGAAAGAAGCATGGATAGAAATGCCAGACCAAATCATATCCCATGGCTTCATCCAAGGAAAATCACCTTGGATTAATTCATTCTAACAATCTACAGAATGGTTTCTCACCATGATGAGCTTATCAGTGAGGATCGAGACACCTAGGTTGGTACTCTATACTGGGAATTATATAGAGTGGATGACTCAAATTATCTTAGCCTTGTGTTTAATCATCTTTTGAGATAATTCATAACGTACCGGTTTTTTTGTGTGCAAACTATGGTTTCCCAATTTTATATAATGTGGGTTAATAAAAATTTAAATTTAGGGGTGTGGTCTCATAAGAGTGAGGGAGGAAGATCCCTAGAATTGGTACCCCCATCAGTGGGTGTTTTACCTGATCTAGCCCCCTAGAATGGGTTGGTTTAGGGTGGATTGGTTGTTAGGCCCATGATCCAAGCTATATAGTTTCTTCTTGTGCTTCTTATGGTTCCCTCGGTGAACACCATCCTTCCTACAGGGTTCCCATATATCCCCCATTCTTGGTTAACCTAAATTCTCCTATATATTATATGGATTATATTGAATTTTGTATTCTTACAGTAGAGTTCCATGATGATTCCTCCTTTCATGTCTACACCATCATCACTAGATTTGGTTCTAATCTACCATTGTTGGAGGTATTTGAATTTTATATCATCTCATATTTGAATTTGAGTTTACTTACTACTTTTGGGATTCTTGAGAAACAATCCTTTAGTTTTCATCTTCACTCGGTGGATTAGTTTTTTCATGCTTGATCATCAAAATCGCAACATTGTGATGACTGACATTTTCCACTCTCTTTCATTGGAAAGATGACTTGAATATGGGATGTGATTGATAGAGGGTGGAATTTTCCTATTCCTATTAGGGTTACATCTTCCCTTAAATAATCCTACCATTCACAAAGGATTCAAATATTGGATAAGTTTCTTCCATCCATCTAATGAGCCAACCCTTCGTCTAACTTAGTCTCACAAGTCATGAATGTGTGTTTAGTGGGATATCATGAGGTCACTCACAAATAGGCTATATTTGTGGGTTGTTTACAAGGAAGGATTTTGGAAGTTGATTAATTATAAGGGTATGTTTGGATAATTCTCTTCGTTTCATATTCAATTACACTAGGTAAATTTGTGTTGTCATCAGAAAAGTTGGGGAAAGAAGAACCCGAAAGAGTGTCTCTCCCAAGGGTATTCAGATTCTTCCTAACAGGTCCAGGCCATAGGGGGCATTGTGATTTCTAATTATAGAATCCAATAGGCTGATTATCCCTCTTACCAGTCTAATATAGTATTATGGGTCCCTCCAAATCATGTGGAGGTGGTCACTACCTCTTTTTCTAATTCTGTATTAGGGGTTACTTTCACTCTACTATCACCCAGGCAGATGGAGGGTTGTTTGATGATGCTCATAGGAACCATCTTTTTTCTCCTGAGGGTTATCAGACTCATTTGGAGGTAAAAGTTTTTTATCATGAGAATAATAATGGAAAAACACCCATTTAGATGTAGAATGGTCCACCCTCTACCACGGGTAAAATTCCAAATCTTATTATGTAAAAAGTAATTCTCATGGGGTTTACCTAGATGAATGTAGATTGATTTCTCTTACTCTTTCATATAATAAGGTAATTAATGGGGAATATAAAATGTCTTGTAAGGATGGAGGTTTTTATAGAAAAACTTTTCGAAATATCAAGGGGATGGAAGGAGGCCTTAGTGGTAATAAGGATAATTTTCCAGTGAATGTCAAGAACCTAGTTTCTATGATTATAGTAAAAGATATTACTATTAAAGTCATGTTAGGGGAAAATATTGATAAATTTAATTTTAATGGATTATTGGAAGATTTAACACCATTAATAGGGAAACTCACCTATCATATTCAGTGTAGGGAATGTAGGAAAAGAAGTTGCATCACTTCTTCACCCAGGCGGACATATGAATCCTAGTGGAAGAGGTATTTGTGTATTCAAATTGAAATCCCTTCGGTTTATTCTATTATGGGATCTATTTATTCTCTTTTATAACTAGGTTTTTGTTTTACTTAGTTGAAATAATTTTCTAGAAATGATGTGAGGCCTTTTATATATTACAACAATTAGAATATCTCAAATTCCCTTCTTAACTCTTCAATGGGTCAGGCTAGAAATATAGTACATATGAACACATATAATTATGTTTACATGAGGATTACAACTACAGATTTATTAAATTTACTGATTTTATTCTTCTCATGACTGAATATTTATTTGTGGAATCAATTAAGGTATTGTTGTGTACTTCACAGAGTCAGTGAATCTTTTCTCTATCATTTCTTATAGAAGAATGATTTATTGTTTTCTCATGTTTTGTGGTTGTCCAATGTTCGGGTTCTCACTCAACCCCTTAAATAGGTTTTCTTCCTCAGAAAAATTTAATTTTATGTCACTAAAAACATATATAAATCCACGTGGGAAAAAAAACTAAATCAAAGTCCAACCACCTGATTTCAGCATGATTAAAACATTATTTTCTCTTTCATGTTAATCAATTCTATATTTTTAATATAAAACAAATTTACATTACTTCCTTCCAATATCTCATTGGTAGAATAAATATACTGAGTAATTTATTTTCAATTTTTTGAATGTTGTGATTTATTATTTAAACTAATCTATTAGTTTATAAATTTCTCTTTGATAAAAAATCATTTTTTATATCATTTTTCATTATGTATTTCTCAATTGCCACTAAGGTGAACACTATGAGTGATTTTCCATAATATATCATGTTTTGTATATTATTTCATTTTGTTAATGTGAATAACCATGATGTATGCTAGATTATTATAATTATCAATAAAAGTAAATTAATATCACCCATTTTTCTCCACTTTTTTATCTTATGGATATAAACATTATTATGTATCAATTCAAGAATATTTGATATCGTATTATTATTAAACATTATTGGATTTCAACTATCACCCATCCTGTAAATTCATCAAAAGAATTATATAATTAAATTTTCAAATTTTTTATTTGAATATACGCTTTAATATTTTAGATATTATCCATGATTCCGTAATGATTGTGTCTGAGTCATCTATTTCGAAAACTATTTTCCTCTATAATATTGAGAAAACGTTTTTTACTTAACTTTTACATGATACAAATATTTTTTATTACACACTTGATTAAAGAATTAACATTATTATAATATCTATATTTTTAAATTAGATTCAATCCTCGAGTCACATAATTGAATTAGGATTAATCATTTATGATAATGTTTATCAATGAGTATTTTTTCATTTTCCTTATGTTTTCCATTTTTTATCTTCATCTTACCACTATCCTTGATCTTTGACACATAGTCAGTTCAAAACAAAATAATTTCATGTAGAATGTTATTAATATATTTCATGAAACATTTATTCTTATCCATAAGAGATAAACACTCATTTTTAAATATTGAAGTGTTATTTTTTATAATAATCTAATGTGACATTATCTATACCCAAATTTTCATTCATTATATTTTAGTTACATGATATTCCTTATATATTTCATGCCATGTTGTATCCCATATGCTTACTCTCTATTTATTAATTAGAACTACAATTTTCTACTTCGAATAGAGAGAATCGATTCTTTTGTAGAATCGAATTCAAGAAGTCTCTCTCAACCATTATTTATTATTTTTTTATATTTTATTTCAAATCTATTTTTCCATCAATGAAAAGCCTTAAATTAAAATCTATAACAATGTATAAAATATCATTCGAAAAAAATTCACATTTTATAGTATTTTTTCTTATTAGTTATTACATAGTAATAGGTGATTCATATAATCAAAATAGGACATGGTATGATTCTATTAGTCATATAGTTTTAATGTTATAATAATTAATGGATTATAAATTCTCTTATCTAAAATATCTTATTATCTTATTGGTTTTTAGACTACTCTCATTGATGTTTTTTGAGTGCCTTCTCCAACAATATTAATTTTTATCATTATTTAGAATTTAGGGAATTTCCATCATTTTCAAAAGTTTGGACAAGTCACCATTATATATGAATCCAATAAAGATCATATTATATAGCCTTTTTTATACTCTTATTGCTTCTTCATTAGATTTATCTTGGGAAATATCACTCATCAAGATAAAACATATCATCATATTCTTTATTTATATTGATATTAATTCACCTTTAATGTTTTCCATTCAAATGGTCACATATTCTTCAAGGGATTTAATATTTACTATTCATTATTCAATTCAATCATTAATTTAACCAACCAACATATATTTCCCAACAATTTTTAGAAAAGAAAATCATTACTTTTTTCTAGATTTTCCAATATATTAGGTTTCCCATCAATAAATTGTTACAGCCAAATGATTTTTGGATTCAATCTCACCAACACACCCAATATAATCCTTTAATTGATTTCATACCTTTTAATACTGTTCCATTTAAAATACAGATTAATGATATATCCTTATATCTATGTTTTAGTATTAAAAAAACCTTTTGATTTTTCTTTATCTCTAATTTCATCTAGATTCATACAAACTATTTTAATAAATAAATAATCTATTTCATATTTGTATTTATTCTAATATATTTTTTATAAATTATTCATTATTATATTCTTTTTTGAATATATATCTTACTCACTAGATCAATAATATTGATTACTTCTCAATAAAAAATCATAATTTATTTTAGAGATGATATTCTTCATTATTATTTAGAAAAAATCAATACCACCCACATTTTTTAATATTTTATTACAAAAATATATAATATTTATCCAACTTATGAACAATTGAAACATGATAGTGTTAGTTTTACATAAAATATATTATTTACTGATTTTGATCTTTCTTAGAACAAGTGATAATAATTCATTACTAACATATATATCACATTTTTCATGGTTAAACTATAATCAATCCATATCATAATGGTCAAATCATCATATGAGTGAATTTTAATTCCTTTAAGATTATCCCTAGTTTTATATTCCACCAAGATTCATTATAGATTCTCAAGTAATACTTGAGGTAGATCATTCAATTTTAGTGTTTATGCCTTTAAATTATACAAATTTTGTGGTCTAATCATTATTTTTTTAATTCATCATCTTTATATTTTTTCAAAGTCCTCACAAAAATATATCTACATAAATGATTTGATTGATTAATTCATCATTTCCTTAATTATGGGATATCATAAAATCTTCAAATTTATTACATAAATTTTTAATGTTGTTCTATTTTTACATGTTTCTTTAAAAGTAAATATTTTGTGATTTGATTTAGTTTCATTATATAAAAAAACAATTCATCACATTATTATAGATATTATTTAATAGTTACCTTTATAATAAATATCCAAAATTTTCATTAACATTTAGAAAATTATTTTTAGATTCATTTAATAATATATTTATCATATTATTAACCATGGTTACATAAATTATCAAATATAAAACATATCGGTAAAGGTATTTTATATAAGTCGTCATACAGACCACCCAAATTTGAAATATAATACCATATATGATATGAGATACATTCATGTTGAATGAATTCTTTATTTCATATATTTTTTAAATATAAAGTCTGTAAGGAAGATTCATTAAACTATGATACCGCTTATTATAACAGCAATATGCCAAATACACTCAATAGCGGTTAAATATAATCAAAACTTATTTTCTCTGGAAAAAAGTTTAATCCTATGTTAGAAGGAACTCTATAATTTTTAATAAATATCACACAATAATATCAACCATATAATATAATTTGAATTACATAGATTTTAATATTTTTACTTACTTTAACAAAATTAGATATGTCCAAAGAACATATGCATGAATATTCGAAAATAATTATTCATAATTATTTGATTTAGAATATTTTATTAATAGGTCCTAGGGTCATACCCTCATTTTTAATCTCCACTAATTAATTTTAGATAGGTTTACAATATGAATATTGAATGTTTTACATTACAATGAATTAATAAATTTAATGGATACACAAAACTAGATTCATTGTTTTTATTTATCTTTAAGAATTTTTTATTTATCTCATAATAGTGTTAGGATTTTTTATTCATTATAGCATGGACATGTATGAATCACTTATCTCTTTATGTGAAATCAACTTCTATTTGTTACTTTTTTGTTATGTGATTATCATGTTATAGTTAACATATTTAATCAATCATCATTATTCATAATCGTACCATTATAGGTAAGAAAATATCTAAGATGTTATCTAATCACATTATATAAAAAATAAAAAAAATTATTTCTATTTACAGAACAATTGCATGGTCTATTAGAAATATGGAAGTTGATATTTGGTCAAAGTACTAACTATTAATTTTATGAAAAATATCTCTATTCATCATATGATCATATTTTTTAAAAATTTATATATTTTACACATTCCTTTTCACAATTTCAGGGTTATTAATAACTATAATTTGAATATATACATTCATCATGAGTTTTATATATTATTGGATCAAAAGTGGGAAGATATTTTCCTCTAAAATTAAGTAATTTCCATTTATTTCTGTATTTAATTTTCGTTTTGGGTGTTAAACATGGTTTAACATTTTTAATAGGGTTTCAAGAGTAGTTTATGTGAAAAGGATAATAGAGTAATATTATAAAGGCATGGAGTGCCCAATGACTAATCATAGAGTACTCGAAGATGGAATTTGGGTTTAAGGAGGATCTATTTGGTGCACATTTGATTAATATTGCGTACCAAATAGATTTCTAGGTAGGATAAACATAATAAAGGTAATAATATCATTTTTATAATTCATTAATAACTTCTATTAACCGTCACCATTTTAATTTTCATCCCATATACTTCTATTGTAGTATCCTTCAGGTTTCCCATTCACTCACGTCACCTCCTACAAATTCTATCAACAGAACTTGATTTTATAAGATTGGTTTGGACATGATTGTTTTACATTTACAAGTTAGGGACATTAATTCCCCTTAAATAGTATATTCTTTTTATTTTTCATACTAGTGTGTTTATTATACATTATTATAACATAGGGATTCTTGGAATATTTTAATTCTTCAACATTATCACGTTTGTGTGTCTATGAAATGTTATCTTGGATGATCCTATGATATTGAATTATTTTTCATTCCCAATTTCATACTTCATTTAGAGAAAAATTCATGTTGTATTTTTTATTATTTTTTTTATAAAGGTTTATTGATGGATTAAGTTTCTTCCGTGGGATCCAATGAGTTGATTTACAATGGATTCGGAAGATAAATTCATTCTATTTCTCATCCTCATTATGAGTTGGGTGATAAATGAGATGGGGTTGAGATAATTAAACTAAAACCCCTGAATTTTATTCTAATAAAGATTTTATCAATTGGTTTTATTTTTAAAATTGACATAGCCTTGGCTTTTTACATATATGTATATATTATAATATTAAATCTTATATTGGATTGATTATACAATGTTTGGTAAATGTCAAATAAATTTTTTTAGTTTCATTTAGATAAATATTTAAATTCCAATCATTCCAGTTGTATTTTTTTGACATTATACATGAGATATATGGATTAAAAACTAACACATTTTTTGAGAAAGGAACCTAGGTAGTCCTTTCATCAATGGATAGGTGGATGGATATGGATCATCTGGCTATTCTTAGGCTCAATTATACCCTTTTCTCCAACCCTGAATGACAAAATTAGACCCGCTATCATAACTCTATTATGCATGATTCTCTCTTCAACAAATGGTAAACATCATTGAAATTGATTTTGGTTATAGTTTGGATTTGTTCATTTTTTATCTCAAAGAACATTTCACGGATATTGAACATCCCGATATTCGTAATTAAGTATTCCTGTTATAATTTTATTTTTTATTTTTCTTAATGAATGAGTTTACTTTCTATATTTGTTGATACCTTTGGATTTTTTCTATTTTTGTATACATATGAATCTATGGCTGGTGGTTATAGGTACATGGTGACCACCTAAAGGGAATATCAAACTCACACCCTTAAAATACCCCTATCAAAATCTGTGTAGACCATTTTATTAATTACCTATTTTAAGTAAAGGTTTTCAAACATGGTATTTATCTATATGTGAAGCATGGCCTCTGGATGATTTTTTGGGATTTTGGAGAGTGATATATTTTATGTTATGAGGATTGAACATGAAATTTATTTAGGTATTTTATTTTAAATGTTCTCAGTTTTTTACCCATATTACATGTTTAGCACGTCACTTTATGGATACCTAGGTTTTGATGTATCCTTATTTACTAAATATTTCATTTTGAGTCTTAATACTATTTCTGGGTTACCTTATTTTTGTATATATAATATCATTCTTGTACTGAACAATTTTATTATCATTTGGTTGTTTTTAAATGGTTTGACATATGTTATCTCATATATATTTATTATCATTATTCTCTTGTTTTTCACTAACATTTTTCATATTTCATTATTATCATGTTATATAGATGATGTGTGTGTGTGTTTGTTTGGTCTAACAATTTTAAATATGGACGCATTGAGATTAAAATATTATACAAAGGGAAATGCTTCTCCCATTATCATTTATCTCAAACCTCTATATTTATACTAGCATCTTGGGATCAAAATGTGTGATGGATATTTTATAATGGCCAGACATGATGTCGTTTGGGTAATCTAGACATATTCATTATAAAATGGTGCGATAAAACAAATTATGTTCCCTATGGTATGTTTCATCCGTGTAACATAAAGATAGGACCCTGAAGACTTTAAATTTAACCCCAAAGTATGAAAAAATCATAATTATAATGGAATCCTGAGTTACTAGGGGTAGTCCATGATAATCTCATTATATTTTTGTCCGTATAATTATCGAGTCCCATACAACATACTGGGAAAAAATAGATCGTAATGGTCCATGTATCATTCAATGATGTTTACTTTAGTACAATGATGATTATGTTCAAGTCTCATTTTTTAAATAAAAATAAAACATGAGTATGAACTAAGAAAGGAAGGGTCCATAAAATTAATTTCTTCTCTCAAATAAAAACCAACTTTCAATAAAAAATATCCATTAGAAAATAGATAAAAATTTAAATCATCTAGGTATTAATCACCATATTTGTGAAAATTAGAGAAATTACCCAATGATCTAAACTCATTGGAGTGATAATTAATTCTTATTACCAAGGGTTTAATTCAATTTTTCATCATAGACTTGAGATTGCAATACACCTTCATAGGTCTTCCTTTATACACATGAGTTTTTTATGATCCATATTCATTCATATTTCTCCTATGGTACAACATGAATCATTAATCCATTTTTTCACTAATGATCATTTCAACTTCATCTATGTCTGGAATATCTTTCTATTATCTAGCCATTAAAAAATATTTTTAAACCCACTTTATATCCTGTGGTAAATATATTCCTAGTTTTTTCTTTAGAGATGAAAAATATACCCCAATGGAATTAAAAAATACATATTAATAGTACACCAAGGCTGATCAATTCAGTTTTGAGAAGATAAAACCAATGAGTTTGAACCCTCTTCCCCAATTTCCTTCTTGAATGTACCCTAATATAGTTTAGAATAACAAGAGGTATATATATGTATACCTAGATTTATTTCCTTTTCATCCATTTCTCCTAATATAGAACATATACATGTTTTTCTTCAACCTGCATACTTAAACATCCCATGTAATATACTTACACTTTTGTGTAATAAAATCCTAAAATAAAGAATTTTAAAAGACATGTTTCAAAGACTATGTTTTTTAGAGATGAAATCATCATCCTCATAAAAATCTGAAAACTCATGATTTTCATTTCCCTTAATAGAGTCATCCTTTCTAGGTTTTTTAACTAAGGGAGATAACTCATAATTTAAAATGAATGAAACTGGGTCTGGTATTACTTACTGGTAAATAAGAGAACAAACCACAATATAAACTATAGAAATATTATTTTCTAGAGATGAAATTTTATTTATTTCATTGGAAAAAGAGTTATCATTATTCTTATTAACACTAGGTTCAATATAATCTACACCTCTGTCAAACATAGGAAATCCTATCTTAGAGTAATTGGTATCATATATATTAAAGAAGAATTTAAAGAATAATAGTGACTTCTTACGTGTAATATTCTTATTTTCTATTTCATTACATATAGATCAAAAGAAATAATGTTTATAATAAATAACACATATCATAAATCCATCATTTATAGTGGAAAAACCCACCTCTTTAGCTAAAATATAACTCAAATCTACTTAAACTAAGAATCAAGTAATATAACCAAATCTTGTATGTTCTATTTTCTTATATATTTTTATTGTCACTAAAATTACATACTAAATATGAAATAATATATTTTGAAATAAATATATTCATTTTAAACAACAATATATAACCCATTTTTGCAAGAAGAATTTCATTACCCCAAAGGGGTTGAAGTTAAGATTCCATTCATAGATTATAAGAGAACCTGGTTTTAGAGAGATAGACCCGAATCCTTATTCAATCTTCTTTATGACTATGTTCATAAATAAAATTTGAAATAATCTATGCCCTACTAGAATATATTCCTGTTTTAAAATACCCAAATAGTGGATACTTTTATTACCAGATAAATTGGTTTAAATGGATTATGGCCTTTGGGGAGAACCACTCATCCTATATTGGATTCGTGAAACAAATATAATATCTTTAATAATATATCATGCCTTTCCATCACTTGAGAATTATCACCTTTTCCAAATATCAAACCATAATAGGCATTATATAGTGAGTAAAAATGTATTTAAGATAAATTTGAGGACCTGAATTCATCCTCATTTATCATGATTTCCTCTCTGGAGGTTGATCCTCAAAAGATTTTCCAAGCATGAGTAGTATTATTTAAATATGAGAATGATTCTGGTTGGATTATTTACTGAATGAGATCAAGACCCTATGTGTATCCCTCAATCCATTTATTTTTATCCAACTCATCCTTAATATATAAAGCTAGTGGAGTTTTCCAACTAGAAATCTGATCAATCCTCAATAATTTCAAAAAATACATGGAAGATGTAATAAATAAGATCTATCTTCATCACCATAAAAAATATTTTGGGAATATTCTAATTTTATGATTTAAAAAAATAAACAAATGATTTATAGGAAACAATAACATATAAATGGTCTTTGATATATATTATAAATAAGTAGGTTTATATGGGTAAATAATTTATTACAATGATTACCATATCCATCAATTATTGATAATAGATAGAATGTTTTATTTTATACACAATTAATATCCTCTATTTTTAAATGACTCTTTACGTATATTAAATTTTCATAAAATTATTTTTAATGAGAAAACAAATTCTAGGTTCATAGGAAAATTATATTAAGAGAGATGAGGGTGTTTTTTATATAAATTTATTAATATAATTATTTAGTGTTTTTGTCCCATTAGGTTAAAGTTATGTTCTATGGTTCTTTTCTTTATGTTATATGAATCTTACTAATTGTAATTATCCAATCCTCTAAAAATGGAATGGTGGGTATGAACCAACATGGATGATTTGATGTTAATCATACAGAATATTAATGTTTTATGAAATTTATAGAATTTATAGACTTTGTAAATCTATGGGAGGATCCAACCAATTATTTATTTGTGAGATATTTCCAGTTCCTATATCCCCCAACCTACAGGGTTGACATACCTACTCAAGAGACCAAATACTTTCTAATTCACCTCTTTTATATCTTAAAAAAGATGAATGCCCTTGAGAAACAGTAGGTTATGATATCTACCTTAATTTTTGAATATGAAATGTATAGATGTTAGGATTTCATGTTGGAATATATGAAGTACTTGCTCCAACCCTAGAAGAACATCCAATTGTTGTCATTGATATGTTTTCTCCCAATAAAAAGTACCAAGTTAAAGTGAGAGATTTTATAATAATATACATGCCTTAATTATTATTATGATTATACATCCATTTTAAATACCACCATTTTATTTCAATATATTTGAGTGGAAATAAAAAATAATATTTGAGGTAATTTGAAATGGGATTGATAGATCCACTATAGACATGGGTATTGCATTTAAATTTTCAAACATTCTCTAAATTGATAATTAATGTTGTTATAGATAATAATGGATCATAGTGAGGATTATGATTAGGTGTCTAATTTCTAGAAAAATATATAGTAAATTAGTCTTCAATATTTCATATACAGTGGTTGGGGGAGATGAGAAAGGTTGGCTCCTCTAAAAAAACTTGTGTAGTGACATGCTTCTAACTCTTTTTTGGGAATGATTTCAATTTAGTGTTATTAGTGTGATCTCTTTAGTCATGTCAGGTCAAATTATAAAAATGAAGATAAGAAATTTCATTTATGTAATAATTATAGTCATCTATATAGATGTTTTCATCTTGGTTAATCCAAGACTCTTGGTAAGTGACCTCATCTAAACCAGGTATTATAGTTTTTATTAGAGAATGATTATATTATAGGTTTATGACCACCTTTTAGGACGTCAGGTTGAGGTAACTGATGTCGAATATAAGACTAGTTATTTGTAGAAGAATATTTTGTTTAAATATTCTCACCTATGGACAATACGAGGCAATGGTTGTGATATATACAACTGATCATCCTACCACCAATAATGGATAAGGGTTATCTAATATCAGAGTTACTATTTGGGTATCATATATATTAGTGTATTATTTATTGGATATGGGTGTGTTACACTCTTATTTTTCTACTACACGTGTGTCTCTTCTATGAAGTAATATAACAATCCAAACATTTCATACAATAATATTACATCTTTTTATATGAATATAAATATATCCATTCTCGAATTGTAAATGATTAGATTATTTTAAAATTAGATACAAAATATCAATATTTTATATAAGATCATTAAAATATCCCATAAATATTTTTCCCTTTAGTACTCCTACTTAAAAGTTTTCTTCATTACATGTCGATGGGAAACATAAGAAAGGGTGAGCTCAGAAACTCAATTAGGGTAAACATAAGAGACTCATAAGTATGACATGAATAAATGGGTATGATAACATGATCAAATCATTTTAAATTAATACCCTTAATAGAAAATATTATAATCATGATTCATGGACTAAGTATTAGAAGTTCACATGACATGAATCATGAGATAATTTGATAAGATGATCTATAAGAGCATAAAATTTCCCTAAGACATATAATTATGTTAAAAACATAACCATAGAATATCATTTTCAAGTTAGTAAATGATACTTACCAAGAGCATCATAATATAAAAATTCATTTATGGAACAAATTTAATTCCATAACATAACCATGTATAACTGAACTAGGTTTTCTTCCCATTCTCTCCCAGTATGACTGAAAAAATTTAGGACCTTGTTCTGGTCCTATCTACCTCATGATATATAAATATTTACCCAATGCATTTGAGGGAGATATTGGACTCACCCTTTTCATTCTGAAAAACATATATAATCATTCCATAAGAACATAATTCATTCATCATATCAAAATCCCGAAAAGAAAATGGGTTTCATAAACAATTCATCATAACAAAACATAAAAAAGAAAGGACATTCATAATCATCTTTCCATTATAAACATAATCCATTTAGAGAAATAATATGAATGATTTTATTAGGTCATATAACTAGTAAAGAATATGTAACATAAAATAATGTTTTCTTAAATGGAAAATTATTTAAAATGATAACATGAAAATAATTCATGAAGAAAATGTCATTTCCATGTTGAAAACATTTTTCATAGTCATTTAATTACAAAGGAAAAAAATTTTCTGATGATAAATTTGTAAGCATGTAAATGAAACTTTAATATATTATGGATTCATGAAATATGGATAATTTTTCATGTCGTATAATTTTAAAAAACATTCTTTTTCTATTCTTTTTCAAAAAATGTTAGAAATCTCCTTGTTCGGAAAAACAAAAAAACACTCCTTTCAAACCATTTAGTAAAAATTTAGAAATGGGATTAATTACTTTAAATACATTTATAAATATCAAAACAATTTTTTTAAATAAAAATTACTAAATTTATAATTTTAATAGAAATAATCCTTTGTATATACATATATATAACCAATCATGAATAAAATTATATTCTAAAATTAATCCTGAAAAATATCATATCATTGAAGTAAATATTAATCAAAATAATTGATTATGTGTATTCACTATAAATACACATAAAAAAAGATTAAATACAACATAATTTAACCAAAATTTATTTCACACATAATCATAGAATTTCATGATCAATGAAATAATAGTTTAAGAGAATGAATGGAAATTGAGTTTAAAATGCCCTTACATCTAGTAATAAATTAATTTTATTCACATAAAAATGTATAGTATAATAATTATGAATTTATTATATATTTATTAAATAAATATATATCTATCATATCATGTATAGATTATTTTTAAATTCTTATCAACCATTTATTAATAATTTATTATAAAAATACTATTATATGTGATAATTGCTTTGTTTTCCCAACGTGTTCGGTTTTGTAGTCTCGATCCTTCTACATTTGTTGGTGTCAAAAAATTTAAAAACATTAATAATGGTTTAAAAATTGTATATATTAATTATAAAAAAATTGTAATCATTTATAAAAATAGAGTTATAAAAATTAATTAAACCAACAGTGGAGATGGTTGATTGTACATACACATGGACGTTATCACCATTTTTCATATAATGAAATGAAAGAAAGGTAAATAATAACACACCATTCTAGAATCATTATTTCTATATATATATATATATAATATTTTCATAAAAATCATACTTATTACCATCTATGCAAAATATAAATGAAAAGGAATCATATCACAATGTGGAGATGGTAGTCCTTACAAACACACGAGGGACTTTATAGTTTCTCAAAACACTTGTTGGTGATAAGGTATTTATAATATTATCATCCTAGAGATATAATTATATAATAAATATCATATATAATAACTAATCCTATAATAATAATCATCTATATACGATGGTGTTGAAAAACAAATTATATCATTGTGGGAAGACGGTAATCCATAAGTATGCATGAGTGATACCTTCACTTCTTGTTTGATTGTAATGAGTTTGTATAATTGTGTTTTAATAATCATAATAACATTTAGAAATATTTATTATACATAATTATTTATTTAATGATAAAAATAATTAATTTATTAGAGGTATGTAATAATAAAAATAGAAATTGATCGGTTAGATAAATTGCCTCTTAATCTAAATGTCTCCTTTAAATTTCCTCTAACAGGCTCTAGGGTTACGATTTAGAGAAGTAAATATCCCCTAGAATTATTCTATGGATGTTTATAATAGAATGTGTCAGGTTATTATTGAGATATATGTCCAAAATTGATGTTAATAATTGACGGAGACTCTGTCCTTTTATAATTGAGGTGAGGGGTACTTTCGAAATCCCTCAAAATATTAAATTAATATAAATTTCATTTCAATAAAAAATGGTCCCAAAAAGAGTTATATAAAATATATTATGAATATGGTCCATAGTAATCTCATCTATAAATTGTTATACATGTTTAGGTCACATTATGACCCCTATCATTTAGTTATAACTCATTTTTATCCATTTTACTCTTACTGGAAAAACATGGATTTTACTAATTAAGGGTTGATATTTTTATTATAAAAAACCAAATGACCAAGAAATGGATCATTAATGATATATTGAATCCTTCCCCAGCAAACTTTTTGAATTTAATATTTTTAATAATTTTATATCATCTAATAAAATATTAATTATTTTAAAATATCATTAATGACAATTTTGATAATATTCATTACTTTCACTTTCAAAAATATTAAACAAACAATCCATCATAGAACAAAATATTTTATTATATATTATACATGAATAGGTGACTAATAATGTTACTTTATGAAATAAATTATCTAAAAAATTATTTATTTTAAAAAATTAATATCATTTACTAGATATTAACATTTCAAAAATAATAATAATAATATTATTGTATAATTGTTTAAGGTAATTATTTCTTCACTAAAATTGATAAATTAAATAAAATTATAAATAAGTATAATTTAGTTTTATAATTTATATTTATAGTCAAAATTTTCATCTGGGTAACAAAATCTTAAAAATGTTAAATCTGTTAAAATCATGAATATGTCATTTTGACTTTTATTTGAATAAAATATTATAAACATCATAATCTCATCCAATTTTCTTCAAAAGTCATAAATAAATTTATGCAACAAATATACGTTTTTTATTTTAAAATTGGACACATATGTTCATTCATAACCTACCTTTTTCTTCATGTGGAGGTATAAAATATATTTAAGACCAAGAAAGTGTCATTTTTTGACTTTTTATTAATTAAATATTATATCATTAATTTTCATGAACAAATATCCATTAAATAGAGAAAGTTTGATCCTAATATGTCAAGGGTAGATGTAAATCCATCCAATAAAAGTTGGATAAATGTTAGGATCATTTTATAGACCTTATCATTATATTTTAAACCTATATTACCCAATTTACCCTTTAGCATGGTAACAAAATTTACCAATGTTGCTATTAATATTTGAAAAAAGGAACAATTCCATAACTTTTGACCTTTTGGATACAAAGTTTTCATCCATTTTAGTTAATTAAAAAAAACTTATTTGTGAGAATTTAATTTCAAATAAAACCATTAAAATGCCATGAATTTGTTTTAAAAACATTAACATTTTTAATAATAAATTGTTATTATAATAAATTTGAGTATAAAATCATTTTATAAAACCATAATTAGATTAAATAAAATAAAAATGAATTAATTAAAATTTAAAACAAATACCAAACATAATTTTACCATTTAAAGACTTTAAAAGAAAATAATATTTCTTGTAAAAAAAAATTTTTTCGATATTCTTTGAAACATAACATTTTTACAATATAATAAAAAAACATTAAGATAATTATTAAATTATGAATTCTAAAATGAAATAAAATTTTTTATATATATTTTCTATAACATATATAAATTTATATTCACTCATAAAAATATGGAAAACTCATTTTTGAACAAAAACGTTTTATTTTGAAGAATAAAGTGACTTAATAAAAATTGTTTGATGATTTTTCTAAGATTGTAATAGTAATTTTTTTAATTATAACTTGCTATTTACATAAAATATTAGTTATTCATATTTATTCCTTCCAATTTAATTGTTATTTTATAGAATATATATAGTATTCACGGTTCATCTAAACATATTATTTCATGCTGCACAAGATATCAAAGAAATCAAATTATTGAAAGCTCTATTTCATAAAAAATATAGCATGTTACATTATAACAACATAAAAAAGAATTTATAGCTTGAAAATCATCTCATTCATCAAATTTTTTTACATTTGATAATTTTTTCATATAATCCCACATCATAAAAATGAATAAATAAACATCCCTTAAAAAGGGAATATTTTAAACCAAATGGTTACATGAAGTAACTATTAACAAGATATATATATATATATGGAAAATTTTAACATATTTATTTGGAATGTAAAACTAATACTCAATGACTAATGTTTAGTGATATATAAATTAGTCAAGAAAATGAACATGACCCCAAAAACATAGACCAACTTTGTCTGAAAATGGTCATTGATATCATAAAAAATAAATATAATATGATAAAATCTGATTTAAAATTACATTTGGAAAATATATCCTACTTTATTTCTTTTTTTTAATTATATTCTCACTCATTGTTTGTTACTTGATCAATTTTTTCTTCATCTCTTACTCAACTAAATTAATATGAAATTATAATTCACGTAGAACTTGTGGATCATAAGATCCATAATTGGATGACACATTATTGATTCTATCAATAAAAAAATGGGTAGCACGGGTTATAAAATATGTACAAACATTCATTTGATGAAATAATACATTAAACTCTAAAATCTTATCTAATAATCAAATTATAAATTTTAAAATGGGTTCTCCCATATGAACCTTCCAAAAGATTAAAATCAAAAACTTTCAAAATATTGTCACTAAATTCCAAAAATAAGGTAATAATTAATCCCACAAGAAACTTGATGTATCAATTAATTATGACAAACCAAACATATGAATAACATTATCATTTATTCTCTTGAACCATGGTAATAACATGAATCACTATAAAATCTTAGTGAAAAGATGCATGATTTCAAAAATTAACTCTTCCCTCGTCACATAAATCCCAAAAAAACATCATCCATGATATAATAAACCACCTTATCATCAGTTACATGTTTATAAATATTATCCCATTTGTTGTATCATAATAAAATATCTATTAATTAAATTAATATACCAACATCATGTACATATTAAGTTTTATCTTTTCCTTAATCTTGTGTTTTCCTAAAAAACCACTTCAATCACATTTAATGGTTACTAGTTCAAGTCAACATTTTATTTAAACTAATTTAGTAAAAACTATAGTGGAACATTCCTTATATCTTTCAATATTCCGTAACACCATAAACCTACTTATAAATCATTATTCTTGACTTAAAATACGTAATAACTGAATCACTCCACCAGTTCATTATCATACTCTACATCACCAATACTGATCGCATGATATTTACCATTGCCTTTAGACTTATGTGGTTTCTGATGTTGATAATAATTGGTAACCATATGATTTATCCATTGATGATCATAATTTCCATTTCCCAGACACATGAATCATTGATGTATGGGAGGTTAATTCTATAAAACCATATCTCTATTCACATAATTAGATAACTTCTTACCATCACATGAATAGTCGAACTCTTGATGACCCTCCCTTCCACACATAAAATATTTACTACTCTCCTTAAGATAATTTCCTTTATTTTTTATTCCAGACATTGAACATAAACAAAAACTCATATTCTTCCCTCAATGAATTTTATAATTAAATTTTAATTCTAATATTATATTATTTTCAAAACCAAGACAGTAATTGGTAACGACAGTCTCCTTCCTCACCTTATGATCACATCAAAAAAAATCATATAAATCACAGTCTCGTATAGATATCACCCATAGAGATTATGTTTTAATCCAAATATGAATTGGTCAACCTTACATTCAGGGAGAATGATAATACCTGAAGCGTACAACAAATTTCTTCTAAAAGTTTCCTCATAGAAACAAATGGATTCATTATCCTTTTGATTTGGATCAAAGAACTCATTCTACATCTTCTTATAATGAAAATTAGGAATGTATTTATTAAAAAATGTGTTCTTTAACTGATCCCATTCCATGGATTAAATTTCATCTTATGGCTTCATGTTTTTTATTATATTCCACCATTTATCTACTTCACCATCCAAAAAATAGACTGCCACAATGAATTCCAAATGTTTTAATAATTGAATAATGGATAATATCATTTCAATTGTACTAATCCTTTGATAATCCACTTGTGTATCATAATACCCACTGAAATAAGTTGGATGTTTCCTCATGATGTACTCAATGAAATGATGTTCCCTATTTATTTCATTTCTAAGACCAACATGACTCATATATTGATAAATTTTTGTGAGCATAGAAATCAGATTTTTCATTTCTACCCCCAAAAAAATTTTATGAACAGTATGAGAATCATTGAATTTCCCATCACATTAATCATTAGCAAGGTTCCATCAGGTTCCCTACAATGACTAAGACCAAAACGAATAGTTTGATAACCAATAATCAAATAGGTTAAACTACATCATCATTTTTGATGATGTTTAAAACATGAAACCTAGTTTCTTAATAAAATAAAATGTAGAAATAACCTAGTTCATTCTTGATCATTATCAAAATGTTAATATTTTATTCTATATTTAATCATATCCCCATTGTTTTCATAAACCTTTTCTAACCCTAATCTCTAAATAATCACAAAATCCTACTCTAATACAAGCAATGATATCTCAAACATTTCATAAAGAGATATTAAATACATTTAGATAAATCAATGTATATTTAAGCTAAAATATTATAGAATATTTTTTGATTATATTTAAAATATTATTATTTTATTTTTGATCTTTCGTATCTTCAATAAATATCTTCTCATTTAGTTCTCCTACAAAAAATGTTTTTTCATAACCTTGGGAAGGTAAACCAAAGAAAGGGTGACCATAGATTCATAATAAGGGTAAAAATAAGAGATATGTTTGTATAACATGAACAGAGGGGTATTAAAACATGAGAATAACATTTTCAAATCATACCCTTTGTATAAAATACGATAACTGTCAGTTAGGGAATAAATATTACCAGTTCATAAGTCATGAATCATAAGACAATCAATGAAAATGATCCATATGAACATAAAATTGGCAAAAGACATGGAATTTTAGTAAAAAGATAAACATATAGAATAATTACCATATTTTTAAGGCTTTTTTACAAGATTACCATCGAAAAAAATGTACTTTATTAAACCATGATCATTCCATGTTCCATCCCTATATTACTAAACATTTTTTACATCTATTTCCATCCTTGTATTACTGAACCAAGTTCATTCATCATTTTATTCCTTTATATATCATGTGATATAAATCATTACCCATTTCAATTTAAGGAGATATAGGTCCCACTCATCACATAACTAAAACCCTATATCTTTGTTCCATAAGAACATAATTCATTAATCAAATCAGAACCCATAAAAATAAATGGGTTTCACATACATTTCATCATAACCTATCATTTTGAATAGAAACAGAATTCGAAAACATCATTATATCATAAACATAAACCATTCATTGGAAAAATAATAATGGTATCATTTGATCATATCCTCATTAAAACCTATGTAACATCAAATAATTTTTTCAGAGATGGAGAATTATTTTTTAATGATCACTTGAAAAAAATATTATGAAAATATAATTTTCATTAAGAAAACATTTTTTTACAACCTCCCAATTACAAATGAAAACATTTTTATAAAAATCTAACATTGAAAGATAATAATATAATATTTATGTAATTAAATCTTCATGAATGAGGAAAAATACTTTCATAATGTAAAAGTTGAAAAACATTATTTTCATATTTTTCGTGTAAAATTTCACAATGTACCTTGTTTAGAAAAACATAAAAAATATTTTGTTCAAACTGTGTAGTAAAAATTTTAAAAAAGTAAAAATCAAATTAAAAAATTGAGAATAATGGTAAATATATTTTCAAAAATAATCTTTCGATACAGGGACCTGGTAGAGAAATATTTCCCATTATATACCAATATATAAACATTCCTAAATAAAATTAGATTATAAAATTATCCCCTAAAAATATCATATCATTGATGTGATAATTGATCAAATGAATTGATTATGTGAATTCACTATAAATACAAATTAAAAAAGAGGAAATTAAAAATAGTTTAATAAAAATTAATTTCACATAAATCATATAATGACATAACCAATGATATAATAGTTTATCCTAATGACTGAAATTTTAGTTATATATTCTCTTTTTTCTAGTCATTATTTTTTTAATTTATTCAATTTTAAACCACTAGTACAAAAAATAATAATTTCTTTTAAATTTATTACAAATCCATATATTGATCATATCATTTATGATTTCTTATGACATCTTATCACCCATTTATTGATATTGTTTTTATTAAAATCATTGTTCTGCCTGAAAATTTCATTGATATCCATACATGTTTGGTTTTTTAGTCTTAGTCATTATAATTTTATAATGGTCCAATAATGGTATAAAGACTTAATCATGGTTTAAAAATTTTATATATTCATTATTAACATATTTATTATCATTCATAAAAATTAGAGGGAGAAAAATTAATTACAATGTTCATGGAGACAGTTGGCTATACGTACACAGGAATGTTGTTTCCATTTTTCATCTAATGATATGAAATAAAGATAATAATAATTCACCTTAAAAGAATCATTTATATTTTATATATGTCATATATATTCATAAAATCCATCCTTTCTACCATCTATGTGATATATTGTTGAAAACTAATCACATTACATCATGGATAAGGTAGTCTATACATTCGCACAAGAGACATTATTGTTTCTCAAATGATTGGATGATGATAAGGTAGTCGTAATTTTATATATAAATATTTATATTTTTTTAAATATGATATATAATCACTAATAAATTATAATACCCATCCATATGTGATGGTTATAAAAAATTAATTGAATCATTACCTAGAGATGGTAAGATATATTGATGCACGAGAGATACATTAACTTCATGTTTTGTGATAAATAGTTTGTAAAATGGTGTTTTTATAATCATAATAAATTTTATAAAAATTTAGTATACTGAAATTAGTATTTTATAATAAATATAATTCATTTACAGGAGGAAAGTGAGGTTATAAAAAGAATGTGACTAGTTGGAGTGATTACCTCTTCTTCAAAACATCTACTTTGGATCTCCTATATTGGGATATAGGGTTGGTATTTTGAGATGTAAATAAAATCTATAATGTGTGTATGTATGTTTATTGGAGAAATTATTAGAGTGAGGTCAATATATATTGTTCATGTAATGTTATGAAATGAGGGAAGAGGTGACCATTTATAATTGAGGCAATGGGCACTTTTCGGCACTCCAAAAATTTTAAATTAATATAAATTGATTTTGAATTGTAAATGGCTCAAAAATGACTTATCTTAAATAAAGGATTAATATTTGTATAAATCATCTCATAAAATAATTTTTAGACAATTTATGGAAACATTAGTCCCCCATATAATTTAGTTTTAACACATTTTTAACCCTTTTAACTCTTACCTTTATGACAATGATTTTACTCCTTAAGGGTTAATATTTTCACTATAAAATGCCAAACAACCCATAAATGGATCATTAATTACATCTAAAAAATTATCCCTTTTTTGGACAAATGATACATTTTTTTGAATTTAATATCATTTAATAATGTAAAAATTGTTTTAAAATATCATTAATGTCAATTTAGACAATATTTATTACATTGAATTTTAACATTATCAAAAAAATATATATCTTTAAACTAAATATTTTATTATATCCCCAACATATCCTGGTCATATATAAAATTATTGGATGAAATTAATTATATGAAATTATATTTATCTATCTATTTTTGATATCATGCATTTGGTGTTTCTATTAATAAAATAATTACTGCATTTAATAATTATTTAATTTAATTATTTAATCACTAATAATTATAAATAAATTACCATGATTTATATAAAACCATTATATTTCAAATTTCTATTTATAATATAAGTTATATTCTATATAAAATCATATTAAAATTCATATATTTATTAAAATCGTAAATATGATATCTTTAACTTTTCATTAAATAAAATATTATTAACAACATAACCTCATCCATGTGGCCCCAAAACACATAAATAAATTTATATTAGGAATATATGTTTATTTATTTAAAAATAGTCACTTATATTTGTTCATAAACTAATTTTTTCTTTATTTTGACTCTTAAAAGTTATTTTAGACAAAGAAAGTGACATTTTGTGAGTTTCATTGATTTAAATAACATATAATCAATTTTGTATCATATTTTAAATTAAATAAATAAATTTAGATCCTTAGGTTTTGAGGGTAGAATTAACATCACCTAATGAAATTTGGCCAAGTGTTAGAGTCATTTTATACTCCTTATCCTTTTATTTTTAACCTCAAATTCCCAATTTACCCTTTATCGTGGTAACAAAATATTCTAACGTTACTATTCATATTGGAAAAAAGAAAATGGTTATATTTACTAAATTTGGAAATTCAAAATATAAAATTGTCATCGAATTTTGAAAATTAAAAAAATAGAATTTTCAAAACTAATATAAAATAGTACCGAAAAAACGACTTGAAAAATAGTTTATCAGAAAAACCTCTTTAGACACAAAATGTTTTTATAGTAATTTCATTTATAGAATCATTTTTAAAACCCATAATTTGATTACATTAAAAAAATTAATTAATTAAAATTTAATACTAATCAAAAAAATAATTTTACATAGTAAATATTTTAATAAGAAATATAATTTTTCATAAAAATCAGTAATTTCACTATTCTTTGAAAAAATTATCTTTTTAGAAAATTATCAAAATAATTATATTAAGAAAATTTTTAAATATTGAATACTAAATATAATTAATTTGGATAGATAAATTTTCTATAAATTCAATATATTTTCATCCACTCATAAAAACAAGAAAACCCAATATTTTAAGAAATGTATTGTTTGGAAGAATAGAGTGACTTACCAAAAAATACATGATATTTTTTATAACAAAATACCTATAAATTTTTATTATGATGGACCTTTATATTTATTTCATAATTTATTTATTCATTTTTATTCCCACAAATTTATCTTTTATGTTATAAAAAGTAAAATATTTCATAGTTTATCTGAACACTCTATTGTGTATAACGTAAGCTATCAAAGAAATCGAAATATTTAAAGCTCTATTTAATAAAAATCTTGGTATGTAACACATAATGTGAATGTTTAATACTTTTACGTGGGATATTATACCATATATGGGAAATAATATATAAATATTTGAAGTTTCCTTCATGTTCATTAATTATATCTTTATATGATAATTTCTGGGATTTTATTAACCTTAAAATAGATTTGTTTAGCATCATTATAAGAAATGAATGATTTACTTGGTGTTGATCATGTAAAGATTTTTATAATCGGAAGGTGTGATTATAATCACTAGGTGCTACAAAATGCACCCATTATAGATATTTTTATCTTCTGTATGTATTAAAATTTCCTGACTAGGTGAAGTTTAGGCATACAACTATAAAAATGGATAGTGCCACTCTCACAGAATTTGATCACAAGGGATTTTTTCTTTTAAATCCAATGGCGGATCTATTCCATGGCATCATCCAAGAAAATATCCCTAGGTTTTCAACAAAGTGAGTGGTGGAATTTATGATCGATCACTTTCAAGGAACTACCCGTATTGTGATTCCTTCATATCAAATATCTCCAACTAAATTAAAATAATTGATGATCAATTTAGAAGAACTTATGCTGAAAGTGTTAATTTTGTTGGTAATATACCCATTAAGTGCGCTAGATATTTTCACTCTGAAGGTGTATTGGAGATAATGCCACTACATATGCTATAAATGATAGGCTAAGTAACTATTATGAATAGTAACCCTTTTCTGAGAATTAATTAACTTCTTGATTAGTTAATGTTTTTTTAACATATCACAAAATTCAATTCAAATCAAAATATATTCCAAAAGCTACTTTCAAGACACATTATATCAATTTTTAATATTTCTTTATGTATTTGAAGTAGACTAATTCTCTTGTTATGTAAATGGATTTGATTAATAGAATCATTCACCCCATATATTTAATTATTTTGATTTTTTTTATAGATTATATATTGGTTTTTTCCAAGTAACTATATCATCATTAATATAATCTTTTTATTTTTTTAATGACCTTTTGTAATAAATAATTATAAGTTATACTTTTAAAATTGTCTTTTGGTATGTGAGAATTTGTGTTTCCCAGATATGTCATATCCAATTAAGGTATAACAATGGAATATAATAAGTCAGAATATGTATTTTCATGGAAGGTCCCATAAAATGTATTCAATATTAATATTTTTATAGTATCATTGGTAACTATAGATGCTTCATCTAGGATTTATCTAGGGTAGCTACTTCAATAAAGACTTTGACCCAGAAGGGGAGGATTTCATATAGTTTGGTAAATGTAAGTTAGGATTTTTATATTTAAAAAGAAATTAAACCATAGCCAATATTCTACTTCACCCTAGTAAAGGTGAGTGATTTAAAATATATTATTTATGTATCCCAAATAGTTCTTGGTTGTGTTCTCATACAAGTTAATTAGGTCATGCCATTTGGATCTAGACTAATTAATCATCATGAAATGAACTATCCTAATAAAAATATAATGGGTATGGAATCTACCAATATATAAGCATCCACAATAGCTTCTAACTCAAAAAAATATATATCTTTTGAACATGATTGAACCTATGAAATGATGTTTTAAAAATTATGTAGAAAACACACCACAAACACGCACCACAACACCAATGAAACATCAAAAAATAGCATCTAAAAGAAAATAACTTAAGGAATAAATAAAAGAACAACACAATGGATTATATAACTTTATTGAAGTTTGACTCCATGATTGTGATGCTATAAAATTTTAAAAAGTAATGGAAGATGATTATAATTGAGAATATTTACAC
Organism: Viscum album; assembly: GCA_963277665.1. Taxonomy (NCBI): domain Eukaryota; kingdom Viridiplantae; phylum Streptophyta; class Magnoliopsida; order Santalales; family Viscaceae; genus Viscum; species Viscum album. The sequence goes on along the minus strand of OY728158.1, from coordinate 1,845,993,568 downwards.
AATAATGACTAACCCCCATAAATTTATAGGAAATATCAGTATCATACACTCTGTCAACTGATTTTCATCACCTTTTAAATATTTTTAATGTGAATTTAATTTAGATATACTATTTTTGGGAATCCATTCACATGGATAATGGAAAACACTAAATTAACCCCTTCTTCCTATGAAAAAAATGATCATTAAATTATCTATTCTAGACTAATATTAAATAGATCTTCAAATTAATTGCACAAATCCTTTGAATCTTCCCATCTCATACCAATTAATAGTTGGTTCGCTCTTATATATCCAACACCATTAAGAGCATAGTTATATTACAATGTTTTCATTCTGCACCTTTTTTACATTCCATTCTTTGGCACCATCGCATCACCAACATTATCGGTTTTTCATCAAGGGCTTCTAGAATATCATGTTTTATAAGTTCCACGACGAATCTCGATATTAGTTCTCACAAATAACCAATCCTAAGAGTATCCCACATAATAATCACTTTATATGGTTCACCACAATGTCTCCCAACCATATAAGCAACTCAAATACATTATTAGACATATTTTATAGTAGAATCGTTTCCCTAATTGGATTCAATTCACCCTCTAACTAATTGGTAAAAATACCCAATTATATCCCAAAATATGACATTAGATAGTATATAAATAGGATTATGATCTCTATAAAAATTATATATCATCATAATTTCTTCCTCAAATATGTTCTATTAGAATTGATACATCAACTTAATATACATTTTGTGATAGTGAAATATTTTATTTTATGACTAAGTGGATTCTCTTTGTGAATTAAAACATAGTATCCCACCCTCTTCCCTTATTCAAATATATTCCAATGGATTCATTAACAAAATAAACTCCTTCTCATCTTCTTTAAGTGAAATATACTCTATCTTCATTGATAAATTTGAAAATAAATATAATATCTTCAACATCAAACTAACAATTGTTTATATATAGGTGAATATATATCCAGTGAAGCTCCTGTGAGTGTATGTATCACTCCCATTGTCTATATTAGTAAACAACTACAATGAATTTTCCATTTTGAAACAAATTAACAAAAATGAAAAACCTTTAAGACACTAGTGTATCAATATAACCACTTCCCAATAATTCATTATGGGATTATCCAAAGATATTATTACACCACCCACTACATGTGTAATGTAAAAAATTATACAAACTATAGAATACATAATGTTTCTGAAAGACAATGAAATCATAACACTCACTATCTACTCAGCATACTCTTCCACTCTAGGTTCCTTCTTCATTGAAAACATGATGTTTTATACAAAATGTGTGGTTATAAGATTCATTTCACACTTTCCAAAACATGTCACCATATTCAAAAAATATTCAAAAAGTGTAAAAAACAAATGAATAGAATTTATTTCCTTAAAATATTTTTTTTATATGTGATCCATCATCTAGTTACATAAACATAATTACACCTTAATCTTATCAAGACTTTTCTATACAAATCCTACTAATATTATTTCCTTATAATATAGAATAATGATAATAAATCTCCCTTCATGAAATAACTTTTGATAACAGTAATTATTCACATCACTCCTACTGAACTTATGATCCTCCATAATGGAGTTAAATGTTCAGTTCATATTCGTGGATTCCTATTTTCACATCTAAAAACCATGTTTGAGTCAAAAGAATAAATTATCATGTTTTTTCTTTATAAACCCCTTGTTTACTCAATATAAATCTCCCCCTTCTAAAAATCCATGAAGGAATGTATTTTTTACATCCAACTAATCATTATATAACTTTTCCTTGGAAACTACTTATTATAAATCACTATACTCCTAGGAGTTCATTTTATAAGATCTCATGACCTAGAAAAATCTAAGGAATCTATGAAATCCCTTACAGATAACTCTCATTGTCTCGAGTCACTCATAAAGGAAACCACTACTTGACATTCAGGATCACCGTCTTTTATGTGAAGTGTTGAAAATTAGTTCAATATCTTCATACTTGATGACACGTCCTTATAGGCCATAAAACTAATTTTTCCAGTACATATCTTTATAAAACTGCTACTTCCAAAATTTTACATTTGTATGCTATTCTCCAAGATATGTTAATCGATGTTTTTTCTGGTATATTAGTCTTTATGAAAATTTTGTAACATTACGTCCATATAAAAATCCCTGTGAAATTTTTGGTGTTTCCAAAATGATCATAATCTTTAACTATTAATTAATTTTTGATTCCCATACATTAAAAACCTATATATTGTATAATAAATTATTCTAATAAAAAATTTCCAATTAGTTTAAAAATTAAAAAAGTATATCTCTTTTAAATGGGAAGTTTTTTTATATGATGACCATCCAAATTAATTTTCCCAGAGATAAATCAATAGTCAATATCACCTTAATAAATAAATAATTAGGATAGTGACATAGATTCTATCTTTTATATCTTGTAAAATTAAATTTTGACATTGAGGAGTGATCCAAAAAATTGAGATGGGTAATCTCAACCTTATTTCTAGTCTAAAAATATTCTTGATGTTCCAACATCAAGGGATATAATGGAATATTATTCACAAAGTATGTAACACAATTTATATCCTCCTCTAAAAACACAATGGGGTAACCGATATGTATCATCAATCCCTTTTCCTTCTCCTATATATTTAATTCATTCACTTAATAAATTCACTATATTCTAGAGTTCTTGGAATTTTCTTATGAAAATGCATTCCATTTTACAAAAATAAACCTCAAAAATTTCTTCTAATATATTCCTTATAATTTTCATAGCTTATACAATTAATTTTATATCTATTATATTTTTCAATCATGGATGTTCAACGAATAAAGATTTAGAAAACCTTATTCATGTTCTTATGAAAGAAAACCCACACCTTTCATGATTTATCACTAACGAAGTTGTAATTGTCTATAAATTCAGGATATTTTATTGATATTCAATTTATATTATTTCATTATATTTATTTCTAGTGAGTTTTTGTATTAAAATATAAAATAATCTGATTGTGTGAATATTTTTTAAAATAGAAAAATTGGGTATTTAAAATACTTATTTGGTTTTTAGTGAAATATGAATGTATTTATACTAATTATACTATATACTTATTAGTGAATTCTTAGTGAATGAAATTATTATGTATTTATCCCCCAAAAACCCATGAAGATATATTTAATGCATTATAACTTCATTATTTAAATATTTATAGCCATCATCCACCATTCTATATAACCATTATCCCCCACTATTCATAGCCTTCTTCTAGAGCTCTATGTAACAATCTTCAAGTACTACATAATCATTATCGAGTTCTCTATAAGCGTGAATCTATCCACTGCAATAATGACTATAGTGCATGTATGAATTATTTTAATTTTTTTAATCATCAGTTTTACCTTGATATAAATATTTGACACACAATGTACAAATATGAAAAGATGCCATAGGAGTATTAAATGTATTTTTAAGCATGTGAAAATCTATAGAATACTCATTGTTAGTATAAAAAATCCACAAACCTGTATTCATAAGGATAATCTTCACATAAATTAGAATATTTAGACATCCATATAATCATTTACACAACCAATTAGAGGCACCCAAATAGATATTAATATCCATGATATTTTGATCAAAAATAAAATTAAGAAGCTATAGAATGTTTGGGAAAAATATGATCATGGTTAAGAAATAAATATGAGGAATAATGATAATTTTATAAAATTTAAAAAAATAGTGGATCAGGTGGGACTTTGACCAGCCAAAATAAATAAAAACTGGAGATCTTAAAAGGGATAATGAGTTTAATGGAGGGAAGTTTTCGAGAGTCCATAGGAGAGTTTGAGAATAATGTTATATTCCTATTACATTAATAATCAATTTAGTTTCAATTTTATTTAATTATGTAACGTATTACCCTTCATAATTTTCAAATATTATAATTGGAAGAGAGGGGGAAACCATGAGAGATTGTGAAAAGGATGTTTCTCTTTTCTAATACATCATTATACGAACATTAATAAATAAAAACTCAAAATTTTTTATACTAGGGTCGTTATTCAATGTCAGTTCATAATATTATATGTGATTATATTTGAGAAAATAAACTATATTATTTATTAACTTCTTTATGATAGATGATCCTGTTTCACTAGGATTTCAGCTATATACAATGGAATTTTCTAATGTTGAGTGGTAAGGCCTTGGATTTTACTACCTTGTGGGAAATATATATTGGATACTATTTTTTATCATAGGAAGTTCAATTTAAAATTTGGTATTTTATGATCCATCTACGGATTATTTATAGTTTTAATTTCACATATATGATTTTTGATAGACCTAATTAATTATATATTTTATGTTATACCTCACCAAAACAATTCATCCATGGGTGACAGGTTGTGATATTTCAAAACATTCCACTTAATAGTTAATAAGAAATAGATAAAATAAATTATTAAAAGGATATAAATCAAAAAAAAACACCCACCACCCTTCAATAAATCTAATTTCCATCTCTTGTTACACTACTTTACATTGATTTTAAACCAATAAAATAGAAAATATCACTAATTCTTTATAACTAATGTGAAAAATTATTTTTGAGTAATTTTATATGCATACAACCCTAGGGTTACCATAATTCTACATTAAACCATGGATTTAATTAAATTTAAACACTCTATAATATGGTTAATATTAATAAATTTTTTATAGGGGGCAATATCGAAAATCCATTATTTAAATTACATAAATAATACCACTAAAAATGAATGTTTCATTCGGGGTATTTTGCTTCAACCCTCTCAGAACTCATGACAGGATACCCTAGGTGGTGAGGGGTGTTAATCAATTCCACCACCCTTCTGTAGGGGTGGACACCCTCCAATATCTACTACCACTTTACAATGCTTCCCTAAATTTTGAAACCTATACTTACTTTATAATTTCCCTAAAATCAATCTCAATACAAAAGTTATATATCTCTATAGTGGTTATCCTTATCTCTCACATTCATCATTGGAAATAAATAATGCTTTGGTACCTCTAAATTTTACATTGGCGGATTACATTAGGAAACATTGTCCATCGGTTGACACCATTGAAAGGTTAGTGTTTAGTTATTGGGGATTACATGATTGAGTGATGGTGGGTCTTATTGATATGCGAAACAAGATGATTCATTTTTCATTAGATTTGGTCTTAATCCTAATGTGGTCTAGAGCTCATCATGTTTTCAATGACTCACACTTCTACCTATATCGATGGTCCTATGATTTTTTTTATGAACCATTATGCTTCGTCTATAGGTTATTGGGTAGCATTTCTAGAACTCCCTATTCCCTTCCAAAATCCTTCGATTATTCATATATTTTGTAATCTTGTTGTATACATCCTATGTATAGTTTGTTGAACTGATTCTTTCTATTATCTCATCTCCCCACGTATCCGTGTTGGTGTTGGTGTTTCCAAACCACCTGTTGATTAGATTGGGTTCATGGTTGGGGTGGAATATTTATGTAAGAAACGAATGGTCTTCATAACCAATATAGATTTATGTTTTTCATTCCAATTACTGGGGAACTTTTCCATAGTTTTTCACCATGGTCGTAAGCTTCTCTATAGGTAGGTTGATGTTTTTCCATGGAGCAAGACTACTTGTCCAATGGTTTTCTTAGTTGACAGCTTTTGTGTCATGGAAACATCGACTGTTTGTCATACTCAGAAAGCGAATGGTCCTGATGATCCAAGTTTCACAATAATTTTCTTTATTTCTAAATTCTATTTACGTTTCAATAAATAGGCTGTGAATATTCTTGAAGAGGACTTTCTCACTATATATTCTCTCCTTCCATTACATAGACCATGAATAATGGAGGTATACAAAATGGTTATGAGTTTTACCGTGAAACTATTTTCAATGATTATGGTAATATTACTTCATTTTCAAGATGATAGTATCCATATTTTGTAGAACCATACCAAAATGAAACTTGTGGCCACAAATGAGGAGCACCTGGATTGTCTGATGCACCTGTGCACCATGGTAATGAACCCGATCAAGAATGTGTGTATCATTAGGAAATTGAGGGAGATATAACATAGTACAAGATGATATAGGGTATAGTATATGTATTGTATGTAGTGATCAAGTCGAATTATATAAGATATATTCTAATTTACATGATTAACAACCACTTTGAATGATTTGTGGAGGAAGGGATGGTTCCAACGAAATATCCAGTATGGAAATCCCTCTCTAATAGTGGACTAGAAGCTACAATCCTAGTTGAGGAATAGGGGTTGCTCCATGTGATTTTAGAAAAAATGACCAGAAATATTGGAGTATCTTCCTGGTGAATAGATATTCTCAGAGGTTGATTATTATGATAATATTTCTAGAAAAAAATAAATTTAACCAGTGTAGGGGAAATCATAGTTATAGGACATCACATACCATTGAAGAAGAAGGGTCAGAAGTGGTACCGTGAAGTAGGGGATACATTTTGGTTAAAGTTAAGAAAAATAAATAGAGGAAAGACCACTCCTAGCTTCCATTTTCTATGATTACAAGATCATCCAGAAGGGCCAAGGTAATGGATTGGAACTAAAGCCTCAAGACTTGGAATACACGATTGGATCTGGTTTAAGAATTTGAAAGACAACGGAAAAGTGTCGAGACATTAAGTATCAATGGAAGGGTAGTTCATCTGGAACAAAAAATGGAGAGAATGATAAATACCTTGAGCTAATTTATAACGCAAACGGTGAAATGTAGGAAAGTGATATAAAAATAAATTCCCAAGGGAGGAAATAGTCATAATATTATAAATAAATGTTTGAATTGATATTAATAAGGATCAAATGTCTTAGATCAACCAACAAGTTTTTTATTTAGTCACAAGGCTTCAACGAATGTATGATTAACATGGAGGAGTACATCTAGACATAGGAAAAGATAACCACTCAATATAATGACTTAATAATGGATGAACTGAGTATGCATGTCAAATCACTTTTATGGGAGATATACTAGGTAAGAGATTCTATTAATCTTAGACTTCTTTTAAAAGATTATGTGATTTCCTTTAGTGTTGATTGAATAATGGAATTTGACAACATCGAGTTCCCAATTTTTCCTCAAGCATCATTTTCTATAATAAAAATTTAATTTTATAGTCTTCAATCAACATTACCCTTCTAACTGAAAAATATAAATCGATTTGCTAATGAGAAATGGGAATATTAGGATAAAATTATAATTTAAGTATGTTTTCTGGAATGTCTCAAGATAGTCTTATAGTTTTCTTATTGAATCTAAAAGCTAGAATATGCCCCAAATCATACCTTAAGGTACCTACTTGCACCAAATTTCATAAAATAAAATTTTCATATTTTTGTTCCATAGAAACAAAATTATTTTGAATTTGGAAATGTATTAATACACCTATTGCCTAAATTTCATTACATTGTAGGAGAATATCCAAATAAATTCATAAAATAGTCAACATGTGCCTTCTTTACATTGAATATCGAAATATTGGATGAGTAATTTGTTATGTGGAAGGAATCCCACATTTCACTCAAAGGAGCAGCTAAGGAGTGATTTTACAGCTTATAAGTAATATAATTACATTATTAGGATTATAAATAGGGATTTTCCATTCAGATATTCTTTCCTGCCTCAAAATCAAAACCATAAAAATGAGATCTATTCCATCTAAATATCCTCAGGAGTGACTCTTCATGATTATTGGAAATAGTTCAACAAGCTATATTCCACCGTCCCACAATAATAATTTAATATCATGGTATTCATGTATTATTTTATCAAGGAATTATTATTAATGATATAAATATTCAAGATGCATCATTTTTTATATATTTGACATAAAAATCAACAACAAAAATAAAATGGCTCGTTGTAAAGATTTCATAAAAAATATAATAGTTTGACACAAGATTTAGAAGAACAAGAGTACATCATGTGGTAAAATTTTCTAATTTATCACGTTTTATAGAATATAAACATGAATATATAACCAATATTTTTATACAAATGTCTTCGAATAAAACACATGAACTGTAAGATTTAGTTAATGTATGCAGTTTATGTTCATACCACACACATATTATGGATGAGTGTGATGATGTGGAGGTAAAAAAATAATTGTTCAGTATCCAACTAGAAAAGTAAATATCAAAAAAATATAGTATATAGAAAAACTTCACAAGAATAATATTTATTTGGGGTAGTATAAAAACCTTGGTAAGCCACGCTATATAATACATTTCCATTAAAACCCCTATTTATATAACAAAATTCATTATTTATACCACCGAGGACCTTTTAAAATACAATAAAAATAATCCTACAAGATAAAAGCTTATCCACCACTACCATTCAAAAAAATCCCATTTAAGAAAACATTAAATAATGAGAAATACCTACTACTGTAGAAACAAGTAACTTAATTTAATAAACTGATGCATTCATTTTATGATTTAATAAATCAAGTTGAATGTGTTCTAGATATCCTGAACAATAACTCAATAAAACATTCATCTTAGTGAATCCTCGAATCAAATGTGAATTTGTTGGTTATACCAAATCAAATACCCTTATAGAGGAGAAGGGAGAAATAGTTTATGAAAAATTAAAACCTTAACCCATTTGTATTTATATTAATCATTAAAAAACACACTTCTCTCCCCTCCCATACAAATGTATGAGAATAAATAAAAACATGTAACAAACGCAATAATATTATATGGTTCCCCAGCACTAGAATATGTCTAAGTAGCACACACTGATGTTGTTTGAATGATCCAAAACCTAATAATAATAACCAGTCTTGTGGATACAATGTTTTATCCATGCTTACTTCATTCCAGACTCACAATCATTTGGTTCTACATCACATCCATCCATGTATCACTACCATATACCTCCAATTTTTCTCACTATTTTTTGGAAGGACTTTATAAGAACACTACTCTCTCAAATGATGTTTTCTTAGTGATCCTTAATATTATTATATTATTTATAACATGAATAAATATTTTTCAAACTCCATTTTTTGTTCCATAAAGATCAATTTTAATCCATATAATGAAGATAACTTAACTACATAATTTCTAGGAAGTTCCTTCTTTTTAGCATAAGATTTAAATTCATTAAATTCATGATGAACATTAATGGAAAATTTCAATTATTTATGAAACATTTAACTTTTTTAAAACTTCTAACCTTTCATGAACCACTCAAACTATTCACAAAACTACATTTTTTAGATTAAAAAAAATTGTTTCTTCAAAGAAATGATGTTATTATTAACTCTCCACAAAAGAAAAACCTTCATGAAATTATTTGATAAATTAAGAGACTTCAAATATTCATACGAGAATCCAATATTCAAAGAATAGGGTAACACCCTATTTATATATGTTTCAACCACTTTTTAAAAACATTCACACTCACTATCAATTTGTTTTCATCTATATTCACTTTTCAAGAAACTATCCATCATCATGAAACATTCAGGAAAAAAATATACACATACACTTTTTAAAAACATGGAATATTTTCCTATCTTTTTACATTCATGAAAATTACCACATTAATAAAACGTTATTTTTTTAATTAATAAAATTTCAAATCATTCTCTATAATTCATGAATTCCTTTACATTGATATATTTTTATAATATAGTCTTGAAACTCAATTTTTCATGAAACTATTCCCTTCCTCTAAATTTTAGACCCCAAAATTTTTGAAAGCACTAGGAAACAACATAAACACTAACACACAACTATATGAACCAATTATAGTTCTTTTATACCACTAAGTTGGATCATTTTAAATATATTATTTCATTAATCACCTAGGAACATCAAAACATACCTTATAAATATATATTTTCAAAAAACTAAATGAACCCAATAATACAACCAAGTAACTATAATGTTTTTGTCTCAAAACAATATAATTATTATAGATAAAACATGTTTAAATTTTTTTTGTTTTTAGTCACAGAAACATCTAAATCAAAATAATCCATAAATAATGAAATTGAAGATAAAAAATGTGGATCAGTTTATGAAAACCTGAGAGCAACAAAGGATGAAAAAATAAAGGAATAAATTATTGGTCCATGAGTAATGAAGCTTGTATATCCTTTTATTTGTAATAAAGGGATATTTAAATACATTCCAATCCCATTTCTAGAAATAATTATTCAATTCAAGAAGATCAAATTGAAATTACATTCAAAGGAAATTCTACAAGCCATCCAAAAAATTGAGATCAATATTCCCATTCTAAAATCACTTAAGAAAATACCAAATCATGATGACTTCCTGGAAGCAATATACCCCATAAAAAGTTAATTTCATGTGAAAGAAATAATAAATTTATAAATAACTATATATGACCATACTACACTAATGTTTCCTTCAAAATGTCGTGATCCAACAAATTTTTCTATCCCTTATTCCATTAGTTCTAGAAACTTATATAAATATTTATGTAATTGGGGTGATTAGATAAATTATATGCCTCATTAAACTTTTTTTACTTAATTTATTGATGTTATAATTGAATCCCACTTGATTGGTGTTATAACAATTAGACAGATCCATTTTATTCCCAATAGTAGTCTTGGATGATTTCTTAGTTTAAGGATGATGGATGATCGTTCCTATTATCATTTATGTTCTCAACATGGAGTAATATCTTCCAACATCCTGTAACCTACCATTATGGGAATATCTTTCTTCAAAATAACTAATATTTTCATTAATGTGCATAAAGAAACCCTCACCATGAATCTTAGATACAACATTGTCCATTTCAACATATTTAGCAATATTTAGTACCCCGTTGAGGGTAAATTACTATTTATTGTTTTACACAATGAAAAGGATGAAACTAGTGAATTTCCTATTATGATAAATTAAATTTTTCCCTTTGTGGAAAATATTTTAATTGAAAATTCATTACAGAAATAATTTATTCATAAATTCAAAAAAACTATCTTCTTATAAAAGGAAGAGGTAACTTATGCATTTATAGATGGAACTAATTGTTTTCTTCAGGAATAATAAGATTATATTTTCTATTTTATTTAAGATATATATTATTGGAAAATGGAAAACCCAAATTATATTTCATATATAGTGAAACCCCTAAAAATTGAATTAAAATAATTCCCTATTTATTTGAAATATGTGCAATTATTGGAAGAGGAATAATTACGAATGACAGTTACTATCAACTTATTCACAAAAAAACATAAATTTATTATACTTTTGAGGAATAACATTCATGAAATTTACTCTGGTGTAGGTGAAATTCTAGGCATTAATATCAAAATATGGATTCCTATAATTATTCATGATGGAAAATAAAGAACTAATTGAAAACTCCAAAGGAGTCTTAATCACTCCATGACGGATGTTGTTAATAATGAGATTTAGAACCCTTTAGAGGATAGGATAATCTATCCCTTACGTAACTCATAATTTTTCATCCACATTTAGGTAGTACCTAAAACATTTGGAAAAAAACATTTGATGAATGTCCAAAATGAGTTAATCCATGTGATAAATTAGATTAGTTGGAGAGTTTTAATACATTGTAGTAAATTTAATTAGGACTCTGGTAAGGATAATTTACTCATCCCTATGTTGGTGAAATTTTACGTAGACTTTCATAGAGAAATCACTAATATTTATTAAATGGATTTTCATATTACTTTCAGTTTCCCATTTCCTTATAGGTCTAAGAATACACCACCTTTACATGCCACTTTGAAATTATTTTTTATAAGAGGATGATATTTAGAATATGTATGATTGCCTTGGAAGTCCGGGATGACCTCCTGGATGGGAGATTCAAACGTTCCGATCGGTTTCTAACGGGTTTGTTCGTAGAACCGGAAACATCCAATGATTCGACATCCATTTGGACCTACTTTTCAAAGGTAGGCACTCATTATCTTGTGAACTGATGAGGCTTAGGAATTTGCATTGGTCGAGAGGATGGGAGGTCGGACTCATCACACCTTTTTGAGGGGAATTATTGTCTATTCTGGGACTCTCTTTATAGATTTAAGTTATGTTCGTGAATCCTTATTACATTACCAAGTATAAAATGAGCTTTCCTTCAGTTTTGACAATCAATGATTAAATATGTATGAAATTTAGAGAATCTTTTATATGTATTCGAGGTTCTTCATCAATAGAGAATCATCTATATCTATTTAGAGATTCTTGGTCAATGGTATCTTTCAAGACATTTATATAAAATTCTCTTGGTCATTATGATGACCAGGATGGTTTTGAATCCACTCAGTGGGGCACTTGAAGTTTATTGTCATTCAGAAGGACATGAATTATTTCAATGATGGGATCGAACCCGTAGATGGGCTACCAACGTATCCTTTGTTTTGGAAAAGGAATCAGAACCCACGTAGTTCGAATAAGGGATTATGATGTTTATGATTGATGGCTCAAAGCAGGATGTCATAATTACGTTTACCCTCTAAGATCACGTGAGTCATGCTCGGTGTGAGAAACAAGAGGTATTGGTAATAAAATAGACAAATGGTCCATGAAATATGTAATCATAAGAAATGGTTTGGGGCTTATGTATGTATGACTTCCCAGATAAATGAAGGTTAGGATTTACTTTAGGGAGAAAATCTAGGAATAGGGTCCATAAAGGTATATGTGCTTCATGGATATTTGAATACTCTAAGTTGGGACTTATTCCTGAAAAGGAAACCCAAATTAGGAGAGGATTGATAACTGGGATTTACTCCTGAGAAGGAATCCCAGATCAAACGTAAATTAGGACTGGTTAATGAGAAATTAAGGGACTTGGGGCTTACTCTTGAAAAGGAAGCCCAAAATTTATGACTCGGACTTATTCTTAAAAAGGAGGTCCAGGTTAGGGGACTTGGGGATTACTCCTGAAAAGGTAGCCCAAAATTATGACTGGGACTTATTCCTGAAAAGAAGACCCAGGTTAGGGGATTATGACTAGGACTTATTCCTGAAAAGGAGGCCCAGGTTAAGGATTAAGGTTTGGGGCATACTCCTGAGAAGGATGCCCAAATTAGAGGACTTATGACTGGGGATTATTCCGGAAAAGGAGACCCAGGTTAAGGATTCTCTCATCTTAAAGGATGTGGTTGAATGAATGAACTCTCCATATTTAGTGACATAAAGATATTTAAATCAATAGGTTTTGAGAGATATTCCTCATAATTCCTTTCACATAAGGAACTCAAATCAAGATATCATGCCATAAATGGCTTTGAAGAGTGTCTTGAAGACTGAATCTTAAATAGGAAAGAAGTAATGGCTTAAGAGGGGTAAAATGGGCAAGATGGGCACCCAAAAAAGGAAGGGGCGCGCATGTCTTGGAAGATGCGCAATTACTGTGTGGGCGCGCAAGTATTGGTCGCACAGGTATACTTGCGCGACATGTGTGGGGTACTTGCGCGATGTTCAACCATCATTGAAATACTTGGGTGACTCTTTATTAAGGCCTTTATAATCCTCTTGAGGTTCTTCCAGAAAAGGGACGCGCAAGTTCTATCAAAGGAGTAAGGCAGCGCGTAAGTGTGACCACTTCCCTTGAGAGCTGACCACTCAGGTGTGCAAGTTTTGATGAGTTTCAACACTTAGGCCTTCCTCCCTCCTTTTAGATCTTCCGTTCTAGGTAATAAATTACCTTAGAAGTGTTCCGGAAGCTTTGAGAAGAGACTTCGGTGTCAGAAGGTTGAATCTGAATTTCTGGAAAAAGATCCTCCCGAATACGGGGCCCACAGGGTCTATTTATAGGCAGGAGAATACCCCAGGCGGTTACCGGGCAGTTATCAATTAGGTCGTGCAAGTCACTTGCGTGCCAAGGTGTGTCGTGCAAGTCCACTTGCGCGACCATGAGGAAACTTGCGCGGCCTATGGGCAATGTTTTCTTTGTTCATCCCTTTGTCGATTTTGGACATTTTCTTCAAAGGTCGAACCATTATGGACTAAGGTATTTCCCTTTTTCAGTCTTTAGATTCTGTGACGAAAGGAGCGTCAACAAAAGTCCCCCCTCAGAGTTGGATCCAGAGAGAAAAGAGGATTTGACTCTTAGGTGAAAAGAAAAACAAGAAATCTGGCAGTTTAAAGTCATGCATGTCAGACATACAAAGGCTAATGTTTAAGGTCGAAATATCTTTGACCAAAATGGATTAGAATTGACACAATTCCTTGATAATTTATCTGAAAACATACTACCATATTCAAGTATGAGGGAAAATATGTAAGCTATAACTTAAGAATATTTGAATCTGAGGAATGATATGAAAAAGAGCTAAATGGAATTTAGAAGAAGTAGTTTCCAAGAATGAAGTTACCATTATTTAACAAACCTGTTAGGGGGTTGAATTATGCAGGGCCACCTAAGGGCATTGGCTGCATAGTTAAATAAAATAGTATCTTTTGGCTAAGAAGTCTGTTATGTAGACTGTTTATGCAAGGCCACCTATGGGCACGTGCTGCATAGTCAGGAAAAAAGAATTCTCAGAAATTTACTTTCCTAGTGCTAAAATCCAGTGAATGTTTATGGAGATTCAAATTTTCTAATGTATAGAGTTTTCTGTATGGAAAGAGGTACTTGAATATGGAGAAGATATTTTCAGACAAGATTATCGAAGAACTGGATGAATATCACTCCTACGAAGGTCTGACCCAAACGTAGGGAAGAAGAATAAACCATAGACATGAATACTTTCAGATCATGAAAAATGATATGGGACAAATATTTTAAGGATGGATATTTTTTTTGCGGATCCCTACATACTGTCGTTTAACAAAAATAAGGAAAAAAGAGGCATTCTTCCCAAGAATGAAGTTACCACCATTTAACAAACCTGTTAGGGGGTTGAATTATGCAGGGTCACCTAAGGGCATTGGCTGCATAGTTAAATAAAATAGTATCTTTTGGCTAACAAGTCTATTATGTGGACTGTTTATGAAAGGCCACCTATGGGCACGTACTGCATAGTCAGGAAAAAGAATTCTCAGAAGTTTGAAATTTTTGTGACTAAAAGTCATGAAAAGGGTTATGAAGATCTGAAAATATTTAAGGTTAGGATTATAACACATAAAGATGGGTGTTGTCCAATGTATATAGATATACATAGGTCAATAATAACCATAAGCATGTTGTGGCTGGGTCCTGAATTGAAATTTTGGACTTCACTGCGTATCTCATAAGAATGAGAATCAAGCCATACGTAGTTCTTGAAATGCAGTTTAACGTCGTGAAGGACGAAAGTATGAGAGATCTTAGTTTACGGTCATAGAGTTAGGACCATAATAATTAATACACAGTGTGTGTTTTCATGAGGAATTTTCAGCCAAGGTACTGAAAGTGAAATTTGGGGTTAGGCCCAAAATGCTTGGGGCTGGATTCGAGGGATACTCGAACGTTCCTACGTATCCCATAAGGATGGGAATCAAGCCCATGTAGCTCTAGAACTACCCATTGTACAAATTTGGTTCATACATGTGAAGGGTGAAAGGGGACTTTAGTGCAATGATGGTTTAACCCGAGATGAAAAGTTTAGGCATTACCATGTATGCACGTAGTCTTTTGAAATGAAACATGATCGAAAAATCAATATAAATAATGGTTACCTCTCAAATGAGGAAATCAAATAGTATTGTAGTTTATTGTCGTACTGGACAAAATTGTTGTATAGTTTAACGTCGTATAACAAGGATGAATGTGATCCAATGTAAAGATATTGATTCTAGGGGCGGTTTCACGAATCAACATCATATGAGATGGCGGTGAACCGATGTGAAGAGATTGGTTTTGGGCTTGAACCTCGGGGGGTTGCCTACATATCCAGCCTGGAAGGCAAGGATCAAAGTCCGTGTAGTTCAATTAAATAATGAATTAATGATCATGTTTTTCTTAGGGACAATGACCTAAAAAATGTTGTTGGGTCTTACACATGGCTAGCGGCTCAAAGAGAGTGTTATGGTTGAGGTTTCCTCTAAGCTCACGTGAGTCATACTCTTTGTGAGAAACAAGAGGTAGCAACAACCTTAACGCTGCACAGTTTAATGTCATGTAGCAGGGACAATATGAAGGGACTATGCATTTTAAAGTATTTCAGTTAGGACTATTGGTGATGCACAGTTTAGTGTCATGTAGCAGGGACAAAGTACAGTTTGATGTCATGTAGGACGTATCACAAACTTTCGGTACAGATTAGCGTCATGTAGTTAGGACGATGGGGACAATAGAGTTTAACGTCATGTTGGACAAAAATGGGGGGGACTGTGTAGTTTTATGTCATGCAGTGAGGACAAAAGAGTGCACCATTTTAACTTCATGTTGGAAGCATTGGGTATTTTTTCCACAGTTTAATGTCATGTTGGACAAAAAAGGGACTATACAGTTTAGCGTCATGTTGGACAAAAGTGCGAATAGATTATGGTCATATGCATAGACCGTGGATGGTGCAGCTTAATGTCATGCTGGATATAAGTACAGTTTAAACTCCTACAGGACCTTTGATGATTATGTAGTTTAACATCTTTCCGGATATAAGGGACTTTTATACAGTTTAGGTTCATATGCATGGACCGTTGAAGATGCATTTTAAGGTCATACAGGACCTAGTTGCAGTTTAAGGTCATACTGGACCATTTAGGGAACTTTTTTCATAGTTTAAACGTCATGTGGGACGAAGTTGCAGTTTAATGTCATACTGGACCATTGCTGTATAGTTTAACGTCATATAGAAAGGACGAACTTGTGCTGCCCAGTTTAGTGTCATGTTGTAGGGACATCTTGTGAATAGTTTATGGTTATACTGGACCAAGGAGGAGTTTAAGGTCATATTGGACCATTTCTGTATATTTTAACATCACATAGAAAGGATGAACTGGTGCCGCACAGTTTAGTGTCATGTTGCAGGGACATCTTGTGAATATTTTTTAGTTTATACAAAATATTTTTTAAAAATCTGGCATTAGTTGGAGTAGTAATGAGTTCTCCATCCATAGAGATTAATGAATAATCTCCATTGGAGTAGACCCTATTTATTGAATAAGGTCCTTCCCATTTTGGCACAAGCTTGGGAGGTTTCTTTCCTGGTATCATTGGCGTTCTGAGAACTAATACCAATTCTCCCTGAATGAATGAACGAAGACAAACTTTTTTGTTAAAATCTCGTGCTATTCGATTCTGATTGATTTCCAAGTGGTGCAAAGTGCACAATATTTTCTCATCTAACCATTCCAATTCATTCAATCGCTTTTGGTATTGCTTATCTGTAGATAACTGATCATAAATGGCTACTATGAGTGAGGGCAATTGAACCTCAATTGGCAAGACTACTTCTGTTCCATATACCAATGAATATGGAGTTGACCGCGTTGCATTGCGGGTGGTAGTCCGATAAGCCCATAAATCATGAAAGAGTTTATCAGGCCATGACCTCTTATCTTTATCCACCATCTTTTGCAGTATATTTGAATGAGTCTTGTTAAAGGCTTCTATTTATCCATTGGTCGCTGCATGATACCGAGGTGAATGGTTGGATTTAATGGTGTATTCTTGATACAATTTCTTCACCACAGAAGAACAAAAGTTACTGCCATTGTCCGTCAATATGGTACGAGGGACACCAAATCTAGTAATGATGTTAGACTTGATGAAGCTAACAATTCATTTAGAACTGACTTCTTTGAGAGGTACTACCTCTTCCCATTTGGAAAAGAAATCAGTAGAAGTAAGAATGTACTTAAACTGCTTGGTCGTAGCTGAAGGGTAAGGTCCCACCACATCCATTCCCCATGTGGCAAATGGCCACGAGTATTTAGCTGTATGAAAAAACTCTAGAGGTTGATGAATGAAGTAGGCATGTACTTGACATGAATGAAACTTCTTTGTGAAATTAACACAATCTTGTATCATTGAAGGCCAAAAGTATCCAAGCCTTCAAATTTGATCAGACAATCTATGTCCAGACTGGTGGGCACCACAGACTCCTGGATGCACTTCTTTCATGATAGCCATTGTCTCTTCACCATTAATGCATCTGAAGAGAACTCCATCAAAACCACGTTTGTAGAGAATTTTCTCTAGGTTGTTTAGGCTATCATAAAGAGTAAAATTGACCACACGTCGCTGGATTTGTTCTTTCTCAGCTCTATCAGGTGGAAGTGTTCCATTTTGAAGGTATTCTCTGATAGGTGACATCCATCCTGTAGTATGACCATACGGTTCAGGAATGGGACTAATTTCATTAATTTCCCCTGTTCTGGATTGAACATAAGGTGAAATTGCGCGACGGTGGGCAATACTGATGGTTGTCTCGTCCCGATTTGGATCTGCTAGAGCTGTGGCTATATTAGACAGGGCATCAGCTTGAGCATTTTGTGATCTTGGGACATAAGAAAATTTCGGTTCTGAAGGGAATTCCGCCATTAACTCTCTGACATAATTATACAAAGGTATTAATTTTTCTTTTCTGATGGCATAATCCCCATTGACTTGTTTGATTACCAGGTCTGAATCACCTTTCAACTTTAAGTGATTCAATTGTGATTGAAGCGCAAACTCCATGCCTATGATAAGAGCTTGGTACTCGGCTTCATTATTGGTACCACCTTCCCACAATAAAAAGGAATAAGGTAACACTGCCTTATCTGGAGAAATGAGCACAATTCCTAAACCAACTTTGTTGAATTTAGGATTTTCCATTTTCTTCCCTGTTGAACTTATGGAAGCACCATCAAAATACATTTCCCATGTTTGAGGACTCTCTTGAATAGAGAAAACTTCCTCGTCAGGGAGTTCAATATCTGAAGACGTGTCTTCAACTGAAGGATGTTCAGCCAGGAAATCAACTAGAGATTGGCCTTTTATTGCCTTTTGAGATACGTACTGAATGTCGAACTGTTGCAAAATAACTTCCCACCTTGCTAGACGTCCTGTAAGCATTGGACGACTAAGGTTGAATTTGAGCGGATTATTGCAAGATATCAATTGGACCTCGTGATGTTGCAGGTAGTTTCTCAGTTTCGGAACTGTAAAGATTAATGCCAAGAAGCACTTCTCAATACATGAATACTGGGTTTCTGCTTCAAGCATAGTTCAACTGAGATAATAGAGGCTATTTTCATTCTCAGCTTCATTCTTTTGAGCAAGAAAGGCACCCAATGATCTCTCTAGAGCTGTCACATAGAGGAAAAGTGGTCTTCCTTCAACAGGTGGCATGAGTACCGGTGGACTCAAGAGGTATTTCTTGAGATCATTAAATGCTTCTTGAAATTCTTCATTCCACTGGTAAGTGACTCCTTTTTTCAATAATTTGGTAAAGGGTAAACTTTTGCCTACCAAATTGGCGATGAAACGCAGAATATAGGCTAAGTGTCCTTGAAGTCCTCTTAACTCTTTCAAATTCTGAGGAGGTGACATACCAAGTATTGACTTGGTCTTCTCAGGATCGACTTCAATACCACGATGGCGTACAACAAAGCCAAGGAATTTTCCTAAGGTTACCCCAAAAGCACATTTTAAGGGGTTCATCTTCAAATTATGTTGTCGAAGCTTGTGGAATATGACTTCCAAATCTTCCAAGTGATTGGAACATTGTTTGGATTTAACCACCAGATCATCTACATAGCATTCAAAAAACATCCCTAAGAAAGGTTTGAAGATACGGTGCATGGTGCGTTGATATGTTTCACCTGCATTATTTAAACCAAAGGGAATCACTCGGTAACAAATCACACCTTGATGGGATCTGAAGGCTGTAGATTCCTCATCTTGTGGGGCCATTCAGATCTGATTATATCCGGAATATCCATCCATGAAGGAAAGTATTTCATAGCCAGTTGTTGCATCAATTAAGAGTTCTGTAATTGGAACTGGGAAATCATCTTTAGGACAATACTAATTAAGATCTCTAAAATCGATGCAAACCCTAATTTGTCCTTTATTCTTCTTTACAGGGAAAATATTAGCCAACCACTTGGGATATTGAACTCTCTTACGAAGTTAGCTATGATCATCTTATCCACTTCAGCTTCAATTTTGGAAGCATATGTTGGGTGTGTTCTTCTCGCGGCTTGCTTAAATCCTCGATGTTCTTTTGGTAAACCCAAATGATGAGTAGCAACATTAGGATCAAGCCCAGGAATTTCCGTATAGTTCCAAGAAAAAATATCTTTATTTTGCTTTAGAAAAGAAATATACATCTCTTTCTCTTCAAGGGTCATGGCCGCACTAATTAAAGTGGGGAATGGATCTTTTTCTCTACCCAAATTTATTTCTCCGAGTTCATCCACATTGGTAGAGATACCCTCTTCAAATGCTGGAGGAGCATCTCTACGATCTTCCTCTTCCTCTTCATCATGTTCTATTTCTTCCATTTCTACTTGTATAGTAGATGACACAACGAAATTTTCATGATCATAAGAGATGTCAAAATTTTCACATTTTGAATAAGAAGCTTCAATTTCCGACCCTATTGATGATAAAGGGCCTTCTTTGGGAAATAAAGAGGAGATGATGGAATGAGAATTGACATCATTATTAACCTCCAATGTTGCTATAACTTCTTCTGGCCTGATTGGTGAAGTATAGACCTGTTGGATTTCAGAAAATGAAATGAAAATGTCACTACTTGTGTTTCCATCACTGTTTGGTAGGTTACCAATTTCTCCCATGTTGTCTGGCTCGATTGCCGTAATTGAAATTATGGATCTTTCCATAAGAGTATTTTGATTTGGGCCTATTTTTTCAATTTGACTGATAGGTAACTCATAATATGTACTCACATGTGTAAATGGATTTATTGGAATCTTCTCCAAACCATATGGAGCATTAACTTTGGTAATTTCTTTTATTGTAGATTTCTCTCTTCCCTTCATGTGATAAAATGCTGCCTCAATGTATTGAGACTCGCATGTCTTGAATGGGGCCTTATCACCATACAATGTTCCAACTTGACCATTGAAACAGTATTTGAGACATTGATGATATGATGAAGGGATAGCCGCATGCTGATGTAGCCAGGGTCTTCCAAGCAAGACGTTGAAAGCTGAGTCTTGATCAACAATCATGAAATCCGAATTGGATACAAGATCTCCAAACTGAGTTCTGATTGTAACTTCGCCTAGTGGTTCTTGTTCATTTTTATCATATCCTTGTAACCTTATGGTAGAAGGAGATAAATCAGATTCTGTGACGCCCAATCGACGAAGTGTACGAATGGGCATGAGGATGACTCCTGAACCACTGTCAATGAAAACTCTTCGGATATCTACACCATTAACTTTTCCAGATAAGTACAGGGGTTTTATGTGCCCATGCACAACATCATCTTCATCTTTATCAGTAAAAGATATCACTGCATGGAATTCTGCAGGATTATTCTCTATGTGATAGACTTCAGCTGCAGCAATTTCAGCTTCAAATTCCTGAGGACTTGACAAAGCTTTGATGAGTGCTTCCCGAAGATCTTTTGACAGATTCAAAGCATCCAAAATTGACAACTTGGCTGGTACATGGTCCAAGTGTTTCAATGTATCATACTTTTGATCAAGAGGTCTGCGTTTCCCAACAAGAATATGCGGTTTAGCAGTTACCTTGGAATCAGATGCTTTGGAAGCTGATGCATCTTGTATTGGGATAGAAGTTGGAAACATCCTTGGTTTTGAAAGATTAAACCGATTAGATCCATTTACATGCTAAGATAAAGAAGATGGAACCTTCAATTGGTCTTCTAAAATAACTATGCCAAGACTAAGTTGGCTATTAGCAGAAGAACCTGCTTGTTCTTTTTGAGCTCGTTGAAGGGCTCTACCATGAGTTTCTGCGGCATACACAGTGATAGAAGGGGTAGAATTGGAGTAGTGGCTTCGGAAATATCCACGTCTTCCCCTGTAACCTGAACCTATGGAACTTCCTCGGATTCCCTTGTTTGATACAGGGAATTCAGGCTCATCAAAATTGAAATTACGACTAGAATACGGATCTGTTAATTGAATCATATTAACAGAACCGAAGATTAACTCTTCATCTAATAAATACTCTGCCTATCTAGCCTGTTTAGGCTGTGTCGTTTGATGGGGTGGTTGCCATGGCTATGAAGTAGATGGAATAAAGTCTTCCAGAGTCAAAGACAATTTAGGCTTTGACACATACTCATCTTCTTCTGATTCTTTCTCCTTCTTTGAATCAAACCGTTTCTTTGAGGACATTCCCTCTAACGAATAGTATTTTACCGCAATATTCATGGCAGAAGACACAATTGGTTTCTTTAATTGTGTTCGCAAAATGGAATGAGTCCGATTGATTGTATTTCTGGCCATCCAATTATCATACTTCTGTGCATTTCTCCTTTTGACTTCTTTCCATTCACCTTCCTCCTCTGGAACTATAGCAGTAACACATGCTACCTGAGTCGAAGAACCTTTCAACTTGACTTGTCCCAAGTCGACCATCTTTTGTAGAAGGTCTTTAAAGACAAAACACTCCTGGATGGGATGCCCCAACATTTGATGAAAGGGACAATAATTGGGACGGTCTCCATCTCCTTCCTTGTTTGGCCTCTTGGGAACTGGTAATTGAACCAAATTATTTTCCAAAGCTGAAATGAAGAAACTAGGAACTTTCTCATTTTGGAAAGAGTATGTTTTACTCTTCAAATCCTCAAATTGTTTTCGTCGTTGATCTCTTCGATTAATTGGATGAAACTGCCTTTGTTTTTGGCGTTCAGGAGGCGGATACCTTTGAGAAGATGAAGGTTTTGAAGTGGAGATAGGTACAAGTGCTTGTTTAAGCATAAATGTAGCAGTTCCCGCTTTACCCATTCTCCTTCCTGGAGTTGATGGACTTATATGAGATTTAGCCTTAGCCTGTATGAGGGAATCTTCAATCTACTGAGTGATTGAAGTATGGTCTCAAAACCCTCCTGTGTATTTCACAGGGATCAATGGCGTGCGTTATTCATCACGCAAATTTTCCACACAGATTGGCAAAAGATTCTCTTGAGGGAGTGTTAAACTCAGGGAATATGTTAATCCCTTCCAGCGAGCAATGAAATCAGAGACTCTTTCATTCTCCCTTTGCTTGCAGTTTGTAAGATCGAAAATTGTCGTTTTTGGAAAAGTTGAGCTAAACTGAAGAAGGAATTTTTTGTGAATATCCTCCCATCCAATGATTGACCGGGATTGCAAGCTTGTATACCAGACAAAAGCTGGTCCATGCAAGGTTCGCATGAAGCATCTGAGTTTCACTGCTTCTTGCTGCTCTGGAGTTCCCATCATAGGATCACAACAAGACACGTAATGTGTCAAATGTTGTTCAGGGTCGCCTGATCCATTGAATATAGGGAAAACAGAGTTTCCAAAACTGGATGGAGGAGAAATTGAATCTACCCATTCAGGGTAAACTTTCTTTTCTGGTTGAACTTGCGCCGGTTTCCCTTCTATAGTTTCTAACCGAGCTGTTAGTGACTCAATAGTAGTTATTAACTTTTGAGAAACATCAGGTTGAATTTGGTCTTGGGTAGGTGCAATGAATGGAGCTTGGACAGACGTGGTGATTGGTGCTGCAACTGGTGGTAGCACTGCCAACCGTTGTTGTGTTTGACCCATATGATTAGTCCTTTGAGGGTGTACTGATAAAGGAGGATATTCCTGATCCATCTCAGTAGCTGCAACAAATTTCTCCGGCTGTTGGACTTCAGCATTATTAAGAAGAAGACTACTCTGAAGTAGTTCTGCATTCAACCTTCTTAATTCTTCCATTTTATCCTCCTGTTGTGAAAACCTTTGCTCTAATGAGAGCGATTGACCTTCTCTAGAGGAAGGATATGTAACCTGATTCTTTCCCCTCCCTTTTGTTGGATACTTTTTGGAGAGAAGGAAGTGGATTACCTAGGTTCTGAGTAATCCTTTGACTTCATGTACGCACACCTTCTTCATTTGTATCAGCGCATACATTTTCTTGAGCAGGACGCTCTTCATCTGAGTCTCCTGAGTGAGTCTCCCCTGGTGGATTAGCAATAACGGCATTGATTACATTGATTGATGCATAATGCATCACATCCCTTCTATCAAAATTTCTGTGATATTGTCTTCTTTCATGTCTTTGATGAGACATTGCCTTTTGTTGATTTAATCCTTTAGGAACTTCTTGACGAGAAATAATTTGGAGGGAATCTCCTGATAATTTGGCTCTTCGTTCCTCTTGGGGCTTCTTCCCCAATCGAGAAAAGACCGATATTCTCTGAGAAGGGGATTGATGATTTGAAAGAGTCCCCAGTCTCGTGAACTGTGGATGTTCTTGCTGCTTCTGCTCAACCCCTCGAATACCATTTGTTGACTCTGAGGGTTGGGTTAAAGGATTCCCCATTCTGAAAAGATGGGGTGGATCTTGACATGCTATGTCTGAGACCTTCTTAAAATATCTCTTGATCTTGCGAATCATAGTTCGGAAATTAGCTGGATGCATTAACCTATATCCACTTTTATCACCTGGTTTAATAGACCATTTGATGATTTCCAAAACTTCTGTCATTCGATGATGTGTTTGCTTCATATGAGAGGCTTGTGAAATATTCTCACCTGCTTGATGTAGGAGCAATTCATAAACATGTTCTCTATATTCTTGATTTTGAGAGGAACTAGTTGAAGCTTGTTCTTGAGAAAGCTTTTGATTACGAACAATGCCCATTGACTATGGCCAGCCATGGGCAATAACATTGCATGAGACCATTTTCGGTGGGCTTTGCTGACTGGAAAGCACTGTGAAATATAGTGCTCCGTGAACACCCCATCCTCTGATATGAACACCAGATGGAGCATTGGCAATTAACTGACCCAATTTTCTTAGTGCGCCAAGGAATGAACGTTGAAGGGTTCTATGTTGCTTTTCATCCTTCGGATACCGAGAGACTCATAGGGATGCCAAATCAATCTGATGTTGTAGCCCTTCTATTATCTTAAGATGATTTTCATATTCATCATAAGATAATACCTTCTTCTGTAATTGACAAAGAGTTTTCCATATGTTGAGACGAATATCATGGATTCCATCTTCCATCAACATCTTTGGAACGTCATACTGGGAGTCAGACAAAGGCCAAAACATGACCGGTACCTCATTTTTCGCCAGTTTTTTCCTTATGTTCAGCATTTCCTCTTCATCATAAAATGAAGATTCTTCTACCTGTTTTGACCAGAGTTGGTGTTTCCTTGTTTCTTCATTGGATTCAACAATATTGGTAGAGATATCATTGATCAAACTAGAAGATGCATGACTTAGGGGTGGTTTGGAGAATGGCCTACACCCTGGGCTATCTTCTGATTGAGAAAGTATTTCACTTGCTAGCGATAAATCATCAGACATGACTGGTTTTGCATTTGCAAGTGCCTCAAGATAAGAGGGCTTTCTCGGAACTACATTGTCCACTGGAGTATTTTCCAGGCAATGTGAATCACTACTGCGGAGAGGACTTTCGCAGAGAAATTCATCATCATGTGGAGGAACACCATAATGGGTTACAGAAAAAGATGATATCTCTTGCTCCTTGGTCTTCTGACCACATAGAGGGTTCTTGTGGCTCTCATCTGAAGATGAAACTTCAAGATTGACCGAATTTTCATGAAGCAAGCCTTCATGAGGATGTGTCTGTTGAAGACCTTCGGAATTAATGTTCCTGTTATTGGGGACTGAGGGAGTAGAATCTTGAATTCCAATAGATAAATGTCTAAGGGCTTCAAGAACTCCAGCATCGAGCAAGGACTTGTTACAGATTGGCCTTTGAACTCCTGACTGTGCTGGGAGGATCTTTTTCTTAGATGCCTTCTTACTCGCTTTGGAAACCACTTGTTGATGAAATTGGTTTCTCTGAGCAGGTGTATGTGCCTGATCAGAAAAGATGGTCAGGTTAGGCTGACGATCTCCACTCAAATCAGGTGTATGTGCCTGACTTGGTTGTCCGTATGATATGGGGGAGTATTCCCCATAACCCTCTTGGACTGGAACAGATGTGTGTGTCTGTTCCGGAGTGAATCGTTGATGTGTCACTCCACTACTAGGGATAGATTTATGTGTCTATCCGTGAGATGATGCTGAATCTGTTATGATATCCGGGCAAGCATCTAGAATATGAGCTTGAATTTGCTTCTGCTCTTTCACCATTGACAAAATATGCTTGGTGGCTTCAGCTGCCGGAACGGGGATATACGTCCATTCCAGGCATGGAGTAGGTGTATGTGCATGCTCCTGTCCTCCTTTTTCTGTCAGTGAATCCTGACAGTACTCAATTGTGGAGGCAGATATTTGAGTCTGCCTCTTGTTTGTCGTCGGAGGTTTCTGACTGACTTCTCTTTGCGCTACCAATTGAGACTGTTGGTAGGCTTGATTAGTACTAGCAGGTGTATGTTCTTGCTGATTACACTTCACCAAATGCGGTTGACGATATCCATCATATGTAGTCAGGTGAGCCTGCTGACTAACTGATGATGTATAAGCAGGTGTATGTTCATTCCTATAGTACTCCGCCGGAATTGCCTGGCGGGATTGGCATGATGCTGCCAGTCAAGTCTGTTGGATAGCGGAATTAAAACGGTCAGGTGTGTGTGTCTACTCATTGTTCGCCACCAAGTTAGGTTGGTGTACTTCTCCGGAGATGGCAGGGATGAAAACCTGCCCATTGTTAACCGGATTCTGTCTTTGGCGGTTCGTCTTGCCTGCTCGGGTTCGAGGAACCTGAGCAGAATGCCTGGAGTCGGTACCCTCATCATGTTGAGGGCGCACTGCCGCACGAGTCTGGCGGCGATTGTTGATGGGAGCCCTCGGGAAGGACTCCTGTCTTTTTGAATTAAGGCCCTAAGGGACCTGCTCATTCACTTCCTCAGAGTAAGGGAGCGAATGGAAATTGCGTTCCGGGGATAACGACCCGAAACGGTCGGAGACGGTAGTCAACACCGCTTTCCTCTTGATCACTGGTCATCGTTGTCCGGACGACCTGTGTGAGTTTTTCACTTGGAGGGCATGTTGGGAAGCCTACAGAGTTGGGATAGTACCGTGTTGATGGTACTCCATAACCAGTGCATTTGATACCCAGCATTGAAGACGCTAAGTAGGTGATGTCATCCTCAGAGCAGATGACGATCCAGTAGGAATAGCAGCAGTGGTATTTGCAGCAGCAGTATTTACATGTGTGATTTTGAGAGAAGCCATTATGGAAATACAGAAGATCTTGGAGAAGAGTGCCTGCTTGATATAACAGACGTAATAAATATAAATTCAGCTACTTCATCCTTCGGATGAGCACACATGTTAATGATTGTTTTTGTTATCCCTCTTATTGAGTTTTAAACAAGGTCTTAACAACTAGGTAAAATATCATTTTAACTTGGTTAAGGATTCACGTTGGGTTCACCATTTTTTGTTTCCCTCGGAATTCAGGGATGACCTCCTGGATGGAAGATTCAAACGTTCAGATCGGTTTCTAACGGTTTTGTTCGTAGAACCAGAAACATCCAATGATTCCATATCCATTTGGACCTACTTTCCAAAGGTAGGTGCTCATTAGCTTGTGAACTGATGAGGCTTAGGAATTTGCATTGGTTGAGAGGATGGGAGGTCGGACTCATCACACCTTTTTGAGGGGAATTATTGTCTATTCCGGGACTCTCTTTATAGATTTAAGTTATGTTAGTGAATCCTTTTTACATTACCAAGTATAAAATGAGCTTTCCATCAGTTTTGACAATCAATGATTAAATATGTAAGAAATTTAGAGAATCTTTTATATGTATTCGAGGTTCTTCATCAATAGATAATCATCTATATCTATTTAGAGATTCTTGGTCAATGGTATCCTTCAAAACATTTATATAAAAGTCTCTTGGTCATTATGATGACCAGGCTGGTTTTAAAGCCACTCAGTGGGGCACTTGAAGTTTATTGTCATTCAGAAGGACATCAATTATTTCAATGTTGGGATCGAACCCGTAGATGGGCTACGTACGTATCCTTTGTTTTGTAAATGGAATCAGAACCCACGTAGTTCAAATAATGGAGTACGATGTTTATGATTGATGGCTCAAAGGAAGATGTCATAATTAAATTTACCCTCTAAGCTCACGTGAGTCATGCTCGGTGTGAGAAACAAGAGGTATTGGTAATAAAATAGACAATTGAGCCATGATAGATGTAATCATAAGAAATGGTTTGGGGCTTATCAATTAGGTCGTGCAAGTCACTTGCGCTCCAAGGTGCGTCACGCAAGTCCACTTGCGCGACCATGAGGAAACCTTAATGGCCTATGGGAAAAGTTTTCTTTGTTCATCCCTTTATCGATTTTTGATGTTTTCTTCAATGGTCGAACCATTTTGGACTAAGGTATTTCCCTTTTTTCAGTCTTTAGATTCTGTGATGAAAGGAGCGTCTACAATGTAATACACTAATAACATTACATATGTATTAAGTATGTATATTTTTTTCCACATTGAGAAATTCATGGAAATATTTTGAGATAAATTATATAATTTTATAAATTCTATTTACCATTTTAGGAAAAATTTTGAAAAAGTTTAGGAACCCACTATTGAAAATAACATGTTTTGTAACATTGACAAGTGTCCTTATTTGGTATAATTATGAATATTTTGTGATCATTTTATTTCAAAAAAATGTTTTTAGTTTCATAAATAAAAAATTGAAATGATAAATTCTTTAACTTTTCCAAATTTTGTGGAAAATTTTATATGCATTCTTGGACAAGAATGTCTTTCCAATTCATTCCTAAACAACTTTAGTAAGATGTATCTTCCACTTTCATGGAAATGTTTGAATAAAGCTATCTTTTATATTATGAGTAAATGGAAGTATTTTATGGGTGATAAATAATATTAATCACATCACCAGAGATAAACCACAAAACTGACAACAACCCTATACGATACTTGAGGATTTTTATAATCATGAATTTGGGGTATTGAAATCACAAAGAATTAAGGGTATACTAGAAGTCATTTCCAACTATTGAATAGAATTTTATGGTTCCCAAATCAACTAACAATCTGCTAAAAAATAAATTTAATATTCCCTCTTTGATTATGAGAAATTGAAATCTTATTTTCATGCAATGTTATACTATTTAATGATCATGTATTCATTGGATACCTATAAAATATATTTGAGAAAATAACCTAGTGTAAAACCCCAAAAATATAATATATTATTTCATTTAGATAATTAATGGTTTTTGATAGCATTATCAACATGAAACACTATACATATATGAAACAATGATATATTGGATTAAAATATAATTATTTGTGTATGGACCATGAAAACATAGCCATTGAATTAGTGGTAATGACTAAGAGTAACTTCTTTATGAATTAAATGTATATATAAAATAATGGTTACATTTAATATGAATTATATTAATTTATTTTACCAATAAAATCTAATAATATGGTTATTTATTAATAAAGGCATTTTCCAACAAATAATACATTTGATATGATATATAATTGTTTCACAGGAAACATATCATTATTTAAAAAAAATATTTGATATTAATATATGGTACACAAAAATTTATTTGGAAAATGATATTAAAATATAATAATAATAATTTTTAATATTAAAAAAATTTATTTTCCAATTAGAATTGTCTTTAACTAAATTTTATGATTTTATTCAAAAAATTAAATTTTAAAAAAAATTAATTTTAAATTAAAAAAAATATCATTTTTTAATTAATTATATAAAATTTATCTTAGTATTAATTTGTTATCTTTCTATGATAAGTTCAGTTTTCATTTCAAGAATATGGTTTTCACAATATATGTAATTTATATAACTCAATAAATATATAGTAATGGAATAGAATTTTTTAAAACCTATTAATTATTCAAGTATGAATTTGAGAAAAACTATTATGCATTTTAAAATATTATTTTAACTTATTAATACTATGGAAAACATTTTTATAACAAATTAAAATGTTACATTAATATGAAAAATATTTTTAGTATTTTTTGTCAATCAATAATTTTTAAGGGTTTTTTTTGTTTTGACATGCCTTGTAAGACTTGTATCCTTTATTTTTTTCATAGTAATTCAATTTTTTTTCATTAATATAATTATCCAATCTAATTTTATCTCATTTGTAAATTTAAAACCATAAATATGTTATATTTTATAAAATACAAAATTTTGTGGTTAATTGTATTTATTTTTTCACTCTATTTAAAAAATTTTACTTATAAAATAATTTTAAAATATTAAATTTGATTTTTCAAATGAGGTAAAATTTTAACTCTTAATATTTTTCAAAAAAAATTGATTACCATGGTTAAAAATTTATTACCCAGGTAAAAGTATTTTTAAGGAAAAAAAATAAAAAGGTAAAAAAATTCTTTAAAACGGTAAATTTATTCTCCAAAAGGGGTTACAGACTCAATTTCAACCCACAACCATTTTTGTACATGCATGATTCCATTTTTTGTACTTTTACACTTTAAATATAAACTTCCATGATTGAAAATGTAAAGACCACTCCAAAATCTATTAAACCATTCAATTATAAAAGGGAAAATCTTGACCACTTATATACAACATTTCCACTTGAATTTATATATAAAACTCATCCATATGGATTCTATGAGAACCATATCCAACATTAAAAACCTTTTTCCCCTCATTAGTTTTCATATGATCTTCATTTCCATGGATACTTATAAGTAAAATTCAAATCCCTGAAGTTGGTGTTATCAACCTTTTTATTTTATTATTAATTAAATTTCATAAAATTTATTATTTACTAACTAAATTATTGAAATTAGTATCATTTATATAATATAATTTTAATTTATTTATGTTATTATCATTATTTATTTATATACCTCATCCATTATGGAAAAAAGCGTTATTCGTGTGTTATGTGGACTACTGCCTCCATGATGTAAAGTGTTTTGTTTTCATTAAATTCCTTTCAAGGATGGATCTAAGGATGGGGTCGATGAATGAATATGATTTTTATAATATCATTATGGTTCTTGTATCAAAAAAAATCATCCTATTAATGTTATTATCAACAAATGATCATAATTAAATTATTTATTTAAAATAAGCATACTGAGAGGATAATATTTTTTCATATTATTTAATGTTTTCATATACATTTTTCCTTGTTCTAATTTTTTAAAATACTAATATATACCACTTATAAACACTAAATATTAACATTATGCATTGATTATTTTGATATTACAATAAAACTACCTCATAATCATTCATTAAAATAGGGTATATTCATTTTCAGGTTAGTTTAGTTGCCAAATTAAATAATACTATGAATTAGTGTCATGAATAGTTATGGGAATATAATTAACTTTATTGTATGATATAAATATAAATATAATTGTTTTCTATAGTAATGTGATATCAATACTTCAATTATTATTGAAACATTTATTTTCTTTGATTTTTCCATAGTAGCCAAGAAATATCCCACCGTCTCCATAAGAATCAAACTTTCCATTTTTCGTCTTATTAGGAATACAACACTTACTTCCAAATAATCAAATGTATTTAATTATATGATTATTTTCATATCACTATTCAAACGGAGTTCTTCTTCTTTCGGAAACAAAAAAAACCTTGATGAATATATTGAAAAATTTCAAGACTACTTCCTTCAGAAGTTTTTCTAGAAGGACCTTTTCAATAATCATTGTTTTTTGTATGTGGTATTTACCCCAATTTTCTTCTCCATAACTCTATTTTGGTTAGGATTTATCACTACAAAAACTGTGTTCCATATCATGTGTTTGTCCAGAAAATAATCCACTTTGGTGTTTCTAACTTGTGTACCATTATTAGTTATGAAAAGCATAATATACTACCCAATATTTATTTCAGATTCCCTTAAATATTTTTTAGGTAATATAACACAATGGGCATGTGGGAAATAAAAAATATATATTCCATTTTATAGAAAAAATCATTTAAAATAACATAATATCTTTTGACACCAATGACTCTGGGTGAGAAAGATGTAAACATGTCATCTTGTACCAATTCAAACACTCAAGTTTAATTTTTTTCATTATATGTATTTCTGATAATAATCTCTTGTTGAAAAGCGTCGCAAATATGAGTAAGATCACTTGATATCTTGCGAATAATTTGAAATAAAATCACATATGACTATACCTTATAGGGATTTTTGGCATAAATGGATGATCCATTTATTCCATAACCTTTTTCATTCCATTTGGATAGTAATCACATATCTTCTTCTCTACTCTCATGGTATTGATTCCCCTTTGTGTTCTTTCCCTATAAAATAAATGTACCATATTTTCCTTTAAAGATACATAAATTCTTAGTAAAGAATTTAGCATGACCCATTTCTCACAATTGACTAAAAATAAGAATGTTGTGAATGAGAACTTCCATATCCAAGAAATGTAATCATCTCATATCCTTACCCCCAAATTTGGTTTTTCCAAAACCAAATATCTTTATGCCTTCATCATTTTAAAATTTTACAATAACATCCTTAATATTTTTTATGACTATGAAAAGATCAATATTTCCTATCATATGTGATGTGCATTCACATCAATGTATCCATTCACTATCATTCTTTAATTTTTTAATATAAATTTTTTAAAACACTTCCATCTCATCTCTTTTATTTTTTGAATCAAATCTTTGAATTCATACCTATTGTTCACTAATATTCTTGATATTCCACAGAGTATGATAGACCAACTTCAACATTCAGAGCTATAAATTAATTTTTCATATTTATATAATTTAATGATTCTTTGAGTTTCTACTAAAGAAATTAATGGGTATTGTTCAGAACATTCCCCTCCATTATTGATGATACATATATGGCCATTTTTATGAACCCTCTAAACCATAAATAGTAAAAAATCAAAATCATTCATGGAATATTAAACCCTGCGTGGACACCTTTTTTCTCTTGTTCTCTTTCGTACATTTTGGTTATAGAACATGAAGATCGGTAATGTCCCATATTTCCAGAGTAATAACACCTATTATATGGTAAATTGTAATAATTAATTATTGTAGGAATTATTGTTCCTTATCATCTCTTAACTTTCTAATTCTGATTTAGAAGAGTCTTTCTCTAGATAATGTATGTTCTTCTTATTTAAAAACATTTTATTCACATGTTTCTTAGATTTCACATAGGTTGTAGTATTCTTTATGATAATTTAGACTTCATCTTCAACGTAATTATGGTATTTCATGGGGATCCCTGATACCAGATATCCTATATTTCCACAATGAAAGCTTCTGAGAGCATGTTTCCCAGTGAAAAATACCTTTCCTATTTATAGATTTCAGGAAAGGAATGGCATGACCTCGTTTGTCTATTCTTCTTTATGTCCATCCTCTACATAGAGATTCTTCATGGACTTGAATGCCATCTCATTATATTTTTCTTTTTCCAGACACTCATTATCAAAATTTCTCATCAAGTACGAAATAAAAGTTATGTGTAATCTATTAAATGTCATATCCTTTAGATCATTGTCTTCTACTATAGAGAATTATGTGTTGAATCACGGTGGAAGTATTCTTAAGATGTTCTAAAATATATCTATATCTTCAAGAATTTCTCTGAGACCACATATTTACTCTACGATAAAATTAACCTTCTCGACTAATAAATCATAATACTTATTAGGGTGCATAATATGGTCCTAATATTTATTCTATAGATCCTATAATTTTTATTCTATGAATTTTTAATCACTTTAATATATATAGCTACTTTTCACACACAGTATGTGTTGTTTTACATGAAATCATCTTCATGAAGATTGTGTTAGATAAATATCCTCTTAATGCATTGATTCATTTGGAATAAAAATAAAATTATCTTAAGTCTTATATTTATAAAACTCCACTATCCGCACTACCATAAATACAATACATCCCCACTTTAAATAAATTCACACATAATGATAAAAAGTAGTGTTGCTTCAGATTCATCCATAATTGAAAATTATTTCAATCGACGATCAGAATAGATTTGGGATTTAAAAACACCATTGTAACCACTATGAGATAAAAAATGATGATAACATATCATAAGGATACTAGTTTTTACCCTAACTATGAGAGATAATATGAGAAAGGAGTGGATCAAGGTTTTTATTTTAAAACAACATTTCTTTTTAATCCTATTTCAAATCTAAAAATAATAATATTCTCCCTCTTTCACATAGAAATGTATGAGCTCGAATAAAAACATGAATGAGAAAAATATTTTTTACATGGTTCATCCTCAATGGGAGATAATTAAGGATCATACAAAGGAAATTTAACTATGTACTAAATTTACTAAAGAACATTATTATTATATGGTTCCTAGAAAACTCATTGTTCCTCCTGATGTATAACCACTAAAAATTTCAAATCCCACTACTCTCTCAACTAAAGTGTATGCACTGCTCCTTAATAAGACTATTTCATTCATCTAAAATAGATCATAATAATTTCATAGATGGGTGTTCCATGAATCTCCACATTCACCAAACTGATAAAATCTACTTCACAATGTGGGGATTTTTTTGTAGAGATCCATTTCATAAAAAGATTTTGTTCATTCATGAACTAA
The DNA here is from genome assembly GCA_963277665.1 of Viscum album. Classification (NCBI taxonomy): domain Eukaryota; kingdom Viridiplantae; phylum Streptophyta; class Magnoliopsida; order Santalales; family Viscaceae; genus Viscum; species Viscum album. Next base: position 1,845,958,797 of record OY728158.1, on the reverse strand, counting down.
TGTAATACCATAATTAGAAAACATAAACCATTTAGCATGAGTGATTTATTAGATAAAAATACATTACAAATAAAATTATGCCTCATGAATAACCACTCTTTCTCAATATGTTTTTTGCTGCAAACTAATCTTCTATATAAACTGTATTTTCCCCGACTGAACACCTTCATAAACCACATCCTTTAAAAACAACTTTCGAACTAATTAAAACTCATCCAGTAATGATATTATATAATATGTTTTATATATTTAATCAAGTTATTCGAAATCCTTTATATAGGTAAATCTACCCAGAAAACCCACTATTCACAATTACAATTACCATCTTCGTTGGATAACTTTCACCATGACCTTCCCTAATTATGAGGGTCAAATATCACATAATTACCTTTATTATTTACTTTAAAAAACTACCATTAACATCATATAATAAGAAAACTTTTTGGTTTTCATGGCATAGCTATAATAAAAAATAAATGCCTTTTTATTTTTTTTCCTTCTTGATTTTCATACATTCTTTGTGGTTCGCATAGAAACAATTCTATGTGGTTAAGATGATTTTAATGGAAACCCCACTATGAACTTATTCCATTGATATGAGGTTAACCAATTATTCTATTTTTTAATCCTTCCTTTTCCATAATGAATCATGACTTTGATGCTCAAAAATATGGAAAACATAGGAAAATGAGACTACCATCAAAACATATGTCTACATAAACTAATATAATGGAATGTTGTCAATGATCATTTTGAATATACACAAACATCCCAAAAACATTAAATAATAATTTAAGGGACTTTTACGCAACTATATGTTTAATAATTATCTTATTAATATATCTTTTTTTGTGATCCATGAGGTTAAATTATGTTCATAAATATTAAGTAATGTTGTAAGGGTTTTCATCTCCAATTCCACTCTTTGAGAAATGTAAGGTATTATACACAAAATTTAATATAAGTGTTGAATATACTTCCTAGATGAGATATTTGTAAATCAAATTCTCTTTTAATTGGGATATTTTACTTTCAAATACAATCCCTCTTTTTAGTGGGTTTTGATTAGAATGTTTCTAAATCCATAAGCATTTTCTTATCAAATTCCCCTTTTAGAGACATTTTAGGTATTATTCACATAAGTTCATTTATATGGTGTATATACTACTTATATTAGATATCATATCAATATTTATATTTTAATCATGCTATTATATATTATATTAAAATCCATCACTTTAAAGTGTTTTTAACTGTAACTCATTCTGTAAGGGTTTTAAAAGTCTCAATTTTTATTCTTTGAGACATGTTACATGTTATGAAGTTTTTTTTCATTAAAAGTTATTTATTTATTTAATATCATAATAATGTTCTATAAATTATTTCTTTAAAATTTATATGATAAAAAATGAAAAAATTATGTTATTTTCTTCAAATGTATTTTGGATCAAGTGTTACCCTAGTCATAAGAATTTTTTAGAAACTAAATTTTTATTAATTGAGTTATGATCAGTCACATGAAATTATTTTATATTTTTATATATGGTATTCCATTTTATTTTGTTATGTGGTGTTCTATATTGGATAAATTTTTTACACAGTAAATCACTTTTCAATGTTTTTATTCATTATGGAGTATGTTACACAAATGGGATATTGATATCTTATGTGTTCTTCCTTGAGTCATAATGTTATGTCATGAAATTATTCTATCCATGTTTGGCTTATCTATTCCTTATATCTTCTTATATGGTGTTTTATAATACTATTTTTTAAAATGATGTTTTAATGGAAATGAATGTTTTTTTCCACTTCATATAATATGAGTTTAAAAAAGGCATATTAAATATAATAAAAATGTTTTTCCCTTCACATTCATATGTCTTATCTTCAACTGAGAATTTCTTAAAGGTAAAAATTATTTATTTTTAAGGAAGAATTATTAAATATTCATTTTAAATGTAATGGTATTCTAAATCTATCTTATCACCTGTAAAATATTTACCTCTATAGGAAACATATAAATTGTTATTTGACACAATTTTTAAAAATGTTTTTCAAAAATATAATTTATGTCAATATTTATTTTTCCCTTTTCATTATATATCAGATTTCCCATAATGGGGTATATGTTTTTTAGTTTATCATTTAATATATAATTTATCTTTTCAGATATTGGAATCATTGTGTAAAAAAATATTTATTATTAATCCATTATTTTATGATATCGTTTGGAATATTCTTTTTTTGATGGTGTATTTTATTAATGTCCATACTCTTTCTTGTTTCCTAATTTCACTAGTATAATATTCAATTAAAACCATACCCCTCCCTTATCTAGATGTATTATGGTCATTATAATATAATTGTGGACTTATTCATATACACATTTCTCTTTATGATGCGAACATCACATTTTACTTAATTCAGATTGGGTGATTCTCACCTAGAAATAATGTTATTCTGTTAAAAAAATGAAATGTATTTTTATTTAATTAGCTTTTTGAACAAGGCTGATTATTGGAAAGTTCACTATATGTTTTTTAATAATCCACATTCTTCTTCTAGATGGGTTAGGATCATGTTATACCTATTATTGAAATGTGAAAAAATATTGGAATACAAAATATTATTATTTCTATATGAAATATTATTATAATGTTTACTATGTATTGGTTGACCCTCCATGTTCATTCTCAGGGGGGATTGTAAGAATTTTATAACATTATTAATATTGGGAAAATTAATGATATTCTATATCATTATTGACTCCTATCAAATTTTAATTATGTACCGTAATTCTATCTATTTTGTTATATGAATATTCATGTTCTATTTTGTAATAAGTTCCTTGTGTGATGGTAAGAAAAGACTTCTTGACTCTTTTGGTGAATACATTAGACATAATTAGGTGATTAGTGGGACCCAAAATTATATAGCCCCATAATGCAATGACAAGTCTCATGAGAAAGAATAAAATTTGTTTTTTGGTGTATTCATCCCCAATTCAGTGACATGTGTTGACTTGCATCTCGATAATAAGTAAATTGTCTCTATACATGGCTTTGATCGTATTTTTTTGATGTCCAAAATTTTGAATTCCATAAATTTGAGATCAAAAATTATAAATACCCCTGATTTCAATTATTTTCATTAATATATAATTCTCATAGTTTTATGTTGATTATAGATTCATGTTGCTCACCTCTTCCTACCATAATATTGAGGTCATGTTTATGCCATGATTTCTTCAGTTACATGTTTCCATTACTGATCATTTATGTTCACCCATTTCTTATATTTCTAGTCCCTTGGGTTATAAAGATAAGTGGTAAACATGACATGTTTATAAATAATGAACATGTGGAAGAATTTATGGGATACGTTTAAGTAATATAATGAATTAAGTAGTATCTTGTATGTAAAGGAAACAAAATCCATATTTTGAGAAACACAATGTCATTTCTAGTTTATGATGTTTCCTAATTCTTTAATTAAATAAACCTAAAATGAACCTTCATATAAAATAGATTAAATAACCATTAATGATTTTGTAATTATATATGTTTATATATTGGATTGTATAGTTGGAATCAAATAAAGTAGGTAATATATGATTCTATGACCACCAATTCGAGGAGTGCAGGTCCCTAGAATAATAGTTGGTTCAATGGGATGGTTTACATAACATTAGATATTATGATTTTTTTAATAATTTAGGGGTTTATAATTAAGGATTAATTACAAATACAAACAAATAGATAACCCTTTAGTATAATTCTATGAAATAATTTTAAGTTACTAATTTATTCTGTTTTAGGTATTAGGATAAGAGAACTTAAATAAAAAACCATGGAAAAGATTCTTTGTTTAAGAAGACATCTTGATGCTATGGAAATGTCCAGAGTATGTTTTTTTCTTAGAAATTACATCATTTTCACGATAATACAACTCGATATTGGGTCTACGACTGATATACTTAGGATAAATAACCTCGAAATTATAGGATTGGATTTTAAATTGATCATCATCGAATAAAAGATAAAGATGCCTAAATACACATCTCACTCGACACTCATAGGGAATATTTATTTTTTAATCAAATTATCTTTACCATACATTAATAATGATTTAATAATTATGTTAAATAATTTTGTTGGTTATCTAATAATAAAATTCTAATGGATGACCAAGGATTGAACAAAAAAGGTTATTATTTGATTTAAAAGCATCATATGATTAAAAATAAATTATATTGGAAGAAAAATTTGGATTGATTTTTTCATATTAATTTTTTGGATATTATCATAATAATTTTAATTATTTTATTTGGTTATAACAGGATCATTGAAATGAAGAGGAGAAAGGTATTTATGTTGAAAACACTTCTCCTTATAACTAAATAAGGGAGAATATGTACATTTATTATAATTTTAGTATGTATTTATTAAGATGGAAAAAGTGATTTTTCTAGTAATCTCTAAGGAAATAAACTTGAAAAATACAGTGATTATCACTATTTAGTGATTATTATTGACGAAATTCTTGAATATTCTAAAATCTATAAGGATTGTGTGAAACATGGAAGGATTTTTTTTCATTGGTTTTACATTAATGGTATGTAAACAAAGATTAAATTTTATTAATAACCATTCTATTTAATTTAATTAAATTTTTATATTTTTTGGAATAACTATTGGAGAACACGTGATTAAGCTATAGATAACTCTTGTGTTTAATTTACACATGAATTTTTAAATATTAAAGGGATTTTTTTTATTTTGAAACGTTTAGTTAGATAGTAATTAGTAACATAGGGATTGATAATTGATTCATAATTTTTTTGGATAATTTTATCTTTTTTGGATTAAGGTACATATTTACTTGTGTATGTCCTAAGAAAATAATGGTTAATACCATTTGAGGGTAAAATGTAAAGTTAAAATTTTGATGAATATGTAATCTCTTTTTGGTTAAATATAATGGACTTTCAAATATGTTTTTTTATTTTTATTTTATTGAGAGTGCATCATTTTTAGAATTAATAATTTTTTTTGAGGAAAGATTAATTGGAATTTGAGAGACAATATTTCAATTAATATTGGGTTCAAAATAATTTGAGGAATCAATTGGTAAATTGGGATCTCTAATTTATGGAATAGATTATTAATTATGAGAGAACTGAATTCAAAGTAACTTAGGTTGAATCCTTAATTATATATGATAAACTAAGGGTGATGTTGGTTTAACTGAGTCTGATATTGATTGAGTTATAAGAACTATAACATTGTATGATAGAGTTATTAAGTGATACATATTGGTGTCAATTATTCCTATGGTTATATATAATACTTAACTTATAATTATTATCAATCATGTTAATAATTTTGGTTTCTATAATATCTATAATTAGATGGAACAAGGGGTGTGATAGAAAATGATGGGATTACCTCAAAAATCAATCCATTAGAATGAGTGCTGGAGAGAAAAATATTTTTCTTATTCCAAACAATCTACCATGAAATATGATTAATAATGTGAACATATTGAATGTCCCAAATGAACCAATGATGAGAATGATGGAGGCTCCTGAGATAAAAAGTGATAATGATGATGAATGGAAGAAGAATTGATTTATTATTTGTAAAAAATGTGGTAAGAAACATGGGATAATTTTACATAAACAGGCATGTAAATGTTGAATGTGTTGAGATGAAGGTTATTATACTACCATGTTTATTGGAAAGATATAATATAAAAATAATAATTTTCAAAGTAGTTGGTAATTATGTGACTCAATGTCCTATTCCAAGGGACAACAAGGGAGATATTCACTAATAACCATGGCAATAAGGAAAATAGTAATAGAAAAACTACAATTGAATCAAGTAGATATTTTCACTCCAGATACTATAATGACCTATATCATATACGTTTTCACTGACAATCAGATATTGATTTATAAATAAAAATCTCATGTGGTGTGATTATAATATATATCATTTTCAATTATTGTTGGAAGTTATTCTTTTGGGGTATAGTTCTAAATTCATTAGTATAATCTTGTGTTAAGTTAAAAATGGTTTATCTCACTTTTTCAATGAATGTATAATTATTTTAAATATAGAAAAAACATATTTAACATCATAGGAAATCCCACGATCATATAGTGTTGTTTGGTAATTTATGAATTCCTTATATTAATTACTCTAATAATACAAATAAAATTGTGAGGACAAAATTTATTTAAGGCAGAAAATACAATACCCAGAAATTTTAATATAATTTTATAATTAAATAATTCAATGTGTTTCATAACATGATCCACACACAACACTAAAATTAAATTAAACCGTTATATATATGTATAAAAGAAATTTTTTTAAGAATAAACATTATAAAACTAGAAATTGATTTAATGGAACTAAATAATTGTATATTATAGTTGAATAATTTGTATTTAGAAAAAAATGTTACTCTTAGTGTCACAAAAATTAAGTTAGTTTACCTAAAATAAATAATATTATCATTTAATATTTAAACATGTATTTATATAAAGATAATAGTCTTTTATGAGACATGAATTTCTATTTAAATAAAACATTTATTAATAATAAATTATGTTTGATATTAATATTTTATAACACCAATTTAGATGATAAATTGTATGAAATAAAAATAACAATTAATATTTTAAAATTTCAATTTCCAATTAAAATATTTATTCAATTATATATTATGACATAATTCTAAAAAAATTAATTTATAATTTTTTGAATTGAAATTAATAAAATTAACTTCATTCTTTAATTCCTAATATCAAAATACATATATTGTGAATTTTGATATTTTTCTGAGAAGGTCAGTTTTAAGTCCAAAAATAAGTTTTTCATGAATCATGTAATTTATATGAATTTATTATTATATAAGAATGAACTATAAATTTTAAAAAGAATTTATTTAAAAAAATATGAATATAATAAATAGTGAATTTTAAAATTTTCTTTGAACTTATGAAACCTATCAAAAACATTTTTATAGCGAATTAATATGTCACTTTAAAAGATAGAAGATTCTAGTATTTTCATTGAATAATTTTTTTTCAAGGGATATTTAGTTATGACTTCTCCTAGAAGCCATATAACTATTATGATTTTACAACAATCCAATTTCTATCATTCAAATTAGTATATAATATAATTTAATATTATATTTAAATTTTAATTGTAAAAAGGAAATTCTTGCAAAAAAATAATGTGATTACATTTATATATTTTCTCACATCATTATATTAAATTATCTACAAACTAAAAATTATAATTTTCGAATTAGGTAAAAAGGTCATTCATAATATTCTTCGGTTAAATTAATTATGAAGGTAAAAGTATATTAGGGTAAAATATAAAAAATAAAAAAAAACATTAAAATAATTAAAGTTATCTCAAGAGGTGTTTTATGGAGTTTTTATACCCCCACTCATTTTCCTATACTCTTGTTTCTATTTTTTCCTTTGAAACATGAATAGTAACCTTGAATTATTGAAACTTTATGGGGTACCTCAAAACTAAAATTCTCATCAATTAGAAAATGGTAACATTTTCACCACTTAAATACTCCATTATCATAATAATTTCTCTTTGAAACTCTTCCATTATTTTCCTAATATTTCCCTATACCATTTTTAAATTCTTCATGTTATCATTAGTTATAATAAAACTAATATTTTAAACAAAACAACCAAACGAAATTCAAGTCCTCGATGCGAGTATTATCAACTACCTAGTATATATTTTATTATATTCCTTATAATTTATATCAAACAAAGTAATGAGATTATATTAATTTCATCTATATATTATAATGTTTTAATATTATGGTTGTTGTTATTGTTTATTAATATACACCATCAATTCAAAAAAACAAAATCATTGTTTGTGCATTTTTTGGATTGTAGGCTTGATGACGTAATGTGTTTTCTTTTCCTTATCCTACCTACATGGTTTGATATAAGGATGGGACTAAATATAAATATTATTTTTATAAAATATTGACGGTTATTTTATGAGAAATATAATTAAATATTAATTATGTCATCAAAAAATGATAATTGTTAGTTTGAAAATTATAAATAAGCATATTAAGAGGGAAATGTTTTATTCAAATTATGGAATGGATTAATATTAATCAATTATTATTATAATTACAGAATATTATTATAAATAAAACTAATAAACCATAAATAAGTTCATTATGTAAATATTAATGTTATATTCAATGGAAACTACCTCATAATCATTCATTAAATCGGATTATTTTCATGTCATGTTCGGTTTAACAACCTAACTAAATAATACTATGAATTTATATCATGAATGGATATGGGAACATAATTACCAATATACTATGACATAGATATATTAATAATTATTTTTTGTTCTAAACATGTAATATCAATATTTCATTCAATAATTATGAAACTATACATTGATTTTCATTAGTCATTGAAACTTGATTGTTGTAGATTTCATTTTCCTTGATGAATACATATAAACTCACCAAAAGGATTTTGTATACTGAAAAATAATTTATAATTATCCTTAATATTCAATTTAATGATCTATTAATTATTACATTTGAAAAAAATGGACACAAACATCGCTATTATGAAAGCAATATAAATAATGAAATATATAAACACAAATTGTAGAAAATTAGTATAATTTATAAACTGATTGACCATTGGTGTAAAGAATAAATAAAAATAATATGGGAAATTTTAATAATTAAGGGATTAAGATATCTATTTTTGATGTATTATTTTAATGTAAGTTCATTGAATTAACGACAAGAGGTGAGGGCGTTCATCATGAATTCCTCATATTGAGGTAAGTTTCATATTATGTATATAATTTCAATTATGTGGTTTATATACATCTTATATGAGATATAATATAATTATTTATCAATTAATATTGATATTTTATGTTCATTTCCAAGAAAATATTTTCAAGGGGTTTTGATTGTTATGTTTATATTGCCCTAATCGTTTTCATGTCAAAATCATCTCTTTGAGGCATTCTTAGTATTTTGAACCTAAATTCATTTATGTTTTGTTTATACTACCTATATTAGTTACAATTTCATTAATTATATTTCAATCATGGTATTTCAAGTAAAATGTTAAGCCATTTTATTTCAAGACATTTTAATTAATGTGTTTCTCAAGTTTCAATTGTTTTCTTGGTCTGAATTATAATTTTCATTATACATATTACATGTTATGAAAAATATTCCTATTTTATAGTTTTATATTGAATTGAAATCCAAATAATGGTTTAACCATTATTTAATTCTAATTAATTATATAATCTAATCTAAATCAATTTCTATTCTTTATAGGTTCTTTGGCTCAAGTCTTATCATAGTCGTAACATTTTTTTGTAATGTACGTTTCATTCATTGAGTTATGATCATTCACTTAAAATTATTTTATATAATTTGGTACATTAATAACATTTTTTTTTGTTTTATTCATTAAATTATTTAATTTTTATCTCATAACCTCTTTTTCAAATGTTTTATACCTCTCTATTCTATTACCGATAAGGGATATTTATATATCTTGTCTCAATCATTGAGTTTTAATGTGTCATCATAGAAATATTCTTAAATTATCGTCCCACCTAAACCCAATATTTTATTATATGGTAATTTATAAACCTATATGCTAAAATTATTTTTTAATACAAATTAATATTTTATTACACTCCTTACACTGTGTGTTTAAACAATTTTATTTTCAAAATAATAAAAATGTTTTTTTCACTTTCACATGATTTATATTCCTCCACACATTTATCTTAAATAAATATTTACACTTTTAATGTTGAAGTAATAGGTGATGATTTTTTGAAATTAATGTTTTTTAATTTTTTTCACATTATCTTTTCAAAATATTCCTTTGAATGTCACATATAATTTTTTATTTTCGATCATTGTTAAAAAAATATTCTAAAAGATCCATTTTGTTTTTGATTCCATTTACCGCATAATTTTACAAAGATTTAATCATAATGGGGTTTATATATCATTATTCATCCTCATATAAAAATATTTTACCATTTGGGGATTTACCTTATGATATCAAAAAAAATTATTCCCGAAACCATTTTTATATCATTTAAGGCATCCTTTTTATGAGGGTGTTTCTTATTTTTTTCAACACCCATCTATATATCCTAATCAAACTCATGTTATGTTCAATATAAACAATCCTAATTCATTCCCTATATGTATTTGGTAATTATTAATCTATTATTAACATATCTTTATACTTCTTACTCTATTTCACAATTCTGATCGGAAAATCTTCACCTTGAAAAATGGTATTTTATTTATAAAGGGAAAAGAATTGGAATTTTTCTGTTCCAATATAGATGATTATTTGAATTTTTAGTATGTATTTTTTAAACATCCACATTATTCCACAGGATGGATTATGGTCATGTTATTCATATAATTAACATGTTTAAAATTGTTGGAATTATGTATATTTTCATTGTAATATGGATGATTTTTGTCAATTTGACTATTTATTGTTTAATCCACCACCATATTTCTCATGATGTCTTATAATCATGTTATAACTTTTTTTAATTTGAAAAGGTGTTGGTATTAATTATGATTATGTACTACTAAAATTGTTTTTTATGTTTTGGGATTATATATCATTCATTATATGAATATCCATTATTTATTCAGTAATAGGTTCCTTATAGAATGGTAGGAAAAGTCTGGTTCAATCAAACATTTGATGCATTGGAATAAATTAGGTGATGAATGAGGCCTGAAATTATATAATCTATTGATGCATCAATAGGTCTCATTAGATAAAAAGTGGTTAGGTATTTGGTTTATTTCATCCCAATTCACTAATAATTGATTACTATGGTCTTGATGATAATTAATGTGTCTCAGCATAAGTCCTTGATAATAATTTTTTGAAATCTATAATTATTCATTTCATTTGTATGAGATCAATATAAATAATATCCATTTTTTCAATTATTATCATGGATATATAATTCTCACAGTTTCAAGTTACTTATGACCTCATGTTGTTTACATAACTATTCTATAATATTTATGAAATTTTTATTCCATTATTATTTATGTTAATTTTTTTTCTTACTTAGTGTTTGAGATCAACCCTTTATTATTTTTCAATTCCCTTAACTATAAGGAAAAGTAGTACATGTTACATGTTTAGATATATAGTATATGTAGATAAATTTATCAATGATTTTTATGGATTATCATGAATTAAGTAGTTTCAAATATATAATGAGAAAAATTTACATTAGTTGAGAATGAAATAGAATTTATTAGTTTATGATATCTATTAGTTCTATGATGTTATAAACCTAAAAATATCCATCAGAAGTAAGATATTTAAAAGTTTTTTTAAATTTTTAAATTATAGATGGTAATATCTAGGATTTTATAGATCTTATCAAATATATTATGTAATGTATGATTCTATGAACAATGAATTAGGGAGTGATGGTCTTGGGAATCACTCCTAGGTTTGTAAAATGTAATTTTCAACATCAAGTGCTAAAATATGACATATTGAGAAAATGTAGTGAACAATAATGTGGTCGCTATTTTTTGTAGGATTTTCAATATAGTATAAGTAGATATGTTAGACTCTGAACAAGTGAATAAATGAATTCTAGGGGATAAAAATTATTTGTTTAAAGGATGAGTGTCTTGGTATACCAACATGGTAAATTATCTGGTATCTTTTCAGGTCCCATATCACATTAATACTTAAAAAAATCATAGAATTCAATCAAAATCCATTTTCTCAATAGAGATTATCTATGCCTATGGAAATGTTTTAATGAAAAATTATACTGAGATATTTTTCTAAAATTGTAATTAAATTTATCTATGAGTTCTGTAGCACTATATATCTTGGAGTAAATTTTGGAACTCAAAGGAAAATAATAAAACTTTTCGAATCAGGGATATATTAGGTGAACATGATACAAAATTCTATGTAATTTTTTAAAAAATGTAAACAATGTCAGTTATCTGGAAACACCTCATAGAGACAAAGAAATTCCCAAAATGAAATTAATTATTTTGAATTTTTTATGTCTTTTTAAAATATTCATGGGACAATTTACCATGAATTATATATACTTTTACATTTATTTTTCAATTGATTATTTTTTAGAATAGGTAGTGTCATGTGTTTTTGAAATTATTGATGCAAATATTGTGTAAATGTTTCCCCTGAATTGTGTGTTCTGATAAAAATAACTACTTATGGATGGTTTCCAATGGATTTATTTATGGAACTAAACACATCCAATGGTTCTATATCCAAAGGGACTTTATTCCAAAGGCAGCCATTCTTTTGGTTTGTTCACCTACGATACTTAAAAACTAAAATTGGTAGAGAACATTGGTGGTCCGGCTCATCACACCCTTTTAGGGGGGAATTATTTCATACTATGGGACTCTCTTATTGATTTTAGATATATTCATGAATCATTATTAATTCGGAGGGCTTTGCTGACTAGAAAGCACTGTGAAATGTAGTGCTCCGTGAACACCCCATTCTCTGATATGAACACCAGATGGAGAATTGGAAATTAACTTACACAATTTTCTTAGTTCTCTAAGGCAGGAACATTGAAGGGTTCTCTGTTTCTTTTCAGCCTTCGGATACCGAGAGACTGATAGAGATGCCAAATCAATCTGACGTTGTAGCCCTTCTATTATCTTAAGATGATTTTCATATTCATTATAAGATAATACCTTCTTCTTCAATTGACAAAGAGTTTTCCATATGTTGAGACGAATATCATGGATTCCATCTTCCATCAACATATTTGGAACGTCATACTGGGTGTCAGACAAAGGCCAAAACATGACTAGTACCTCATTTTTCACCAGTTTGTTCCTTATGTTCAGCATTTCCTCTTCATCATTAAATGAAGATTATTCTATATATTTTGACCAGAGTTGGTGTTTCCTTGTTGCTTCATCGGATTCAACAATATTGGTAGAGATATCATTGATCAAACTAGAAGATGCATGACTTAGGGGTGGTTCGGAGAATGGCCTACACCCTGGGCTATCTTCTGATTGAGAAAGTATTTCACTTGCTAGCGATAAAGCATCAGACATGACTGGTTTCGCATTTGCAAGTGCCTCAAGATAAGAGGGCTTTCTCGGCACTACATTGTCCACTGGAGTATTTTCCAGGCAATGTGAATCACTACTGTGGAGAGGACTTTCACAGCGAAAGTCATCATCATGGGGAGGAACACCATAATGGGTTATAGAAAAAGATGATATCTCTTGCTCCTTGGTCTTCTGACCACACAGAGGGTTCTTGTGGCTCTCATATGAAGATGAAACTTCACGATTGACCGAATTTTCACGAAGCAAGCCTTCATGATGAAGTGTCTGTTGAAGACCTTCGAAATTAATGTTCCCGTTATTGGGGACTGAGGGAGTAGAATCTTGAATTTCAATAGATAAATGTCTAAGGGATTCAAGAACTCCAGCATCGAGCAAGGCCTTGTTACAGATTGGCCTTTGATCTCCTGACTGTGCTGGGAGTATCTTTTTCTTAGATGCTTTCTTACTCGCTTTGGAAACAACTTGTTGATGAAATTGGTTGCTCTGAGCAGGTGTATGTGCCTGATCAGGAAAGATGGTCAGGTTAGGCTGACGATCTCCACTCAAATCAGGTGTATGTGCCTGACTTGGTTGTCCGTATGATATGGGGGAGTATTCCACATAACCCTCTTGGACTGGAACAGATGTGTGTGTCTGTTCCGGAGTGAATCGTTTATGTGTCACTCCACTACTAGGTATAGATTTATGTGTCTATCCCTGAGATGATGCTAAAGTTGTTATGATATCCGGGCAACCATCCAGAATATGAGCAGGAATTTTATTCTGCTCTTTCACCATTGACAAAATATTCTTGGTGGCTTCAGCTGCCAGAACGGAGATATATGTCCATTCCGGGCTTGGAGTAGGTGTATGTGCATGCTACTGTCCTCCTTTTCCTATCAGTGAATCTTGACAGTACTCAATTGTGGAGGCAGAGATTTGAGTCTGCCTCTTGTTTTTCGTCGGAGGTTTTTGACTGACTTCTCCGTGTGCTACCAAGTGAGACTGTTGGTAGGCTTGATTAGTACTAGCAGGTGTATGTTCTTGCTGATTACACTTCGCCAAATGTGGTTGACAATATCCATCATATGTAGTCAGGTGAGCCTGCTGACTAACTGATGATGTATAAGTAGGTGTATGTTCATTCCTATAGTACTCCGCCGGAATTGCCTGGAGGGATTGGCATGATGCTACCAGTCAAGTCTGATGGACAGCGGAATTAAAACAGTCAGGTGTGTGTGCCTGCTCGTTGTTCGCCACCAAGTTAGGTTGGTGGACTTCTCTGGAGATGGCAGGGATGAAAACCTCATCATGTTGAGGGTGCACTGCCGCACGAGTCTGGCGGCGATTGTTGATGGGAGCCCTCGGGAAGGACTCCTGTCTTTTTGAATTAAGGCCCTAAGGGACCTGCTCATTCACTTCCTCAGAGTAAGGGATCGAATGGAAATTGCGTTCCAGGGATAACGACCCAAAACGGTCGGAGACGGTAGTCAACACCGCTTGCCTCTTGATCACTGGTCATCGTTGTCCGGATGACCTGTGTGAGTTTTTCATTTGGAGGGAATGTCGGGAAGCCTCCAGAGTTGGTATAGTACCGTGTTGACGGTACTCCTTACCAGCGCATTTGATACCCAGCGTTGAAGACGCTAAGTAGGTGATGTCATCCTCAGAGCGGATGACGATCCAGTAGGAATATCAGTAGTGGTATTTGCAGCAGCAGTATTTACATGTGTGATTTTGAGAGAATCCATTATGGAAATACAGAAGATCTTGGAAAAGAGTGCCTGCTTGATATAACAGACGTAATAAATATAAATTCAGCTACTTCATCCTTTGGATGAGCACACATGTTAATTATTGTTTTTGTTATCCGTCTTATTGAGTTTTAAACAGGGTTTTAACAACTAGGTAAAATATCATTTTAACTTGGTTAAGGATTCACGTCGGGTTCACCATTTTTTGTTTCCCTCGGAATTCCGGGATGACCTCCTGGATGGGAGATTCAAACGTTCGGATTGGTTTCTAATGGGTTTTTTCATAGAACCAGAAACATCCAATGATTCCATATCTATTTGGACCTACTTTCCAAAGGTATGCGCTCATTATCTTGTGAACTAATGAGGCTTAGGAATTTGCATTGGTTGAGAGGATGGGAGGTCGGACTCATCACACCACTTTGAGGGGAATTATTGTCTATTCCGGGACTCTCTTTATAGATTTAAGTTATGTTCGTGAATCCTTTTTACATTACCAAGTATAAAATGATCTTTCCTTCAGTTTTGACAATCAATGATTAAATATGTAAGAAATTTAGAGAATCTTTTATATGTATTCGAGTTTCTTCAACAATAGATATTCATCTATATCTATTTAGAGATTCTTGGTCAATGGTATCCTTCAAAACATTTATATAAAAGTCTCTTGGTCATTATGATGACCAGGCTGGTTTTAAAGCCACTCAGTGGGGCACTTGAAGTTTATTGTCATTCAGAAGGACATCAATTACTTCAATGTTGGGATCGAACCCATAGATGGGCTACCTACGTATCCTTTTTTTTGGAAAAGGAATCAGAACCCACGTAGTTCGAATAATGGAGTATGATGTTTATGATTGATGGCTCAAAGCAAGAAGTCATAAATACATTTACCCTCTAAGCTCACGTGAGTCATGCTCGGTGTGAGAAACAAGAGGTATTGGTAATAAAATAGAAAATTGGGCCATGAAAGATGTAATCATAAGAAATGGTTTGGGGCTTATGTATGTATGACTGCCCAGATAAATGAAGGATAGGATTTACTTTAGGGAGAAAATCCAGGAACAGGGTCCATAAAGGTATATGTGCTTCATGGAGATTTGAATACTCTAACTTGGGACTTATTCCTAAAATGGAAACCCAAATTAGGAGAGGATTGATAACTGGGTTTTACTCCTAAGAAGGAATCCCAGATCAAACGTAAATTAGGATTGGTTAAAGAGAAATTAAGAGACTTGGGGCTTACTCCTGAAAAGGAAGCCCAAAATTTATAACTGGGACTTATTCCTAAAAAGGAAGTCCATGTTAGGGGACTTGGGGATTACTCCTGAAAAGGAAGCCCAAAATTATGACTGGGACTTATTCCTGAAAAGAAGACCCAGGTTAAGGGATTATGACTAGGACTTATTCCTGAAAAGGAGGCCCAGGTTAAGGATTAAGGTTTGTGGCTTACTCCTGAAAAGGATGCCCAAATTATTGGACTTATGACTGTGTATTATTCTT
Source organism: Viscum album (assembly GCA_963277665.1). Classification (NCBI taxonomy): domain Eukaryota; kingdom Viridiplantae; phylum Streptophyta; class Magnoliopsida; order Santalales; family Viscaceae; genus Viscum; species Viscum album. The sequence continues at coordinate 1,845,942,340 of OY728158.1, read as the reverse complement.
GAAAAGGAGGCCCAAGTTAAGGATTCTCTCATCTTAAAGGATGAGGTTGAATGAATGAACTCTCCATATTTAGTGACATAAAGATATTTAAATCACTAGGTTTTGGGAGATATTCCACATAATTCCTTTCAGATAAGTAAGTCAAATCAAGAAATCATGCCATAAATGTATTTGAAGAGTGTCTTGAAGACTGAATCTTAAATAGGAAAGACGTAATGGCTTAAGAGGGGTAAAATGGGCAAGATGGGAACCCAAAAAGGAAGGGGCACGCAAGTCTTTGAAGACACGCAAGTACTGCGTGGGCGCACAAGTATTGGTCGCGCAGGTTTACCTGCACGACATGTGTGGGGTACTTGTGCGATGTTCAACCATCATTGAAATACTTCGGCGACTCTTTATTAAAGCCTTTAGAATCCTCTTGAGGTTCTTCCAGAAAAGGTACGCTCAAGTTCTATCAAAGGAGTAAGGCGGCGCGCAAGTCTGACCACTTCCCTTGAGGGCTGACCACTCAGGCGCGCAAGTGTTGATGAGTTTCAACACTTAGGCCTTCCACCCTCTCTTTAGATCTTCCGTTCTAGGTACGAAATTACCTTAGAAGTGTTCCGGACGCTTTGAGAAGATACATGGGCGTCAGGAGCTTCAATCTGAATTTCTAGAAAAAGATCCTCCCAAATGCGGGGCCCATAGGGTCTATTTATAGGAAGGAGAAGACCCCAGGTGGTTACCGGACGGTTATCAATTAGGTCACTCAAGTCACTTGTGTGCCAAGGTGCGTCGCGCAAGTCCACTTGCGCAACCATGAGGAAATTTGCGTGGCCTATGGGCAATGTTTTCTTTGTTCATCACTTTATCGATTTTTGATGTTTTCTTCAAAGGTCGAACCATTTTGGACTAAGGTATTTCCCTTTTTTCAGTCTTTAGATTTTGTGACGAAAGGAGCGTCAACAATTTAATACACTAATAACATTACATATGTATTCAGTATGTATATTTTTTTGCCACATTGAGAAATTAATGGAAATATTTTGAGATAAATTATCTTATTTTATAAATTCTATTTACCATTTCAGGAATAATTATGAAAAAGTTTAGGAACCCACTATTGAAAATAACATGTTTTGTAACATTGACAAGGGTCCTTATTTGGTATAATTATGAATATTTTGCGATCATTTTATTTCAAAAAAAAAATTTAGTTGGATAAATAAAAAATTGAAATGATAAATTCTTTAACTTTTCCAAATTTTGTGAAACATTTTATATGCAATCTTGGACAAGAATGTCTTTCCAATTCATTCCTAAACAACTTTAGTAAGATGTATCTTCCACTTTCATGGAAATGTTTGAATAAAGCTATCTTTTATATTATGAGTAAATGGATGTATTTTATGGGTGATAAATAATATTAATCACATCACTATAGATAAACCACAAAACCAACAACAACCCTATACGATACTTGAGGATTTTTATAATCATCAAGTTGGGATATTGAAATCACAAAGAATTAATGGTATAATAGAAGTCACTTCCAACTATTGAATATAATTTTATGGTTCCCAAATCAACTAACAATCTGCTAAAAAATAAATTTTATATTCTCTCTTTGATTAGGAGAAATTGAAATCTTATTTTCATGCAATGCTATACTATTTAATGATCATGTATTCATTGGATACCTATAAAATATATTTGAGAAAATAACCTAGTTTAAAACCCCCAAAAATATAATATATTATTTAATTTAGATAATTAATGGTTTTTGATAGCATTATCAACATGAAACACTATACATATATGAAACAATGATATATTAGATTAAAATATAATTATTTGTGTATGGCCCATAATAACATAGCCATTGAATTAGTGGTAATGACTAAGAGTAACTTATTTATGAATTATATGTATATATAAAATAATGGATACTTTTAATATGAATTATATTCATTTATTTTACCAATAAAATCTAATAATATCATTATTTATTAATAAAGGCATTTTCTAACAAATAATACATTTGATATGATATATAATTTTTTATCAAGAAACATATCATTATTGAAAAACAATATTTGATATTAATATATGGTAAACAATAATTTATTTGGAAAATGATATTAAAATATAATAATAATAATTGTTAATATTAAAAAATTTCATTTTCCAATTAGAATTGTCTTCAACTACATTTTCTGATTTTATTCAGAAAATTAAATTTTGAAAAAAAAATTAATTTTAAATTAAAAAAAATATCATTTTTTAATTAATTATATAAAATTTATCTTAGTATTAATTTGTTATCTTTCTATGATAAGTTCAGTTTTCATTTCAAGAATATGGTTTTCACAATATATGTAATTTATATAACTCAAAAAATATATAGTAATGGAATAGAATTTTTTAAAACCTATTAATTATTCAAGTATGAATTTAAGAAAAACTGTTATGAATTTTAAAATATTATTTTAACTTATAAATACTATGGAAAACATTTTTATAACAAATTAAAATGTTACATTAATATGAAATTGATTTTTAGTATTTTTTTCAATCAATAATTTTTAAGGGTTTTTTTGTTTTGACATGCCTTGTAAGACTTGTATTTTTTATTTTTTTCATAGTAATTCAATTTTTTTCATTAATATAATTATCCAATCTAATTTTATCTAATTTGTAAATTTAAAACCATAAATATGTTATATTTTATAAAAAACAAACTTTTGTGGTTAATTGTATTTATTTTTTCACTCTATTGAAAATTTTACTTATAAAATAATTTTAAAATATTAAATTTGATTTTTCAAATTAGGTAAAATTTTAACTCTTAATAATTTTCATAAATATTGATTACCATGGTTAAAAATCTATTACCCAGGTAAAAGTAAATTAAAGAAAAAAAAATAAAAAGGTAAAAAAATTCTTTAAAACAGACAATTTATTCTCCAAAAGGGGATACAGACTCAATTTCAACCCAAAATCATTTTCATACATGCATGATTCCATTTTGTGTACTTTTACACTTTAAATATAAACTTCCATGATTGAAAATGTAAAGACCACTCCAAAATCTATTACACCATTCAATTATAACAGGGAAAATCTTGACCACTTATATACAACATTTCCACTTGAATTTATATATAAAACTCATCCATATGGATTCTATGAGAACCATCTCCAACATTAAAAACATTTTTCCCACCATTCGTTTTCATATGATCTTCATTTCCATGGATACATATAAGTAAAATTCAAATCCCTGAAGTTGGTGTTATCAACCTTTTTATTTTATTATTAATTAAATTTTATAAAATTTATTTTTTACTAACTAAATTATTGACATTAGTATCTTTTATATAATATAATTTTAATTTATTTATGTTATTATCATTATTTATTTATATACCTCATCCATTATGGAAAAAAGCATTATTCGTGCGTTATGTGGACTACTGCCTCCATGATGTAAAGTGTTTTGTTTTCCTTAAATTCCTTTCAAGGATGGATCTAAGGATGGGGTTGATGGATGAATATGATTTTTATAATAGCATTATGGTTCTTGTATAAAAAAATCATCCTATTAATGTTACTATCAACAAATGATCATAATTAAATTATTTATTTAAAATAATCATACTGAGAGGATAATATTTTTTCATATATTTAATGTTTTCATATCCATTTTTCTTTTTCTAATTTTTTAAAATACTAATATATCCCACTTATAACCACTAAATATTAACATTTTTCATTGATTATTATGATATTACAATAAAACTACATCATAATCATTCATTAAAATAGGGTATATTCATTTTCAGGTTAGTTTAGTTGCCAAATTAAATAATACTATGAATTAGTGTCATGAATAGTTATGGGAATATAATTAACTTTATTGTATGATATAAATATAAAAATAATTGTTTTCTATAGGAATGTGATATCAATACTTCAATTATTAATTAATAAAACGTTGTTCTATCCACAAGAATCATAGAAATGTGTTTTTTATCGATTTTATCTTTATGGATAAAGAATAATACACTCATAGAATGAGTTTTAAAATTCATAAGTAATTATAAATCATCCCAAATAGCAATTTAAACGATCTAGTATTGATTTTATTATTTAAAACAATGATCACAAACATCCATATTGTGGAACTAGAATGGACAATAAAAACTATGAACACCCGATGAGAAAAATCATTATAATTAATATAAATAATGATTATTAACAAAGCATATAAATGAAAATTGATATGATTAATTTTTATAAAAATAGGAAAAATACCATAATATGGGGTTGAATTAGGGTGTGACATTTTAAAAATACAACACTATTAGATCTTGATTATTCATTAGAAAACACTCCTCTGTCTCTTTCTTGAAAACAATTTATAAGTTGAATTGAAAACATACCAGAGACATAGTAATTTTACTTGGATCAGTTTCACTAGGATTCATCCAAGGAGAATACATTGTCAATGTTCCGAGGTACCGAAATCACTGAATAACACTACGATTACATGGTTTGGAGTAGACACACTATCCCTCCTAGTTTAAAACCACTCAAAATTTTAAGTCTAATTATTATCTCAAAAAAAGTGTAAGACCCCCCCCCCCACTTCAGAAGATTATTTAGTTGATCTATAACCCCTTAAAATAACATCACACATGAGTGTTCTAGGAAGATCTATTTTTACCAAAAATATTATGTCCACATCACCATGTGTAAATTCCTTTGTAGAGAGCCCTTCCAAAAACAATTTTTTTCACAGAAAAAATACCTTACACCCTTTTGTGAAAATCCTTGAGCCACATAGTATAATTCTTTTACAAGAAACCATTAGCTCATAGAAATATGATTCACCATGAACAACCAATCCTATATAAGAAATGGGGAACCTCAAATTATTCTCCCATGAAAACTAAAAATTTTTTTCATAATGAACTCCCTCACTTAACACGTCATTCACGAACCATATCCTTTATGAACCACATTCGGACATTAGATAATTCTTCCACTATTGATTTATTCTATTATGTTTTTATCGTTTTAATCATATTATTTTGAGCCCTTTTTATATATAATTAATCCCAAACCCTTGATAATCACAATTATGGTAAACAGTTATTGGGATGGTCTTCCACAAAAAAATACACTCACATTGCGATCCACGGAGAAAATAATTCCCCTTTTGGAGGCCTTTAACTAACCACATCTAATAGAATATGATGAACACCCTTTTTGGTTCACATGAAATAATAACTATGAAAAATACATGGATTTTATGATTTTCTTTCACAGTTTCACATACTTGTTATACTGTTTGAATAAAAGTACTCCTATATGATCGAGATGATTTTGAATGAATAAAATCCATGAACCTATTCAGGTTTTATTTAGTTAACCATTTATTATATATAGTAATCCATTAAAAATTCATTATTTTGAGTAAACAAATATAGAAAACATGGTGAAATTGTGCCACCATCAAAACAAATATTTAATGTAGTAACCATGCAATAATTTTGTCAAAAAACATTTTCATAAAAATAGAAACAATGAAAAAATGATGAATATCAACCTTAAGGTATTTAAACCAACAATAACACTTGTTTGTTTTATTGACAAGTGTACAAAAACTGTTATGTCACTTCTGTTGGAAAATAAAAACACATTGTATTCTGAATCCTTCATTTGCTCTTTGGGACACCATAAAGTGATTATAGATTCACTCAATAGAGACTTTAATCCCACATGATCCATACTCCGCAAGAGAAAAAAAAGAGCAGAAATAGTTAGTCAATGAATCATTATATTATCAAACACCTGATGTAACTTTCTAGATTCCAACTATAACACACCATGTGGCACATTAAAAGACACCATTCTTCATCCATATATTACTATATGCTAATATGATGAACTTATTTTGTTATTTTTCATTAATAATTGACTGAATTCAATATTGTTCAATTTAATGAAATCTCTCTATTCCGCATATATTGATCAATATATTTACTCCCCTACTTCAGTGAACACAATGTTCTCTTCTTTGTGGCTATAACATTTTAAAATAACACATATTAGCACATAAGTGAAAACCCAATATACCACGAGGAGGAATCACCCATATCCACACTTTTTCACATATGGGGAGTAGATTAAACTCCAATAGCTAGTAAATACTATTCAAACACTACTTTTGGAAAAGAATTTGATATAATATATATGACTTCTAGTTCTATGGTAACTTACTATGTCTTCTTAATCCCATGCCCCACCATCTCCTTGATAAAACTATATTCTATTTCAATGATCTTCATCTATGAGTGATGGATTGAAAATTTTCTATGTTTTACAACTCTTGAATTATTATAATTTATTTTGATCGTATACTTTAAATTAAATTTCCTCTCTTTGATCTAGTCTTTTATCCACAATAACTTTTCTCATACTTCCGTAGCTAAAATATATTATGATTTTTTGTTTCACGATGAAATTCAGTCTCCATTATTTCGTATACAAGAAATACACAATATTTTATGATAGCATTCACCACCTAATGTTGATTTTATATCATATGTTGAACTAACTGATTCAGTATTTGTATAACCCAAAAAATCTTACTATGATTTTTTATTGAATAGAAACCATGATCCACCATTTCCTTGATAAGTTGATGTACTATTCTTACTATAAATAAGTGGACTTACTTGGGATTTATTTGATAATGTTCTTCTTTTCAATTTGAAAAAATATCTTGTTATGTTTTTATAAATTTCTTGGGACTATATATTATATTCTTATATACATTGACATTGAATATTACTCCTTCATCATCTCATTAAAATTTCACTTGAGTTACCACTGACGTATTAATTTATATTTTATTATCCATTCCATGTCTTCTCATATCCTCTAAGACTTATTTATATTGGGAAAAAATTACATTTATTCCTTTTTTCACCTATAAATGAAGGAAAAAACATTGTTCTCCAATTAATGACATCTCAAAACGAAATTTAATTAATTTTGTAATCATATGACACTGTGTAGCATCATATCCACTAAAAATTATTTCATTGAAAAAAAACTAACCCCATAATCCTTTGCTTACTATCATTTTTACATAGAGATTGTAATCATCTACATCACACTGAAAACCAATATTCTTCATAAACTAATCAGGCTGTGAATACCACGCTCTTAGTACAAGATTCAAACCATATTGCATCTTCCTCAATTTAAAAACATTGTTCTCATCTTCAAGAATGTAAAAACCATTTGGTAGATAAATCTACATTTATTCTTCTATAAACCCTTTCATAAATTCATTCTTGAATTCCATCCATAAAAATTTGAACTTCTGTTGCATTGTTATAAATAAAAATATTTGAATATTCTCAAGCAATAAGATAAGTGAAAGTGTCTAATAGATATTAATTTCCAAGATCTGGGAGTATCTCATACAAACAAGTAATTCATGTTTTAGAATAACCACTCCATATTAATTTACTTTATTTTAGAATACTTATTTGGTCCATATGAAATTATTAACTTCTCGCCTCAAAACAAACTCCCATGTCTGATTCTTCTCAATTTGTTCTAGATATTCATTCATTTTAGGAACCCAGTTCGCGTCTCCAACTACATGTTAAAAACATTTATGGTTTAACTAATATAGGAAGGATTCCTTCTATAAAAACATCATTATCCATGTCTTAATGGGAGCTTATCGATCACTGATTATGTGATGCTTATCAATTTCTACATCACTTTTAGGTTTCTATTTTGGAACAACTCTAACCCCATCTGAATCACTATCATTATCTTCATTTGAATCTCCATTTTCCACTTCTACTCCCCTGTATTTTTTTACTTCCCCTTACTATCATCATGGAACTATTCATTGTGTTGTTGATGATTATTTTCATTCCAACAACAATATCAGTACCATCAACCAATTTTTATAGCTTCCTGTTGAAACATTTATTTGCGTTGATTTTTCCATAGTAGCCAAGAAATATCCCATCATCTCCATAAGAATCAAACTTTCTATTTATCGTCTTATTATGAATACAACACATACTTCCAAATAATCAAATGTATTTAATTATATGATTATTTTCATATCACTATTCAAACAGAGTTCTTCTTTTGGAAACAAAAAATACTTGATGGATATATTGAAATATTTCAAGACTACTTCCTTCAGAAATTTTTCTGGCATGACCTTTTCAATAATCATTGTTTTTTGTATGTGGTATTTACCCCAATTTTCTTCTCCATAACTCTATTTTGGTAAGGATTTATCACTACAAAAACTATGTTCCATATCATGTGTTTATCCAGAAAATAATCAACTTTGGTGTTTCTAACTTGTGTACCATTATTAGTTATGAAAAGCATAATATACTATCCAATATTAATTTCAGATTCCCTTAAATATTTTTAAGGTAATATAACACAATGGGCATGTTGGAAATAAAAAATAAATATTCCATTTTACAGAAAACATCATTTAAAATAACATAATATCTTTTCACACCAATGACTCTGGGTGAGATAGATGTAAACATGTCATCTTGTACCAATTCAAACACTCAAGTTTAATTTTTTTCATTATATGTATTTCTGATAATAATCTCTTGTTGAAAAGCGTCGCAAATATGAGTAAGATCACTTGATATCTTGCAAATAATTTGAAATAAAATCACATCTGACTATACCTTAGAGAGATTTTTGGCATAAATGGATGATCCATTTATTCCACAACCCTTTTTCAATCCATTTGGATAGTAATCACATATCTTATTCTCTACTCTCATGGTATTGATTCCCCTTTGTTTTCTTTCACTAAAAAATAAATGTACCATATTTTCCCTTAAAGATACATAAATTCTTAGTAAAGAATTTAGCATGACCCATTTCTCACAATTGACTAAAAATAAGAAAGTTGTGAATGAGAACTTCCATATCCAAGAAATGTAATCATCTCATATCCTTACCCCCAAATTTGGTTTTTCCAAAACCAAATATCTTTATGCCTTCATCATTTTAAAATTTTACAATAACATCCTTAATATTTTTTATGACTATGAGAAGATCAATATTTCCTATCATATGTGATGTGCATTCACTTCAATGTATCCATTCACTATCATTCTTTAATTTTTTAATATAAATTTTTTAAAACACTTCCAACTCATCTCTTTTATTTTATGAATCAAATCCTTGAATTCATACCTATAGTTCACTAATATTCTTGATATTCCACAGAGTATGATAGACCAACTTCAACATTCAGAGCTATAAATTAATTTTTCATATTTATATCATTTAATGATTCTTTGAGTTTCTACTAAAGAAATTAATGGGTATTCTTCAGAACATTCCCCTCCATTATTGATGATACATATATGGCCATTTTTATGAACCCTCTAAACCATAAATAGTAAAAAATCAAAATCATTCATGGAATATTAAACCCTATGTGGACACCTTTTTTCTCTTGTTCTCTTTGGTACATTTTTGTTATGGAACATGAAGATCGGTAATGTCCCATATTTCCAGAGTAATAACACCTATTATATGGTAAATTGTAATAACTAATTATTGTAGGAATTATTGTTCCTTATCATCTCTTAACATTCTAATTCTGATTTTTCACCAAATAATTTATAAAAATTATAGTGGGTGATTGTGTTCTAACATCAATCATAATTTTTTTTATGATTAAGTCCCATACCAGCCTTATATTTCGATAATATTGTTTCCTTTTTTGTAGTCCTTTATAATACTCTTCTAGATATTATGTCGCCTGAGTGGTTTTATTTCATGATTTCATACCGAGAGTCAAGATTTTCTCCTGATCTTTTAATTTTATCTACAGGATCAAAACATCCTCTTCAAGTTATTATATACTTATAACTTGATCTTCTTCTATGTTATTCATTTCGTTGATCAATATTTTTTTATTCACCTTTGATCTTGTACTCAACTACCATTTCTATGTTATTTGGCATTCAATAATTATAAATTTCAATTTCTTCATTGAGCTCATACTTATATTCTTCATGCTACTATATATAAAGTTTGACATCATGATACTATTATTCTCATTCACATTATTTTTTTTATAAACATCAATCTCCTTTAGATAGTGCTATATTTTTTCCTGTATATCAACCCTTGCTTCAAATTCTCCATTATCATTGTCTCTTTCCTCCCTTGTTTGGGAGTTACCAATAACTTCGACCATGACATTTTATATGTGATCGTTGGATTCCTCCACATCTTCATCATCTAATTATTTAGAAAAGTCTTTCTCTATATAATGTTTGTTCTTCTTATTGAAAAACATTTTATTCACATGTTTCTGACATTTCACATAGGTTGTAGTATTCTTTATGATAATTTAGACTTCATCTTCAACGTAATTATGGTATTTCATGGGGATCCCGGATATAAGATATCCTATATTTCCACATTGAAAGCTTCTGAGAGCATGTTTCCCTGTGAAAAATCCCTTTCCTATTTATAGATTTCAGGAAAGGAATGGCATGACCTCGTTTGTCTCTTCTTCTTTATGTCCATCCTCTACATAGAGACTCTTCATGGACTTGAATGCCATCTCATTATATTTTTCTTTTTCCAGACACTCATTATCAAAATTTCTCATCAAGTATGAAATAAAAGTTATGTGTAATCTATTAAATGTCATATCCTTTAGATAATTGTCTTTCACTATAGAGAATTATGTGTTGAATCACGGTGGAAGTATTCTTAAGATGTTTTAAAATATATTTATATCTTCAAGAATTTCTTTGAGACCACATATTTACTCTACGATAAAATTAACCTTCCCAACTAATAAATCATAATACTTATTAGGGTGCATAATATGGTCCTAATATCTATTCTATAGATCCAATAATTTTGATTCTATGAATTTTGAATCACCTTAATATATATAGCTACCTTTCACACACAGTATGTGTTGTTTTACATGAAATCACCTTCATGAAGATTGTGTTAGATAAATATCCTCTTAATGCATTGATTCATTTGGCATAAAAATAAAATTATCTTAAGTCTTATATTTATAAAACTCTACTATCCGCAATACCATAAATAAAATACATCCCCACTTTAAATAAATTCACACATAATGATAAAAAGTAGTGTTGCTTCAGATTCATCCATAATTGAAAATTATTTCAATCGATGATCAGAATAGATTTGGGATTTAAAAGCACCATTGTAACCACTATGAGATAAAAAGTGATGATAACATATCATAACGATACTAGTTTTTACCCTAACTATGAGAGATAATCTGAGAAAGGAGTGGATCAAGGTTTTTATTTTAAAACAACATTTCTTTTTAATCCTGTTTCAAATCAAAAATAATAATATTCTCCATCTTTCACATAGTAATGTATGAGTTCGAATAAAAACATGAATGAGAAAAATATTTTTTACATGGTTCATCCTCAATGGGAGATAATTAAGGATCATACAAAGGAAATTTAACTATGTGCTAAATTTACTAAAGAACATTATTATTATATGGTTCCTAGCAAACTCATTGTTCCTCCTGATGTATAACCACTCAAAATTTCAAATCTCACTACTCTCTCAACTAAAGTGTATGCACTACTCTTTCATAAGACTATTTCCTTCATCTAAAATAGATCATAATAATTTCATAGATGGGTGTTCCATGAATCTCCACATTCACCAAACTGATAAAATCTACTTCACAATGTGGGCATTTTTTTGTAGAGATCCCTTTCATAAAAAGATTTTGTTCATTCATGAACTAATTTAATCCCATAACTAGAAAACATAAACCATTTAGCATGAGTGATTTATTAGATAACAATACATTACAAATAAAATTATGCCTCATGAATAACCACTCTTTCTCAATATGTTGTGTGCTCCAAACTAATCTTCTCTATAAACTGTACTTTCCCCGACTGAACTCTTTCATGAACCACATCCTTTGGAAACAACATTCGAACTAATTAAAACTCATCCAGTAATGATATTATATAATATGTTTTATATATTTAATCAAGTTATTCCAGATCCTTTATATAGGTAAATCTACCCAGAAAACCCACTAATCACAATTACAATTACCATCTTCGTTAGATAACTTTCACCATGACCTTCCCTAATTATGAGGGTCAAATATCACATAATTGACTTTATGATTTCCTTTAAAAACGTCCATTAACATCATATAATAAGAAAACTTTTTGGTTTTCCTGGCATATCTATAATAAAAAATAAATGCCTTTTTATTTTTTTTCCTTCTTGATTTCCATACATTCATTGTGGTTCGCATAGAAACTATTCTATGTGGTTAAGATGATTTTAATGGAAATCCCACTATGAACTTATTCCAGTGTTATGAGGTTAACCAATTATTCTATGTTTTAATCCATCCTTTTCCATAAGAAATCATGACTTTGATGCTCAAAAATATGGAAAACATAGGAAAATGAGACTACCATCAAAACATATTTCTACAGAAACTAATATGATGGAATATTGTCAATGATCATTTTGAATATACAAAAACATCCCAAAAACACTAAATAATAATTTAAGGGACTTTTCCGCAATGATATGTTTACTAATTATCTTATTAATATATCTTTTTTTGTGATCCATGAGGTTAAATTATGTTCATAAATATTAAGTAATGTTGTAAGGGTTTTCATCTCCAATTCCTATCTTTGAGAAATGTAAGGTATTATACACGAAATTTAATATAAGTGTTGAATATACTTCCTAGATGAGATATTTGTAAAACAACTTCTCTTTTAATTGGGATATTTTACTTGCAAATACAATCCCTCTTTTTAGTGGGTTTTGATTGGAGTGTTTCTAAATCCATAAGCATTTTCTTATCAAATTCCCCTTTTAGAGACATTTTAGGTATTATGCACATACGTTCATTTATATGGTCTATATAATACTTATATTAGATATCATATCAGTAATTATATTTTAATCATGATATTATATATTATATTAAAATCCATCACTTTAAAGTGTTTTTAACTGTAACTCATTCTGTAAGGGTTTTAAATGTCTCAATTTTTATTCTTTGAGACATGTTACATGTTATGATGTTTTTTTCCATTAAAATTTAATTATTTATTTAATATCATAATAATGTTCTATAAATTATTTCATTAAAATTTATATGATAAGAAATGAAAAAATTATGTTATTTTCTTCAAATATATATTGGATCAAGTGTTACCCTAGTCATAAGAATTTTTTAGAAACTAAATTTTCATTAATTGAGTTATGATCAGTCACATGAAATTATTTTATATTTTTCTATATGGAATTTCATTTTATTTTGTTACGTGGTGTTCTATCTTGGATAAATTGTTTACAAAGTCAATCACTTTTCAATGTTTTTATTCATTATAGAGTATGTTACACAAATGGGATATTGATATCTCATGTGTTCATCCTTGAGTCATAATGTTATGTCATGAAATTATTCTATCCATGTTTAGATTATCTGTTCCTTATATTTTTCTTATACGGTGTTTTATAATACAATTTTTTAAAATGATGTTCTAATGGAAATGAATGTTTTCTTCCACTTCATATAATATGAGTTTAAAAAAGGCATATTAAATATAATAAAAATGTTTTTCCCTTCACTTTCATATGTCTTATCTTCAACTGAGAATTTCTTAAATGTAAAAATTATTTATTTTTAAGGAAGAATTATTAATTATTCATTTGAAATGTAATGGTATTCTAAATCTATCTTATCACCTGTAAAAAAATTACCTTTATAGGAAACATATAAATTGTTATTAGACACAAATGTTAAAATTGTTTTTCAAAAATATAATTTATGTCATTATTTATTTTTCCATTTTCATTATATATCAGATTTCCCATAATGGGGTATATGTTTTTTAATTTATCATTTAATATATAATTTATCTTTTCAGCAGTTTGAATCATGGTGTAAAAAAATATTTATTATTAATCCATTATTTTATGATATCGTTTGAAATATTCTTTTTATGATGGTGTATTTTATTAATGTCAATACGCTTTAATGTTTCCTAATTTCACTAGTATAATATTTAATTCAAACCATACCCCTCCCTTATCTAGATGTATTATGGTCATTATAATTTAATTGGGACTTATTAATATACCCATTTCTCTCTATGATGCGAACATATCATTTTACATAATTCAGATTGGGTTATTCTCACTTAGAAATTATGTTATTCTGTTAAAAAAATGAAATGTGTTTTTATTTCATTAGCTTTTTGAACAAGGCTGATTATTGGAAAGTTCACTATATATTTTTTAACAATCCACATTCTTCTTATAGATGGGTTAGGATCATGTTATACCTATTATTTAAATGTGAAAAAATATTGGCATTCAAAATATTATTATTTCTATATGAAAGATTATTATAATGTTTACTATGTATTTTTTAACCCTCCATGTTCATTATCATGGGGGATTGTAATAATTTTATAACATTATTAATATTGGGAAAATTAATGATATTCTATATCATTATTGACTCCAATCAGATGTTAATTATGTACTGCAATTACATCTATTTTGTTATATGAATATTCATGTTCTATTTTGTAATAAGTTCCTTGTGTGATGGTAAGAAAAGTCTTCTTGACTCTTTTGGTGAATACATTAGACATAATTAGGTGATGAGTGGGACCCAAAATTATATAGCCCCATAATGAAATGACAGGTCTCATGAGAAAGAATAAAATTTGGTTTTTGGTGTATTCATCCCCAATTCAGTAACATGTGTTGACTTGCATCTCGATAATAAGTAAATTGTATCTATACATGGCTTTGATAGTATTTTTTTGATGTCCAAAATTTTGAATTCCATAAATTTGAGATCAAAAATTATAAATACCCATGATTTCAATTATTTTCATTAATACATAATTCTCATAGTTTTCTGTTGATTACAAATTCATGTTGCTCACCTCTTCCTACAATAATATTGAGGTCATGTTTATGCCCTGATTTCTTCAGTTACATGTTTCCATTACTGATCATTTGTGATCACCCCTTTCTTATATTTATAGTCCCTTGGGTTATAAAGAAAAGTGGTAAACATGACATGTTTATAAATAATGAACATGTGGAAGAATTTATGGGATATGTTTAAGGAATATAATGAATTAAGTAGTATCTTGTATGTAAAGGAAACAAAATCCATATTTTGAGAAACACAATGTCATTTTTAGATTATGATGTTTCCTAATTCTTTAATGAAATAAACCTAAAATGAACCTTCATATAAAATAGATTCAATAACCATTAATGATTTTGTAATTATATATGTTTATATATTGGATTGTATAGTTGGAATCAAATAAAGTAGGTAATATATGATTCTATGACCACCAATTCGAGGAGTGCATGTCCCTAGAATAATAGTTCGTTCAATGGGATGGTTTAGATAACATTAGATATTATGATTTTTTTTAATAAATTAGGGGTTTATAATTAATGTTTAATTACAAATACAAACAAATAGATAACCCTTTAGTATAATTATATGAAATAATTTTAAGTTAATAACGTATTCTATTTTAGGTATTAGGATAAGAGAACTTAAATAAAAACCCATGGAAAAGTTTCTTTGTTTAAGAAGACATCTTGATGCTATGGAAATGTCTAGAGTATGTGTTTTTCTTAGAAATTACATCATTTTCACGACAATACAACTCGATATTGGGTCTAGGACTGATATACTTAGGGTAAATAACCTCGATATTATAGGATTGGCTTTTAAATTGATCATCATATAATACAAGATAAAGAGGCCTAAATACACATCTCACTCGACACTCAGAAGGAATATTTATTTTTTAATCAAATTATCTTTACCATACATTAATAATGATTTAATAATTATGTTTACTAATTTTGTTGGTTAACTAATAATAAAATTCCAATGGATGACCAAGGATTGAACAAAGAAGGTTATTAGTTGATTTGAAAGCATCATATGATTAAAAATAAATTATATTCGAAAAAAAATTGGATTGATTTTTCCATATTCATTTTTTGGATATTATCATAACAATTTTAATTATTTTATTTGGTTATAATAGGATCATTTAAATGAAGAGGAGAAAGGTATTTATCTTGAAAACACTGTTCCTTATAACTGAATAAGGGAGAATATGTAAATGTATTATAATTTTAGTATGTATTTATTAAGATGGAAAAAGTGATTTTTCTAGTAATATATAAGGAAATAAACTTGAAACATACAGTGATTATCACTATTTAGTAATTATTATCGATGAAATTCTTGAATATTCTAAAATCTATAAGGATTGTGTGAAACATGGAAGGATTGTTTTTCATTGGTTTTACATTAATGGTATGTAAACAAAGATTAAATTTTATTAATAACCATTCTATTTTATTTAATTAAATTTTTATATTTTTTGGGATAACTATTGGAGAAAACGTGATTAAGCTATAGATAACTCTTATGTTTAATTTACACATGAATTTTTAAATAATAAAGGGAATTTTTTTATTTTGAAAAGTTTAGTTAGATAGTAATTAGTAACATAGGGTTTGATAATTGATTCATAATTTTTTTGGATAATTTTATCTTTTTTTGGATTAAGGTACATATTTACTTGTGTATGTCCTAAGAAAATAATGGTTAATACCATTTGAGGGTAAAACATAAAGTTAAAATTTTGATGAATATGTAATCTCTTATTGGTTAAATATAATGGATTTTTAAATATATTTTTTTTATTTTTATTTTATTGAGAGTGCATCATTTTTAGAATTAATAATGTTTTTTGAGGAAAGATTAATTGGAATTTGAGAGAAAATAATGCAATTAATATTGGGTTCAAAATAATTTGAGGAATCAATTGGTAAATTGGGATCTCTAATTTATGGAATAGATTATTAATTATGAGAGAACTGAATTCAAAGTAACTTAGGTTGAATCCTGAATTATATATGACAAACTAAGGGTGATGTTGGTTTAACCGAGTCTAATATTGATTGAGTTATAAGAACTATAACATTGCATGATAGAGTTATTAAGTGAAACATATTGGTGTCAATTATTCCTATGGTTATATATAATAATTAACTTATAATTTTTATCAATCATGTTAATAATTTTTGTTTCTATAACATCTATAACTAGATGGAACAAGGGGTGTGATAGAAAATGATGGGATTACCTCAAAAATCAATCCATTAGAATGAGTGCGGGAGAGAGAAATATTTTTATTATTCCAAACCATCTATCATGAAATATGATTAATAATGTGAACATATTGAATGTCCCAAATGAACCAATTATGAGAATGATGGAGGATCCTGAGATAAAAAGTGATAATGATGATGAATGTATGAAGAATTGATTTATTATTTGTAAAAAATGTGGTATGAAACATGGGAGAATTTTACATAAACAATCATGTAAATGTTGAATGTGTTGAGATGAAGGTTATTATACTACCATGTTTATTGGAAATATATAATATAAAAATAATAAATTTCAAAGTAGTTGGTAATTATGTGGCTCAATGTCCTATTCTAAGGGACAACAAGGGAGATATTCACTAATAACCATGGCAATAAGGAAAATTCTAATAGAAAAACTAGAAATGAATCAAGTAGATATTTTCACTCTAGATACTATAATGACCTATATCATATATGTTTTCACTGACAATCAGATATTGATTTATAAATAAAAATCTCATGTGGTGTGATTATCATATATATCTTTTTCAATTATTGTTGGAAGTTATTCATTTGGGGTATAGTTCTAAATTCATTAGTATAATCTTGTGTTAAGTTAAAATGGTTTATCTCACTTTTTCAATGATTGTATAATTATTTTAAATATAGAAAAAACATATTTAACATCATAGGAAATCCCATGATCATATAGTGTTGTTTGGTAATTTATGAATTCCTTATATTAATTACCCTAATAACACAAATAAAATTGTGAGGACAAAATTTATTTAAGGCAGAAAATAAAATACCCAGAAATTTTAATATAATTTTATATTTAAATAAGTCAATGTGTTTGATAACATGATCCACACACAACACTAAAATTAAATTAAACCGTTATATATATGTATACAAGACAAATTTTTAACAATATACATTATAAAACTAGAAATTGATTTAATAAAACTAAATAAGTGTATATTATGGATGAATAATTTGTATTTATAAAAAAATGTTACTCTTAGTATCACAAAAATTAAATTAGTTTACCTAAAATAAATAATAATATCATTTAATATTTAAACATGTATTTCTATAAAAATAATAGTCTTTTATGTGACATGAAATTCTATTTAAATAAAAAATTTATTAATAATAAATTATGTTTGATATTAATATTTTTTAACACCAATTTAGATGATAAATTGTATGAAATAAAAATTACAATTAATATTTTAAAATTAAAATTTCCAATTAAAATATTTATTCAATTATATATTATAACTTAATTCAAAAAAAATTAATTTATAATTTTTAGAAGTGAAATTAATAAAATTAACTTCATTCTTTAATTCCTAATATCAAAATAGATATATTGTGAATTTTGATATTTTTCTGAGAAGGTCAGTTTTAAGTCCAAAAATAAGTTTTTCATGAATCATGTAATTTATATGAATTTATTATTATATAAGAATGAACTATAAATTTAAAAAATAATTTATTTAAAAAAAATATGAATATAAGAAATAGTGAATTTTAAAATTTTCTTTGAACTTATGAAACCTAAAAGATAGAAGATTCCAGTATTTTCATTGAATAATTTTTTTTCAAGGGATATTTAGTTATGAATTTTCCTAGAAGCCATATATCTATTATGATTTTACAACAATCCAATTTATGTCATTCAAATTAGTATATAATATAATTTAACATTATATTTAAATTTTAATTGTAAAATGGAAATTATTGCAAAAAAAATTATGTGATTACATTTATTTTTTTCTTCACATCATTATATTATATTATTTACAAACTTAAAATTATAATTTTCAAATTAGGTAAAAAGTTCAATCTTAATATTCTTCGATTAAATTAATTATGAAGGTAATAGTAAATTAGGGTAAAATATAAAAAATAAAAAAAACTTTAAAATAATTAAAGTTATCTCAAGAGGTGTTTTATGGAGTTTTTATACCCCCACTCATTTTCCTATCCTCTTGTTTCTATTTTTTCCTTTGAAACATGAATAGTAACCTTGAATTATTGAAACTTTAAGGGGTACCTCAAAACTAAAATTCTCATCAATTAGAAAATGGTAACATTTTCACCACTTCAATACTCCATTATCATAATAATTTCTCTTTGAAACTCTTCCATTATTTTCCTAATATATCCCTATACCATTTTTAAAATATTCACATTATCATTATTTATAATAAAACTAATATTTTAAACAAAACATCCAAAGGAAATTCAAGTCCTCGATGCGAGTATTATCAACTACCTAGTATCCATTTTATTATATTCCTTATAATTTATTTCAGACAAAATATTGCGATTTTATTAGTTTCATCTATATATTATAATGTTTTAATATTATGGTTGTTGTTATTGTTTATTAATATACACCATCAATTCAAAAAACAAAATCATTGTTCGTGCATTTTGTGGATTGTAGGCTCGATGACGTAATGTGTTTTGTTTTCCTTATCCTACCTACATGGTGGATCTAAGGATGGGACTAAATATAAATATGATTTTTATAAAATATTTACGGTTATTTTATCAGAATTATAATTAAAGATTAATTATGTCATCAAAAATTGATAATTGTTAGTTTCAAAATTATAAATAAGCATATTAAGAGGGAAATTTTTTATTCAAATTATGGAATAGATTAGTATTAATCAATTATTATTATAATTACAGAATATTATTATAAATAAAACTAATAAACTATAAATAAGTTCATTATGTAAATATTAATGTTATATTCAATGGAAACTACCTCATAATCATTCATTAAATAGGGGTATTTTCATGTCATGTTCGGTTTAACAACCTACCTAAACAATACTATGAATTTATATCATGAATGGATATGGGAACATAATTTCCAATATACTATGACATAGATATATTAATAATTATTTTTTTGTTCTAAACATGTAATATCAATATTTCATTCAATAATTATGAAAATATACATCGATTTTCATTAGTCATTGAAACTTGATTGTTGTAGATTTCATTTTCCTTGATAAAAACTAAGAAACTCACCAAAAGGATTTTTTATAATCAAAAATAATTTATAATTATCCTTAAAATTCAATTTAATGATCTATTAATTATTACATTTGGAAAAAAATGGACACAAATATCGCTATTATGAAAACAATATAAATGATGAAATCTATAAACACAAAGTGTTGAAAATTAGTAGAATTTATAAACTGATTGACCATTGGTGTAAAGAATAAATAAAAATAATATGGGAAATTTTAATAATTAAGGGATTAAGTTATCTATTTTTGATGTATTATTTTAATGTAAGTTCATTGAATTAACGACAAGAGGTCAGGGCGTTCATCTTGAATTCCTCGTATTGAGGTAACTTTAATATTATGCATATAATTTCAATTATGTGGTTTATATACCTCTTATATGAGATATAATATAATTATTTATCAATTAATATTGATATTTTATGTTCATTTCCATGAAAATATTTTCAAGGGGTTTTGATTATTATGTTTATATAGCCCTAAGCGTTTTCATGTCAAAATCATCTATTTGAGACATTCTTAGTATTTTGAACCTAAATTCATTTATGTTATGTTTATACTACCTATATTAGATACAATATCATTAATTATATTTTAATCATGGTATTTCAAGTAAAATTTTAAGCCATTTTATTTCAAGACATTTTGATTAATGTGTTTCTAAAGTTTCAATGGTTTTCTTGGTCTGAATTATAATTTTCATTATACATATTACATGTTATGAAAAATATTCCTATTTTATTGTTTTATATTGAATTGAAATCCAAATAATGGTTTAACCATTATTTAATTCTAATTAATTAGATAATCTAATCCAAATCAATTTCTATTCTTTATAGGTTCTTTGGCTCAAGTCTTATCATAGTCGTAACATTTTTTTGTAATGTACGTTTCATTCATTGAGTTATGATCATTCACTTAAAATTATTTTATATAATTTGGAACATTAAGAACTTTTTTTTTTTGTTTTATTCATTAAATTATTAAATTTTTATCTCATAACCTCTTTTTTAAATGTTTTATACCTCTCGAGTCTATTACTGATAAGGGATATTTATATATTTTGTCTCAATCATTGAGTTTTAATGTTTTATCATAGAAATATTCTTAAATTATCGTCCCACCTAAACCCAATATTTTATTATATGGTAATTTATAAACCTATATGCTAAAATTATTTTCTAATACAAATTAATATTTTATTACACTCCTTACACTATGTGTTTAAACAATTTTATTTTTAAAATAAATAAAATGTTTTTTTCACTTTCACATGATTTATATTCGTCCACACATTTATCTTAAATAAATATTTAGAATTTTAATGTTGAAGTAATATGTGATGATTTTTTGAAATTAATGGTTTTCAATTTTTTTCACATTATCTTTTCAAAATATTCCTTTGAATGTCACATATAATTTTTTTATTTTAGATCATTGTTAAAAATGTTTTCTAAAAGAACCATTTTGTTTTTGTTTCCATTTACCTCATAATTTTCAAAGATGTAATCATAATGGGGTTTATATATTATTATTCATCCCCATATAAAAATATTTTACCATTTGGCGATTTACCTTATGATATAAAAAAAATTATTCCCAAAACCATTTTTATATCATTTAAGGCATCCTTTTTATGAGGGTGTTTCTTATTTTTGTCAACACCCATCTATATATCCTAATCGAACTCTTGTTATTTTCAATATAAACAATCCTAATTCATTCCCTATATGTATTATGATAATTATTAATCTATTATTAACTTATCTTTATACTTGTTCCTCTATTTCACAATTCTTATCGGAAAATATTCACCTTGAAAAATGGTATTTTATTTATAAAGGGAAAAGAATTGGAATTTTT
This sequence comes from Viscum album, assembly GCA_963277665.1. Lineage (NCBI taxonomy): Eukaryota > Viridiplantae > Streptophyta > Magnoliopsida > Santalales > Viscaceae > Viscum > Viscum album. The sequence goes on along the minus strand of OY728158.1, from coordinate 1,845,920,114 downwards.
CTGTTCCAATATAGATGATTATTTGAATTTTTACTATGTATTTTTTAAACATCCACATTATTCCACAGGATGTATTATGGTCATGTTATTCATATTATTAACATGTTTAAAATTGTTGGAATTATGTATATTTTCATTGCAATATGGATTATTTTTTTCAATTTGACTATGTATTGTTTAATCCACCACCATATTTCTCATGATGTCTTATAATCATGTTATACTTTTTTTTAATTTGAAAAAGTGTTGATATTATTTATGATTATGTACTACTAAAATTGATTTTTATGTTTTGGGATTATATATCATTCATTATATGAATATCCATTATTTATTCAGTAATAGGTTCCTTAGAGAATGGTAGGAAAAGTCTTGTTGAATCCAAAATTTGATGCATTGGAATAAATTAGGTGATTAATGAGGCTTGAAATTATATAATCTATTGATGCATCAATAGGTCTCATTAGATAAAAAGTGGTTAGGTATTTGGTTTATTTCATCCCAATTCAGTAATAATTGATTACTATGGTCTTGATGACAATTAATGTGTCTCAGCACTAGTCCTTGATAATAATTTTTCGAAATCTATAATTATTCATTTCATTTGTATGAGATCAATATAAATAATATCCATTTTTTCAATTATTATCATGGATATATAATTCTCACAGTTTCAGGTTACTTATGACCTCATGTTGTTTACATAACTATTCTATAATCATTATGAAATTTTTATTCCATTATTATTTATGTTAATTTTTTTTCTTACTTAGTGTTTGAGATCAACCCTCTATTATTTTTCAATTCCCTCAACTATAAGGAAAAGTAGTACATGTTACATGTTTAGATATATAGTATATTTAGATAAATTTATCAATTATTTTTATGGCTTATCATGAATTAAGTAGTTTCAAATATATAATGAGAACAATGTACATTAGTTGAGAATGAAATAGAATTTATTATTTTATGATATCTATTAGTTCTATAATGTTATAAACCTAAAAATATCCATCAGAAGTAAGATATTTAAATGTTTTTTTAAAATTTTTATATTATAGATGGTAATATATAGGATTTTATAGATCATATCAAATATATTATGTAATGTATGATTTTATGAACGATGGATTAAGGAGTGATGGTCTAGGGAATCACTCCTAGGTTTGTAAAATGTATTTTTCAACATCAAGTGTTAAAATAAGACATATTGAGAAAATGTAGTGAAGAATAAAGTGGTCACTATTTTTTGTAGGCTTTTCAATATAGTAGAAGTAGATATCTTAGACTCTGAACAAGTGAATAAATGAATTCTAGGGGATAAAAATTATTTGTTTAAAGGATGAGTGTCTTGGTATACCAACATGGTAAATTATCCGGTATCTTTTCAGGTCCCATATCACATTAATACTAAAAAATCATAGACTTCAATCAAAATCCAGTTTTTTCAATAGAGATTATCTATGCCTATGGAAATATTTTAATGAAAAATAATACTGAAATATTTTTCTAAAATTGTAATTAAATTTATCTATGAGTTTTGTAGCACTATATATTTTGGAGTAAATTTTGGACCTCAAAGGAAAATAATAAAACTTTTAGAATCAGGGGTATATTAGGTGAACATGATACAAAATTCTATGTAATTTTTAAAAAAATGTGAACAATGTCAGTTTTCTGGAAACACCTCATAGAGACAAAGAAATTCCCAAAATGAAATTAATTATTTTGAATTTTTTATTTCTTTTTAAAATATTTATGGGAAAATTTACCATGAATTATAGAAACTTTTACATTTATTTTTCAATTGATTATGTTTTAGAATAGGTAGTGTCATGTGTTTTTAAAATTATTGATACAAATATTGTGTAAATGTTTCCCCTGAAATGTGTGTTCTGATAAAAAAATAACTACTTATGGATGGTTTCCAATGGATTTATTTATGGAACTAAACACATCCAATGGTTCTATATACAAAGGGCCTTTATTCCAAAGGCATTCATTCATTAGGTTTGTTCACCTACGATAATTAAAAACCAAAATTGGTAGAGAACATTGGTGGTCAGGCTCATCACACCCTTTTAGGGGGGGATTATTTCATACTATGGGACTCTCTTATAGATTTAAGATATATTCATGAATCATTATTAATTTACCAAATATAATGTTGGTTTCTCTTGATATTTTCATTCAATTATTTTGTATGTTTGAAATTTAGAATCATATGTACGTATTTGAGGTTCTTCATCAATAGAGATATCTATATTTATTCAAGGTTCTCCATAAATTGTATACTATCATATACTACTTAGATATTCTTTAGTCCTTGTTACAATGATGTGGGTTCTTTAGCCACTCAATAAGGAACTTTGGAATTTATGGTCATCTAGGTAAAAAAACCTATATTTCTATTGGGAACGTACCCATAAATGGGATACATACATATCCTCATGAAAGGAATCAGAACCTTCATAGTTCGATGCCACATAATGGGACACATCCTACCATTTTTTCATCTGATAAGGACATAACCATACTATTTAATGTCATGTGTAAATGACATCTTATATGGAATAAGTCTAGTCAACGATTTCTGTGGGACTTTAGCATAAGTATCCCAAGGAACATGGAGTGGATATAAGTTTCAAATTTTGTTTAGACCCTACAGGGAATATAGCCAAGAATGAACAAGGTCGATTTCGAGTGTCGATTTTGTACCATAGGAAGGATTCCTACATATCCAACTTGTATGGGAATCAAATCCCACATAGCTTGGTAAGTCTCGTAGGGGAATATGGACCTTTGGGAGAAATAGGTTAGGGATTACTCATAATGAGGATGCATGTGTAGCAAGTTATATGAGAAATTCTTTACCCCATGGAGATTTAGGAAGGCTTAATTCGGGGTTCAAATACAAGTAGTATGCCCGGATTAAGTGAGTTAGGGTTGGACTCCTAAGAAGGATTTCTAGTGAGATCATGCCCTTGGTGAAGGCTTCCTACGTGTCCCAATTAAGGTGGGAATATCAGTTCTCATATTTCTTAAGGGTTGGAATCCTGAGTGGATTGTCTATTGATCTTAGTCCTCGAATGAAGGCTTCTTCTGTATCCCAATTATGGTGGGAATCAGAGTTCTAATAGTTCAAGTGGGGGTGGACTTTTGAAGTAGATGTCATATGAATTGGATTGTGCGGATGTGTGATCATAAAAAATAACTGATACCATATGAGTCATCCTCAGTGTTTGAAACAAGGGGATGTGAAATATTGTAAAAATGACAAACTATCTCCCCCACTAATGGAAGAGGTCAAGGCAATAAAAATATCCAAGGAGATGGTGGATGAGGGCATGGAGTGATGAAACATTTAATGTAAAATGATAGTGAAGGTTATGGAATCTAGTCTAAAATTATAGGGGCTTACTCCAAGAGGGATTCCCTAAAATTAATCCTGGTAGAGGAGGGATAATTTTTGTATGTCAAAACAAAAATATGGTGTGAACCGTACCTTCCCTAAAATAGAAATAAGGGAATGAGTTTTAAGGACAAGAGACAAACATGTCCTGAACACAAATCATCCAAAATGGGAACTCTTCAATAATATTTATAGGAGAAGATCCCACTTGAATGGGTGGATAAAACTATATAGACATTTCTGGAACCCTAGATTCCAAAAAAGTCATGTATGGGAATCCTCTGACCGCAGAGATAAAAATCCAAATAGGGGACGTGTTGGTGTGCCTTTACCTAAGGTTTTGTAAATAGTGAGGTGATAGTAGATGTTTCAACATGATTCCTTTTAGACAATGGAGTCAATGAAGATGAATATTTTCCAAGAATGGGTTTGAAGAAGGCTTCATGAAAGGATCGAAGAGGTTGAAAAGGTGAGGCAAACCAAAGTGGGTTACTCAACACTCTAGCATGCAGGTATTGGGCATGCAAGTAGGCTTTAGTGAAATGATTTCATCTTAAATGGTGAAAAAAATTGGGGATAAGACTTTGTCAAAACTTGGTTCAATAATTCAATAGTATTCACATGTATTCATAGAAGTGGGCACTAATGTTCCTTTATGTGGAATGGAGTTTTCACAAGTGTTCATGATTTTGGGAGGTTAAGCTCTTTGGGCATGCAAGTGTTATGGATTTCAAAAACTGAATGGACATAAGCCCTATGATCCTCTTTTAATCCCCTCACCATAGCTATTAACAAAATACATGGTGGTTTTTGGAAGACTTCGAAGAAGCACTAGGGAGACCAGAGAAAACATTTGGCTTTGGAAAAATTTTTATGTACAAATTATGACCCAATTGTTCTATTTATAATAAACAAAATGACCATGGGAAAATGATTCTTGGGTGTAAAATTACCTTGCATGTTTACAATGTATTCAATAAATTGAAGAAATTTCTTTTTGAACAATTTGGACCCATTGAAAATCATGAAATCCTCCAAGTATTTTCTCCTCTACTTTTCTAAGGTATTTCCCTTTGTCACTTTTTCATCCATGAAATGGAAAGAAGTGTCAAAAATTCCCCCTCCCTTGGGATTGGATCCAAATGAAAAGTGGGTCTTACAACAAGGTAAAGTGATGAAGAAAAAGGTCAATAAGTTTCTCTTGATCATCCTTGCAAGGTATTCTCATGAAAGGTTGTGTAGTGAAAGGTGATGGGGAACAACTAGGGTTTAGAATCTATATATAGGCCCTTAAATGAAATGAAAATCACAGTGTCTCTCAGAAATCAATCTCTCTAAATGCAGGTTCATTCATATGCTTTTGCTGAAAACTTTTTTAGTTCTCCTTCTGTATGTTTTGTAGACATGCATATGGGCCTAGTGAGCATGGTTTTATTTTTATTATGGTCATATAGACAACCTCGAAAACTTTGTATCTTTTCTGTAATTACCCTGATTTTTTTCTATGAGCAATATTAAGGAGGCTTAGTAGGTAATATTATAATTCTTCTTGTATTACCCATTTTGGGTTCCATACATAACATGATTTATGCCTCTCAATTTTATTACAAGATATTACCTAGACCATACAGAGTGTATGTCAAGAGAGTTAAGGCTAGAATTGTTTTCAGATTTCTTATTGTATGTTTTCAACCTGGTGAGTCCTAAATCACTTTTTTTTACACTTTAAATTCATGAATGTTGGACAAATAATGATAATGGTTAAGTTTTAATATCTTGGACCATGAAATTCCGTATTATTACCCAAAGAAGCCATTATATTTGGGAAAAGTCCCACTATTCCTTAGATATTTCGAAGGGTAATCTTGAGTCATGATATATTTTTTAATTTCACCAATCCTAAAACTTGAAGTATATAAATATAGGAGGTCTCTTCCAAAAAAAAGTTATTATTGCTTGAAAACCCCATTATGGGGGAAATATTATATGGGGCTAGCTAATTTATATGCTCCATATCCAAATCATTACATCCTTATGCTAACTTGGCTATTATATAGGTGAATATTATACAAGGCCCCCTAAAGGCATGTAATACATAGTCAGATAAATGAGATCTCAAAAATTTGACATTATATTTCTAAAAGCTAAAGGTATTTATGATTTTCTTATCCCAAGGACATAGTGCATGGATTTTCCAAGGAATTATACCTGAGAATAATGGTACCATCTGTGGCAGCATATGTTATTAATGAGAAACCACCCCTATATGAATTTGGGATATAAATGAGGGTATATTTTTTAGAAAGGGGTTTTTAAAATTATTTTGTACAGTTTAAGGTCATGTAGCAAAAAAATTATGGGCTTGTGCAGTTTAGATTCATGTAATAAAAAAATTATGCTTTCAATTTAAAGCCATGTAGTGAGGACATTATGGGATTTTAATTTATGGTCTCTAGCTTTGACCAAATATTAGATGGTTTTCCAATTCTTGGTAATTTTTCTAGTAATGTGATACTATATTCAAGTATAGAATAGGAGAATTGTAAGTTATGATTTGGGGATTCTCATATCCAAATAGTTCTATGGGAAAAGGGCTAATGGAATTAGATGAGGTCTCCTCCAAGAACGAAGTTACCACTATTTGACCAACCAATTATGGGGGATGAATTATGCGGGGCCAGCTACAGCATATGTTACACAGCTGAAAAGTCAAATCCTTATGCTAACAGTCATGTTATGTATGCAAACATTATTCTAGGCTACCTAAGGGTACTTACTACCTATTTAGATAATGGATCTCCAAAATATGCAACATTCTACTACTAAAAATCATTGAACGTTTATGGAGATTCATATTTTCCTAAGCATTGAGTTTTTTTATGTATAAAAGTACCTGAATATAGAGGGGATCTTTTTATCCATGATATTCAATGAATTGGAGTAATAGTTTATCTATAAATGTTTGACCAAAACATATTAAATATGGTGTATATAGTTTTACATCATATGACTAGGACCATAATATCATGGAAATAATGGATGATATATGGTAAAATGATCAGAGATATTTCAATATGCATTGAACATGTGGAAATGGAAAATGTGTAAACCATGGTCTTGGAGTATTTCTAGCCGGTATAAAGGATATTGGACAAATATAAAATGGATTTCGGCTTTAAAATATGGGTTTCTTTATATTAACATCATTATTTGAAGGGGAAATCGAGGCTTGTACTAAGAAGGAAGATACTACTATTTCAAAAAACATTTATGGGGGTTTTATTATGTCAGGAAAATTAGAGAATATGTTGTATAGCCAAATCATGTGATCATTTGAATCACATGCCAATTATGTATGCAAATTTTATGCAAGGCCACCTAGGGGCACGTACTACATAGTCAGGTAAAAGAGTTCTCTGGTACCAGAAACTCTACCACCAGAAACTGAAGAAATATTATGAAGATATTAAAGTATTCAAGATTAAGAGTGTGAAATGTAAAAGGGGTGATTGTCAATGCATAGTAGAAATATTTGTATCAATATTTTCTATAATTTTGGAGTCCCTTAAATATATCAGCCTCATATGTATAGTGGGAATATCTTTGGTTTCCTTACTAGGTTTTGTAAGGAGAGGACCTAAAATAATGGGCACCTACATGGATTTTTATTTGCATTCTATATATGGGGAATATTATTTTATCCCATACATGGAACTAGGATCTAAGTCCAAGTATTCAATATGTATCTCAATGGGATGAGAATCAATCCATACATTGTTCTTTGGGTATTGAGTTGTTTAGTGTCATGTAGAAAAGAAATTAGGAGAATTGATATAAATATATTTTGAATATCCTCATATAGATCTAACTAGTACATGGTATAGAGTAGTCTTTTTCACATCATTTTACACTTGGTCCCAAGATTGAAAATCTGGACGGCACTATGTATCTCATATTAATGAGAATCAAGCCACATGTAGTTCTTATAGGTCCATGTAGTTTATCATCTTGTGGTGAGGACGTGAAGTGATTCTGATGTGAACAGGATTATTGTGGCTGGACTAGAGAATAGGACCCATGTGCCACAGCATATCTTGTTGAGGTAACAATCAAGAAATATGTAGTTCTTAAATATTGTTTGCCTCACTCTAATTGAACTTAAAAGTGACGTATAATAGGGGTTTTATAAATACGAGTTCATACATAATATAAAATTGTCTATTGAATCTCCTCATGTAGATTTGATTCTTATATGGTAGAATAAATGCATTAATTGAATAATGATGTAGCTAGGTTCAAGATTTGAGTGTCGTGGTGTTTCTACGTATATCATATGGTTGAGAATCAAACTAATTCCCACACAGTTTAATGTCATGTAATGAGGAAGATTGTGAGTTGATGTGAAATTACTACGTATTTCATAATTATAAGTATTGAAACACACATAATATTCCTAAAGAGAATATGAATTTTATTTTTATGCAATGAGTACATATAACCAAAAATAGGAATTGAAATTCTTTATTTATTGGGATATGTTCTTTACACAATTATTAATCCCACATGATTTGTTCTCATTGCGAGAAATAAGGACTCTCAGAAGGTCTCTTCATCAACATAAAGGTATAACATGTAAAGCATAAGTGTTGGATAATTATATTGGGGTTGAGCTAGGTTATATTAATTGGGAATCACTATATATCATTCTGAAGCAAGAATCATGCCACCCATAGTTCTTGAGAATTTTTCCCATATCAATCATGTTTTTACGTGGGGAAGAGGGATTAATATAATTTATAGGCTGATGGTTGGGCCTAAAGTAGAAAGTCTAGGTATCACCATGTATCTCATTAAAATGGGAATCAGCTTACATGTCTTGTTAAAATTCCCTATGAAATTTTTTTTTTCATAGTTTAAATAAACAAGGTTTTGTTTCATAAATATTTATGTAGAACCATTATTGGTGATATGGGTGTCACTACATATCTCATATGGTCGATAATCAAGACACACTAATTTATGAAACATTACCTATATAGTATTGATTTATACACACATAGAATAAAGAGAACTTTTTTTTGGTCATGGATTGGCCCAAGATTGGAGATCATGGAATCTCTACATATCCCATTTAAATTAAAATCAATCCAAACATAGTTCAGGAATAACCTTTCCCCACAACATTTGAGTTTGATTTGAGAGATGGGGTCTTTTAATGCATTCTGAAATAATGGATAAACATAAGATACAAGATGGTATGAAGATCAAACAATGTATTTTGGAAGAGTACTCTCTATAGATTTAGATCATATAAAGAAGAAAAATGGGAAATAAATTTCATTAGGGTTGTGGTTGGTCCCCAGATTTATGATCTGGGAATAACTATGTATCTCATTGGAATAAAAATCAATCCACATGTACATCTTGAAAATAATATCCCATCTACAGATATGACTCATAAACACATGTAATGGGGGGATTTATATTTTGTTGTTGTTGGGCCTAAGATTGAAGATCTGTGCATTCCTACATATCTCATTAGAATGAGAATCGAGACATCCATAGTTCATAGAAAGGGGTCTTTATGGAGATATGATTCAATAATTGGGAGAAATGGGTCTAATGTTCCACAAAAGAGTAGAAATGAAGTGAATAATTCTTACGCATATGAGCTACTCATTTTTAAAGAACCACAATGAATTCCAATTTGTGGTATCTTGGGGGATTTCTTATCATCAAATACAGGAGACTTTAACTGTATATTTTTTTCATGTAGCGAGGACAAGTGATGTCATTCAATTTAATGTCACACAATAAGGACAATGATGCTGCGCATTTTATAATTGTAAAGCATGGATTCAAATGGGTTTTATGTAGTTTATTTTATTGAAACTAGGATAGCACTCTTTGTGATTACACAAAGTTCAACTTCAACAATCTTGAATTGGTTAGAGTTGTAGTATGTTCTCTATTCTTTGATATTAAGGAGTAATATCCATTTCAGTATACATTTTTTATGGAATAAGGCCCTTCCCACTTTGGATCAAGTTTTGGAGGTGTCCTTGGTGGTATTTTCGGAGTCCTGAGGACTAATACCAATTATTCTAGAAGAAATGATAAGAGGTAAACTACCTTGTTAATAGATCATGCTATTATGTTCTGATAGACTTTCAGATAATGAAATGTATGTCTTATATTTTTATCTAATCATTCTATCTCATCAAATCGCATCTGTGATTTTTCATCTATAGATAAATGATCACGGATGGAAACTCAGAGTGTAGGAAATTTAATTACAATTTGTAGAACTACTTTTGTCCCATACACCAACGAATACGAGGTTGATCGTGTTACAGTATAAGTATTAGTCTAATAATCCCCCAAGGTGTTTCCTAATTAATAAAGATATGAATTATTATCTCTGTTTGCTATCTTTTTGGAGTATATTTGATAGGGTCTTATTGAAATACTCTATATGTCCATTGGCTGCTATATGTTAGTGAGATGACTGGTTGGATTTCATATTGTGCTCCTGATATTGCTTCTTTAACATAGAAGAATAAAAATTGGTGTCCTTGTCCACCAATATGTTATGAGGGACACCAAATCAAGTAATGATACTATCTTTGACGAAGATAAAAATTATTTTGTCCCAAACGTTTTTTAGATGTATTATCTCAGCCTATTTGATGATTTAATTAGTAGGAGTAGGAATGTAATTGAGATATATAGTCGTAGCTATAGGATAAGGTCATACTACATCAATTCCCCATATATTAAATGTCCAGGAGTATTTATCTATATGTATAAACTCAGGGTGTTGATTAATTATGTTGGAATGCATTTTGATGGGATGGCACTTCTTGGTGAATTCTATGCATTCTTATGCCGTTAATGGCCAAAAGAATCCAAACCTTCATATTTGATCAGAAATCCAATGCCTAGACTTGTGAGAACCACATGCTCTTATATGTACTTCTTTCATGAACTCAGTAGTTTCATCCCATTCAATGCATTTGAGAATAAATAAATCAAATACTCATCTATAAAGGATCTTCTGATGATATGGTCCATAATAAAGAGTGAAATCAACTAAACATCGCTAGATCTGATCTATTTTAATTATGTCTGGTGAAAGTACCCCATGGAAGATATATTCCACGATTGGGGTTATCCATACCATGGTATGAACATATAGCTCTAAAATAGGACTTATTTCATTGATTTCCTCTATTATGATTTCACCAAAAGGTGAAAAAACTCGATGATGAGAAATAATGATGACTTTTTCATCCAAATTTGGATCTTCTAAGATTGTGGCTGCGTTTTCCTATGCATCCTCTAGGGAATTTTGTGACCATGGGATGTAAGACAATGTTGTATTTGAGGGAAATTATTCCATTAAACCTCAAACATAATCACACAGGGGGTTAGTTCTTCTTTTCTAAAGGCGAAATTCCCATTGATTTTTTTTATTACAAATTTTGAATCACCCTTCACCTCCATGTAATCTTCTGGTACATGGAGTGGTAATTATAATCATGTAATGAGGGATTTATATTCTACTTCATTGTTGGTACTGTCTTTTGATAACAAAAAGTAATAAAGAAACACTTCCTTATCTGGGGAGATAAGGATAATTCCTAGCCCAACATTGTTAAGTTTATGGTCTTCTAATCTCTTCCCCATCAGACTTCTTGAAGCACCATCAATGTATACTTCCCATATTTGGGGACTTTCTTAAATAGTGAATATTTGTTCATTAGGAAATTTATTATTCAATGATGTCTCTTCCAAATATGGGAGATCATCAAGGAAAATTGAAAAATCTTGGACTTTTACTGCTTTATGAGGCACAAGCTATATGTAAAATATTTATAGAATTACCAACCACCATGATAGATGTCCTGTAAGAATTATATGACCAAGGATGAATTTGAGTGGTTTATTACGAGATGCCAAGTGGACCTCATGATGTTGAAAATAGTGTCTCTATTTTGGAACTGTGAAGTTTAATGCTATGTAGAGTTTTTCAATATATGAATATCTTTTCTTTAGGTTGATCATGGTTCAATAGAGATAGTAAAGGCTTTTTTATTTCCCAACATCATTCGTTTGTGATTAGGAGGAACCTAGTGATCACTCCAAGTCTATCATATAAAAAATGAGTGACTTTATTCAATATGTGTAATCAATACCATGTGTCTCAAGAGGTATTTATTGAGCATATCAAATGATTCTTGTCAATCATTGGTCCACAGACATGTTACCTCTTTCATTATCAATTAGGTGAAGGGAAAACACTTACCTAAAAATTCTGTTACAAAGCTCAGGATATAGGAAATGTGTCCTTGAATTCCTCTGAATTATGTCAATTTTTTAGGATGTGACATGCTAAGGAAGACCTTAGTCATCTCAATGTCAACTTCAATGTTGTGATGGAATAAAACAAAACCAAGAAATTTCCCTAAGGTTTTGTTAAAATCACATTCCAAGGGGTTCATCTTCAAATTATTTTACATAAGCTTACAATATATGGTATCAAGATCTTCCAAGTGATCAGAATGTCATCTGGACTTAACTACTAGACCATTCACATAGTCTTCAATGAATTTATCCAAAAAAGGTTTTAAAATATTGTGTATTTCATGTTGATAGTTCGCAAATTCATTTTTCATGCCACTGGTCGTTAGCCGATAGAAAAATATGCCTTTAGATGAAATAATATCTATAGATTCCTTATCTTATGGGGCATTTCAGAATTCAGTATAACCAGAGTAGCCATTAATCAAGAAGATAGAATTGTAGCCAGTTGTTACATCAATCAAAAGTTTGGTGATTGGAATTAGAAAGTCTTCTATGGGACAATACTGGTTAAGATCTCTGAAATCAATGCAAACACTAATTTTCCCATTATTATTTTTCAATAAGACTATATTGGCCATCCATTTAGAATATTTCACTTCTTTGATAATGTTGTCTTAGATAATCATGTTAACATTAGGCTCATTTTTTGAGGCATGTGTTCGGTGAGTTCTTCATGCTGCCTTTTTAAATATCGGATTCTCTTCAAGAAAACTCAAATAATGAGTGGCTACATCGGGGTAAAGGACTAGTATTTTAGTATAGTAAAAAAATACATATCTTTGTTCCTTTATAAATTATATACACACCTCCTTCTATTTGAAACTCATGTCCGCACTAATTATACTGGGGAATGGATCTTACATTGTACACAAATTTATTTCTTAGAGCTCATCCACCCTAGTGGAGATGATTTCCTCAAATGTTTTAGGGGATTCCATGAGGTCTTTCTCTTCTTTATCTTCTTCATACATCTCTTATAATGTCTCCACATGAAGGGTAGATTATGGAATATAGAATTGATGATGTTTGGTAGATGGAATAAAGACATATCCATTTAGGCTTCCATCATTGATTTGTAAAAAGTATTTCCACTTATGCTATCAGGATCAATTTCCATAACTGAAATTATGGAACCCATTGAACAAGTACATTGATTTTTTTCTAACCTTTCAATATGATTAATAAGAAGTATGTAATTTGTGCCGAGATTCTTCAATAGGTGGGATGAGATCTTTTCTAGACCATTCAGATAATTTATTCTTGTTATATCTTTTTCTATAGACTGTGTTCCCTTTGTGTGATAGAAATATGGCTCAATATATTTAGATTCACATGTTTGGAATAGGTCCTAGTCACCGTATAATGTCCCAAATTGACCATTGAACCCATAATTGAGATATTGGTGGTATGATGAAGGAATAGATGTTAGATGATGTAAAACAGGCCTTCCAAGAATAATGTTGAAAGTTGTGTCATGTCATACAACAATAAAATCAAAATTATATACAATATCACAAAACTTATTTCTGAGTGTAATATCACCTATAGGTTCTTTTTCATTCTTATCAAACCTGTATAACATAATATTTGAGTTAAACAAGTTATATTTGGTGAGATCCAGCCAATTAAGTGTATGGATGAGAATGAGGTTTACACCTAATCCATTATCAATGTAGGCTCATTAGATGTCGGTATCATTATCCTTGTTAGATAAATACAATTTCCTGATGTTCCCATGTACAACGTCATACTCATCTTTATCCATGAATGATATAACTATATGGGATTCCGTAGGATAATTCTCTATGTTTTAGACCTCAAAAGAATCAAGCTTCATTTAAAACATTTTTGGATGTGGTAACTCCTCAATAAGTGCTTCTCAAAGGTTTTTTAATAGATTCAGATAATCTAGGATTGATAACATGGTTGATAAATGGGATAGTTATTTCAAAATATAAAACTCCAAGTCCAAAGGCCTATGTTTTTTCATCATGGAGATGATATTTTACAGATGCCTTAGAAGTTTATGTTACTGATGTTGATGTACCATATTTCGAGTAAGAGGATGGAAAAACTTCTTATCTTGATGGATTAGACTAACTTGGTGTAGACACAATCCTATAAACTGGTGGTATATCCTTTAATTGATCATTCAAGACGATTTGGTCAAGGCCATCCATGTCAGTTCTGTAATAATTCCCTTGTTCTGGATGATCCTGCAGAAGGGCTCTCCCACGAGTTTCTGCCACCTTAACGGTTTGAGCAGTGGTGTAATTAAAATTGTTTATTTTTTAAACCCCATTAATTCCCTTGTAACTTTTACTGTGACTTATCCCCTTGTTCCCGAATCACTTATGGGGAATTAAAGTTCATAGTTAGAATCATTAATTGCATAGGGGTTCATTAAGTGGATAACCTTATTTGAACTGAATATCAACTTTTCATCTAATAAATATTCTTCTGAATAGGTTGATTATTTTTGGACATTTTGGTAGGGAAGTGCCATTTATTTTGATATAAAGGGAATGAAATCTAACAAAGTCAAAGGTAACTTTTTTTTTAACATGATATCATCTTTTTCTGACTTCTCTTAACCTTTATTATCATGTCTCTTCATTGAGAATTGACCTTTGTAGGACTGATCATTGGATGAAGATGGATTGGTTGCAATAGAAGTGGAAAGAGGCATAGTATATTATTTCAACTGTGATCATAAAATGTAATGAGTTCTATAGATTTTCTTCCTGAAAATACAATCATCAATGTTTTTAAAATTCATTAGTTTGAGTTTCTACCATTCTTCCTCTTTCTATATATCAATAACAGTAACACAAGAAACATGGGTTGATAGAATTCTTAGTCTCACTTGTCTAGAATCCACCATATTTTGACGGAGATAATTGAAAAAAACCTTCTTATATGGGGTCCCCCAAAATTTGATGGAAGGGAATGTAGTTTGAGAGGTCATCATCTCTTTTTTAGTTCAATTTCTTGAGTCCTGGTAGCTGGAAGAAGTTTGTTTTCAATGATGAAATGAAGTAACCAAGAAACTATTCATTCTAAACAAATAGACATTTTTCTTTAACTACTCAAACATTTATCACCTATGATATTTTAATGGTCTTAATGAGTTATTCATATTTTATTACACTCTAGAGGATCCATACTATATGATGAGGACTTTGATGTATAAGGTAATATTAATGCTTCTGTGAGTGTAACCGTAATAACATTTGGTTTTATTGTTATCATTCTTAGATTTTATGGGATTACATGAGAATTAGATTTGATTTACATAATTTAATTCAATAATTATTGGGTTATTTAAGTAAAGTTTCAAAACTCTCCTGTGTATTTTACATGGATTAGGGGTGTGCACAAATCATCATAGATATTTTCTATACATATTGTCATAAACACTTCTTGGGGGAGTGCAATACTCATGGATTTTGTTAATCCTTTCCACCGAGAAATGAAATAAAAAACTATTTTTAACCTTTTTTTGTTCATAAGATCAATGAAAATTTTCTTTTTCAGCTTTGAGATAAATTAGAAAAGGAATTTTTGGAAAAGGACTTCCCATCCAGTGAACGATCGCGACTGCGAATTATTATACTAGACAAAGATTGAACACTATTGTATATGCAAAAAATATATGAACTTCCTTGTTTCTTTTTCTTGAGGGGTCCCCATCATTGGATCGTAGTAATAAATGAAATGTTTTAAGTGTTTCTCCAAATCTTCTGAATTATTATTGATTGAAAATCTAGTATTCACAATGTTTGGTGTTAGAGGAATCTGATCTACCCACTCGAGGTAAGCCATATTTTCCAGTTTTACCGATGTTCCCAATTCTTCCATAGAATCCAATTGAGTTTTTAATGAATCAATTTTATTCATATGAATTTATGGAATATTTGGATGAGCTGGGACATATATAGGCAAAACAGCTACAGCTTGAACAGGTGAAACGACTAAAAAACCACTAGTGGTGGCACTGTTTGTATTTTTCTTGGATATCCCTTGAGGGTAGGCCTTTAATGATGTGTTTGAATCTATTCTTGTTGGTTTCCCAGTGGATGGAATTCAATTTTCACATATGTCATTTTAGAAAACCATTTTTTATATGGAGCAATTGCTAGATGTGAAAGATGTGGATCTACTTGTGAAGCATATCTGGTATGAATGTTGCTTCAGAATAACATTTTATTGAGTCCTCTCAAATCCTTCATCTCCACCTCTTGTTGGGAAAATATTTCTTCAAGAAAAATAGAGTTAACTTCTCCAGTGGAAAATTGAGACATGATATGACCATTACCTTTCCCTTTGATAGGTTCCTTTCGAAGGGGTGAAAGTCGATTATTCAAGGAAATACCCAGATTCTAGATAATCCTCAATTTTTAGGAATGCACAACTACTTCAATTTCTTCAATTTGGGTCATATTATGAAAAATAACATCATCCTCTGACTCCCCAAAACTAGACTCATTTTTTTTAGGATTTTATATAATGGAATTAATGACATTCACTTACACATAATTTATTAATAAAATTATATTATCATATTTGTAAGATCACCTTCTTATTTATCCCCACTGAGACTTTGTTCCCTTATTTTTTGGTTCCCAAAGTACTATTTGATGGGTAGTAATTTGAATGGAATCACCAGATATCTTAGTTGTACCTTCACTTTTTGGATTCTTCCCCAATCATAAGATATCCAACTTCCTCTAAGGAAGGGATTGTGGATGTGAGAAATCCCCCAACCCTACAGACTGAGGATGTTCATGTTATTCTTCCTCAACCCTTCAGGCACTATTTGTTGACTCTAATAGTTCTGTTAAAATGTAACTAGCCCAATGGGATTCAATGGTTCCCAAACTACTATGGAAGATATCAGTACAACTGCTCTTTGGATTTTATAAATTCTGCTCTTCAAATTGGTTGGGTTCATTGTTCGACACCAACTTAAATCACCTATTTCAAAATACCATTATGTTTTTTCCAATATTTTTTTGATCTAATGGATAACATCCTATAAGAGGGTGGCCTTATCAATGTTCTCATATGATTTATGCAGAAATATCTTGATGGCTATCTTTATTTGAACTTGAATTTGCTGAAAACTAATTGAGGATTGTTCGTGTTGAGTACTTATTTTGTAATGAACATAGTTTTTTTGTTGTCGCAGGCCTGGCGTAAAAACATTTCATGATACCACTTTTAGTAGGCTCTTCTAATTTTGGAGTGTAGTAAAATAAACTTTTCCATGTGCTCCCCATCCACTGATATGAAAAATATATTGGGTTTCCAAAATAATTTATCACAACCTCTTTAATGCATTGAGTCATGCATGTTGAAGGGCCTCTTATTGATTCTCAATCATTAGATATCGAGAATCTTAGAGGTATTAAAAATCATTTTGGTGTTAAAACTATTCCATTACCCTGAAATGACTTTGACATTCACCATATGGTAATACATTGTTTCTTAAATGATGAAAATTGTTCCATAGGTTGAGGCAGACCTCGGGAAGGAAATCATCTACCATCATTTTGAGAATGTTTTATTGAGTTGTTTCTAAGGGCTAAAACATTACTGGTATTTCACCCTCAGCTAGATGTTTTATTATATTCAACATATCCTTTTAATATTTTTCTTGAGGTCTCTCAACATCGTCCTACCAAATTGCACGCTTCAAGATTCATTTATCATAAGAAATTGGACCAGTTGATGTTTTATCAGCTCTATTAGAAGGAAAATGAACCAAGGGAGTTTCAGAGAATGACAAAGGCATTGGGATGACTTCTATATGAGAAATTATTTCACCTTCTAGTAATAATTCATTAGACATGAATGGCCTTACGTTTTCATGTGCCTCAAGATAATAGATCTTTCTTGTCACTACATTGTTATTTGGAGAATTTTATTTACAAAGAGAAACATTACTACAAAGGGGACATTCCAAGTGAACACTATCATAGAGAGGGCCACCATGGTGGATTACAAAACGGGATAAATTCTATTTATCCATTGTCTTCTGGCCACACTAAGGGTTATGATGGTTCTAATCTAAAGAGAGGTTCTCTAAATTGATCAAATTTTCCTAAAACAATCCTTCATGACGAAGTATCTTATGAAGAACATTAGAAATATTTCTATTACTCCCATAATTTGGTAATAGGGGGTAGGTCATGAGCCTCAATAGATAAATATCTTAGGTATTCCTAAACACCAACATTAAGAGGATCTATATCATAGAATGACTCTGGATTATCCAAATACTATTGGTGAGTCTTATTATTAGATGATATCATACATGTATTTTTTGATACTTATTGGGAAAAGTGGTTATCCTATGTTGTTATGTGTGCATAATTTGGATTGGCTATCAGAATATACTGATTATCTCCAATTGGAATGGGTGTATCTGCCTGATCTGGTTATCCATATGGTATGGGAGAGTATTCCCCCAACCCCCCCCCCCCCCCACACCCCACACATGAAAAGAGGATTGTATCTACCTCTAGGATGACATAGTGATGAGTCATCCTTGGTGTGGGGACATAATTATGTGTATGTTCATATGCTACTACTAAATTTTCTGTTCTGATATTCTCACAAGCATGCAGTATATAAGAAGGAATTTGTGTATACCCTTTCACCATTTCCAAAACAAATTGGTAACTTCAATGTCCAGAATGGGAATATACGCCCATTTTGTATTTTGAGTAGGTCTATCCAGCTTCTCGTGTCCTCCCTTTCCTTCCAACAGATACTGAATGTATAATTTTATGGGGGTAGATAGTTGAGTCTACCCCGGGTTCGTCGTCAGTTCTTTTTGACTAACTTTTTGAGTGGTGGAAAATGAGATTATTCACAGGCTTGATGGATGACGAATGGTGTATGTGACTACTAGCTATTTTTTTTTCAAGAATGGTTGATAGAATCCATTCATTATAGAAAAAGAAGAATGTTGGCAGACTTGGAAAGTTCATACATGCATATGTTCCAGCTTACAAGTTGTCACTACACTTGGTTGATGGTATTTTTGGAATAAATCCATAATAATCTACTGAATGGGTAAAATATTGTATGCTGGTATATGTGCCTTCTCGTGGTACTCCACCAAATTAGAGTGGAGGGATTATTTGAGTGCACCATATGATTCTATTGGCTGGAAGAATTAAGGAGGATGAGGTTTTTGTTATCATTCACTATTTGTTATCATAATCGATTTATGTACTTCTTCTAATGGGGAAATGGTAGGAACATGCTATTTTTTGTCTGTTTTTTGTCCTCAGTGTTTTTTCCTTCATTACCTTATATGGTGGATCAGGGCCAAACATCCGAGGATAACAATCTCATTATGTTAAGGGTTTGATACCGCGTAGTGTTGGTGGCGGTGATTGTTGGTGGGATCCCTTGGGAGGGACCCATGTGTCTTTAGGATGAGGCCATGTGTGACCTCTTGGTCGACCATCCTAGAATATGGGATAGATTGTTGATTGGAATATTAGGATAAACTACAAAAATTCTTAATGATAGTGGTTGGAACTATCTTCTTCTGAACCACTGGTTGTCATTGACTAGTTGACTGGGGGGTATTTTTGATTTGGAGGGCCTATCGGGCAGCCACCAAGGTTATGATAGTACCATGTTGATGGGAAACTGAGACCAATTCATTGGAGACCCATTGTTGAAGATGATGAGTTGGTGATGATGTCCTTATAGTGCATGGTGATCCAGCTTGAGTAGAAGCTGAGGCATCCATCGGTGCAAACTTGGAGGAAGTAATTTCGAATTAAGGGTGTGTTTGGAATGAAATTCATAGATATATAAAGAATAAAAACAATGATATCTATCAATGAAAATTATTTTAAATGATCACATGTGTGATCGATTCCTTTAAATGGACCTCTTAATCAACTTTATGGCTAACAATATCTTATGGGTTGAAGAATCACATCAGGTCCCCCTTTTTTTGTTTCCCCCGGAATGTTTGTTCTGATTAGGAATAACTACTTCCAGATAGTTTCCATTGGATTTGTTTACATAACCAGAACCTCCAATGGTTCTATATCCAATTGGACCTGCATTCAAAAGTCATGTAATCGTTAGGTTTGTTGACCAACGGTACTTAAGAACTCACATTGGTCAAGATGATGGGAGGTTAGGCTCATCACACCCTTTTGGGGGAAATTATTTCCTACTCTAGGACTCTCTTAAAGATTTATGATATGTTCATGAATCCTTATTATTTTACCAATTATAATATAGGTTTCCATTGAGATTTTCAAAAACATTATTTAGCATGTCTGAAATTCATAATCATCAACACGTATTCGAGGATCTTCATCAGTGGAGATATTTGTATATAATTTAGGTTATCCATCTATGGTACCTCTCATATACTACTAATATATTCATTATACATTGTTAGGATGATGCTCTATTTTAATACAATCAGTGGGGAACTCCAAATTTTATGGACATCTAGGTATAAACATGTTATTTGGATCTTAGGATTTTACCCATAAATGGGAAACCTACCTATCCTTGTGAAATGAATCATAAACCATATAGTTCGGTTTTAATTAATGGGACACATCATACATTTTTAGGTTGTGTGACAAGGACCTAACTTTCGAGTTAAATGTCATGTTTTAAGGAAACCTTAGAGGGAAGATTCCTAGTAAGATCTTAGTGTGGGACTTGATCCTATGTATCCCAATGTATATGTAATAGATATAGGAATCCATGTTGGATTAGAACCTATAGGCTATATAACCTATAAATAATATATTTGATTTGGATTTTTGGGTTTGAACCCTCAGGGGGGGTTTCCTACACATCCCACTTGGATGGGAATCAAAGCCCACGTGGTTCGGTATGTCTCGTATGGGGATATAGACCTTAGATATAAATATGTTAAGGATTACTCCTAAACATGATTACCTTTTAACAGGATCCATGAGGGATGTCTTTAATCATGGAGATTTATAAGGGGTTAATTTGGGGTTTACTTTTAAGGACAATTCCTAGATTAAGAGATTTATGGTTTGACTATTAATGAGGATTTCTAGTGAGCTTAGTCCCTTGGATAAGGATTCATATGTATCCCAATTATGTTGGGAATTAGAGTTCTCATTATTCAAGCTGGCTGAACTCTTGAGGAGGACATCCAGTGAGCTTGGGGCTAGGATCAAGGCTTCATATGTATCCCAATTATGGTGGGAATCAGAGTTCTCGTAATTCAAGAGGGTTGGACTCCTGAGGAGGATATCGAGTGGTGGATTGTGCTGATGTGTGATCATCACAATTCTCTAATATCACGTGATTCATGCTCAGTGAGAGAAATAAAAGGATGTGAAAAATTCAATAAACCACACGCATTCTCCTCCACTAAAGGAAGAGGTTGGGCATAAAATGAAAGAATCATATGCGACATTGGATGAGGGTGTGGCTTGATAAACCATTAAATTTGAAATGATAGTGAAGTTCATTGGATCTATCCCAAAAGGCTATGGTCTTACTCCAGGAAAGATTCCCTAAAATTGATCCTAGAAGAAGAGGGATACTTTTCCTTCATTTAAAAGAAAATCAGGTACTTACTATACCTTCCTTACTAGGGAACTGAGGCACTAGGTTTTACAGAAAAGGAACGAACATGGCCCAAACCATAATCCACTAAAATTAAAACACCTGAACACTATCATAAGGTGAAATACCATCATGACCTTGAAGATACATCTCCATAGACATTGAAATATCCCTAGCTTCCCAATAGTACATATTTGGAAAACCTCAGACTGAGGAGATAAAAATACTAATAGGAGAAACATTGGTTTGACTTTCTTTAAGGTTTGGTAAATCTGGAGGTCTTGGTGGAGGTTTCAATCTGATCCATTTTAGACAAGGAAGACAATGATGAAGAATCATTGCCATTGATTGATTTGAAGAATTCTTCATGAAAGGTTTGAAGAGGTTGAAAATGTGAGGTGAACCACCGAGGGGTGCTCAAGTCCTTGGAGAAAAGGTATGGGGCATGAAAATAGGATTGGGAGACCTAATTTCACCTTAAGTAATGAGCATATTGTATGATAAGACATGGTAGAAACATGGTTCAGGCCTTCAAGAGCCTTCAAAGGTATTCACAGAAGTGGGGCTCTCAAGTTCCTATAAAAGGAATGGAGGGTGCACAGTTGTTATTGATTTAAGAAGGTTGGCACCTTAGGCACCCATGTGTTATGGATTTCAGAAATTTAATGGAGTTAAGTACCATTATCCTCCTTTAATCTCCTCACCTTAGGTGTTTCAGAACTACTTGGGAGGATAATGATGACTCAGGTGAAGCACTAGGGTGACGATAGTAGCAATTAGGATTTAGGGAAATTCATCCATATAGATAAATACCTCATGGTTCTATTTATAGTTAAAAATAGGACCCTAAGTGAAGGATGGTTGGGCAGGAAAGTACCTTTCATGCTGACAACATTTTCCTATATTGGGGTGTTTTTATTGGGACAATTTGGCCCATTTACATATCATTAAATCCTCCATGTATTTTCATTGGTTTTTTCTAAGGTATTTTCCTTTTAAACTATTTAATCCATGAAATGGTAAGAAGTTTCAATAGTGTTATCTTTTAAACTATAATATAGTTTTCTTGTATAGAATTATGATATCCATCATCAATGTCACACCTCAAGCTTCCACGATACGCTTCTCTTTGAATAATACAGTAGCATGTGTTGTACGCAACTTCGAGTTCTAATACAGACCACAACCAATCAAACTAGCCGTTATGAATAGTAATACCCACTTTTTGAAATTTTATACATTTTATTTTTCAAAATGGACTTCAGTTTTGGATTCATAATATGAAAATTAGCTTAGGGTGAATTTTTGGTATTTTTCTGCTAAATTTCATATTTTGATGAATAGTGAAAATTAATAAATTTTAATTAAAAATAACTTTTTTAATCGAAATAATTAATAGTGATAAATTATGAATTTGAGTAATTTTAAAGTATATTTAGAATATATTTTTACCATTTAATACAATTTTGGTCATTGGATTTAATTTATCATTCAAACCAAACATAAACAAGTGTCATTATTTTGATAGTTATTATTTCTTAAAAAAACGCTTTTTTTACAGCGGGAATTGATTTTAAATTAATTTCCGGCACTTCTGTGATTTGAATTTTGAAAAATTGATTCCATATTTAGAATCAGTAGGTCCAAATTTTGTAAATAGGTATCTTTTATTTTTAGACATTTTGAATAATTACTTCGGTAAATATTTTATTTACCATGGTTAAAAGCTAAATATGGTAAATAAGAGTAAAAAATGATATTATAATAATCATAAATAACCCTAAAACATCTTCTAAACCGATTGGTTGATACATGTCTGAACATGGGAATATTTGGGCTGATTTTGGGACACCATGGATCCACTTGTAAGTGATAATGACACTTTATATTAATTAAGATTAAGTAAATACAAAAATTACTTAAGCTTATATCTTTTGGAAAAAAAATTTACATAGAGATATATATATTATTTTTTCGACTATAATCTTCATTAGAAATATAAAAAAATTTCCTACATAATGGTATTTAATTTATTATTTTTAGACATTGAATAATTAAATTTATTCATGACACAATAATGATGCAGTATTTTCCTTATTAATGAAAGAATCAAATAATTAATATTATAAATGTTAAAATAAATATAATTTGAAAGTTTTGATATTATCCATGAATTTTATTGGTTAATATGACATGTTATAATTTCTTAAATGAGTATTTTGCTAAATAATAATGTTTTTAAGACTTTAACAAAAATCAATTATTAAATATTGTCCTGATTGAAATAAATGAGCTTTTAAAACAAATATTATATTATTAATTGATATTGTATTCCTAAAAATATAAGGCTCGGACAAGGACTTCTATCATTATAGGTTTCTCATTAATGGACCACTTGGGGGTCTCTCGGATGTATATAGTATGTTTATTTACTATATAATATAAAAATACAAAGAGACATGGTAAATGTCAAACTAATTAACTAAGAGTTAAATCTAAAAGATATGGTTATAAAGTGACCCAAACCTATCTAAAACCTATTGGTTGAGTGGTTTTCGACATATCCCCATCTTAACCTATAACTAATCTACTTTGGGGAAATTATAAACAGAATATGAATTTATTATAAAATAATATTTGTAGCTTTTCCTAAGGTGCCCCTCACCCCTCTTATAAAAGGGCACTCCACCTTCCCTCTAATTCACACCTTCAAATCATTTTGGATCAGCCAAACCCTAACCAAATATTCTATCAACTTACCTCACTTCAACCTAGAGGCCTTACTTTGATTAGAAATCCAAACTAATGTGCCCTTTTGATCAAATAAAAAGTAGAAACCAAAAGAAGAGGTGATATTTTCACCACCCTCT
Source organism: Viscum album (assembly GCA_963277665.1). Lineage (NCBI taxonomy): Eukaryota > Viridiplantae > Streptophyta > Magnoliopsida > Santalales > Viscaceae > Viscum > Viscum album. The sequence goes on along the minus strand of OY728158.1, from coordinate 1,845,895,862 downwards.
TTCAAGTTCCTTTCTTCTTCAACTTCTTCTTTCTTTGTTATTCCGTTCAAAAATTATATCTCAAGTATCTTCTATATCCTGTGATTTTATTATACATATGTTATAACTATATTCAATATTCTATCCATCCTTTGAATGACATTTCACCATATGTGTGTACGTACGGCTTACCGTCTCCACGTCATGGTGTAATTGTTATTCAAAATATTATTATTTTGATCGGTATGATAATGAAGTTTAATTGATGTAAATAATAAATATAACATGATAATTATTCTTTATATATATATGATATACCATTCAATTATATATTATTTTAATATCAAAAGAATTATATTGTCGGTCATGTGTACGTACAGACTACCATCTACACGAACGCGATGAGATTCATTCCTCATCGTATACATGCAAGTATAATTATAATTTGATGATTAAAAATAATAAGGAATTGATATAATTCTGTATATTAATAATTTAAAACCTATCCATAACAAATTTTTCTAATGTGATAAAACATATAAAAGAAAACGAGTATGTTAACACCCAAAACGGCGATAATACTACGATATTATTAATAAAACAATGTTAAAAGACCATATATGAAATCATACTAATGAATATGATTATTGTATTATTTAAAAAAAATATTTCACCGTTATACAGGAGGTTAACCTACCCTCAACCATGTAAAAGTACAAATTTAGGGTTTATTTCACAATCTCTTCATTATCTGAGGTTGTTTATACGTAATTATCTACTAGGACCTCTTTATCATCAACTTCAATGTTTCTTAAAAATGTAATTCAAAGCATTATTATTATTTTACAGAATATGGTTTAAATTCATTTATATCCTTGTTTTAATTTTTATAAGACGTTTATAAAGGAATCTTTCTGTCATTTTCCAAACAAGGCCCTTTTTAAACTTTTCGACAAAACTAAGGTAAGATTTTATTTTTTTAACTTATATGGTAGGTGCGGCTATTTTACACTATTATAAAATCGTCAAAGCTTCCCTTACAAGTTTATAAGAATTTTTTGAAAGTAAATGTTTTATATTATAATTATGTGACTTTTAAATGATTTCAAAATTAATATTATAATAATTTGGGAAAGGTACTCATAATAAAGATCATAATTTTAAATGTTTTAAAGATTTATATTTCTAAATCATTTTCATTAATGTCCATGTTTTCAAAATGATTTTAATGTTTTATTTATAAGGACATGAATGTTTTGAAATGATATTTATTTTCAAAAGTTTCAAAGTGGTATGAGACTCTTTGATTCAAAAATCTCTTTTAAATTACATCCTCAATAAATGTGTGACTTTTAAATGATTTCAAAAAGAGATATTTTACTCAAACAGTTTTTATTTCATCTATGTCAACATCCATTGATGGCTTTTAAGCTTATTGGAAGTTCATTTCATTTGATACAAAACTTCCATATTGTATGAATGTTTTTGTGATATTTTTGACTGTGGAAGTGTTATTTTTATACCATTCATGGTTTATGGAGAAAGTATTGAAATTTCATATTCTATTTTAAATACGAATGTTTATGTTATGTTTAAACCTGTTCAAATGAGGAATGCATTGGACTTAGTATGTGACGGGTGGAGCACTCTATAGCTCCTCGATACATTAATAGGTCTCATGAGACAAACTAGTGTCTTGGCATAAGTCCTTGAAAAAATTTTATTTGTAGTCTTGACACAAGGCCTTGACTATGTGGTTATGATAGTCTAGAATTATCCATTCCATCCTTATTAAAGTGGTTAGTGATATTGCATGTGATTATTCAACTAGTATAATATCCATGTGAATAAGTTAATGGAATTAATTCATTTTATTTTTTCCATATTATGTTGAAGTTCAAGGTGAAAAGGCTATTGTTTTAGTTATACATTGCCTTAAATGTTTATGATAATTAATGAAAGTTTTCGCTGTATTGTTATCCTTACTGATCATCTGATCTCACCCCTTTCTATGTTTTATTTTTTCTATGATTCCAAGAAGTTTATTGTGATTGTTATGAAGGGTTAATCCAAGGTAATAATGGCGTTCATAAAGGATTATTTATGTTTTATTGTATGTTATAAAGTGTAATGTAACATTCATGTATGTAATCTATTTTCCAAGACTACTAAACATATCGGTCCTTCGGGACATGATTCCTTGTAATCATTCCAATGTATTAAAATAATGCACCGACTCTGGGTAACTAGGGTCGGGGCATTACAGTTGGTATTAGTGGAAGTTTAGCAATAACCTTGGAAGCTAGATTTAGATAAACTCTGATTAGAGCACATAGACCTAAGATAGAAATTGAGAATTAGTATACAAGAAATTACTAGAATATTGGTAATATAGAGATTTTGTGAGTTCTCCAAGAAAATGCATCCCTGTCTGGATACGATCAGGTAGAGGCGGCTCTGGAATAGATGTACCTAGGGGTAAAACCCAAAAACACAGCTTTAAGCTAGACTCGAATGGGAGCTGGTGCACGAAAACGGGCCTTGCTGAACTCTTGGTTACGACACTCCCGGGGGATATTCTTAGAATAATTCTCATTTTCTATAAAAAATAATTATGAAGGGTTTATTAGTATATAATTATTCAATGAAAACATCTTTAAGATTATAGATTATATCTATAAACTATTCAATTTTTGTTAGATATTTTACAATTTTGTAATTCTTCATTTAAATTCATAAACTAACCTAGTTTATGCCATTGTATAGAAATGGAACATAGTATAAGGAATGTAAACTATAGAAATACATATGATCCAAAGAGTAAGAAGGATCATATCTTTCATGGTATTGATCCCACATTTATAAGGGAAAAAGTCTCTCATGTATTCTCAACATATGAAAAAATAGTATCATGTGTTAATAAGATAAGTAATAAACTCTCTGAGTCCTATGGGTTTGAAGAGAAGCAAGATAAGAAAATGATGGAAGAGAGAAAGATGGATAAAGGGAAGAGGTAAAAGAAAAATTTTAATATTTGTGATAATTGTGGGAAGAAACACCCTAAAACTTTCCTGAAGGGAATGGGAGTTTGTTATGAGTGCGGAGAAAAAGGACACCATGTATATGACTGCAAGGGTAAGAAAAGGGTTTCAAATGTAAAATGCTTCATCTACAAGGAGTTGGTACACTACATGAACCAATGTCCAAATCATCAGAGTATACCCCAAATGATGTTATTGGATAATAATCAAGTTATGATACTACCTAAGAAAAGGAGGAATGATTAGAGTTCTTATGTTTTTATTAGATAATTATGTCATTTGAGTGTTGTATCAACAATGTACCGGTTATAATAATTATGGAGTATATAAGGATTGTACTGCTCTACTATTTCATTAAGGACTTGAGTTTGTGTGGAACCAAGAAGATTGACTCAATAGAAGGTTATATTTTTGGAAAGTATGTCGTTGAGAGAAAGGTAAACCATAATATGGTTCTGATACCGAGGTAGTGATTTTCTAATAATACATGATTGATTTGGATAAATTATATTGGATATTCTTGATTACCTTGAAACTGATTAATGATTTGTATATTCTATCATTGTTGGAGTTTACAACATTTTGGGACAGAAGGAGTATATCTAGTATTATATAAGGAATAAGGGATCATGAATGTAATCAATATGGTTTTATGGTAATTCAGGATGTTATAGTGTTTTAAAAGAATACATGATGAAGGTGTTTACATGTTATTAAGCGAAAAAAAGGATCTTTATTGTGTTTACGTTCCTTATAAATTCTAGACTATGATTTTGGAAAGAAGTGTTTCGGATAATTATAGTTTGAGATTATTTTTATATTGACATATAAGGACAACCCGGAGGTCGGGCAGAAACCCGTCGTGTCTGGTAAGGTCGCGAGACATGAACACGCAACCAAAGGGAGACAAGGGTGTATCACCTACCACTGGCCCACATGATGTCCTGGATTGAATAATGTAGATTTTTTTAAAAGGTCCTGATGATGAATTATAAATTCATTTTTTTGAACCCCATACAAATAGGATAAATAGAACATTTTTTAAGTTCTATTATCTTTTAGAGTGAATGATGAGTTTGTGGTAAAAATTAGTTAAAGGATGAACTCTACTTGTCAAGTATATATTTTTATTCTTCTATTTTTCTATGAAGAAATTAATTCTAATACTTTATTGAAGAGATATTAAAACAAAAAATGTGTTATCCTAATACCTAATGTTTTGTTGAACCAGTCGTATTTTAAATCAACATAGATTGATGAATTTAAGGTCCTCAATTTTATAATTGTTTGTAATTGATGACCTCAATAACTGCCTATAAATATTTATGTTTTTCCTCCAATTATATGTCTATAATTTACACCAATGTTCTCCTAATCAAGATCATAATTTGGTGGTGACCCTTTCATTTCTCTTTTCCTCTTATTTAGACTAAATTTTATTAACCCAATTTCCGATGTGGGTTTTCCCACAAAGGTATTTTCTATTTTGAACATTTTATTTTTATAGAAAATTTTCAAATTGTGAGGACGCAATTTCATAAAGGTGGGTAGAATTTAAAACCCCAAGAATCCACAGTACGCTTCTCTTTGAATAATATAGTAGCCTGTGTTGTACGCAACTTTGAGTTCTAGTATACACCACAACCAATCAAACTAGCCGTTATGAATATTAATAACCACTTTTTGAAATTTTATACATTTTATATTTCAAAATGGACTTCATTTTTGGATTTTGAATATCAAAATTAGCTTAGGGTGAATTTTTGGTACTTTTATGATAACTTTCATATTTTTATTAATAGTGAAATTTACTAAATTTTAATTAAAAACATCTTTTTTAATCGAAATAATTAATAGTGATAAATTATGGATTTGAGTGATTTTAAAGTATATTTAGAATATATTTTTACCATTTAATACAATTTTGGTCATTGGACGTAATTTCACATTTAAACCGGACATAAACAAGTGGCAATCTTTTGATAGTTATTATTTCTTAAAAACACGCTTTTTGTTTTGACAGCGGAAATTAATTTAAAATTAATTTCTGCCACTTTTTTGTTTTGAATTTAGAAAAATGGATTCCATATTTATAATTAGGATGTCAAAATTGTGTAAATAGGTTTCCTTTTTTTAGACATTTTGAGTAATTACTTAGGTAAATATTTTACTTACCATGGTTAAAGGGTAAATCCGGTAAATAAGGGTAACAAATAAAATTATATTAATAATAAATTCCCTTAAAACGTTTCCTAACCCTATTGGTTGATACATGTACGACCATGGGAATCTTTGGGTTGATTTTGGGACCCCATGGTACCACTTGTAAGTGATAATGACACTTTATATTAATTATGTTAAAGTAAATATAAAAATAACTTAAGCATATATCTTTTAGCAAAATAATTTTTACATAGGGTTATATATATTATATTTTTTACTATATATATTCTTTATAAATATAAAAATATTTCATACATAATGTTATTTTATTAATAATTTTTACACATTGAATAAAAAAATTTATTTATGACACGATAATGATGCTCTATATTCCTTATTAATGAAATAATCAAATAATTAGTATTATAAATGTTAAAATAAATATAATTTGAAAGTTTTGATGTCGTCCACGAATTTTATTGGTTAATATGACATGCTATAATTTCTTAAAATAATTTGTTTCTAATTAATAAAGTTTTTAAAACTTTACCAAAAATCACTTATTATATATTTTCAAAATGACATAAATGAGTTTTTAAAAAAATAATATATTATTAATTGATATTATATTCCTAAAAATCTCAAGTTCTTCCAAAAGAAATATATAATGATAGGTGTATCATTAATGGACCACTTGAGGGTCGCTTGAATTTATATAGTTTATTTATTAACTATATAATATAAAAATACAAAGAGACATGGTAAATGTCAAACTAATTAATTAAGAGTTAAAACTAAAAGATAAGGTTAATAAAGTGACCCAGACCTATCTAAGGTAGAGTGGGTTTCAACCTATCCCCACCCACACCTTTAAATTATACACTTTGGAGACATTAGAAACTGAATATGAATATATTATAAAATAATATTTCTAATTTTTTCTAAGGTGCCCTTCACCCCTTTTATAAAAGGGCGCTCCACCTTCCCTCTAATTCACACCATAAAAGCCTTTGGTCTCAGCCAAACCCGGCCCAAATATTATCTCAACATCCCTCGCTTAAACCTAGATACCTTAGTTTGATCAGAAAGCCTACTTAAGGAGCCCTTTTGATCAAATCAAAAGGAAGAACCCGAAGAAGAGGTAATATTTTTACCACCCTTTTTCAAGTTCCTTTCTTATTCAACTTCTTCTTTATTTGTTATTTCCATTCTAAAATAATAAATCCAGTATCTTATATATTCTATGATGTTATTATAAATATGGTACAACCATATTCAATATTCTATCCATCCTTTTGATGACATTTCACCATACGTTCGTACGTACGACTTACCGTCTCCACATCATGGTGTAATTGTTATTCAAAACATTATTATATGGATGGGTATGATAATGATGTGTAATTGATATAAATAATAAATATAACATGATAATTATTCTTTATATATATGATATACCATCCAATTATATATTATTTTAATATCAAAAGAATGATATTGTCGCCCGTGCGTACGTACGGACTACCGTCTCCACGAACACGATGAGATTCATTCCCTATCGTATCCATGCATGTCTCATTCTCATTTGATGATTAAAAATAATGAGGACATGATATCATTCTTCATATGAATAAAATACAACATATCTATAATAGAGACGACTTATGTTACAAAACATATAGAATACAACGAGTAACTTAACACCCGAAACGACGATAATACTAAGATATTATTAACAATGCAATGATAAAAGATCATATATTATATAATATTAATGTATATGATTCTTGTATAATTTAATAACAATTATTTATCCATTATACAGAATTTCAACCAACCATCAACCAAAGAAAATTAAAAAGTAAGGGTTTATTTCACAATCTCTTCATTATCTGAGGTTGTTTATACGTAATTATTTACTGGGACCTCTTTATCATCCACTTCCATCATTCTTAAAAATGAATTCAAAACATTTTTACTATTTTACGAAATATTGGTTAAATTCAATTATACCCTTGTTGGACTTTTTATAAGATGTTTATAAAGGAATATTTTCTCTGTTTTACAAACAAGGCCTTTTTAACCATTTCAACATAACTAAGGTAAGAATGTCTTTTTTAACTTATACAGTGGGTGCGGCTATTTTCCGCTGTTATAAAATCGTCAAAGCTTCCCTTACAATATTATAAGAACATTTTGAAAGTAAATGTTTTATTTTATAATTTTGTGATTTTAAATGATTTCAAAATGAATATTTTACGAATTTTTGAAAGGTACTCTTTCTCAAGATCAGAATTTTAAATGTTTTAAAGATTTATCTTTATAAAGATTTTTAATTAATTTCTATGTTTTCAAAATGTTTTTAAGGATTTATTTATATGGACATGAATGTTTTGAAATGACATTTCTTTTCAAATTTTGCAAAGTGGTATGGGACACTTTGATTCAAAAATCTCTTTTAAATTACATCCTTAATAAATGTGTGACTTTTAAATGATTTCAAAAAAGGGATATTTCTCTGAAATAGTTTTGATTTCATCTATGTCAACATACTTTGATGGATTTTAAGATTATTTGAAGTTGATTTATTATGATACAAAACTTCTATATTGTATTGATGTTTTTGTGATATGTTTGACTGTGGATGTGTTATTTTTGTACCATTCATAGTTTATGGAGAAAGTATTGACATTTTTTATTCTCGTTTTAATACAAATGTTTATGTTATGTTTAAACATGTTGATATGATGAATGTTTTCGACTTATTAAGTGATGGGTGGAGCCCTCTATAGCTCTTCAATGCATCGGTAGGTATCATGAGACAAACTAGTGTCTTGGCACAAGGCCTTGACAAAATCATAATTGTAGTCTTGGAACAAGGCTTTGATTATGTCGTTATGATAGTCTGGCATTATTCATTCCATCATTATGAAAGTGGTTAGTTATATTTCATGTGATTATTAGATAAGTATAATATCCATGTGAATAACTAAATGGTGTTACTTCATTTTATTTTTTCTATATTATGATGAAGTTCAAGTTTAAAAGGATTTTGTTTTTGTTATAAATTGCTTTAAATGTTTATGCTTATTTATGAATGTTTCTGCTATATTTTTCTCCTTACTGAGCATCTGAGCTCACCCCTTTCTATGTTTTATTTTCCCCATGATTCCAAGAAGTGTATTGTGATTGATATGTAGGGTTAGCGAAGGGAATAATAGCATTGATAAAGGATTATTTATGTTGTTTTGTATGTTATAAAGTGTAATGTAACATTCATGTATGTAATCTATTTACCAAGACTGCTAAAATGATTGGTCCTTTGGAACTTGATTCCTTGTAATCATTCCAATTCATTAAAATAATGCACCGACTCTGGGTAACTAGGGTCGAGGTGTTACAATCGATTATCAATGGGAACAATATTTTAATAGGATCAAATATTCTTTGATGAGTAGGTATCGAGTATAACATAATACATAAATACCCTAACACACACAAAAAATGGCCTAGATAAAGTGTCCATTACAGAATTAAAAGGTATTTTAGAGAAATTTATAAAAACATAAAAAAAATACTACAGGAATTTTTTTGAAATATACTTATTGTTTTATTGTATATAATACAAAAAACCTATAATAATGATTCATTAAAAATGAAATACGGAATTATTTTCCAGTTACATATGATGGGGGAAAACATTCTAGGAATTATAAGAGATACATATGGACTAAGAACAAGCTGGAAAAGATATAAAACTATAGATACATATTTCAGAATAAATTATAAGAGAATATTTTGAAAAATCATGAGTTTACAAAAAAGGAAAAGTGTGCAACATGAAAAGTTAATTCAAAAAAATTATCTAGGGTACCAACTTTTGTTATAAAACTCATGACTCAATTTGATTCCATATAAACTTATTTACATATGGGAATGACTATTTCATGTCACTCATGTATACATTTTTAGTACTGTGTTGATTTTGAAATAAATAAAAGAGAACCAATTCTTTGTTAATGGAAACATGGTGAATAATTTCCAAGTACTCTTTCTCTAAGAACCAATAGAGGATATCACACTCCTATAACCAATTGATAGCAGTGAAACATTTGTTTTTCCCTCTCTATGACATTTAATTTATTATTTTGGATCCTTTTATAATCTAATTTAAATAATAATCCTATTACAATAAATTGAGGACACTATATAATATATGTGTAGGTGAGGGAACCTTTATAGTTTCGTTTTATCAACTTTTGTCATTTTTCCCTCTTTAAGATATTTTTGTGTGTTTTTTATTGTGTTATCAATATGTTGAGATTAATTTTCATTACCTTACTACTTTCAAATTTAAAAAAAAATTAAGAATTTATTTTATCTAATTAATCAAAATATATCCTAGTTGAAATATGATTTTTTTCAAATTCTATGTGAGGTAAATTTCATGGAATAATCAATGATTTATTGAATCCCAATAAATTATAATTTTTCTTATATTTTATTCACTTCACACAGAATCATCAAATCATTTTTGAAATCATATGAAAACTCCCATTTCTTGGGACAACAAAGAGTTGATTAATTAACCAAAACCATCAATATAGTATAATTAAATCCAAGTACCATAGGGAGTTTTATTTTATATGTTATTATGGAATTATTATTATTTAAAATAACATTTTCCCATAAACTTATATATCTATCGTACAATTACTTTTACCCCATTGAGCACTTGGTAGTCAGGATTAACCGTAACAGGTAGCGACATTACAACACCAAAATATCTATCTACCTTTCTCTAAAAGAATATTAATGATCTAGGAAAAATTCATGTTTGGGGAAAGGTACAAATTATGAAACATTTTTACTATTTTTTCTGTGAATAAAATCATGTTAGGGAGAATGGTAACATGACTTAGTTATCGTACAAATCATTGCATAAAAGTGTACTACTATTTTGAAGATAAAACATGGATCTCTATCCCATTAAAATTGATTCATCATAAACAATTTGAATTTAAATTTATGATGAAAAAAATACATAAGGGGTAATGTGGGAATTCATATATCATTAATGTTGAATGGTGGATTTCACAAGATGGTAAAGTGAAGTTATGTGGATGAGTGGATTTTAATGGGAGATAAAGTATTCTATGAGAGAAATAAAATATGAAACACTATAATTAAAAATATTCATATAATAAATTGGTTAATATTATAGAATAAATGGAAAAATGAAAACCAAATATAAAGGAACTAAAGGAAAATATCTCCCCAAATTGGGGCATGCTAGGTCACAAAACTACTCAAAAATCCCTATCCTCAATCACCCATCAATATTAGAAAAAATAATACTGAAAACATATTGATAGAAATAGATAACAGGATTGCTTACTACCATTTATTTTCTTAATATATGACTTTTACATTCACAAAATATAAGAGGTGGATCTGAATAGTTGAAAGATTTAGATAATTTTGATTACTTTCTTAAACAAAACTAAAAAATAATCCATTATGATTCATCATAGATCCAAACCCCTTTAATATGCCACATAATCTTATTAATAAACCCAAAAAAACTTAAGAAACAAAAAAACAAAAAAACCTTTATGATATTAATGAATACCTAATGCATTGGGTATTAATGAAAAAATTCATCAAGCTTGTAGTGGACCTATTCTAAACAAAAAATAAGAAAATCATTTCTCGGAATTCATAAATAAGTGTTGAGAGGGAAATTATTATAAAGGATTGTATGAGTATGCAAGAGAAGATTAATAAAGTAGAAATAAATTGAATATATCTAATTAAAATAATGGGATCCAGAACATTAAGGAGGAAAGATAATAATGAAAACCCAGATGTTGAAAAATGAAACTCATCTTTGCAAATGTTTGATTTTTTATTGCCCTTTTTAATAATACATGTATGATAATCTAAGTATTATGTGTGGGGGAGTTGATATAGTTCCTAAATTAATTATGTTTTATTTATTTTTAATTCATTTTATTACCTCATAATTATTTATTCATTTAGTTTTGCTCATTTTGGGAACTAAAGTGTCAAATTGTTTGATTGTATAAATATTATTTAAAATTTATAAATTGTGAATTTAATATACCTATTTAATTTTTTCATAAATATGTGTGGAATGATAAAATTTATTATGGATAATTATTTATTGAAGTATTGTAGAATGGAATGTGACATTGGATATCATTATTAATTATACAACTGTTAAAGAAAGTATTAATGATTATAAGATTGGTATAGATTCATCCTCCAAAAATATTGAAGTGATAAAAATAATTTGAATGTTAATTGTGAATTTAGGTTTTGTAACCATCATCTTTGTATCTATGTAACCATCATCCAACACATTTCGTAAACATCACTTATCACTCTATATAACCATCATCCAACACTCTATGTAACCATCATCCATCACTACATTACCATTATCCAATGCTTCATAAACCTAAATCTATCCATCGTAAGAATAAATCCAATTCATGTAAAAATTATTTGTATTGTTATATATACTAGATATTAACTATAAAAATCATTAGTCACACACATTAACATACTTAGACAGACCAAGAAAGGCATGTTACATGGCTTAAAGTGGATGGGACAAGCCTCAAAAAACTCACCACAGCCATTATAAATGATTAAGATATGAAATATTTAGATATATATTCTTCTCAAGATGATAATTTGTGATAACACATAAATATTCATGAAAATATTTATTAAAAACCATGAATATTATAATATTTAAGAGATGTTAATCTAGAAAAAAGAGAGGAAGCTATTTATTTTTATAGAAGATAATATCACAACAACCAAAAAATTTGAGGAAGGATTAAACTGACTAAAAATTAAAAAATTATGGATCTCATGAGATATTGAAATGATAAAACTGAATGAAATATGTGATATTAAAATAGAGAATGAGGTTTTAATTTTGAATCTGTAGAGATTTTTCTAAATATCATGAAACTACTGATGTTTTAGTGTTACTTTACTATTCGATTTATATTTTTTATTTGATTATATAATATCATATCCTTCCTCATTTATAACTTTTACACATTAGAAGTATGTGTAAACCATGATTGATCAATTAATGGAAGGGTCTCATTTTTTAATCCATGATCCTTCAAACATCAACGAATAAAATATCTCTTGTTTGTTAAAATAGTTTCACAATTTAGTAGCAGTTCTTAATATCAAATGATATTCTATTTGAGTTAAGCTTATTTATTTTTTATTTCCTTGATCAATGATTCTTAATCTCTCAAAACTTTGTTATATTCTATATTTTAATGAATAGTAAAGATATTATTTGTGCAAATTTGGTAGTTTTCAGCTCATGTGGAAGGGATAATGAATACTCTTGGATATCATTGGTAGAATAATACTAGATTTGTTATTTCAAAGTATAAATCATAATTATTAACTAATTTTGTTTAAAAAATTAAGAGGGTATACCCAAGAACTGATATATTTTATTTTGAACATCAATAAAAATTATTTAAACATGGGTGATATGTGAAGAAATTTAGAAACCTCCCAAAAATAATTTAATAAAAATAAGAGCTAATAATTTAATGAATATGATAAAATTTATTTTTGATATAAAACCCTAACCAAATAACTCATTCATTATTATAATATTAATCTCTTGTTTATATTCTTTACTTAGTTTTTATACCAAAAAAATGAAACACAAACCCTTTTTCTATAACTAATGTGATATTGAAAATTATCACTAATATCTAGAGAAAACCCTAAGGATACCACTAATAAGAAATTTAACCTTAGAAACAACAGATTTTTGCATAACCTATGAAACAGTGACTATCAGAAACAAAACATCATGTTCTAATGTTCAAATTATTTTCCATATAAGTTATCATTAATATGAAAGTTTCATGCAATGGTATGTTGGGTATATCTCAATCAAAAATGGGTTGAAAATGGTTGTAACTAAATACTTTTTAACATACATCGTAGAATGTCTGAGTAAATACAAAGAGAATGACAAGTATCCCAGAAGCCTATATAATGGAGGTTTAAACATTTATTTAATGTGTGTGATAATTTAATTGAACTCTTTTTATTGATTATCCTTATTTCAATCTCCTTCTTCTATCATTTCCACCTTTAGTACTAGCATACTGTGGCTACAAGGTTGGTCTTTCCCAAACCATTGGGCGATTACAATAAATCCATGGAATCAACATAGAGGAAATATTATTTTAGTTTTTCCTCAAATTTCTTTATCAATTAATGGTTTAAGAAAATAATAGAGGCTCATCAGTTCCAGCTAAAAGTAATTCATTATAAATATAAATGTTTTTGGTTTTTATACATGGTGTTCAATAAAATTTGAGTTCTCTAATATCTCATTCTACTTAAAATAAGTTTGGTTCTATCCTTAGAAATTGTATAGTGGTATTGGTTCTTTACCATGAATCATGATTCATGAAATCGTGCTTAAAAATGAAGAGATTGTATATTTTATTTCATATCATATTGTTAATTATCAAAAATGGTTAAGATATTGTCTTAAATTGGCTATATGATGGGTGGTATTCTAATACATGATATACCCATTATCTATGATATATGATATCATAAGTGGTGACTCATTTTTAATTATTTAGTTTTTGATATATCATAGAATATAGTATAGTTTCATTTAATATGTTTGATGAAAAAAAAATTAAAAAGAGTAGATTAATTTGTTTAAAACAAATATACCATAAAGGTGGCATCAACGATAGCGCCTTCAATCCCCCACGCCACCTTTGTCCAAGATCAATGACATGGAAAAGTCGGTAGGGGTGGGGTTGGGGTGTGGTAGTGTTTCTTTTTGACAGTCGATGAGGTGAATGGTGGCACCACCTATGCCACCTTTCGCCTCATGCAAAGGCGAAATGCGGCAGTAGCGATACCGCCTTTCTCTTATCTCACTATAAAAGGGGACCCCCCTTTAACCTCACTTCAATTTTCCCCATCTATCTTAAATACACTACTCATATCTCTAAAAAAATACCTCTTCTTTGTGGTGGAGTGGGTGGTCCAAAATAAGGTGGTTTTTGTGAAGCATCATATAGCAGTATTTTTTTATTTAATTTAATGTTTGAATTTATTTACCTTAATTGTTTTTAGTTATAAATATTTCATGTTTATGTTGTTTATTTAGTTATAAATAATTATTAATTAGGTTTTTTTAATTTTTTATGTATAGTTTGGAATAATAATTATTATTAAAAATAATTAAGTATTGAATAAGTACAAAATAACATAGGACGAAGTATCGTGAAATTTTTGTCACATAAATATTATGTGGTTATCTAAGAAGTAAAATCCTTGACTAGATACAAATATCTGGATGTGGATCTAGAATAGATGTGCCTAGGGAAAAACCTGAAAACACCGCTTTTATCTAGACTCAAACGGGAACTGGTGCACGACTATGGGTCTTGTTACACTCTTGGTTTGACACTCTCGGGGGATATGCTTAAGATGATTCATATTTTCTTTATAAACTACAAAAATAGATAAGAAAAGAACAATAAAATTAGTGTATTTATAACTGTTAAATTGATAATTATGATAATATAGAATGAAATGGACATGGATGAAGGCATTAAATAATAAATTTTATTATTAGTAATTAAATTCATTTTAGTGAGTTTTAAATATGATATTTATTAAGTAGTTTAATTAGTTATATATAGTTGAGAAATAATACTTATTATTTGTAATGATTAATTATATATTAATTAATGAGAACTTTGTATTAAAAATGAATACGTATGATTAGTTAACTACAATTAATTAATGAATATAATATGATTAATGATTAAATAATAAATAAATATATAAAGAATAACTTAATAATGATTAAATAGTGATTAAAGGATGGTTGATTAGTTAAAAATTGTACTAAGAAACATTAATATCATTGTTTCAGATATAAAAAGATGTTCAAAATCATAAATATTATGTAGTTTTGCAATAATAGTTTTTATTAGTAATGATTAATTATGGATTAATTAATTAGTAACTTAGGATTAAAAGATTAATACATTTAATGATTAACTAGTAATACTTAAAATTGATAAAATGAATATTATGATTATATAAAATGAAATGAACAAGAAAAAATGACATTAAATTACCCAATAATGTTTTAGAACCTACAAGAAAGACCATTGAATTTTTTCTTTTAAAAAATGGGTTTGATGAGATGGTCATGGCTTAATAATTGTGGTAAAATCATGTTTATTACTATTTGGTTGCTTAATGACATACTATAAAGATATAAACATAATAATTTAACTACATACTTGTAGAGGATGTTATTATGCTTAAAAATAAAAATTAGTTTTTTTACCTCACTTCTGATGTTAGGATCGTATCACCCAAACCATGTTTAGTTGAAATATGTTGTTATTTATTGTATGTTCTAAAAAATTCATGTGTAAGTTAATGTGTTTGTTCTTCCCTATTATGGAGATATTAAAGAATTATTAACTAATGATAATATAATTATTAACATAGTAATGATTAACTAGTGATAAAATAATGATTTACTAAGTAAAAACTGTAGCAAAATACATTAGTGTCATAGTTTCATATATAAGAAAACTATTTAACATTTTAATATCATAAATATTATTTAGTTTAGAAATAATTTTTTTTAGAAATTATTAATTATAGATTAGTTAATTAATAACTTAGGATTAAAAAATGAATCAATATATTTTTTAGATAACGATACTTATGATCATATAAAGTGAAATGAATAAAAATAAACACATTAAATAACACATGAATGCGTTATATCATACAATAAATTTTTTAAAATTTTAGAATAGAATGATGTTTGGATGAGATGTGTCTCACTTCGTACCAAAGGTAAAATCCTACTTATTTTTAATTGGTAGCTTAATAACATCATCGAAATAAATGCACTTCACTTTTGATAATTCAACTGTTTTTGTTCATTTAATGAAATCTAAGATGACATATAAGATATTTCATTAGAAGGTATAATGTTTTTGAAAGTTCAAAAGTGAAGTACATATCATTCAAGTATGTTATTAAGTTGTGAATAAAAAATAAGTTGGATATTACCTTATCTGAAGTGAGACTCATCTCATCCAAATCTCATTTTATTGAAAAATATCTATGATGTTATTTTATATTATAAATCATTAATGTGTTATTTAATTTGTCTGTTCTTATTAATATCACATAATATGTTCTGAACTGTCACTTTATAAATGATAAAAAAACAAATTTGATATTTCTTCTTCTTTTTTCCTCAATTTACAAAACATTATAAGACATATATTCTAATAAAATTTTATATAATTAAAAATTACTAGAATATTTTACTTTATAAAAAGTCATCCTAAAATTAGATTCTAATCAATATTATATTGTCATCCATTATTGTTAATAATTCTTACACAATAAAAATTTGGATTAATGAAACATTTTTGACATAGAGAATCATGTCGGCATGTGTGTACTACTATGCTTAGGTTAATTGAAACTAAGAAGGGAGTTTCTTACAGTAAAAAACCATCAACATTGGTTTGTACAACTGATTTTGTAACCCTATGAGAACTTCAAGATAGAATTTGTGGTTCATTAAATCTGGGACCCGATCAAGAGCTCAAGCCTATGATCTATAGACATTTGCAATTCCTAACAACATTATAGAAACTAGCTTGTCCATTGGATGATGATATACAATGGGTCTAATAAATAAATTTATTTTCTCAATGGTCAGCTGATATCATGATGGAGTTATATATAGATGTTTTTGTGATCCAACAACAACATCCAATTATACGAAGATGTAGACATACAAGAGTGGTTGATAATTGTCTTCCCCGTCAAATTGAGCCTATTCTAAAAGATACAGAAGAGGAAAACCTAGATGATATCTTTTATAAATACATCAATTTTACTTTCTATGAGGAGTTTCATAATGACAGAATAGATGGTGACAACAGTGTTGATGATGTGGGGAGAGTAGAAGTTAGGGATGAGGTTTCGAGAGATGCATTAGTTTTACAATAACATTGACCTAGAATAAATCACTAACCACTATTTGCATATTTTTCATAAGAAATGACAGGTGTACCTTGATTCAAAAATAATTTTCTCACAAAGACAACTACTTTCCCATAGTTGTACCAGATAGGTTTTGTCAGCTGTGAAAAACTATATATGTTAGAAGGAATTTTCGAAGTAAATATACATTAAAATTCACGCTAAATAGATTTAACATTGAGAGGAATTCTACAAAAATAGTTCACTTATCATGTTCTAGTAAGCATATCATACAATGTGATAAGTATGGGGATGATTTTATATTTCTCTTCAAGTTGATTCCCGACATTGTATATAGAGGTTTGATAATCTCAATGATTGAGGCAGCTCATATTTGCATTCATCCCGACCTAACACAAGTTCATGCCTCATAAGATACACAATTTTTGTTATCAATTATTATTTAGATGATTATTACATGCCATGATGTTTTGATAGCCTTTTTGAAAGATAGGATACAATAGACATTTGGTTATAATATTTCCTATAATAAAGCATGGATGGTGAAACAGAAGGAAATTGTGAGGATCTATGGTGATTAGTATAACTCATATCTAGTGTTTCTAAAATTTCTAGCCATACTGAGGCATCATAACAAAGTTTTCTTCTATATTCATATAAATGTACATCTATTTCAGGATAACCGACAAGATCCTTCTCATGTTCAATTTCACAGGTTATTCTGGGAATTCCTTTACTGTATTTTCGCATTTCGTTTCAGCAAAACGTTCATTAATATTGATGGGACATTTATATACGGAAAATACAATTGCATATTTTATATTGAATAAACTCAATATGGAATCCAATCCCCTCATCCACTTTACTTTAATATTATATAAAATGAAAACTTTGAATTAGGGAGTTGGTTTTTTGCATCTATCAGAAAAAATTTTACCAACATTCGAGGTGTTTGTTTGATAACAGATCGGCATCATGAAATAAATGAGGCAATCAATGTGGATCCTAATTCATGGAGATACCCAAATTCACATCATCTATTTTTCATTAGACACATTTCTAGAAACTTGCATTAAAATTTCCACAATGAACTGATATAGAAGGAAATAACGAGGATTGGTACGCATTGTCTTTATAATTTATAACATTTAAATGTAAAGATAAAATCAAATTATGTGATATATAATATCTTATGTATAGAATTTGAGTTAGATCAATGGTGGTCTGAAAAATGTTTCGAACTAATCTTCCAGGATAATCACGAAGATTTTAATTATATGGTGAGGATTCAAAATGAAAAATGGACATTGGAATATGACAGGGAAATAGATATGGAAACATGAACACAAATGTTGTGGAATGAATAAATGTTGTCTTCAAAGGCACTTGAAATATACCTATAACTACCCTAGTTTATGAGACATTATGTCATTGCGTGGAGTACTTTTTTAATAGAAAAAAACAACCATCAGACGGAATACTGCAGGGGCTAAGCTGCGGAACACACTTTCAATGATGGACTAAAAAGAATATAGAAGAAGATTCTAGTTATCATGTCTTTCTTTATGAATGAGAACACTCCCGATTTGAAATTGATGATTTTTCAGACCCCATAACAAATCCCATCGATGAGAAAATGGTGGTATTACTAAAAACAAGTAAATGCCAATGTAGAAGCTTTCGGGCCTTACAATTTCTATGCACACACGCGATCGCAACAAGTGACTCTATGAACATATAATAGGAAGAAAATTTTGATCCAATGTACTGGATAGAAGCAATTTATTACTCTCATACTGCACCATGGATTCCTATTGGGGAGTTTCATCATTTCTTAATACCTGAAAGCTAGTTGATAATGATACATGACATCAATCGGTTGCGTCCCAATGAAAGACTGAAGTCCAGCATTATGTGGAATGACATGGGCTGGCCGTAGGAAAAATGGAAAAGTTTTAGATCCACCATGTGTCGTAAATAAGGTCATAGCTGAAACATATTATTTATTATTGTTGGGTTGAGTTTACACTCTCATCCAGATTGATGTATTATTGTCAATTTGAGACTATCATATTGTAAAATATATCATTTTATCTCTTCTTTTTACCTTGGTTTTATAACCACCAAAACCCAAAAGTAAAACACCAATCCCAAAAACATATTCCCTTTACTATAATATCAACATTAAAAACCCTAAACCATAAAACCTAAACCTTAACCCTCAAATCATAATCTTAAACCCTAAAACCCTACAAAAAATCAAAAAACCTATACCCAAAACTCAATATCTAGAACCCTAATCTATAAATCCTAAAACCTAAAAGATGAATCGTAAACCAGAAAACATCTTCCATTTACACCAGTTTTCAAAACATTATCTCACTGATATTCTAAAAAAACATTTATATAACGAAATAATTGTATCACATATTATTTTAAATGAATATATTAAAAAGTTTCAGTATAATAAATATTATATGATCAACCAACATTGTCAATATTTGTTACTCTATCAAAATCATGATCTGAAAACATTTTTGAATTATAGAGTCAGGTTTTACAAATGTGTACTACTACAGGAGGTTATACAAATAGATAAATGATCTTGTCATAGTACACAACCAATAATAGAGGCTAGTAAAATGGATTCTGTAACACTAACTAAAATTTAAGAAATAATTTGTTGGAATTCAACCATGAAGCAGGTGGAATTGTGACAATGATGGTGGTGATGGAATGGGTTTATGTCATTATCATCGTCATTGTCACCATTCCTCCTACATCATAGTTAACTTCCCAGAGATTTTTTCATGAAATTTAGTTTGTGTTATAGAATCACCCTTACATGTAACAAAATAAACATGATACATACCATCATGTGGACAGTCATACATAAATTACAAATTTGGCCATTTTCTAATAAACATCTAAATAACAAAGAAAAATTCTTTATATTTTTAAATACATAAAACCATATCGTACAAAACACCATTTTTATGGTAAAAACATATCTTAACCACACATTAGTAATATGATTTGAAACACATGAATACATCCCCCTTTCTTTTGGTAAAAATTACTTCATAAAACAATGTTCAAAAACATGGTATGTCTTGCATTCAACAAGTCGTAACATTCTTTTGACCATAACGTTATTTTTACATTTTATACATACAAATAATTTCATTTGTTTATTTGTAGATGGATGATACCATACTACTGACTCTATAAGATACCCATATTTCTCTATTTCTAAAAGACGGTGGTGAGGATCGATCGATTAGGGTGCGTTGAGAACATTATTTTTATCACAGGGACCCTGCACATTCCATTAGACCATACTCATGTCATGTTGGTTTCTATGGAATTATCATATCAGATTTAACATTTTTCAACCATCACCTGCTTTCATACCCTCATGGATAGGTAGAGACTAGAGACACAAACATTACACCCTCCTGAGGGAGAGATAACCATCACCCTCTAAGATATGGTAGTGTCTCTTTGTATTCCTATCTATGTGAGAGCCGTTATTTGACCCAGTTGTGTATCTTGTCGTGACCTTACTCAAAGATTATTAGGTGTCAACATTTTTTCAGGTCGTAGGGATAAAAATTGAGCATCGATATCTATTACATTGTTGGAGGTGCAAATTATACATTTAACAGATGATGCAGATATACAGACTTTCATGTGCTATACCTATTCATATATATTACGGATCAATGGAGGGACCTTGTTTAATGATCACTCAGGAATGCACGTGCACATGATATATCCACCACTACTAGAGGACGTTGATCAGGACATGATGTATAACTGGGGATCATTCTTATTGGGATACATGTACAGAGCATTATGAAGGATATCCCATAGGGACTGTCGAGGTCTTGGGGGATGCGTCATCCTTATTTACATGTGGTCATGCGATTTCATCCTTGTATTCTACCCTGATCTTTCAGGTCTGCTGATCAAAATGAAGGTTATTCATGACTCAACTTGTGGACAATTGTATAATCACTCATTCCTATTGTTTTATGATCTACAAGGAGTTATAGACATTAATTTCTCATTATTTTTCACTATGGGTGTTGTATTTTACAGGTGGTGTTAGTTACACAATTTCAACATGGTTCTGAGACACCATTTGGGAGTATATTGAATCTTTTTAAACCATCACTTAACTGACTTGGTATGTAAATACAATCTATCACATTCTAACAATTTTAACAATATCATTAATTATGGTTTTTACTTAGGATCTTTTTTGAAAATGGTATCATGTCATTTCAGATTTCATGGATTCCATACTAGACAATTATAGACCAGTTTACACCATAATGCACTATTGGTATTGAGGAATCTATGGATAGAGTGCCCCTAATTCACTTCCATACTATTGAGTGGCAGTATCCGAATAGAGTCATGCGCCAATTTTGATGTGCTCTGATGATTCCATTGCCTCCAACAATTATAGAGAAGCCTCCTAGGGTGAAGGTGATAGAGAGGCAAGATGAGGACTGCCATCGTGTATATACCCACTTTCCTAACTTCTGGTACAGATATGCAGATTTTCATATCCATGGTGTACCTATGAATCAATTAATTCTTTCGGAGTAGGTTTTGTATGATCCAAGGTATAGACTGATGTCTATACTATATCTTACATTACAAGATAGAGATATTCATAGGATTTTATGTCAATAAATTTTCATTATTTTGTTTAATGACCGGTTTTCTAATTCATATTGAATATCTTTTTCGGGTAGTCACTCAAAGAATATTTCCCACATGAGTGATGAGTAGGAGGAGGGGGTCTTTAGCCAAGTTGTTGTCCAAGCTGAAGCGATGGAGAAGATGTTATATTATTGTGCGCTTTCTAAGAGAATCATCGAGCATCCAACCTCAAGAGATGAGGTTCCTATCCTAGATAAACATCATACAACAACTGCTGGTGTTGAGGAGCCATGACCACAGTTATGTCGACAGGATCCCAGTCCACTTGAGTCCTCGTATGTTCCACAGGTAGAGGTCACCCCCCTAGTAGTCCAGCCTATGTTGATTAAGGATGGGCCTCATGTGTCATAGTATATGCCTTTCCGGATAGGATATCCATAGTTCCCTCCATATTGGGGTCCAGATCAGTTGCTACATGCGGATCTGGATCCATCCCAAACATGGGGTCCAGATCAATCACAACCTTGTGGTATAGCTCCATCAAAGGCTTGGTTCTCCATAACAAAGATAGAAGGTTCTTCTACCACCATAATGGGAGAAGAATCGGGAAGAAAATACAAGATGAAGTTGATAGAACCTCCCACTGATACACAGGTGGAGGATGTGATAGTCAAAGTTCCAATACTCGAGGATTATCCCTCTCAAGGTCATCGGACTTCACAATGAACATGACACGGATGTCCTATTTGCATACCACCAAGTGGGATGTATCTCCTCACCATAGACATAGTCATTGATTGTACATGTTCATCTATATGTTTTATTTATATTTTAATTAAGGTATTATTATTACTATTATCCCCTCTTATATGATTATCCAGTGTTTCAGTTTCCATTAATATTTAGGCACAGTTTATATTTGACATATTTCAAAGTCGACTACTTGAAACATAGAAATAATTATTTTATTTTAAGTAGATAATGTTAGAATATTAGAAAATATATGGTATAAAAACAATTTAAATAAAATTTACAAGACATCCTATACATCTAAAAAGTTTTTGAAAATAACTTGGTTCATAAATAAATAAAATGAATGAACATGAATGTAATTTAGGAAAAGTTACTCGGAAGTGAGAGCGAAAGAAGAAATGTCGAGGATAACATAAAGCCACCAACTTGACTTTGAAAGATTATGAAATATAATGTATTAAACTAATGTAAATAAAAATTAAAACCATTACTACTTCTTATTAGTTTAATCAGTGTTTGAAATTTCATTTATATTGGTCATATAGTTTATATATCATAGGCAAGTAAACTCATGTACTTGAAACATTTTTAAGCTTCATGTAGGTGGATTAGAAATATAATAAATTATTTTTCATCAACATTTTTTTATGAAATTATTATTATTTTCAAAAACTTCTTATATTTTTATTCAGTGTTTAATATTTCATTTATATCGGTCTTATAGTTTATATTTTATATTCTATAAAAGTCACATACTTGAAAAAAAAATTATGTTTCAACTAGGTGAATTAGAAATCTTATAAATATTATTCCCTCAAAAAAATTTAAGATATTATTTTTATTTTTGAATAATTATTATATGTTTAAGAAATGTTCAAAATTTCATTTATATTTTTATTTTTGTTTATATTTTATAGGCTAGAAATGTAACATACTTGATTCATTTTTATGTTTCTATTAGGTGCATTAGAAATCTTATAAATTTTTTTCCATCAATATTTTTTAGTAAATTATTTTTATTTCAAACATCTTATATGTTTAATCAATGTTTAAAATTTCATTTACATAGATATTATAGTTTATTTTTTATAGGCCAGAAATGTAACGTACATGAATGATTTTTAACTTTCAATTAAGTGGATTGGAAAGCTTATACATTATGTTTCATAAATATTCTTTAATAAATTATTTTTATTTTTGACTAATTCTTATATGATTAATAAATTTTTAAAATTTCATTTATATTGGTCTTATAGTTTATATTTTATTGTATAGAAATTTATTATACATGAACCATTTTTATGTTTCAAGTAGGTGGATTTGAAATCTTATAAATTAATTTTCATAATTTTTTAGAAATTATTTTTTATTTCTACCTAATTCTTATATGTTTAATGCATGTTTTAATTTTTATTTATTTTTTTCATCTAATTTATATATTCTAGAATAGAAAATTCATGTTCTTGAATAACAGAAAAATTATCCTGAAACATTTTGTTATATATATATATAAACATAAAAAATAATAATAAAACATTAAATTTATGAATATATAAAAAAGAAAAAGAAAAATAGAAAAAAATTATTTTTTTAGGGAAAAGGAGGCATCAGCAATGCTTCCTTTAATTCATATTCATTAAAAATAATTAACCTATTATTTTAAAAAATAGAAAATATGTTAAAAACACTAAGTGGAAACTAATATTGATTATTAAAGTGGCTAAAACATTTCATCATATCATAATCATAATATGCCATATAACATAATATATCATAATATATGGTATCACAATAAATGAAAGGATATTTTATATCTAGAATGAAAACACCAAATCTCATTCCTTTTTAGTGTTTTCAATAAACCCACTTTGATATGGAATGGGAATACTTACAAATAAATGAATCAAATAAAATAAATGAGTATGAGTATAATTCAAAAAATACAAACAATAAGTATTCTATTCTAAATTTAAAATGTCATTTAGCTCTCAAAACATACCAACAAAATAGGCACCTTCGTCACTTGAACTAGATCAAGGATCTAAATCGCGACTCCATAAAACTACCAAAAACACGATATAAGCCATCTTTTGAATCCTAGAGGAAAGAGGGAAGAAAATTTAGTTTTCCCACATAGACTTTGGGTGACTTCATGACCAACAAATATCAAATCCTTCAAGAGTACCACTTCACATAAATGACATCGGGAGTAGTTTTTGAATAGGAAACTAGAGTAGACTTTGAGCAGAAAGTGCCTTAACATCGGGCCACAATATTCCCCATGATCATCATCCTCATCCGGATAACCCCATCATCATACCTTCATCAGATTATTAAGAACCACAACACCTCATGAACCAACATTGAACAAATATGATTCATCAACATATAAATCAATACATTATTGAAATCATTGAGGGAGAGGACCATCATTACTCCCTACTAGATACCACTAAAAAACCAAAAACCAATGCACCAAAGCTCCATCACCGCAGAACAAAACAGTTCCAATAATAGGAAACCCATGAAAGTCACAAATTTTGTTGATGAAGAAGTTGATATGGGAGGGAACCCTAGAATGCTGGGGATTAAGATGCATCAACAATAATGGCACCTAAGGTGACCTGGAAATAGAAATGTTCCCTTTAGTTGGGATCCATACAGGAATGATTAAAATGGTTAGACCCAAATCGAGAACTTAATTCCAGATCTGATGAGGAAACAATGTGAGGGAAGAGAAATAGGGAAGGAAAAATATAGATTAATGGGATCCCCATCAAAGATAATGGAGCGTTAATTTTAAATAAATTCCTAAAATATTGATGAGGATGAAGCCCTAAATCTTGAGCAAAATAAAAAGGAACTAGCCCTCGAATATAAATGACTATCAAGACATAAGAATAAAAATATAAAGATAAAGGCGTGTAAAAATAGTTATGGTTTGAGAGGAAAGGGTCACTGCCTCCTAAGGAGGGTCGATGAACTATTGAAACCAAGTAATAGGGAGAGAGAAATCGGAGAATGAAAATAAATCATGTAATGATTATCTGTCATACAATGTGAAAGATAATTGAAGTGTGTTTCGAATAATGATATAAGGTATATCATTTAATATGATATAAATGAAAAAATAATTTTTCATTTTTCAGTAGTGAATTGAATTAGATAATTTATAAATTATTCATAAATTTTTGGGAAATATATTTGGAGATATTTTTATTAAATAATTAAAATGATTATTAATTAATTAAATATAAAATCTTATATAATCTATTTGAAAAATTGTTATCAAAATTTTATTAAAGAATTATCTATAATATTAAAAGATAATATTAAATACCAGTGGTAATTATATATAATTATTTATAATTTGATATAAATTCTTTTTATAGAAATTATAAGGGTAATTTAAAATGTGTAGACTAATTAAAAAGTAATGGAAAAAACATAAGAGTTTTTATATTTAATATAACAAAATTTCCCAAATTTTTTTAATTTAAATAATTCAAAATAATGAAAATTATTTAAGAATTTATTCAAACAATATAGAAATGGTTTTCTTAAAATTGGTATGTTCAAATTTTAAATAATAATAAAAAATATGTGATATTAAAAATATTTACATGATTAGAGTTCATAAATATTTTATTTATATTTTATATTTCATATATTTAAATTATAAATTCATTTAATAAGATTGTATATATCAGTTCGTGCTTAACCTAAATATGAAATTATTATATTTATTAAATTATTGAATATCTATAATGGATAGCTAAATTATAAAATGTATATAATTGGTTTATCTATGAATTATTCATAAATTATTTTATATAATGTCTAAATATAATAATTATTAATTTATATTATTTATTCATTATTTTATTCATAAATATAATTGATATATTATGAATGGTTTTATTCATTATTTCAAAGTGTTAAACTTATTATATAAATTTTCAGGCACACATCTAATGAGTTAAACAGTATTTATGATAATAAATTTATTTTTTATTAGCTTTACATTAACTTATAATAGATAATGATCTTGAATAAAATATAAAATTATTGATTAAGAATATTAGTTATTATAATTGAGTAGGAATTAGGGTTTCTCTTGAATAAATTATCTTTTAATATGGAGAATTTTGGGTAGGAATACTCACTAGCCTAGAGTCTTATGCATTATCTAGAAAATTTGGGGTTGGTTATCTGTCACTCTAAGATTAATCTTATGGGTATTTTAGATTTTATATGATTATAAGGCTTTAGGAGACGATTTTCAAGAAAATTGTTCATGATATGTATTTTTATATCTTTGAATATATAAGGCTTTAAATTTATGTTAGTAGTACAAGATGCAGATTGTCAAAAAGTTACACATGAACATACTTTCAATTTATTTATTTAGTTGATTTAATATGATTCAAAATAATAATAATTAACGGTATGAATATAGGTAAAATGAATACATGAGATATGGAGGTCATATTATATAAATGTAAAAATACTAAGTAGTATATTATTTACAAAAAATATTAAGATTGTGTTCATCAATTCATGTAGGTTCATGCGAAATCAATGTTACCATGGAAAATATTTTGTAATGAACGAATGTAATGTGGTTAAAATAAGATTTAGGTGACTCATTTATGGAGTTTAATTTTGGTTAAACATTAATGGGACACACTAAGAGTTAGGATACCATAGTTATAATGATGTATTTATCCATATGATGGATTACACATGTATTTTTTCATTCATTAATACAATATTAATTTATGATATAATTAGAATAATTTCAAAGATGAATAGATAAAATGATTGGTTTAACTCCAATATGGGGTCATTTCTTAGTAAAATTGGGATCTCATCCAATTAATGTATATGATACATTTTTAAATAGAAATTATCTCATTTTGTGTAAATTTTAATAAAATTATATATTAAATTAATATCAAACATGATACACATTAGATAAAAGATTATTTTTTAGAAATAAACGGAATAATAATAATCCAATATGAATTTAAGATAAATTTATGGGAAAAAGAAGAAAATGGAAGGAATTGCTTTTACTAGTATATATGTCTAATAATATTTCTCAAAGAAGAAGAAAATATCTTTGTGTTAAAGAATACAACTTCTAATAAAACACTTTTTATTGAAGATATTATAGAGGATAAAAAATGTTGGTAATATATATTAGAGGAATGAACATGATGAATGTACATTGATTCTTGTCCCTCAAGATCCTAAAATCAAAAAAAACCAGGAAACCATTGATGCTTATAGGATTAATTATAATATGAAAGGGTTATATTAGGAGAAAGTAATGCATGAACTATGTGTTGTTTTTTAATTAATCATTTTGAGTAATATGATAGAAGGTCCCTCTATTTCGACTAATATACTCAATATTTTTTTGTTTGTCAATGGCTTGGATATATTTGGGTAACATAATGATTATTTCATAGCTATATATTTTATTCATATGTCTTTATGAGAAAGTTTATTATAGTTCATTATGAATTATAATATAAATTAAATTATAAAAAATTTACCTGATCTACACAATATTTTAAGGATAGATGAAAAATATAAGGGAGGTCCAGGAATGAATCATTAACTGATAGTATTACGAGTAAAATTTGAATCCTTAAAAATAAAATATTTTTCATAAAGTCAAATTGTTGGCCTTATGATAATTTATTGATCTCTTTAAATTAGATGGGTTGACTCAAGAAGAACGTTTAATGTTTTCATTATGAAAATCTTGGTCACTATAAAATGAATTTAACAAAATATATAAAAGTTATAAAGAGAACCCATGAGAGTTTGTGTAAGGTATGGTTTTATAAAAATAAAATCATTATTTTTTAAAATGTATATAATACAAACTATATGTTTTAAAACTGTAATAAATATAAAAATATTAAAAATTAAAACATTCTTGATGAAGGAATAATGATGTTCTCTTTTAAGTAATGTCAAAAATATTAGTAACATTTACAGATTTCATGTGAGAATTAATTTCATGTTATAATGAATTTGAAAAAAATTGTGTTTTTTGGATATCATTATTCTTCTCATATAAGATATATGTTCTAATAAATAATTGGTCTTTGATGAATAAATGAGATAATAATTTTTTATATATAATGGTTATGGTTCATAAAATTTTATTACATGTTTTAAAATAATATATGTATAATATTTGATCGATATAGAATAAAATATTTCACCTAAGATATTTTTAAAATAAAATAGAAGATATTCCACCAATATTGGTGGAATATTTTAAAAATAGTCTTATTTTTATAACATTTCCTCAGACATATAGAAAACCATATAAAATATAGATGTTGATATTTTATTCGTTAAATATTCTGGTGAAAATAAATAAATGTTACATCCTTAAAAAAATAAGTATTTCAATCTTATAATGATGTTATAAAAAGAGTACAGTTTCTAATAGATAAGTGGAAGTGTAATTAAAAATAAATAACTTAAAATATTAAAAAGTAAAATTTTATACCAGTAAAAATATAAATTGAATGATATAAAATATTATTTAAATATTTATGGTATATGAGTAAATTGAAATATATATTTTGTATTTAATTACCATAATGAATTGAATATAACTATATATCCCAAAATAGTTTAGGATTTTTTGGTAAATGAATAATGTGAATAGTAGCATTTGTTACTAAAAATATTTCTGGGAAAACATTTAATGGAATGGATTAAAAAAAGATGATGATGATGAACATAGTAATGTTTCATGTAGACCACATAATTTACTAAAATTATAAAATTATAAGTCACTAACAATATAATATTTTATGTTTTAGAGAAATTAATATTAAATATCATGTTTAACGAATTAATCATTAGAAATAGGATTTTTAATCCTCACTATTATTCCAAATAGATTTTTATTCATTTATTTTACTCTTTGAATTATATTAATTGGGGTATTTTATAATATTTTCATATATTTTTGTTTTATGAATTATTAATATATGTAAGGAGTTTATTGAAACACTATACATGAGGTGAAAATTAGGCATATATTATGTTCTATCATATGAGATATGATTAGTTGGGATATTATGTGTGATTTTGTTAATTTTAATAAAATAGTTTCAAATGAATCATGTTATATAAAAGGTATTATTACAATTTTCACTCTTTCAGGTTGGAATCATATATTTCCTAATGTTAAATTATAATTCACCTATCAAAGTGATACATTGTGTTATCCATAACTGATTTTTATTGTGGTTTGTTATACGTTTTAATGAATGTTAATGTTAGCATGGACATGATCTCATATTAAGATACAAAATATTCTTACTTGGTACAAAATGAGATTTTTTACTTGATCATCCCCATGTATTATTAATATTGTGTGATACATTATGTATTTTGAATGCTTGAAGTGCCTATTTCATATTCGTATTTCTTCAAAATTTTGGTTGGAAAAACAATTATCTTGAGAAACATTATACATTAATAGTATAATTTAAAAATCATTCAGGCTTAGATAATCAAGAGCTTTTGGGATATTGTTTTTATCATATCGTTAGATGAATCTTATCCACGATGGGATTTTTACTCTTTAATAATGTGTAGGACATATAATTTCTCACATTAGATAACTTTAAAGTGTATGTCATATTACATAGATAGAACATATGACTTGATAATATACTCAATTTGGGGTATGTTTTGTGCTCACCCTTGAGGATGAAAGATATTTAATGCATTCATCAATCGGGGGTATCTATCCTCATTAAATTAAGAACATTTGAGTAAAGATATTAGATTGACATAATTTTTTTCTTGTGGTTACTCAATGTCTTAGAATGTTTTTTAAATTTTAAATTTATACTTTTATATAATATAAATGGTGAAAATATGTATATTAATACTTTTGATTGATGGACGTCTTCCTATATCCCATTGTAGAATACATGGCACTAATACTCTTCTAGAGGTCACTTTTTTTCTTGCATTTATGAATTTAAGAATTAATATTTGTTTTTAATTAAATAAAGGAATACAATGTCACATTTTTGGGTTTAATAAATTGTTATAGTGTTTCCTAAAACTCAAATTATTTCTATAAAATAATCTTATAGTTTATCCAAAATTATTTTTTTGTGTATTCACAAAGTATTTCATAATAAATGATACATAGTAAATATGATAATAGATTTTGAATTTTTTTGGAAGTATAAAAAAATGTTTCCATATATTGTTTCAAAAGTAATTACATATGATATAATATATAATGAAATTTCACAAATTCTATTAGGATTTAGTAAAAGCGAGTGATTGGTGAAAAAAACACCCTAACGCCCCAAAAATCATATTTTTTATAATGATTTCATAATTTAATATTTCTATATGTAATAATCCATGAAAAATTGGAAACCAAGGAATTTCATATTCTCCTTGATGAGGATATCATGGGGTGTGGCATGGTGATATTGCACCACTACTAAAAAATCATCTTATATGACTTGAATGAATCATAGAGGGTTAAAAATAGATTATGATTATAAATTATTTAAACTTGATGATGCAGATGAAGTTTATTAATTATGGTTTGAATAATTTTATATATTTATTTTAATTAATATAAATGATTCATACAATGAAAATTTGTGGAGATAACATTAGAAAATTGGATACAAAATTCTTGAATATGAATATATCTATTAGAACATTACAGGATATATGATTTAAAGGAATGTGGCTCATAAAATATCTTTGAAGTCTATTAAAAGGAGGCATATCCATTTGGTTTTTTATATAATCTGTTTCTCTAAATCTCTCTACAAAATATCTTTATTCCTCTATCCTCCACCTCCCATTCACACCAATGTATTTTCATGTCATAGTTTCGAGGAGGGTCCTTCCCAAACCATTAGGTTATTTAAATTGATAATTGGATACAAAATTGAGTAATGTGACTTTTGAAAATTCCTCATTGTTCTTCAGTAATAAATAATCAATGATAATGTTATAGGAACATCTTCTCAATCCAAAAGTTCTACATTATATATATATATTTAGTTATAATGAATTTTTTATCTCTTCTAATGTACTATACTACTTATTACAAGTGTTGCTCATCCCATGTAAACACTTCGTGTATTACATTGATTCCACTACATGTTGAAAATAAAAAATAATGATAGGGAGGGAAATATAATACCATGGATTGAACATGGAAAATCAACCTTCCCCCTTCATATGATAACAATTATAACTTTTATTGGTGTGAGATTCATGGTGGGTATCTCAGTTTTACTTTGGTTTTAAATCCAAGGGTTTCACACATTTTCTTTAATATATTCCATTAAAAATTAAATAAAAGAAAAAAATTGAAAGAAAATAAGGAAATATAATCCTTTTTTGAATTTTTAGGCTGTTCTACAATGAGGAAGATAGTAAATTAAATGGGATTTGATATATTTTTAATGATAAGGAGGATATTCCATCATCTATTGACCTTAATTAGAAATTATTCAGAGTATTGTAATAATGAAACCTCTATTTTGATCCTTGAGTATAGATTTTACATCATGACCTTACCATTTTTATCCCTGGGGACATTATAACCATAATAAAGTCTCCACATGATTTTTATGGTTATAATTTTAAAAGGGTATTTAGAAAATCTCATGATTGTAGATAAATTAAATATACCAAATATTGAGTATAACTCCAATTACATGATATTACATTATGATGGATATTTTTTTCAAATGGTGTAGATCACAAGAGGTATCAGTTATAAAGAATGGTTGAATAATGTTAATGAAATTATAGATGATTATTAATTTGAATTATATATGAGGAATTATTTGATCATTTTAGATTATATGAGTTATTTGATTTTAAAATAATTATTTTTTATTTCATTTTCATGATAATGTTAAATTGAATGATAACCCTATTAGACTATGGTTTATATTTTAATTAATGTTGAGATTTTCTTTAAGGAAAAAAATATTTATGTGTTTGATACTTTCATAACTGAGTCATTTGTTCTCCTTTGATTAGCCTCTACATTGGTAAAAAAATAATTAATTCCATATTTTCATTATTTTTTTGTAAAATTTTTATAAAATTTATATTTAGATAAACTTGTATCATTATTAATCATATGAAAAATATCTAAAAATAGAATTACATATAAAATAAACAATTCACTAAACTCAAATATACCCCCAAATATTTATATTTTCCTCTTAATAACTAGAATCATATATTTATTGAATTATGTTATTTCTATTTTATCTCAAATTTCATATTATAGCTACTTTTCTAAATCATTAAGGATTAAGAATCTATGAAAGTAAAAACATATTAGGAAAATTATGATTTTATATTCTTTAAAATCTAATATTATTGAATTATACATAACATCAATACATTCAAAATTTTGATATGAAAAGTATCTATATTTTGGATATATACACCATTTATTTTAATGTAAATGTTGAACGAATGAATTATGTAGGGGAAGAATTATCCAAAAAATTGTATACAAAAGTCATGACAAAACAATTTCAAAATCATTGGGTAAGATGTTAATGAGTCTATATGAATGTATCAAAATGATCATATAAGAAAAGATTTATATTATATAAAAATAAAATTGTATCATAATAAAATATTACCCAAATATGTGATGATTCATTCTCCAATTGGGTAATTAATATTATCAATGGAATGTGTTTCCAAGTAGGGTAGCTTGAAGATGTAAGAATGGTCAAGCATCTCAGAAAGAGATTACCTGCAAATCTTAATATCAGGGTTTTCACTATTGAATAAATTAATTTGAGGACAATATTTCTGAATTAATATATGAAATATTAAAATAGGAATTGTTGTTATATCTCCAAAAACATAAAATAAATCATCAATACACTATTGTGAAGATAAAATAAAAAAAATTGGTTATTCAAATAATAAATTAAACCAAAAATAAGATAAGGACGATAAGGTTTATAAAAAATAACTACAACTAAAATTCTAAAAATAATTTATTATGGTATAATTTTACAAAAAACAAAGACCATTATAGATCCCTAGTGAAGAGAAAACTCTTTATTAGATGTTATACAATGAAAAATAAAATCTCAAATATTGTTTTGTGTTTTAGAGTAAGTGTTTTCCCTATAAAAAATAAACAAGGAATGTTTAAAATAAAATATGATAATTATATCATTCTAGTTATATATTTTAATGAAAAACTTATTTGTTTTTTAATAAAAATTATTGGGGTGCTGATTGAAATTCAGGATGTTGTTATTATTGATGATGGGAAATTACAAATCCATGAAATTTATAAAATCTTCGAGATTATTATCAAAAAATATTTTTACGATGTTTCCAATGATATATAAGATATCATTAAATTTTATTTTGATGTAATGGTTGAAAAAGACGAATTTTATGTTTTTAAAATATATAAAAAAATGAAGTAATATAGGAATTGATTAATTGTAAGTAAAATTTTTATTTTCCTATCCTGAATCACCTAAATAAAACATCAGTGGGGAACTAAAAGGTATCAAGTTGTCCTCCTGATATTAAAAAAGTTTCCAACCTGTAGTGAGGTCCTAAAATATTTTTAGGGGGACTATAAATGCAAATTTAATTCTATAGGATTGTACTTGAGTCTATAAAAATATGGTTTGACAAACCATGTAATATATATCTAAGAAATATGAAGACATAAACAATTATCCTAGAGGTCCCATGTGGTTTATAAATAAAATAGTTTATACGATACTTAAATTAAATAGAGTAGTAGTAAAAGATACAACATATAATATGTATCATCATATAAATACAATATTGGCCTATGGTTTGGTATATATTAAAAAAACTAAATGAAATTTAAATACAACGGCCAATGATCCAATACACATAATAATCCTTACAAAATACTTGGCCTTTATTACCTGCTAGACCAAAACCACATAGCCAAATCCAAGTTATACCTATGAATGATAAAAACATGACTGTCTATCCACATATATTTCAACTCTTTTTGTGTACACATCTAGAGGTTCAGTCTAATGGACTAGTAGGATTCCCTTACCCACTTCGACACACAAAGTGTGGTCTTGGTTAAGTGTATGTGCATGAAATACATATAAGAGGTGTAAATTGTGGTCACGCAACACGCCCACCTAGAAATATTATATAATATTTAAAAACATGCATATGTATCAGGTAATATTGTGAAAACAATGCCATCATGACATCCAACAATAACTAATTAAACCTATTATTGAAGGAAGATAACCACCCTAATCCATTGTAAAATGTAGAAAATTATTGGTAACTACTTTCTTGACCCCATACCTTCTTCATTTGAAATAGAAGGTCCACACCAGCAAAAATAAAAAAGAATGGGACATGTCACAATATAATATTGGGTTAATGGTGAAATGATACACCAATTTCCAACCCTCATAGTGTGAACTCTATGGACTGGATATAAAACACCACTAACATGAATAAACCAACATCTCACAATATTATCCATCATGGTGTAGGGTATATGGTCACCAAATGGTACTATGTATCTAGGAAAAATAAAAACAATTACAACCATACCATTATGGAATTTCCTCCCCTCCCTTGGTGTGCCTTCCCACATGAACCTTCTATTGTGGTGTATCTTTCATGATCCACATCGTGACACATCCTTTTTAGATATACATCACAACATGGCCTATGGGGGAACTGAATAAAAAACAATCCTATAAAATATCACAACTGAAATATATTTTGGTTCTAACCCCCAAAAATAACTGTCACAATCCTAGTGTGATACCCTCTACCATGGTGTGAAATAATATGTAATGTTTTTCAAACCAAAAAACCTAATAC
The DNA here is from genome assembly GCA_963277665.1 of Viscum album. Taxonomy (NCBI): domain Eukaryota; kingdom Viridiplantae; phylum Streptophyta; class Magnoliopsida; order Santalales; family Viscaceae; genus Viscum; species Viscum album. The sequence goes on along the minus strand of OY728158.1, from coordinate 1,845,860,208 downwards.
ATATGTTTCATCATCATGGTGTAATTCTATTATACCATGGTGTGATATTTTAACCCCTCAAAAAATCCACCTTTATGTATGTTTTGATACACTATAATTACCTAGGACATAGTATAACATCTTTTTATTCCAAGGAGATATAATCTCGTAATGAAATCCATCGTGATATAATATTACCATTTTAGGATGTAAGGGTAATATTTTTATACTTTGTTATATTATAACCCTAAATTTTCAAGGCATGATGATCCACCTATAGTAAAAAAATAATGGGGTAACACTAACCCTACTTTATAGAAAGAAAATTTAATTTTTACTAAATTTCGAAACAAATTACTATACATGCCATTATAAACACCACACCATTACTCTTTCTCATCATTGAAAATATATGGAAGAATTTCAACCAAAAATCCTATAATACATTATTCATTAATTCAATATTAACTTGCTATTTTATTTATCCAAATGATGAATGTTATTACACTGTGAGACTCCAACAACCAAAATTAAATATTCAACAAAATCCAGTCAAACCATGTACTAAAATTCCCACTTGTTTATCCATCACCAAAATCCCATATATTGAATTATTTCACACTAAGTTATCTATTGATTATATCTGAACCTAATTCCACTCACATGATCACCCTTACCCTAACATTCATTAGAACACTAAGAAGGTTATATATTTCACTCTTCACTCCCAATATATTTAAATATCAATAATTTATCCACTTATGTCCTTATAGAACTCGACAATATAAAAAATAACTAATAATTCTTAATTATAACCAATGATTATCCACACTATGGGAATCATTTATCGAAACCCAAATCAACTAGTGTAAACCATAAATCCATCAAAACTCAAATCTAGTTACTAGATCACAACATTGAATATCTATCACAGAATCCCAAAATATGAATATGTGTTAAAAAACCTTATTATATAGTGAATACATAATTCAAATACATTACTAACTCTTAATCAAAAGGCATAATTTCATGACAACCAAATATACATAGAAAATGATTTCTTTGTACTATCATTAAACTAAACTAGTCCAGAACCACAAACCTCATTGAGAACATTACAAATCAATATATCACACTATCTGACAACATAGATAAAATATTTGTACTTTTCATAGAAAAGACATAGAAATACAAGGTTCCATTTTTTTATATTAGTTTCATATTCAATCATACTCAAAAAATATACAACCCTAAATGTCACCCCATTTTTCAAAGAAAATCCATCACTACTCATTTTTCAACAAAATTGACAACCTAATATTACCAATCTATATGGTTTTCAATCAAAATAAGATCATGCTTTTAAAAACCATTCTAGAAAAAAAAATTGAAAAAAATTTCCTCGTATTTTCTGAAAAACATGAAATAAAAAAAAAATTCAAAATCATAAGAACCATGAGAAATTTAATGTGAACACATCTTTTAAAACTATTTCACAAATACCTCATTTCACAACATGATTTTTCTTTTCAGAAATAGGCTTCACTAAAAATAAAAAATCACAAAACCATTTCACTTTGATGGTCAAAAAATCATAAACAATAATTAATCTCAAAACAACCCTCAAATCGATCTTAATATAATCACCCCATTAGATGTATTATAAATATATATATATATTACCATTTTTTTAATTAATTATGGATTTGAATGAGATAATATGAAAAACATCACTTCTAATAGATCAGTGTATCATTCCCAATACATTCCACTATTAAAATGATAGAATAATATAATTGGATCCCAAACAAAGCCTATGAGTTTTCCATATAATTATCCAAATTATATTTTTATTTTAAAATAAACACCCCACCCTTATAAGAGTTATGATTCCTAACACTAGAATTCCTCTAAAAAATGGGGGTTCATCTGATGTCACACTCTCTAGGCATGATATTTGTATACATCAATGTCCTAATAAAATAATTTCACATATAATTAACATTATCCTAATTAATAACATGGTTTAATAACATTATCTAATACCCCAAACCAAATCATCTAAAAAAGTTTTGAGTGGGGGTGTTGCAAGACCTCAACCATACCTCTTATTATGTAAAATATTGTCAACTAGAGATGAGGGCCTAAAGTTTTCATGGAAAGACTATACATACAATTTTAAATCCAAAATGTTATGTTTAAAAATTTCAAATTTTATTCAAAACATTTCCGTATAATAAACACCCTAAAAATATATAGATATAAAAATAGATAAAAAATAGACCCTACAATCTAGAATAGAATTCACAAAAACAATTTATATGATACATCAACTAAACATAGTTGCAAAAGTAGATGAAATGTATAATTTTAATCCTCATATAAATAAAACAGTAGTTCACTATCTAAAACATATGAATATTGTTAACCCAAATGTTAACTAAAAGGGCATTCGACCCAAATTGCATAATCCAAAACCTCCAAAACATTCTAGACACAAACCATGAGTTCATATAAAATTGATACTTTTTTCTAAAAGAGAACATAAATATGAAACATCTATACTAAAAATAATTTCATGTATATTTTTAGGGGTGATTAAAATGATATAGTATGATTCCCCCACTCACTTTAACACACTGAGCGCTAGTGTAATCAAGTGAATGTACAGGAAATACATATAATTTTTTAAATTCATTCTCCTATAACATTCCTGTAAATAAATATAACACTTTATGAACATGATATCACATGTTAAAATTCAACATATTGTAAATAGGACACCATGACATGAAACCATACCTTATTTTTCCTATACTGGAAGGAAGAGAATTGGCCCTTTCCACTATATATCTCAAATCATGGCTCGTGGATTCCCACTCAATTCATCGTCCCAAATAAAGTGCCATTTCATCAAATATATCAAACATTTTACCCCCTTTATATAAACTAAGTATTTTCATAAATAAATATTAAATATTATTAGATGAATATTATAAATTGTTCGTAAATATACATCTGAAGATTGTAAACTTTTTATGTATTTGGAGACTAGATAAAAAATATTCTAATCACATGAAATATTATCATCATCTCCCATAAATAGCATCCCACATGGAACTTACCTTATATGAACCCTATTTAAAATATATATCCATAACCTATGGGAAATAAACATATGAAACGGTAAGTTATATGTTAACTAAGAATAAACAATGGTGATATCAACATTACATGATTATAAGGGTGTGCGAAAATGATATTAATATTTGGAAGCCCATTCACTTCTTATAAAATATCATTATCTTGAATCATGGCATAAATCATGTCATTTAATAAGACATGATTCGTAATTAAATCAAAGAATATAAGCCATGAAAACAAATCATTAGTATAAGGTATAGAATTTTTTCATGCAAATAACTATAAAAAAAATTCACTTAGTAATTAAGGCTCCATTTACAAGACTATCATAGTGGAATGTGTTCACTCCCCAAATAATTATAGTAGTCATGGTTGACTCCCAAGACTATCATAAAGTATAAATTCCCTTACTAAAATATGGTTAATCCCCATTCAATTATTATCTATCTCAAGTTATATCAATATTTACCAAATGTATTGAAATGAGATATAGGTCCCCACCAATCTCAGTTTATATCATCACCACCAATTTTTTGTTATAATGTAACCATTTTACTTTGTTATAATGTAACCACCATACTTAGTTGTAACATAACCCCCATACTTGGTTTATAATGGAACAACCCATCAAATAATTACATCTGTCTATATGTGTGCCGTAGCTCATAAAATAATAATCATATAATCACCTCATATCTCTTGAAACAGAAATGGTTTTCATACACATTCAATAAATTATTCATATAATAACCCATGATAATTATTTTCTTTCATAAAAATTTCATCAATAGGTCATAGAATAACCAATGAAAATAAATGGGTTTTATAAACATTAACCATCCATATTATGAATAAGTATGATTCCCCTGGATTATATCTTTTTAAAATCTTATTTAACTTCATAATATGTAATGTTATAGGGAAAATGAGTTTGAAAATTTCTCGTAAATGTATTAATGAAAATATTCACTCCATTTTTAAAATTTCTCTTAAATTTTTTAAAAATTCACATATATTGAATTAAAAACATTCATTGAAAATAACTAATAAAATTTATTAAATAATATTAAAATCATCGATCATTCATGGTAGTGGTAAATAACTTTTATGTCATATAGATTAAAATAAAGATTCCTTTTTTATTTTCAATAAAATCCTAAAGGACATTATTAGGAAAATGCAGTGTAGATTATTTTTAAACCATTTTATAAAAAATAAAACATGGGTAAATATTTTTCCAAATAATAATTTGATAATTTTGAAAACATTCTTTAAACAATTTTTAGCTAAATTAGATATTTAAGTGAAAATACTTTCAACTTAAGAGATAAATAATGTAGATTTTTCTTAAAAATGTTATTTTGTTATTATTAATCATTTAATAGAGGAAAATGAGACGAAAAGATATATTACCTTGAAATAACCATAGTATAAGAAAATACCCTAGTTTTTTGGTAGGTATATCAAAATATTTCATCATTAGAAACATTATCATAAATGACCTCAATAAACAATGAGATGAACATAAATCCTTTACCACATTAGTAACTTATAAATCATAAGCCCCATTAAATATTAAAATTAAATGAAACGTTATATATAATTAGAATAAATAAATTCATGATATTTCATGTAAAAATGCATGTATATATATCTGATAAAATAATTTTTTTGAATAATATAACATATTTCCAAAAGAAGACTACTTGAGATGAAATTCCCATACCTCAAGTACTAATTGCATTCATTCATGTTAAAACCTCATGTATAATAAATATATATTTATTATAAATATATTATAAAACCAGAATAATATATTTCATAACATATATGAATTACATGTTTCCTTTTATTACTAATTTCCTTGCTAAAATCTTGTTTATGGAAAAAACTACTTCATTTTTCCTGTATGTCTTGGTTTTGCGTGTTCATTAATTTTTCATGTATCATGGTTACAATATATCCATAATTTTAAACATCATAAGAATATCATAAATAGAATTTATTTATTTATATTTATTAATACATAAAATCTAGTAATATAAAATGAATCGCACCATTTATGGAGATGGTTATCCATACATATGAATGAATGTTCATTCCATTTTCTCAATGGATGAAAACAATAAGGGTAGATATTAATTCAACTGTAAATAATATATTTTATATCATTTATATCATATATATTCATAATATATACCCTAATTTTCATCCATTAATAAATATAATTAAAAACATATCACCTCACTTTGTTGAGATAGTAGTCTACACGTACGCACGAGCGACATTATCATCTTTGAAGGGATTGGAATGCAAGAAATTAGATGTTATATTATAGTTACATAAGAATAATAACTTAATAAATATAATAAAAATATATATATGATATCTATCATTATATCCATCAATGAGATGAGAAGATATAAAATGAAATACATCAGTTCATGAGGTGGTAGTTCGTCATACACATGATCGACGGTTTCATTTCCCATTTATTAGAAGAGCATATGTATACATGTTATTACATTTAGAAAATAAAAACTCTTAATATTTTAGATAATGGTTTTATTATGTTTCTATTATTAAAATTCTAATTATGTGGTACAATAGAATACATGAAAATAAAGATTATAGTGAAGATAATTGACTTCTCTTAGAAAAATCTCCTTTGGCCATTTTATTAAGGATACTATGGTTTATATCATGGGAATTAAAAAATCTCTATCACATTTTTAAGGGTGTTGGGTAGATATATTTTTAATGTATGGTCTATGCATATGGATTTTTAGGATTGAATAATTGAGGGGTTTAGGTGCCCATTTATAATTGAGGAAGAGTGTCATTTTTCAGAATACTCAAACTATTTAATAATGGGAAGTCAATCTAACCCCAAGTGTCTCAAAAAAATTTAAATAAAAGAGTGTGGGTAAGATATGGTCTATATACATTAAAAACTTAAAATAAAACATTTTTTAAACATTTTTCTCATCAACCCTAAATTTTACATACTTTTACTATTTTAGTCTTCACCATGGCGACAGGTTATTAAATTTATTTACCTATGCGATTTATCCTTTTGGAATATAAATAAATGATAATTATTTAATAATTAAGATGAACTAATTATACATATGAAATAATATTTATCAAATAAGACACACATCGTTTTTAATAATACATTTTAACATATGCATTTTTAACGTGTAAACCCCTATTTTAATCATGACCATGATAATTAAATTTTACTATTTTTACTATTAATTATGAAATGAATTAAATTAAAAATATTAGATAATATTAATTAATATGATTCCAAATATGGAATCCATTTTAAAAAATTATATCCACTGGTGCATTATAATTTAATTTAAAATTTAAAATTTATACATATTAGAGTATGTCTGAACTTGGGACAAAATGGTGTGTCATCTTAAAAATGTTGTTGGTAATGACCCTCATGTTAAGGTATGGCTTATGAGCTAGAATAATTTTAGAGAGGAAAGCACTAATAGGCTGAGGCTTTGCTTTGACAGATTTTCTTTCTCCTATGAGGCTTCACCTCCGGATTAACTGGACCGGTTTCTCACTTTGCCTAAAAAGTGAGTTTATAATAAAAAGATAATTTTCAGTCAAAGAATTTGTTTTATAATGTATAAGGGTTTGTGTACAAATATTCACCATAAAATATATTCTAGTGACCTAAATTAAATTATTTATAATATAAATTAACAAATCATAATTTTAAATTCATATTAAAATAATATGGTTCAATTTATATTCATTAAATGAAAAGATAATTTTTAAAAAAAATCAGTATTTTTCACTATTAATCAAATAATTAATATTTTTTGAAAATTATAAAAAATTTAATAGAAGAAAATTTATTATATATTTATTTAAAAATTTAATTATTTCTTCAAAATGAATTTTCTATAATTTTTAAAAAAAATTAATTTTTAAACAAGTATGCAAAATACAACAAAACCATTTTTTAGAAAACTACTATTTTTAATCATAAAACATTATTAATTATTATGCCATTCTTGGAATAAATATAAGATAAATCATAAAATATCTTATTTAATATATAATTTATGCATTTCATTAAAATCATTCACCAATATTCACAATTTTAATTTATTAATATAAAATCATATGACGTGCAAATAAATGATTTTTTAGAAAAAGATTTCTTTTAATTTCAAATCGTTTCTTTTATTTCATATAAATTGGTAACTAATAATGAAAGGGGCCAAACATTAACATAACATATTCTGGTTTTTTTAACTATAATTCCCATTAGAGGATAATTTTAGTTTAGATTTTAAATGAATTATGAAAAACTCTTAAAAAGTAATCCCAAACATTACAATCAGACACGTAATCTCAATAACCATTTTTTCACCAATGCAAACCATTTTAAAATAAAACATGATTTATTTTCAAGATACATATTAAATAATTTAATCATGACACATTAATTTCCCTTTCCTATCGTAGGTCCTGTGATTTTGTTTAAACATGGGATGATTGAAAAAATCTCAGTATAGGACATAAAGAAAGAGAATCATTAGTCCAGTGAAAACCTGAAAATCAATTGAAACCACATTCATAAAAACTCATTAGAAATTGTATAAAAATTACATAGGTTCCTTGGGACATCATTACCATTTAAATCTTATATTCATCCTTAAAAATATAATTACCTTATGGTCAACTTCTATCTTTGGAGTACCCCGTGCATTGGAGAGTTATAATGAACTTTATCCTTCATATAAGCTATATAAGGCTCACTCATTTCTCAGGAGTTATAACGGGTATGAAACCTTAATATAAGATATATCAAGCTATATTGGGATCTATAATGGGCCTCATCCATTTTTATATAATTTATATGGACCAAAAAAACTAATAAAACCCTTGAAAACTCTTTTAAACCCATCTGTAAATCACATACAAATATCAAATACATTTTTCTTATAAAATCACTTTAAAAATGTAGAATACATAAACATAATAAATAGACAACTTTATATTTAAATAACTATAAAAAAATATAAATGAAATATTAAATAATTAAATCATCATGAAAACAAAAAAATATGTTCAGGCTATATATGATAAAATATCATTCCATGTTATTGAAATAATGATTCAATTTTAAAAGCCCATTTCAAAAATTAAAAAAGATGTTTTTGAATAAAATATTCCCTTTCCAATTTGAAATTTTTTAAGGAAATTATAAAATTAACCTTATAAAATATTCGTGTCCTTATAAATAAATTCATAAAGATGATTTTGAGAACATGTACTTGAAAGAGAAAGATTTAGATGATAAATCATTATAAGAGTTAAAATGATGTTTTTCGTTAAAGAGTCCCTTATCCTAAGTAAGAATGATTACATATAATAATTATATTCATGAATAATATACTTTGTTTAATTTTTTACATACTTTATAAACTTTTAATTTTTATTAGTCCTTTCATATCACTTAACGTCTTGTTATAACAATTACTTAATTATTCATGTTCCTGTTGGACATTTTGTCGATATTCGGTACTTGAGTCCAACATGAATTTGGTATGATGACAATATTCAATTTTACATTAGTCCATCATCTCAAAGAATAATAATAAAGGAATAATTATAACTTAAATACATCAAATATACTTTTAAATTCATCCGTTAAATATTTTTATAAAAAATGAACTATGTTATAATCATGGAGATGTTAAATCGTATATATGCATGAGTAACGTTTTCTTTTTTCAATTATAATTCATTAAATAAAGAAATTATAATTTCAACATTATATAATGATAATTATATAATTAATATCATATTAAAATTTTATATAAATTTTTATATATCCTTCATGTTATGTGGCGATGAAAAAAATCACATCGCTTCATGGATGTGATAGTTCACACATACGAATGAATAGCATTATAATTTCTTCGTACAATGACTGGTAAGAACATAAATGATATATTATTTTATTATAATGATAGATATTTCATGAATGTCATATATAATCATTAATTCCATTATTATAATCAATTTTAGGAGATTGTAATGGAAAACAAGTTTTATAGGTTTGTAGGCATGATAGTTCACATGTATGCAAAAATGAATAATTATTTTTCCAATTGATTTAATATGATATGGATATAGGTGATTATACATAAATAATAAAATCTCTACATATTGAGGATACTGGAATTATATGTTCAAAAAATTTCAAGAATATTTTAATGAAATTTAAAATGAAATGAGACAAAAATACTTGATTATATATGATACCTCTTCTTCAGGTGATCTCAATTGATTAACACATTACCACATCTATAGAGGATGTTATTCTTAGAATACGGTCTCTAGAATGTGGGTGGGACTTCTATTAAGGGGCCTGGGTAAATAATTTCTGAACATGATATTTTTTTTAAGTGTGAGTATATGTGAAAAATGGGTGCCCTTTTATATGTGAGGGTAGGGGCACTCTTGGAATTCCTTAAAATATTTAATTAATTAAAATTAATTTTCTAAAAAAATTAATAAAAACTAATTTATTTATAATATATAATGATATTGGGTCTAATAGCTCCGATACATTAAAAATTAGATATTTTTGGAAATTTTTTAATCCCTATAATTTTGTTTTAACCATTATTACTTCTTACTATAAAATCATGTAATTTACATTTTGATGGTTAATATAATTAAAATAAAATGTAAAAAAGATCAAAATTGATTCATTGAGGAAATTTGTTTACTTAATCCAATCCATTTTACAAAATTTATATTTTTATTAATTTTATATCATTTAAAAAATTATTATTTATTTAAAAATATCATTAATAACAATTTTGACACTATTGATTATTTGAAATTTTACAAATATCATAACAACTTGATACATTACATAAAAACTATATTAATTCATCCCTATAATATCAAATTCATCCATAAAATTACTTTATGAAATCAATTATTTCAAAATATATTTCTTTTAATATTTTTAATTTAAATTATTTGATTCATCCATTAATAAAAAAATCAATGCATTATCAGTGTGTCACCATGTAATTTAATTATTTCTTACCTGAAAAAATAAATAAATTACCATGATATAGGTAAAAATTTTATATTTCAAAAAAAATATTTATAAACTACAATATCTATTATATAAAAAAATTAATAATAACTTTCTTGTTATAAACAAGAGTGTGATAAAATTAAATTTCCTTTGAATATAATATTGTGATGGTTATATTCTCATTTAAATGTCCATAAATAGTCTCATAACGAAAACCTTAGTTCTCATAGTGAAACCAAGTCCAAAAATAAATTAAGTAATAGTTTTAGGGTATGTTTATAAAATTTCTAAAATAATATTTCCCTTTAATTACAAGATTTACACTTAAATGTGATAACAAAAAATATTAAAGTAACTATTCATTATGTCAGAAAATAAATGGGACCTATTTAATAAATTTATACCTTATTATTGCAAATATGGAATTAATTTTTCAAAATTAAATTTATATAACTTGGAGAAATTAATTAAAAATTAATCTAATTGACAGATCGAGATAACATGTTTGTAAACAAAAAATATTCCAAAGGTCACCATGTTTTCATATCCAATTTCAATGTGAAATTGGTTCCAATGAGCTAAATTTGATTAAATGATAAAAAATTTATCTAATTATAATTTATAAAAATTTAATAATATAATTTAATGTGATAAACAAATTTGATGAAATGTAGTTTTCAATTAAAATACATTATTTTTTCATTGTTCATCAAAAAATTGAAACTCATCATAAAAATAAAAAAAATAAATGAAAGTATTTTCTTATTAATATTTCAATAAAAAATTTATTTATATAATATAGTACATATAAATGTATTAAAAACTATATTTAAAACTACTTCACCATCATAAGGCGGAAAAACTGCCTTTTTTGAAATAAGCTTCTTTTATTTGTAAAATTTGATTTATAATTATATAAAACCATATAAAATTAAATGAATATTAAATATTATATTTAATAATATATATATAGATTTAATAAAATAAAATAGGAGTTATTTGTTTATTTATAGGTATAAAACATATTTGTGTACATTTAAATGGATTTTCAGAAGAAAAAAATTCATTTTATTTTTAAAATTGATTTACATTAATTTAAAATTACGAGTAACAAAAGAATTATTTATAAATACATGTGTAAACCAAATTTCATATTTAAATTAATCTTGTTCATACCCACAATTCTAATGAATTTTTTATAATGGTAACATTTCAATAATAATATTTATTTGTTTTCTTAATCTTCATGTGGTGTATCATTTACACTATTGAACATAGTGATTCCTTTTTAGAAAATAGGAATGTTACAAATGAACTTATTTTATACAAATATAAACCATATAATTTTCATAAATTATTTTTTCTTATTCATACCCACCATTCCAATAGATTTGTGATAATTTTTATATTTAATAATAATGTTATAATAGTATATCGTGGTTTATTTAACCTCGTTGTTGTGAGTAATGAAAACAATAAAAAATTATTTTATTTGAAAAAAATCATAAAATCTTAGGATGGTTCATTCCCCCATTTAATTTATTTATTCATCTCTTTTGAACATTTGTATGGTAATCAAGGGTTTAACCTTTGACAATACTTCTATGTAAAAACCACAAAATAAAAAGGTATTCTAAAACATCATATTAAACTGAGAGAAATGGAACTATGAAGGTTATCATGAATAACACAATAATATGTTCCAAATAGGATAAAATTACGTGAATATGTGGACATGGAGGATAAAACTAACTCCCAAGGACTAATAGAGGGTGATAGAAAACATGGCATGAGAAATTTAACAACCAAAAATCCATACATTTTTCACTGGTAAAATATCATTGATTCATAAATCATAATCGTAATAAGAAAATGATTTCATTTCATGATTATTTTCCCAATAACAATGGATTATTTTACTAACATATTGATAAGACAAGAAAATATACACACTTAAAATATTTTTATTTCACAAGAATAATTTCACCCTTTTGTTGTGATTATATTTATTTCCATTTCATTTCTTACTCTAATAAATGAATACAAAATATGGTTGTTCTATTCCTAAAGCACAAAAGTTAATATATAACGAATAACATAATCTAGAAAAAGGATAACAGGGTCTTCCATGTATTCTAACACATTAACCAAAACAAAAATGTTTAGTACAATATGTATTTAAAATATATATCAAATTAACATCAACCAATCTTAATGTCTCATAAAAAATGTATTTCCATAAACAGATAATATCTAGGATATGCTAATATTTTCATCAAATCACCTAAATCATCATAGAGGTACATTTAAAGGATACATTCTTCCAAAATATAATTCATCCTTTATTCCTAAAATTAAATCTCATAATGTTTTGGTTATCATAATCATATACGGTTCTCAAAATAGTTAGCTTCTTCTGAAAAATAAGTAATCACAAAATAACATTTCAATACCATAGATATCATTTTGATAAAAACTATATTTTAAAAAAACAACTAAATAATTATATATTAGTTAATGGTTTTTAATGAAATTAATATCATACAAAATAAGACATCACATAGGTTAGTGGTAGGTGTTTCAACCATACCTCCCTTTGGTTTTGGATTTATGCCTCACGACCATTATGGATGTCATAAGTTATCATTTTTACAGAAACTATATTTATATAATTGTTATAGTGTCCCTAAAAATATGATGAAAATTTTTAATAATCAATGTTTTTATAAACCATAAATCATATCAATAGCTTTAAACATATGAAAAGTTTATTCCTCCTCAAGTAATACTTCATGTTGAACCTAAGTGTTTCGTATATCTTATTCCAATAACACATCTACCATAAAATCATTAATCATAATAAAATACCATCACATTGAACCTAAAAAAGGGTTTATAAGACATTGAACATATGATCAACCATAAAATCATAAACCCCGGATGGTATACATAATCCTTAGACGTTTCATGATTCATATAAAAATATACCATTGTTAACAATACTTTTACAATATAATTCTTGAATCCCAATACAAAAATAATTCTGTCCTCTTATATAGATTATTTGGTGTAACATATGTTCTTCCTTGGTCTATGGGGTAAACCCTAGTTCAGTGTTTTGACATAGAGAATTCCTATGTTCCTCCCATATAAGACATTGAATTCATTTGAAATTAATTTCTCTACGACCTTAGTTTCATCATAAAAAAATATTCTCTTCAATTATAGATATTCTTCCTCGGATTCTTCAAACCATTCTGACATGTATATTGTCTATTCTTCTTTTCTCTAGGATCATTATCACATGAAAATTTATAAAAGTACATATTCCTATTATTTGACACATTAGGAACCCCAAAAAAGTTTACATTGATAATAATATATTTTGATAGTTGATTACTCATAATCATAATATATTTCTATCCTTTAATCATACAATCTATTTTATCATAATCTATGTATTATCCATCAGATTCAGTGTTGACATCATACTGGCTAGTTCAAATCACTGAATTAAAAAAATCATACTTTAAGAAATACTAATCGTAGTGGGTTACCACAAGGTCATGAACATTATTTATTGGATTTCCAAAACATGAAACCTTATTTTCAATATATGACACCTTATTTTTAAAGGTGTTCACTCATGGTAATCATCTATTCTAATCCATCACGATAGTTCATAATGAGTATATGAATTTATAAATTATATTCCTCAAGAGGGTAAAACCTCATGTTCATTATGGTATGTTTTCATGCACTAGTTGATGATCAGGTCAAAGCATAATGAACCCTTTTTTGAGTTATCATCCCTAGAAAAAATTGCGTTAGATAAAACTCCCCTTGTAGAATCCAGATATAAATGTAATTTCTTATAAAATAGTTCCTCTTTGATTCACCAAAATTCAAAGATATTTTCTTATACTTATAATTATACTTTTAGTTATCAATCGTGTTTTATAATCCTGGTTTACAATGGATAAATAAACCATTATAATGAATCCAATGATATCAACCAAGGATTATCATGCATATATTTATATCATTCAGATGAATATTCAAATAATTCCATAAATAAACACCAGAGGATCATATAGGTTTATTTTATTTGGAAAATATTTACACAATTTTCTTATTTCAATAAATTTATTCAACATCTCCCATAAATATCACTGCACATATAACTCTTCTGGGGCATACCTTATTTATAATATTTCTTCAAAAATGTTGGAAAAAAAACATAAGAAATGATCAGCATAGATACATAGTAAGGGTAAACGATGGAGATATCAATATAACATAATTATAATCATATGATAAAATGAGCTTAACATTTTTAAACACATACAAAATATATCATATAAGATAATCTTGAATCATGGAAAAATCTTAGTAGTTCATAAGACATAAATCATAAATAAATAAAAGAATTTTTGGAATGAAAACATAACATTGGTATAAGACCTGGAATTTTAGAATGCACATAAGAATAAAAAATAATTTCCTTAGTAGTCATGGTTCATTTCCCAAACAATCATAGTGGATGGGTTCATTCCTTCAACCATCATAGTAGTTTTGGATCATCCATAAGTCTATCATAATGGAAAAAGTCCCTTACTGAACTGGGTTCTCCCCCCAATCTATTTTTATTTATCCAATGATATATCCAACATTTACTAATGAATTGGAAGGAGATATAGATCCAAAAAATCTTGGTTTATAATGTAATCACACATCCTTATTTATAATATAACTACCACCATTGGTTATAACGTAACTATTATCCTTGATTATAATGTAACCACATTCATGCGATTATAGTGGAACCACCCATCACATAATGAAAACCATATATATTTATCGCATAAAATCATAAAAAATTAATAATAACATAAAATCATGACACATGTAATGTAAATACCTTTCAAAAAAAAAATTATTAATTCATCATATCGTAACCAAACATAATAAATGGGTCTCATAAACATTTCATCAATTAGTTATATAATATCCTGTGATAATAAATGGGTTTCATAAATTAAAACAATCCATGAAAATAATAATAAGTGTAACATGGTTCATTTATCCATTAAATATTATACATATTCCAAAATATTTCATCTTAGATGAATTTTTTTTTGAAATATCACATGGAACTTTTTTTGAAAAAAATAACCTTTCAATTTTGGAAACACTTCAGTAAAATATAATATTTCCCAACTATAAAATAAAAAATTCCATTGAAAAAATATATTTTTTTAAAAAAAATCATTAAACAATTTATTGGTCAATCCGGTGCTAAATAATGTTCATGTTATACATGATAAAATGAATATTTCTTTCACATTATCAATAAAAGAAAAAATGGACTTTCATAGAAATTGAAAAAATTATTCATTTTAATCCATCTTGAAAAAATTATAAAAACGGTAAAATTTCCTTCAAAAAATAATTTTATAATAATAAATAATTTCATTAAACCATTTTTAGAAAATAATGACATTGTAGTTAAATGATTTTTAATCAAAGAGAGAAATAATGTAAAATTTTATTAAAATCATTATTTTGGTATATTTATTCATTATGTGAGTAAAATGAAATAGAATAATTTATTCTCAAGAAATAACAAAATTATAAAAAACTAAAATATTTTCTTGAGATTTATATCATAATATTTTATCATCAAATTCTTAGTCATAATCAATCCCCATGAACAACGAGATTGTGACATAAAACCATTCCAACATGGTTATCTTCGGAATCATTAACCCCAACAGAGACATAAATTTAATTAAAAATTAAATATTATGATAATAAAAAAATTCATAATATTAAATTTAGAATGGGTTTTATATACACATAAAAAAATTATAGGTTCATAACATAATTTATGTCCCAAAGAATACAATTTGAGGCGAAATTCTCTTACTTCAAGTCTCGATGTCGATATTCCTCATTCACTTTCGAACCTCATGTATAATAAATATATGTTTATTATATATAAATTATTCCTACATATAATACCATATATGATTTAATTATATCATTTTATTACCCATTTATTAACACTTTCCTTTTTAAAATCATGATTTGGTTAATAACTATTTCGGTTTTTAAGTATGTTTTGGTTTATAATTTTCATTCATTTTACATTGATCATTGTTCAAGAATGTAAATAATTTTATCCATGGTAAAAATTTAATAAATATTAATTAAATATATAATTATTATAATCTATAATAGTTAGAGATAAAAAATTAATTGCACCATTCATGTAGGTCGTTGTCGTATATACACATGAACGATGTTTCCATTTTCATAATGGAAAGATTGAAAGAAATGTTGATATTAATTAAACATTAAATTATCATATTTAAAATCTTACAAATCATATATATTAATTATATATACCCTCATTAACACCCATTTCAGAATAAAATGAAAAATGTCTCACATCCCTTCATGGAGGCGGCAGTCCACACGTATGCACACATAACGTTATCATTATCCAAAAGATTGTAAAGTAAGAAGGAATATGTTATATTATTATTTTTTAAGTATTTATTTTTTATAAATATCATATAAATATATTATATCTATCATTATATACATCCATTGGAGAAGGTGATAGGAAATGAATTATATCGATTCATGTGGAGGTAGTCTACCATAAACATTATTTCTAATTTCATTACTCATTTGATTAAAGAGGAGATTGATATAGGTTATTCCAAAAACATAAAAAAAATCAGGATATATTATATAATGGTATTATTACATTTTAATTATTAATAGATAATAAATATGGTAATAAAATAAGTAAAAAATGAGCTTAGCCTATACAATAACCATTGCTTAGAAAAACATTATTTGGTTCTCTCTTTGAGGATTGTGGGGTTGGTATATTTGGAATACCAATTGATCTATAACATGTATAATAATTTTGGTGATATATCAATGTACTGTTTTTCAATCCAAAATGATTATTATGGGGCGGAAAAGTGATGGTAAGAGGTTACCTTTTATAATTGAGGGGTCGCATTTGTTTAAATACCAAATACTATTCAATAATTAGAGGCCGCTATCACCCCAAGTACAACCAAAATAGATAAATAATTCATTGGATGAATGATAATATCGATATATAACACAACTATAAAACATATGTTTTAAACATGTTTTTCTTTAACCTCCATGTTTACATTCTTTTACCATTTCTTTTTCACCATAGTAACTAGTCTCTATTTTATCTACCTAGGAAATTTACCCATTCAGATTAAAAAATAAATGAGACTTTTTAGATACACTATACCTAATTATTGTAATATTAAATCAAATTTATTAAATAAAATTTCTATATGTGTGAAAAAATAAGGTTAAGGTAGGCGCATGTAACACAGAATACCTTATTTAAACCATTACCACGGTAATAAATTTTTGTTATTTTTACGATTCATTATTAAAAAAATTAAATATACATGATTAAATAATATTAATTATTCAGATTCAAAATTTAGAAACAAATTTTCCAAATTCTATCTACAGAAGTGGAATAATATTGTATAAAATTAATCCATCAAGCAAAGAAAAAATGATTTTCCAAATAAATATGTTTCTAAAGTAGAAATATTTATTAAAACATATTTATCATAAAATTGACTCTAATGACATAAATTGGATTTTTAATAATATAATTGAACAAATTTTACATTTAAATACATTTAAAAAACAAAATGGGTCTTTAAAATATTTTAAATATAAGTATAATTTTTTAAAAAATATGTATTTTTCCTTATTCATTGAAAAGTTAAATTTTTCAAATAATTATCAGAAGTTTACTTTAAGATAATTTTGAAATCATTATTTCCAAAAATTAATTAATTTTTTCAAATAAATATTTTAATATTATAAAAAAATTGTAATTTTCAAATAATAGGACAAAATATGATGAAAACGTTTTTGGGAAATTACAGAATTTAGGCATAAAACATGATTTAATCTTTTCCCATATCAGAAAAAACATTGATGAATGATAAAATATTTTATTGAAAATGTAATATATAAATTTTATTAAAATAATTCACAATTATATAAACATTTAATTAATTAATATAAAAATATATTGTGTGCATGAAGACTTGTTTTCATAAAAATATATCTATTAATTTCAATTTTTTTCATTTCTAATAAATTAATGAAAAATGAAATTATTTTAAACTTCTATAAAAAATTATATTTAAATTTTAATTAATATTATTCATACCCTCTAACCTAATTTCTATTAAATAACTATCTTCTTAAATAATAATATTTTAATAGTATATCATGGTATGTTTGAACTAAGTGTTGCATGTAATGGAAGATATTGAAACAAATATCATTAAAAAATAACCCAAAAAATCTCATGTTGTTTCAAACATTTAACACTCAATGGATGTTACCCACCAATATCCATTCTATACCCCAACCTCAAATTCCCTCTCATGATTCTTCAATCATCAATTTACACCATGGCATCGACCCTACCAGCTTACACAACGATGATCAGGGACCATCATCACATCAATTAGCTGACAAAAAATTCTCTCTCAAGGTTGATCACAATGCAAGGACCGATTAATTTTCCAAATCATGTGCTAAACCACCCCTTCTCACTCATTAGAGGTAAAATATCAACATCTCTACCATCCATTATAACAAAATAATGGTGAATTTGTTTTATCTCAGACCATCATTTCTCACACATTATAGGACCTGATAACAACAATTCAATGTCATCACTTAAAAACTAATTATTCTCTCCATCTTGATATTTCTACAATAATTAATTCTAATATATCACATTAAAATAATCTAGATATTTAATATAACATTGTAAACAAGATAAGAATATCCCACAACTCATCTAGGGAATAAAATTAAAAAAACGATATCCCATATACTTTTACCTTACCATCCTCTTAAGGTTACTCACAATAATTAAATTATTACACCCAAATCCATATTTCAAACTGCTTAGTCACCCATGCCTTAACTGAGCCGAAACAAAACACTTTATGACCAATTTACGAAAGAGGAAAACCCTACCTATCATTATGAAACATGGTGTGGTTTTATCAATCCTAATCCACTTTACCCTACTCTACTTTCTAATGGGTCAATCACATCAATATAAACAACTCTGGGAACTTTGATTCCAATAGTGGAATATTATCAAGGATACTCTTTCACTCATAGGTATGAAATTCCATTAATCCTCAGATACACACCATAAAATGGTAATTACACCCCATTCCATCATGAATCGATAATAAATGTGTTGAAATTAATATTAATAATAACCAGGAGTCATAATAAGAATAAAAGCATTAAAAAATAGGCATTTCTCACATGAAATCAAATTTATCAAAACATATCTCAAACCAAGTCTTCTAGGATTTCCCTGAAAACAAATTCAAAATCCTCTATATAACTGATTTAAAAAAATAAATCACATATCATCTTTAATCAAGATAATACTATTTAAATTATACCAATAAGATTTTATTGGAATACACCACACATGTATTGGAATGCATTTCAAAAATAATCACCTAAATTCATCTCACTAGCCTTTAAATTATTTTCTAAACAATTTCCTTTTGACTCCATTTTTAAATCCACATTCAAAATAGAAAACCCATTTACCTTGAGAATCCAACTAATGACATTAGAAATTTTATACAGAGTCCATTGATACTTGTTCAAATAATATTCCCCTAATGAAACATTTATAAACCTATCTGGTTCATTTTGTTTATTAAGAAAATATGACCACGTCCAAATTTATGGGGTGAGATCACACTAGTCATTAAAACATTCCAGAAAGTTCCATGATTATAGAAAACAAACAATAAATCACCAAATTTACAAAAGAATCAATAATTTAATGGCCACCTAGCCTAATTTATAATCAATAAATCTATAACAATCATGTAATAACCTCATAAGAGTCCATGAGAACCCATATCATCAGTTAACACCATCCTATTTATCCATAATACAATTTATACTTAAAATATAATATGGAATAATCAATAAAAACACATAGGGGTTCGTAATGGAACCAGAACTATAGGAAACACGGTGTTGTCCACTCCTGAAATGAAACCAAACCTAACCCACAGAAAATCCTCAATTAGTATACATAAATCAATGACCAATTAAACCTAATTTCTCTATGAAAAAAATATTATAAATTCCTGGATAATCATTCTTCAATGAAACCATATGTGTCTTTTATCAAGATATCCCTCTCAAAAAAGAAAAATAAAATCCTTATCATATTGTCATTATTCCACAATTATCTAGTGAAATCAATATCATCCACTATATGACCTATAAAATAATTGATTTAACTTAGAAGGAATAAAAATGATGATGAGGTTGTGGAGAGAGGAGTTTGAAGTGATTTTATGTAATAAAATAATTCCCAATAGACCACAAACTAATGGGTAAACATGGTGGCACCAAGGAAAACAAAATAAGGTGGAGAGACTACCCAAATGGCCACTCTCAGGTGCACATTAGATTAAATAGTTGAAGGTTCTATAGCAACAATATATTTTCTTACATAAATATTATATCATTTTTAAATATTAAAAACATAACTATTATACATTCAAGGATCCGAAGGTTAGGAAAATTAAGAAAATTACTATAATACATCACTTATTCATAATAAAAAATAAATATTGTTAAAATATTTATTATTTATTTACATAAAATCTCTAATTTACTCCTTTTTAGATTTAGTCACATGAAAATATACATCAATTAAAGTGGTGAGGTAAAAGTATTGTATGATGATGAAAAAGGGAAAAAGGTTTATATAACATTAAGATCATCATTATTATTATCATACCATAATCATAAGATAATCATAAATATTATGAGGTAAACATTTAATACATTTATAGAATATATAAATGCATAAAAATTAAACATTATATCATAGTTTTCAAATACCACACATAGTTTTATAAAAATCTATCAACATATTCACGAATACCAATGTGCATAAATCATACAATCATAATTATAAATAAATCAACAATTATGTTCACACATAATAAACATTATTTTAACATAGACACCACATTATCGAATCCATCGAAGGGTAATATAATTCTAGTCCCACCTGTCACATCATAATATTTACATAACTATGCATACCACATAAAATGTATAAAAAATAATAAGTATGAAATAACCCAATGAAAGGAATGGGTTTAATATGGATTTCATGAAGCATCATTTCATGAATAAACTTTGGGTTCCTGATTTAATAAGTTTAATCATATTCATTATAAACATTATCATTATTTAGTGATGACGAAACAACTCAAGTGGATTAAAAGATGTGTTTTGGAAAGAGAACTCTTTTGGAGAATAATTATATTTGGATTATAAGTCCAGGTGAAAAAATTATAACCTATAATGAAAATGGAATAATAGTGAAAGGATTTTTAAGAAACATTATATATATATATCTATATTTAAATTTATGTGAGTGTGGAATAACCCAAATAAAATGAGTTGGGTTCAAGAATCTCCCTACCTCATTCCTGCTTTATTTTTTCTCCGTCACACCACCTAAATAATAGTAATACATTTTTTAAAACACATAAATAGTAGTGAATAATTATAATTTATGTCACTAACATTAAATTATAATCATTTTTTATATAATTATTAATTTTATTTTAGGAAATTGAATCTTTTTGATATCATGTTTTCCTTAAACATTCCCATTTTCATCACTTTTTCTATTTTTTCAAGTAAATTTATACATAAGTAGAAAAAAATCAATAAAATATAATAAATATATTTATACATTTTTATATAATAAATAATTTATTTTAACAAACCATATGTTTTGTGATAAGTAATGGATTTTCAATTTTCCCGTTTTCAATTAACTGATTGTTTACAGGACATAGTCGAAAGTGGGAAAATGAAAGATTTAAATTTTAATAAGTCAAAAATACAATACATCCAGTAGATTAAAATCAAAAAATATAATATTAAAATAATTCCTAATTAATTTTCTAATATTTTATAACAAATTAATTGGGATGAAAATAAAGAGAAGATGAAAAATAGAGAATAGTTGATAGAAAATTACACTTTTATCGGTGTAGCTTCTGTTGTAAAATACTAAAACTCCAGTGATGAATGGACTTTGATTACTCAAGAAGAACAATTTTTTTTAAATGGGTTTAATATATATTATTTGGGTACAAATTTGACTTTTTAATGTGTGATATGATTAGATTTCCAAGGGGAGGGAGAGGGGTTATTTATACATAAGGAGAGGGGTAATTTTAGAATAAAATATTAAATAAAATAATATATCCATATTAAAATTGTAAAAGGGAATTTTTTGAAAATTTAAATCACATATATATATAATAGAATTTTTTTTATGACATAAAACGATTTTATAATTTGAATTCACTTAGTATTTTAAAAAATAAAGTGTCAAAAAGGGAAAATTATTATTTTAATGGAACACTTTTGACTTTAGGATTTGGAGTATTATTTTTAGTACTGGAAGTTAGGATTATTTTATTTTTATAAATAGTTTATTAAAATATATATTTTTCTGAACCTCGTGTTCTATAAATTATTATCTAATTATTACATCAGTAATCATGTAATTCATCACACACTATTTATGAAAAAAAAAATTAACTATTTTCTTGTAAATTGAAGTATTTTAGAAAAATACTAAAAAATATTCCATAAAAAATTTCAACATTATAATTTCCACAATTATATTGATTTTATAAAAATAATTATCTAACATATTTAATTTGAAATTTTATTAAAATAAATTTGATTTTAATTAAATACTGTAAAATAAAATTTATTGAAAATGTGATTACATTTACTTTTTGTTTTTTAATCATGATGTCATATTTTTTAAAATAAAATATTCTTATTTAATTTAATTACTCAAGATAAATATTATTTATATCACTATTTGTTATTTTGAGGTTAAATTATTTTACTGACGTATTTTTTATTATTTCTAATGGTCAGGTAAATATTCTCAAGGGTCAGGTTACTATTCGTAATGGTCGGATTACTACTCCAATATTCACATTACCTCATATATATATATCTGTGTGTGTGTTTGTGTTTGTGTGTGTGCATGTGTGTTAATTCTTTCACAAAATATTCAATATAATTCCACCAAGGTTGTATATTTTTATTTTATAATATTTTGATTCATTTCCTAATATTTTATTTTATTTCAATAGTGTTGGTTGTGGGGGATATTCTTCTATGTAATTGGGGTGATCCATATTTCCCCATTAATGTTTTTTTTATTTTATAGTATTTTTTAATTTTAATTTAGGGCATTTTTATTGGATTTTTAACAAACTAATTTAATTATATTTTTCATAGAGATAAGGTTTCTTGGTTTATATATATTTTTTATGTGAATTATTAAGTATTATAATAAAACACATATTTATTCTAGAAAAACATATTACTAATAAACATTGGGTTATTAAATTCATACCCCCTTTATAAAATTCATCCCCAAAATTTTAAATCATATTCTGAGTTGATAATAGATATGAGTACTTATGTACCACTTTTCCCCCTCTTTACCACATCACATCTTCATACTTATGGTTATGCCAATGAATTTTGACTTCGTGAGATATCTTCTGTATAGAATTTTTATCTATTATCCAATATCTTCATCAGATGATCTTTATAATATAGGTCATTATCTATTTGTACCACCTCCTGGTTCATTACATGTTGGGGGTAAGCTATGTACTTTCTCATAAGTGATACATAGAGCACATCATTATCTTGAGCCATATTTAGTAGATGTGAAACATGATATTTCATTGGTCCTATAGGGTCAAGGATCTCAAAATGGATAATTTTCATGGGATATTCTTCAACTTATTTCCAAAATGTATTACTCTATTATATGGTGATATTTAAAGGAAAAGTTTGCCTCCAAATTCAAAATCCAACTAACTTTGACGGTTGTCAGTATAGCTCTTATTCTAAATCTGAGTATGTTTTATTTATTATTGGATGGAGTGAGCCTTCTTTATCATCCCTATCATAAAATCATGTCAAAGTGGATTTTTTTACCAACTTCATCTCATGAATTTGTAGTTTAAATTACTTCCCATAAAGATATTCATATGTATACATTTATACACTCATGTGGAAACTTATATTGTAAAATAACTCATCTAATATGAGATATGAATCCCATCAACCATATAATTCCAATGATCATGATATCAGTATTTCCTCAAATGTTTGAATAGTCCTTTCAGATTGTCCCCCAGTTTGGGGGTGATAGGTTGTGGTGAAATTCATTTCAGTATTCTGGTAATTTTGAATAATTCTCTAGAATAATGATATGAACCTTATATAGATATGAGAGATAATTTAAATTGAAACCCCATGTAGAAACACCAATTCTTTGATGTTTATCTTGGAAATGTTTTCCAGTGATAAATTTTCCCAAAAGTTGATGATGTAGGAACTCTTGATGAGTCGATCCACCAAGACCCATATCACATTGTTTCCGTAGAATTTCATTATGAGACCATTGAAAATGTACATGATGATGTTCTCCCATTTCCACATGGTTATAAGAAATGGTTTCATAATCCATTTTTAATTCTATCATATTCCTTTAACATGCTGACATACCAATAACCTTGGGCTATACTCTATAGTATCATTCGTCATGTTGTCCCACTAGAATTTCTCTCATAGTTCATGATACATCTTGATTATTCTAGGATATATTGAAAAATATGAGTTATGTGAATTATCTAACTAATAATTCATTATCTAAGTTGATACAGTCACATAATATCTAGTTTTAAATTGAATGATACCATCCTCATTGATATAGAACTCATATAGCTTAACTTTTCTTCTTTCACCTTATTTTGAATCTTCTGATCTTCTATTTTTTCCTCTTTGATCTTCTCTTAGATAGATGGTTGGGAAAGCATTTTTTAAAGGTAAGATGTATTCCATACCATTATGATTTACATATCCATCCATTTTATATCTAATATGATATGGTATTTCTCAATCCACATCATCAAAAATGTAATTTGTTTTTTCAGCTAAGAACATCAGCTTCATTGTTCGCCTTAACCATTTGGAAGTGAAATAGAGAAATCATTGTTCTTGATTAACTCTAACCATATTATTTTATGCATGTTGAGATACTTAAGTGTGAATATATAAATTAGACTCTTATGATCGATATATGTCACACTTATCACCATATAGTAAGTTCCACCTTATGGAAAGGACTATAGTTTTTGACTCCAAATCATGTTTTTATATAGTTTCTCAGGGATCTTCAAATTTCATGAGGAATAGGCTATCAATTTATCATTTATCTTTAGTACACAACTGAAAACTTACTTTTAATCATCACTATAGATCACAAAACCATTTCAACTTATTGGAAGTGTGAGTACATGTGTAGTGATTAGCCTCTTCTTGATATCCTTAATTCATTCCTCACAATATTTAATCCTTGAAAACTTTACCCATTTTCTAATGAACATAGTTAATGGGCTAGGAAATCATGAGAAAATTCTCAAGAAATATCGATAGTAGATTATTAAACTAGTAAAATTACATAATTCTACAAAAATAGTGGGTATTGGTCCTTGCTCAATTTCATTTGATTTTTTAGGGTCCCCGTAAATTCATTCAATTGTGATCACATTCCCTTACTACAACACTTTGATATTTTGAGAAAAATTTTATTCGAATTAATTTATCCTTTTTTATATTTAACATTTCACACAACAATGAAAATAGTTTTTTATATTAAATCACTAAATTTGACTTGAGTTATATGAAACCACATGTTAATTGTACACCACCTAAGAAATTATGTTTAGACTGCTCTATAAGGAATAATGTGGTTATATTATGTTACATGTAAGACTAACTTTCCTTGATTTCACACTTAACACGTAAGACTGAATTTAATAGAATAAAAATATATTATGAAAAATATTATTATTTAATATAATAAGATATAACCTAGCCATTATGTTCAATATTATGAATAGTATTTACTAACTTATGAAAATACATGTTTTAATTTGTTGGTTAAAAATTAATTATAAATGAATATAAGAACCAAATGAATATTAAGAGAATGTTTTTATGAAAACTACTTTTATTATCATAGAATAATTTTTACCAAATAAAATTAAATTAATTACTACTGGAGAATGATATTACTAAAATATATATTCTACATATTCAATTGAATATTTTTTACATTCATCAAATACATTTGAAATGTATAATATAGAAACAAACATAATATTACATACAAACCCCAACAATTTTACAAAAAAAATATTACCGCCTTTAAATGGTGAACCCATTTTAAATATAGATTTTGATTATTTTTTAAATTTTATATGTTAAAAGAAAAATGATTTTTTAAATAAAAAAATTTTAGGGTAAATTTTGGTATTTTTCTCTGCACATTCATTTTTTATGAATAAGGAAAATTACAAAAGTTTAATTCAAAATAGTTTTTTTCAAATAATTTATTTATAGGGATAAATAAAATAGAAAGTTGATTTTAAAGTCTTATTAGTTTAATATAAATCAATTAATCCAATTTTTGGACATTGGAATCAATTTTACATTGAAATTTGAAATAAAAACTTACTGTACTTTGGAACATTTTTCGTTAAAAACCTTCTTTGTCGTCTCCTCATCCGGATTAAATTTAAAATAATTAATACGACTTATTGTATTGGAATTTGAAAAAATAGAGTCCATATTTGGAATAATTATAAGTTATATTTTTTAGTGTATTCAACATTTTGTTTACCAAAAAAATATTAGTGAATGTAATTAATATTAATTATAATGATTAAATGAAAAAATTAATTTAATAAAGGACTAAGCCTTAAAATTAAGGCCCAAAATTATTTAAAAAAATTTCCAAAATCCATTGGATGGATATATTTCTACCATATCCATCATTTTATCTGATTAGGATAATTATTGTATTTATTATTTATAGGAAAAATGTGGGTGTAGTTCCCTTTCAAAAACATTAATGAATATTACTCCCCATACAGTATAAAAAGGAACACATCCCTCCCAATTATTAATACCTTTCAATACACTTGTCTCACATTTAATATAATAAAATAAATTCCCAAAATCCATATATTCCTCTTTTATATCTTTCATTTAGAATATGTCCATCCATGGAATCTCTTTTGTGCAAAGAAAAATGAGTGACCCAAAGAAGAGGTTGCATCCTTCCCCAATATCCTTTATTTAAATATGTTTCTCCATCACCTAATATATTATTATTACATAATTGTATGATAACCACAATATTATAAATATACAAATATTTTTTAATATAATGGCTCAACCTTCACTAACACACACTTCTATCTAATGGTTAACTAACTTAGCGTTTTTGTGTACTGCAAACAACCGCCTCAAATAAAATGTTGTTCATTTTTTCATTCCAAACTCTAATGGTTTCTAATTATGAATGACACTAAATTTTTATAATACATATATCATATTTATTATTTATTAATACATATTTATTTATTATATAAATCCAACCTTAATGATTTCCTTTTTTTGTAAATGTTATAACTTTGTTTGTGGAAGTATGGACTACCGCCACCTCAAAGCTATGTGATTCATTCCCACATTAAAATTAATGTATTAAGGATGATTTTAGTAATCCTATATGATATATATAAAATAATAATTCTTATTTTATGAATTAATATATATATATATATATGTATGTATTTCATTTACATAATTTCATTAAATATATTTATAATACTGAAGGAACATTCATTCTTACGTACGACATATCACCTCCAGGAATGTTGTATTTTTTTATTATTTATATATTTTATATATTACTATAAATATTTATATACTGAATATATATTATACATATATATATATATATCATATTTTACATTTTAGAAATAAGTAAATCATGATCTATGTAAGAGGATCAAGAAGAAAAAGTCAACTACGATTATCAAAGTAGTTATTACATAAAACATTAATTTAACAGTGTATAATTAATAAATGAGTAATATAAAGTCATAATTGAATCCTATCTGGTATTATATATCAAAATATTTTTGTTTTATAAATTTTTATAAACATATATTTATTATAAAAGGGTTTTTAACAAGTTCCAATAATTTCAAGACTTATGGTAAGGTGATTTCTAGCCTCACATTTATTTTTGCAAGAGATATGACTTATTCACCACATTCATATTTTTTTGGTTTATATACTAACCATAATAATATTATATGATTAGTATCCTTAAATATATGGTTATTTACATATCCATTTTATTTTCTCTCTTTCATGGGTTTTATGTCTCAAAATTTACTGAATCAGTAAAGTAGTTTTGGCATAGTTCTCATTCGTTGAGACACATGTCTGGTAGTTTAATGGTTTTTTTAAATAAACATGAGGAATATTTTGGAAAGGATGGAGTATGAGCCCCATGTACTTGATGATTTTACAAAAAATCGATCCTTGCTCCATCAGTGCCATGTTCGCTAGTGGCACTTTTGTCTCTCGTGACCTCCGATCTGGGGAATTATTCCTACAAGTCGCACCATCTGCTACGGTGGGTCTCCAATAACCCTTTTCTATGTCTCACAGACTAGCCTTTTCCTACAAATAGGCTCTCTGCGGACCTTCAGGTAGCACCTATCATGTTTTCTTTCTAGTTATTCAACCATTTTCTCTTACAGTGTCATGGGAGGGGTCGAGGGTTTTGATGGAGGTTAAATATTCGGACATCGTGGAGGCCTAGGTGGGAATTAAGTGGACATTATTGGCTTATTTTGGCTCTCCTATCCTGCCCCTAACAACCTTCAATTTGTTTCTGGATTCTTGGGGGTTCCAAGTGTCGGCATGTATCTCAACAGTCCACATGAACTCTTTATGTCTTATTTTTCATAGAAAGAGAACATTGCTCTAGTGTGGTGTAAGGAGAATCACTGTTGGGTCAGTTGGCTTTTCAATATGGTTCAGTGGTCCATATTGGTGCATAAGGGGAAGGAAAGTCCGTATACTTCAGTTTGGATCTGTTAGATGGTTCATCTTCTTCCCTTCCAGAATAGCACCTTCCCCAAGGCAATCATCAATTCTCTGGGTTTTTTTCCCTATGTGGATGACCTCAATAGCAGGGGGAATATAATTTCAGTGCCCAGGATCTGTGTCAAGCCAGATTTATCACTTCTTATCCGAGAGATGTTGTCACTGAGGGTGTATTATTATTTCAATGAGATTCAAAACAATATGTACCCATTGTTTCCCAGGTATTGTTCTGTTTTCCTTCTCCTGGGTCACTCTTTGCATTGGTGCTGGAAATTTCTCTGTATTACTCGTCGGAAAGCATTGAGCGGCCCTCAAGTAGGTGTCTCTCTTATGATTGGGGGGTCTTCCTCGGGATCTGTCCATGTGGTGCCAGGGTATGGACCCCCGTCTTCTGTTGGTTCAAATCCCATGGCACCAAGAGGGACTTCTTTCCCTTATAGAACCCAAGTGAAAGTTTCTATCTTGGTGATTGTTCCCTTCAATAGCTATTTGACTCACCTCTTTCTCCCATTGTCTATCTACACTCTGTAACTCTCTTCAATGGATTTCAAACGATGATATCTTTATGTGTAATCTAAGTTCACCAATCTATTCCCTACGCACCCTTCCTCTTGTTCTTCCATCTCTAGAGAAATTATCAGACCTTTCTGATAGAATACTGATTTAGGATAACAATTCCTAGGATTATCTTATCCCTACAATTGTGGAAAAGCCTTTGGATTATGAGGAGGATAGTATCTCTTAGGCTGCTGCTTCAAGGGTTCTCATTATTCGGGTGGATTGAGAATTTGGTCTTTGGCTCAATCCCCTACCATGGAAGTGAAGGGAAAATCACCCAAACCCTCATCTATTCTCCATCAGTCATCCATAAATTCAGGAGAATAGAGCCCGACGGTGTGCACAATGTGTCATATGAAGAAAAAATAGATACATGAGAGATCCCCGCTTTCATCTCACATCATGGGCCAAGATTCTGGGTCCAATTCAAGATGCATAGGTATCAATTTTTAAAGTCCCCATATAGAATTCTCAGGGTTTAGGGGCTTGGGCTAAATCTGACTTCATTGTTAATGAGTTCTACAACAATTTGGTTGCGATGTTGGTGATCCTTGAACCCAAACATACTACATGAAAACTCAAGGAGTATGTAGAGAGGCTCAATGTACGAGGTCATATGCATGGAGACCCTCTTAATTCTCATATCTGGCTATTTTGGTAGGACCAAATAATGGTCGACTTTTTTAGTGGGGCGGACCAGTATCTAGATACTTGTGTCTTTGCTGGTCCTCATGAATTCATCATCTACTTCATCTACGCAAAGTGCATTGCGAATGATTGGAATTGGATGTGGCTTGACCTTGATGGAGTGATCTCAGATTACATCTCTTTATTGTTGGGGTGACATTAACATTAACTCACTTCCAGAGGATACATAAGGGGGTGCTTTTCCCAGAAGTGCCTTCCAGGAGTTTGTGTCATTCACGGCGATGAATGGGATTATAAATGCAGTCTACAAGGCGGAGTGTTTCACATTTTTCCAATAATAAAGACTTTGTAAGATTCTCTTGGTGTCTCCTAGATAGGTGTTTGATTAATGAGGGAGCTATTTCTATCTTTCTAGACAGAAATGTTACTCACTTGGTCTGGTGCCTTTCTGATCACTCTCTATTGTACATTACCTTGGGTTCAGGATCAGCAAGAGAAGAGTAGTTGCAGTTTTCAAGAGGGTTGGTGGAGGAACCCAATTTCAGTTATATTTTAAGGGAATGATGGTCTATCATTCATATAGGGAACTCGTAGATGATATTCAACATAAAGTTAATGAAGCTAAATAATTTGTTACACAAATGGAGGAAAATGCTCCCTACACGTGATCACGAGATCGCTGAAGTCAGTAGGGAGCTCGAATACTTCGAGAAATTTCTGGAATTGGGATGGGATGAACGTATGTTTAATGAGATAAGGAGGAAGAAGGGCCACCTAACTGATATTCTTATGCAGTATAAATGGGTGGATAGAGAGGATGCTAGATTCTGATGGCTTCGGGAGGGGGAAAGGAATACCAGTTATTTCCATGCATTTATAAAAGAAAGACGTCACTGCCATAGGCCCAACATTCTAAGGGTGGATGGATCTTACACCAATGACCTTGAAGAAGTGGGGGAGATGGACAATTCTAGCATTGAACATCTCTTGGAAGGCCCCAATCCCAACATGAACAAAGGGTATCCGAGTGGGGAAGCAAGATGTTTTTGATAACATTCCAAGATGTGTGTAGGCGGATGTGGATGAGTGGTTGAGAAGGCCACTAGAAGAAGAATATGTGTGAGAGGTGATCTAGACCATGAACATGGATAGTTCACCAGGTCTAGACAACATTTTAGGTTCTTTTTATAGGGTATCTTGTTTAGCTGTTAAGGGGGATATCGTGAGAGTAATAAAAGACTACTTCCTATGGGAGAACTTTCCAAATATTGCATGTCCAACTAATATGATTTTACTCTTGAAGGTGTGAAATCCCAATTACATTGAGCAGTATAATCCTATTTTTATGTGAAACATTCCGTACATGGTTTCTGCATGTATTCTTAAGAAACTGATGGCTCCCTACTTGATCTCTTGAGTAGGTCCAGAGGTGCATGGTTTTATTAAGGGTGGTCAATACAAGGGGAGATTGGAATAGTGCTGGAGCTGGTGTGTTAAATCAATAAAAAATTATTCGAGTGTAATCTGGTGATTAAATTAAGCATGAGAAAGCCATCTGATAGGATGGAATGGGGATTTATTCTAAGGGTTTTGGCGTACATGAGGTTTTACCACTGGACCAGGGACCTTATGTTTCAGTGCTTTATCTCAACGTATTTCTCAACTACTTTTATGAAAAAGAAATTTTGTTTTTTCAAGTCTTGTAGAGGGATTAGGAAAGGGGATCCTCTGTCTCCCATTATTTTCATCCTATCCCAAAATTCTCCTAGATACTCCATCAACTGGGGGATTCGCATTGGGAATATACTTCCATACATGAACTAGCATGCTTCAGGGGGAAGATTGTTCTTGATGTTTTTGGATGACACAATTTTGTTCATCACTTTCTACATAATATCAGTGCTTGGGATGAATCAAATCCTTTGTGATTACTATAAGTGGATCGGGTAGGTGGTAAATAGAGAGAAAAGCCTTTATTTCACTACAAAGAAGATCCCAGGGAGGAGGTAAAGGATCCTCGATGCCAGTCTGAATATGAGAAGGGGGTGCTTTCCTATAGAATATCTCGGAGCACTAGTTTGTCCTAATTCTCTTTGGTTGCATCAGTTTTATAAAAACATTAGCATGATCACTGGGAAAATATTCAATTGGAAGAATAGGTTCTTGTCCTTTGGTGGTCACATAACACTCATCATCATTTTCCAACTGTATATCCCCATGCATATTCATTCCACCCTGAAGGTTCCCAAAAGTATCATTTCTAATATTAAGAAGCTTTTGGGGTCATTTAAATGGTATGGGAAGATAGATAGAATACCCCATTAGGCTTTGGGGGACTGCCTGGAAAGACCTATTTTGGAAGGGTGCATCAACTTGAGGAGTGTTTCCTTGACAATAAAAGGGATGCACGTGAAACTCACGTGGGAGGCTTTGAATGGCAATACCCTATGAGGATTGATCATGCAAGATAGATATGTTCAGGATTTGAACATAAAAATATCAAACCCTTTGATGATATGGAAGATGATCAATCCAGATATTGAGACCCTGAGATCTCTATCGAGATGGCTAGTGGGAAATGGTGTAAGGACACGACCATAAAAATTACATAATCTTGAATTAAGTGAATAATTTATATTGAGGATATTTTCAAGTTTAGGGAATTGGATAATTATTCCATGACTATTACATATCTAAAATTACAAAGTACACACTTCTTCTCATTTTCAATTTTTTCATAAAATAAAAACTCTCAAAAAAAGAAACCTGTATATTACCATGTTTTAGACAGCATGAATTTTCCGTGATCCCATCTTTGACCCGATTCATCTTTATTTCATGTGATAAAACATTTCAAAACATGGGATGATCATAAAAATCTCAATATGGGTTATAAAATAAGGAAAGAAAACATCATCCCATCAATAAATACAAAAAAACGAAACCATAATTTTTTAACATAATATTCTTTATGAAATAATAAGATTTTTTAATAACAAATAGAAATCATAAATCATAAAAGTAATCTTATTACTTATATAACATACTTACATTGTAGCTTTCACAGCTACTAAAGGAGTTACATTTGGAATACCCATCACAGTATATTCCCTAAATCTCTTAGTAGAAACATTAACACTTACCTCTATCACGTTACACAATGTATTGTAGAGCTATCTTAGGATAACTCGTCCTAGGTTTATCACAGATCCACCCTTATGCATAAACAATGACCAATAACCATAACATATTCATAACACATAAAATAATCAAAAAGGAAATACAACATTTCCATATTTCAATCAAAATATAACATTTCAATAAATTTAGATAATCAATGCTTTATCA
This sequence comes from Viscum album, assembly GCA_963277665.1. Classification (NCBI taxonomy): domain Eukaryota; kingdom Viridiplantae; phylum Streptophyta; class Magnoliopsida; order Santalales; family Viscaceae; genus Viscum; species Viscum album. The sequence goes on along the minus strand of OY728158.1, from coordinate 1,845,826,226 downwards.
AAACAATTTTCAAAACCATTTAAAACATTTAACAAAAAAGATTTTGGTTTCAAAGTGTCCCATACCAATTTGAAGCTTTTAATATAAAAACAATCATGTCTATATAAATAAATCCATAACACCATTTTTAAAACATGGAAAATAATGAAAATAATTAGAAGGATAAATCATTAAAACATTTAAAATGATATTTTAGTTAAAGAGTCTCTAACCAATAGAGAGATGCTTGAATACAAATAATCGAGGAATAACATTAATCCAAGCTTATAATAACAATTGAATAATAATATTCAAGATATAATATGTCAAAGGGTAGTATACACACCATTTTAAAATAAATTGGTTTATAACAACAAATAAGTCTCAATGGAATGTAAATTTAGACAAAGTCCCTTGAAATGATCTTATCCTTCGATTAAGGACAAATAAATGACATAATTATGTGTGAAAAATAAGAATACACCCAATATAAATGGATATTAAGTGTAAAACAATCAGATTTCATTAACACATATTAATAGCATAACATAATCAAGAAGTTGAAGTTTAACCCAAAGAATGGAAATTGGGTTAAAAAGTTCCCTTACATAAATTCGACAGCCTAACGGTGTTGCTTTAAAATTCATAAAATGTGTTAATGAGAGAGGAAAGGTTCTATCATCACATAAAAACATATTTTACTACTTTAAGGAAATATAAGAAAATATTTGAACATTTGAATGTTGAAAAATAACATAAAAATGTCTTTGACTAGAAGAGGAGGGTGAAATATTCCCTTTCTGATTAGGTAACTTATAAACATACACCACATTAAAGAAGGGTCATAAAATGAATATATAAATAACTATAAATTATTTAATATTACACAATTAATACAATCATGTTCACATACACCACAAAAAATAAAATAGTGGAAAATATATCAAGAATCTCATCGGAATAAAATGTGATATGAAAACCTCTTACCACGTTGTAATCAATCATGTCCTATGAAAAAACATTAATAACCACAAAATAAATTATAGAATAACTTTAAGATAAAGAGAATAAAGATAATATAAATGAAATGGATGTACACAATACACCACATGCAAAACAAATAAGTGGATAACAATGGAAATCTCTTGGAATTAAAACTTAGATAAGAATCCTCTTACCTCGTGTCTGACTTGACCCATTCGTTCTATAATCTCCTGAATAATAAACTAAATTTAATTTCTACTTGCTTCAGAACCTCTTTCTATTTTATTATTCTTTTTAAATCCATTATTACTATGTTATAAACATTATTAAATCATTTAGGATAATGATGTTTGTTTTGTCGATATTTGGTAGTTGAGACAAAAATGAACTTCTTATAATTACAAGTTGTTCATGTGGTAAAAATACCATTATATATAGAATTATATTCATTATTTATATATCATATATATCATATACCTATTATATTTATTTATTTATAATATTATCTAACATTTAGAAATAAAAAATTAAATTCACTGTTCATGGAGACGGTAAGTCATACATACGCATGAATGCTACTTTCATTTCTATTTCGTATTTAATGGAATGAAAACATAATGATAAATATTTATATTATTATTCCAGTATAATATCATATATAATTTCATTAACAAAATCCAATATACATTCCACATAGGGTATGAATGAGTCATATCACTTTGAGGGGGCGGTAGTCTGCACTTCCTCAAATGAAATTATCACATTTACCCATTATGGAAACCATAAAGGTATGATATAAATGAAAAATAGAGAATTATATTTAAAACATAAATATAATATATATCACATATAAATATTGTTCCATCATAATGGACACCATAAGAGATGGTAGGAGAATATTGAAAAATCATCATTTCGTGAGGCAGTAGTTCACTGTCCGTAGAAATAGTATGTTCTTTACCTATTAGATAGAGGTGTGTGTTAGTTTTGATTGAATACATATCATAAAAACAACCTAGAATATTATGGATACTAGATTTGTTATAAAATAAAGGAATAAAATGATTTGTGTGGGTTGTAGAAGAAAAATAAAAGAAAATAACTTATGAGAAGATGTTACCTTTAAATCAGGTAACTCCCTTTGGTTTGAACCAAATAGATTTCATGAAGTGCCTTGTGCCTAAGGTAAGGCTTATAGGTGGAAGATAAGGATATTGAAATATTATTTGGGCAGAGGATGGATGATCCAAGGGACTTGATAGGTGTGATTAATGGGATAGATGTGAAGGATTTTTATAAGGGGGAGGAGGGGCTATTTAAGAATGATTGAAAATATTATTTACTTATATAATGATTTTTGGTTCCTAAAGGTCCAAAACTTATTAAAGAATAAGATAAGATTAATCTTTTTTGAAATAGATTCATCCAATAATAAATGGACAGGTTTTGAAAAAAAATTAATTTTTATAATCTTATTTATTTAAATAATTCATTACTGTGGTAAACACTTCATCATTATTATGTCATAAATAATTTTATTGATTTGATAAATAAAAATTATAAATAAAATGATGTAAGAAATATTTTTATATTTTTAATTAATTTTTATAGTCAAATATATCAATTATATAACCCCACATTAAAAAATCATTAGAAAAAAAACACATATTTATGATGTTTCTATTTTTACTTTCAATAAAAAGTTATTAGTGTCATTATCTTTCTAAAATGGCTTTCAAAAGACAAAATTAATACCCAATGATTGTCTTGGACTTACATTACTCATTTAATAAGGTTGGGACAAGTGTTGAGGTAATTTTGTTTTATTATAATATTAATTTTTCCTTGAATTACCATATTTACCTTTAATCGCGGTAAATAAAAGAAAAAAGTTACTATTCACTAGATATTATTTTCATTTTTTGAACTGAATTCTTAAATACTACTAACAACCATGTATTTTTTATTTTCAAAATTAATTTTAGAGAAGCGGTAAAATTTATATAAATGAAAGGGTCAGTTTTTAACTACTACGTAGTATTTTCACTATTCATAAAAAATTGATGGTTTTCAGAAAAAATACTAAAAATTCATCCTAATATATTTTTGATATTCCAAATACTAAAATGATGTCTATTTTACCAAATTCAAAACATAGAAGTTGCATTAATTAATTTATAATTAATTCCCATTGTCAAAACAAAAGGTGTGTTTTTAAGAAATAACAACTCTCAAAAGATTGACACTTGTTTGTGTCCAATTACAATGTGAAATTACATAAAATGATACAAATTGGACTAAATGGTAAAAATATTATATAATTAAACTTTAAAACCATTTAAAAATATAATCTAACCATATAAATAAATTAGATTTAAATGCGGTTTTGAATTAAAATGTTGTATTGTTCACTATTCATTAAAAATGATCTTTATCGAAAAAAATACCAAAACTTAACCCAAAGTAAATTTTGAGGTCCTGATTCCAAAGAAGAATTTTATTTTGTCAAATAGAACATAGAAAAGTGACCTAAACTATATTTAAAGAGGTTTCTCTATCAAAAAGAGTCAAATCAACATTTTAAAGAATATTAGAGTATTTATTCTTAAAATTAGATTCATTTTCATTTAAGCCGCAAAATTTTATAGGATGATAGTAAAAACATTTATCAAACTTGTATAATCATATTTTAATTATATATGATCATTCCTGCCATTAAAATAGAATTGGATTTAACTACCATTTGAAAAACAATTATTATTTTTCTGTATGACTCACCATTGTTTGCAACATAAGACTTAGAAAATACCCATTGTTGCAGGTGAGGTACGCCATTGAATATAGAATAACATTTAAATTAAATTAATATTTAATTCAAAAATATTAATAAATATGAAAATTTCATATTCTTTATTTTCCTAGGATGTTACATCTTTCCCCCCTTTTGGAAATTGGGTGCTTGCAATTTTAATATTATACTGGGAAACTTTATTGAAAGTCCCACATCATAAAAAAGTAAATAAAACTATCACTTTAAAAGAATGAAAGATAAGTACCAAGGTTAGCCGTGATAAATCATAATTGGATTCCATGACAAAATGGATATAGAGGAGAAACTAAGTGTCATGTTCTGATGTACAGTTATAGAAAACATGATTAGGAGAAATTTAACAACAAGAAAACCACAAATTTCTGATAGGTTAAAGGGTAATTGGTTTCCCAGTATGAAAATTAAATGGAAATCATTTTTGTTTTATGTTATTTTTTATAAATTTGGAGAATTTATTTATGGTATTGAATAAGAACTCAAGGAAAATTACTTACTTTACATGAAGACTTTCATCATTTACAAAATGTCTACTTCAAACTCCTCTTTTCTCTTAAGGATGAGTATTCCGGTTGACATAGTCACATAAAAAGTGCTAGAATCAATATCTAGAGAATAAAATGATCCAAATAATATGAACCATATATTTCCCATATAACTATAAATTATCCAAATCCAAAATTGGTTAGTATAAGATCGGATAATTCCCAAAAGGATAATCTGTTATAAAAGGAAATACTACTCTTAATCTCCAAAATTCAACAAAAAGTACACAAAGTTCAAGAAATACCCTTCAATATAAAATTGTACATAAAATTAATTAAAACAATCCAACCTAATATTAAAACCCAAAACTCATAAGGATTTAAACACATAGTCATCCACATTAATTCTTAACATTTATCTCAAAAACGTCGACTAGTCTAAAAGTCTCATACTGAAGTGTAATTAACCTAATCCCATATTCTCTATGATAGGTTAATCATTTCCATAAATAACCCAAATCACTTTATGTCTACAATAAAAACATAGATTCTTCCAAAATAATATTTCAACCATTACTCCACAAGTTAAATCCCATAGTATTCTATTTTCGATAAGCATATAGTGTTCTCAAAAGAAAGATTGTCTTCCAAAATAACCTTTATCAGTTATTCACCAAATCATTTTCCAATAATAATGATGTATATTTGATAAAACATATGATCCCAAATATACTTATTCTGGATCCATAAATTCATTTAACTAAAAATAATTTGTTATACTAACTAGGGACTTCACGTAGTCCAGTGGTAGGCGGTAAATCCCAATCGCACTTTGGTTGTGGGTTTTATTCCCACATCTTTGTCTGACATGACGGGTTGTCACACATTATGTGTGTTACCTTTTTCAAAAAATATACAATGTCATAAAATTCTAAAAAAGTATACGAATTCCTAAAAAATAACAATAACATATTTTATCCTCAAGGGTTATCTAATACCTTTCATTTTTCCCCAAAAAATGTAATTACTATTTATCACCTCTAAAATAACTATGACTCTTTCTAATATGCTAACGATTATGGTTTTTTAACTTATTCTTAAATAACACCCAAACCTTTAAAGATATCTAAATCGAGCTCTGATACCAACTATATGTACCTAGCCTTAAACATTACACAATATTGAATTAAGTGAATAATTCACAGTAAAGATCTTTTCAAGTTCAGAGCATTAGATAATTGGGCCATAACTATTCCATATCAAAAAATAAAAAGTAGACACTTCTTCTTAGTTTCCATTTTTTCATAAAATATAGACATAAAAAAGAAACTTCTCTAGTTCCATGTTTTAGACGGCATGAATTTTCCTTGATCCCATCCTCGACCCTATTCATCTTTATGTCCTGTGAAAAACATTTCAAAAAATGGGATGAGAATTAAATGATCAATAAAGGTTATAAAACAATGAAGGAAAACATTAGCCCATCAATTAATACAAATCAACGAAAACATACTTTTCAATCATAAAATTGTTTGTGAAATCATAAGATTTATGAATAACACACAGTAATCATAAATCATAATGGTAACTTATGGAATACATAACATACTAACATTATAGCATTCACAGCTATGTAGGGAGTTACGTTTGGAATACCCGTAAAAGTATATTCCCTAAATCTATTAGGAGAAACATTAACGTTTACCACTTTCACATTGCCCAATTCATTGGAGAGCTATATCATGCTCACCCGTACTATGTTTTTCACAAAACCACCTGTATGTGTAAACAATTCCCAATAACCCAAACCTATTCGTAACACATAAAAAATCAAAAAGAAATGATAAGATTTCTATATTTCAATAAGAATATATCATTTCAATATATTTACATAATCAATGTTTTATCTAAACATTTTTAAAACCCATTTAAAACTTTTAATAAAGGGATTTTTTAATCAAAGTGTCACCTACCACTTTGAAGCTTTTAACTTGAAAACATTCATGCCTATTTATTAAAATACTTAAAAAAATTAAAATCAAGAAACAAGGCATTATATAGCTAAAGAAAATAAAAAAAGGTTACAAAATTATCAAGGAAGGAAGTTTACATTTATCTCAGTAAATGATAGGGAGAAACTCATGAGGAGTGTTGGAATTATAGGTGCAAGTGTCACCAGAGGCTCCCGTGTTTGAAAGTCAATAGACAAGTTGCATGGATTCCCTGTAGACATGTGTAATGATATAATGCATTGAAGCAAGTATGTCAATGAATTAAATCCATTATTTTGTTATTTTCCAAGCCAATTGAATTTGACCCATTCTAACTGCTTGAACAACTGTGGAGGAATCACTTTCAAACCAGATATTCGTCCAATTCTTTATTTGATAAAAATCAACTACTTTGATGAGATCCATCATCTCTGATTTAAGAGTCATGGCCATTCCACACTTACCATGACCCCCATCCAGAAATTCACCATCTTGATTTCTGATGTCCAGCAGGACCTGGATTACCTCTCAAGGCTCCATCCGAGTTGCATTTAATCCAGCCTACAAAAGAAGGTAACCAGTAGACTTCCATGGTTCCAAGAGTCTGAGGATAATTACCTTTCATGTTCAGATTTTTCAGAACAGTGAAATCCCTTACTGAGTTGTGACAATTTTCAGCAAGAGAATTGTTTGCTTGTTAAGCCGCCAACACAAAGATCATATCCTTAGATTAAGGAAAAACAATGACATAATTCTGTTTGAAAAAAGTAAACCAAATATAAATGTATATTAGTTTTAAATTAAAATATTTCATTCACACATACTCATATAATGACATAATCAAGAAGTATAAGTTTAGCCCACATAATGGAAATTGGGTTATAATGTTCCCTTACAGAAACTCGACAGCCTAAAGGCGTCACTTTAAAATTCGTAAAATGAGATAATGAGATATAAAAAGTTTACTCATAACATGGACATAAAATTTAAGGTAATATGGATATAGAATAACATATCCCAGCATTTTATAGTTAAAAAATAACAAAAAATAAATCTTTGACTAGAAGAGGAGGGTGAAAGTTTCCCTTACAGATTTTGTAACTTATGAAAAATACTCCACATTAAAGAATGGTCATACAATGATGATGTAAATACCCATAAATTAAATTATGTTACTCAAATAATACAATAATGAGAAGTAAATACACCACAGAATAGAAAATAGTGGTAAATATATCATGAATGACATGAGAATAAAAAATGAGATGAAAACACCTTACCACGTGGTAATAAATCAAGTCGTGTGACCAAAAGTTATTAACCACAAAATTAATAACATAATACAATGAATATAAAAATAATCATAAAAATATATATCAAATGTAAGTACACAATACACCACATGAAATAAATAAGTGGCAAATAATGGAAATCTCACGGAAATAAAAGTGAGATATAAAACCCCTTACCTCGAGTCCGACTTGACCCGTTCGTTCATTAATCTCTTGAATTATAAAATTAAAAAAAATTATACTTTATTAAGAATTTTTTAAAGTTTATTATTCATTTTATTTAACTTATTACCTCGTTTTAAACATTATGCAATAATTTAAGTTAATAATGGGTTTTTTGTTGATATTTGGTACTTAAGTCAAAAATGGACTTTTTAAAATTACTAGTTATTCCTGTTGTCAAAATTCCATTATCTATAGAATTATATTAATTATTTAGATATCATATATATCATATATATACATTATATGTTTGTATTTATAATATTACAAAACATTTGGAGATAAGAAATGAAATTCATCGTTCATGTAGACAGTAAGATGTACCTAAGCATGAACACTACTTTCATTTCTATTTCATATTTAATGGAATGATAACATAAATATAAACAGTTATATTATAATTCTAGTATAATATAATGTATAATTTCATTAAATACATCCTTTATAAATTCAATTTATAGCATGAACGTGTCATATCACATGGAGGGGGCGGTAGCCCACACATCCTCAAATAAAATTATCGTGTTTACCCATTATAGAATCCATTAATGTATTCTATGAATGATAAATACATAAGTATAAGGACAATATAAATATAATATATATCACATATAAATACAATTCCATCATAATGGCCACCATAACAGGTGGTAGAAGAAGATTGAACAATCCTTGTTCTGTGAGGCACTAGTCTGTTTTCTAGAGAAACAATATGTTCTTTACCCATTAGATAGAGGTGTGTGTAAGTGTAGTTCTAATACTTATCATACAAAAACATATTATATTGATTATAGTAGTTTTCTTATAAAATAATGGAATAAAAAATATTTTAGGTGGTTTGAGAATTAAAATAAAAGACAAGAAATTAAGAGAAGACATTACCTAAAATCGGGTAACTCCCTTTGGTTTGAACCAAAAGGATTTCGTGATGTGACTTATGCCTAAGGTAAGGCATATAGGTGGAATAGAGAGATCTTGAGAGATTATTTTTGTATATATTGGATGAGACAAGGGGATTGAGAGGTGTGAGTGATTGGTTAGAGATGAGGGCTTTTTATAAGGTGGAGGAGGGGATCTTTAAGAAAGATTGAAAATATTATTTTATTATGTAATGATTATCGATTTCTAAAGGTCCAAAACATATTAAAGTCAAAGAAAAGAGGAATCTTGTTCGAAATAGAATCATACAATAATAATTGGATAGGATTTGGATATTGTTTTAATTTTTATAATCTTATTTATTTAAATCATTCATTTATGAGGTAAACACTACATCATTATTGTGTCATAAATAATTTATCTATTTGGTGTCTAAAAATTAAAAATAAAATACCATGATTTAGGAAATATTTTTATATTTCTAATGAATATTTGTAGTCAAATATATCAATTATATAAACCCACATTAAAATTGTTTTAGTAAAACATTACATGATTATGAAATTGTTTTTATTTCAAATAAAAAGTTATTAATGTTTTTATCTTACCCAAATGGCTTTCGAAGGCCAAACATCTTACCCAAGGATTTTATTGGTTGGCCATTACTTATAAAATAAGTTTAGGATGATGGTTATTGTAGAGACCCGAAGCCTGACGTACATGTACATTACATTACTTTTGCGGAATACTTAGTACATAACAAAAACACACACACAAGGACCGTAATAGTTTAGTGTCTTTGGAAACTCGGACTATAATCTTCTAATCGTGGTGAAAGATCTTCAACATCTCCCATAAAGATCTTCTTTTTTTTTTACCTAAAACCTTTCTTTATATCCTGGGGAAAAGAAAACATAAAAGGGTGAGCTCAAATGCTCAGTAAGGGTAAACAAAGGAAATAAAAATCATATCATATCTTTTTGAAAATCAAAACCTGCAAAAGAGATCATAATATCTTAACATGCAACAAATCATAGAAGTGAAAATGAGATCACCATAATCATAACATGAAACTTGAAACTTTGTGGCATGCACACATAATCATGGAAAATCATTTCTTGTTAGTCATGACTCATTGCCAAGACTATCTTAGTGGACAAAGTCCCTTTCTGAACCGAGTTCACTCCTCGTTTCAGTCCTGTATCACTGAACCGGTATAACCTACCGTTCCAGCCCTGTCTATCTCATGAGATATAAAATCTTTACCCAATGCATTGGAGGGAGATATAGGTCCCACCCATCTTATAATGAATCCTTTCTTATGTGTGCCACATAATCATAAATCATACATCATCGCATAACCCATGTAATAAAAATGGGATTCTTAAAAAAACATGACATCATAAAACAATTCATATAAGATAAAGGAAATCATAAAAATGTTTCCATCCAAACATAATCAAATCCATGTAATAATAGGGATAAAAACAGAACCCCTTTATTATCTTAGATGGAAAATAATTTTAATAAAACACTTGAACTTCATTCTTGGGGAAAATATCCTTTCTACTTCAAAAACATTTTTCCTTTCATAACATGTCATAAAACATTAAAATAAAAGAAGTTGATTAAAAATAAACTTGAAAACTTGTAAAGGAAGCTTCTTGGAAATAATGTTTTAAAAATCTATTCATGCCGTATAAGTTAAAAAAAACATTCTTCGTACTTTTTTCGGAAAAGTCAAAAAGTACCTCGTACGAAAAACGACAAAAGATTCCTTTCATACATATTACTAAAAACTCACCGAAGGGTAAAAATGGATTTAAACAATTGTAGGTGGTTGGAAATAATATTACATATTGATGAAACATGGATGTGGATGATAAAATACACCCCAGTAAATACTTACGAATAAACAATCTCGGATAAAAATGAGATTGTGATATTTCCCTTACCTTAGGTCCAATTTGCTTCGTATGTGTCCGAAGCTCCTGTATAATGATTTAAATAATGTCATTGACTTATTACAGAATCATATTCATTGTTATGATATCATATATGGTTCACTTATGACATTATATTACCCGTTCTTTTGTAAATTCCATGTTAAAGAAGCGTTTTGGGTAAAATCGTTTCATTTATCGTAGGTGTTTTGACTTGTTGTTCTTGACATCATTATTACTTATATCATGATTTACTTACTTACAGAATATAAAATATGATTTATATATCATATATATTCAGTATATATATATATAATAGATAGATAAATAAAATGAAAAACACCGTTCATGGAGACGGTAGTCCGTACGTACGCATGAACGCTGTTTTTCTTTCCTTATTGTCTTGAAATGGAAGTAAGTAGATGACATACATATGTATATATATACATAAATCCAGTAGCTTTATAATGTCATATATTTCATTATTATTTCTTATATATACATTATAATCATTCTTAAATGGTTAACATGGAGAATGAATCTCATCGCGTCGTGGAGACGGTAGTCCGTACGTACGCACGAGCGATGATATCATTTCTATAAATATTGAATTGAATTGGAGTGGATTATACAATATATCAGAATAAATATGATGTTGTAATAACTATGTATAGTTATTCTTTACACCATTATACCCATCCATGTAAGGTGGTGGTGGAAAATAGATTACACCACGGCGTGGAGACGGTATTCCGTACGTACGCACGCGCGGTGATTTCTTTTTCCGTAGGATGGATAGATGGTGAAATAGGGTTGTTTCATACTTATAATAACATATCAGTATATGAGTGATACTGATGTTATTACTTCATAATGAAACAACCTATGAAGAAGAAGTGGAAGAAGAAATAAAGAGGAAAGAATTGGTAACGGTAATTACCTCTTCTTTGAAGCGCTTCTTTGAGACCTCCTCTTAGGGCACTAGAATTGGTCTTTGAGGAAGACCAGAACCTCTAGGATGTTGCTAGGGAAGTGGAGAAGATATTTTGGCAGGGGTTGGCCGAGCTTGAGTGCTCAAATTGGTGTGAGGAGGAGGGGGAGGAGGTGTCCTTTTATAGGGGAGGAGAGGGGCACCTTAGGAATTCTTAAAAATATTAATTTATAATAAATCAAAAACCACTTAAAAACCTCCAAAAATGACTCATATTCGAAGCTTAGATGAGATAGGGTTGTAATCTCATCAACCAATGAGATTTAGACAAGTTTAGGGTATTATTTTAACCTTATCAATTAGATTTAACTCTAAGTTAAATAATTTAACTTTTACCATGTCTTTTTGTTTTCTTTCACTCTACGGTTAATACACTTACTATAACATGACAAACGAACCCCAAATTGTTTATTATTAAGGTATATATCCTTATCTAAGTCATTTGGCCGAACCTTAGATTTTTAGGAATAAAATAACAATTAATAATATAATATTTGATTTAAAAACTATTTTGTGTCAATTTTGGACACTATTTGCTATATGATTTTTATGAAAGTCATAACAGAATTAAATGTTCGAACCAAGTTGATTAAATCAACACTAATATATCATATTAACCTAGAAAATTAGTGGAATTCATAAAAAGTCTCAAATTACATTTATTTTGGTGTTTATAACATTAATCATGTCAATATTTCATTAATAAGATAATTACTGCATCATCATTGTGTCATAAATAAATTAAATTATTTAATGTCTAAAAATTACAAATAAAATACCATCATTTAGGAAATCTTTTTAGCTTTCTAATGAATATTTACAATCGAATTTATCTTATGTATAACCCCATATTAAAAATGATTTACTTATTAAACTTTGATTTTATCTATTTTAACCCTTCTTTAAATAAATTAATAATAAATGTCCTAATCTAATCCAAGTGGGCCTAAATGGTCATATTTTATTCCTAAGTTTGTTTTTGGTCGAATTACACTTGTCCAATAGAATTAGGACATGTGTTAGGGTAATAGTAATATCATATTTACCCTTAGTTACCCTATTTACTATTAACCGTGGTAAAAAAAAGTAAAAAGTTACTATTCACCAAAAATTATTTTCATCTCATTGAACCACATTTTAGTCCTTGATATTAACCGTGTCCCTCGGATTTTTGAAATTCCATTCACAGAAGCGGTAAAATTAAGTTTTATGCAAAATTCAGTTTTTAACCTACCACTTAGTAGTTTCACTATTCATCAAAAATTGAAGGTTTTCAGAAAAATGCCAAAATTTCATCCTAAGCTATATTTCATATTCCGAATTCAAAAATGAAGTCTATTTTACCAAATTCATAACATAGAAGTTGCATTATTTAATTTTATAATTAAATCCCGCTGTTAAAACAAATAGCGTGTTTTTATGAAACAATATCTATCAAAAGATTGACACTTGTTTATGTCTGGTTTAAATGGGAAATTACATTCAATAACCAACATTGTATTAAATTGTAAAAATATATTCTAAATATACTTTAAAACCATTCAAATTAATAATTTATCACTATTAATTATTTCGATTAAAAAAGTTGTTTTTAATTAAAATTTAGTAATTTTCACTATTCATCAAAATATGAAAGTTATCTGAAAATTACAAAAATTTCACCTTAGACTAAATTCGATACTCCGAATCCAAAAATGAAGTTCATTTTGAAAAATAAGATTTACAGAATTTCGAAAAGTGGTTATTACTATTCATAACGGCTAGTTTTAATAATATTTTAATAGCATATCGTTGTTTAGTGAAACTTGGTATTGCGTACTACACACGCTATCGAGGAAAGTTGCGATTGCGTGTAATGCAAGGAAAGTCAAAGATGCGTGTTGTGCAAGCTCCTTTTGGTGTAGCGTACAACACAAGACATTAATAAAATTAAAAAGAATATTTTTCATAAAATCTCGGGTTGTTACATTCTACCCCCCTTAAAATGAATTTCGCCCTCGAAATTCGTCGGGGTTATAAATGGTTTACTATTCGAAAGTTTCTTTAATAGAAACCCACATCGTAAAAAGGAATACCAAAACTTGACTTTAAAAACTAAAGTATGAAATGTAACGATTACCCAAATAAACTAATCACTGGGTTTCCACATAGGTGAAAATATGGATATGGAAGAGAAATCTAACCATCATGTTCTGATGGAGAGTGGTAGAGAACATGGCTATAGAAAAGCCAACAATCACAAATCCATAAATTTGTGACGATCTAAGGTACCATCTGATTCATCAGGTATAAGAGAACTAGGAAAACATTTTTGGTTTTCAAGATCATTTCCCTAAAGTTAAAGAATTTGAATTAGAATAAATACTTACTTTATTTTGGTACAATCTCGCTGTTGTTCGTGCCTTTAACAATTTCCACTTCATCTCTTAAATAAATGAAGTTGAATTTGTTATTCGTGAAGTGTTAGCAGATCATGTGATAGAATGACGGGTCATTCCATCTGTCTCAAACAAAAGGTTAGCAAAAATTATATACATAAGTCGATCTATAGTGAGATTAATCACATATGGTTCCTAAAATGGACTTATACTTCATATATCATACTGCTTAATATAATAAAACTAGTTTCTAATAAACAGGGACTTCCCGTAGGTCAGTGGTAGGCGATAAAGGCCAGTTGCACTTCGGTTGTGGGTTCGATTCCTACAGCCTTGTCCGAAGCGATGGGCTGTCGCCCGTCCTGCAGGTTGTCCCTTTTTCTAAAACTACGTTACTATAACATCCCATCAATAATATCGAAAATCTTCTATCCTTTAACAATACTAACTTATGTCCAACATAATCCAATCTAATCTTTAGGCTTATAATACTGCAGTCCACTCTCATAATATAGTGACAACGATTTCCAGAGATTTAATACTGTCGTTGATCCCCACATATCATAAGATATGTCTTGTTGGTCACATTCCAAACATTCAAAGTCCTTAATCGTGTATTCTCTTGAATACCTTAGTGAAAACATGAGTGCAGTTAAAAGTTAACACTTTCCACATACCAAAATCCTCAAAATTCTATATACTCAAACCATGATATCACTTAGTCCTTATATCAATCATGAGCTCATGAATACTATCAAACATTTAATTTTCTCCTTATCCCTTCATTATGAGCATATCATCTACATTCCAAAATTATCTGGATAACCTTTCATGGATACTGGTAACATTAATCATACACTTTCAAAACACAAAGAAAGACAACAGTGTAACAATCCATAGATGTCTCTTTATTCCAAAATTACACATGATAAACATGTAACCATTCCACTACATTCTCAAACCATTGACCGAGCTTCAAAAATTCTTTCATCTCACATATCATTTGTAGTCTCTTCATCATCATCCACATAAATACTACCCATATGACCACACTGATTCTCTTCATGAGTCTTTCCCTTAAGGCATTTGTTTGCATAATGCCCATACATTCCACATTTAAAACACTTAACCATTTTTGATGTCGTAGCAATACCATTATCCTCATCCATGGTGTTAACTGACCCTTTTCCTTTGCACTTACTTGCTTTGTGTCCTTTTTTTCCACACCCAAAGCATCTTCCAGTTCCCTTGAAACATTCTCCTTGATGCCTCTTCCCACATGATGTACATAGGGGAAATTGAACTTTCTTTCCTCTATGATCATCATGGAACTCCATCTTTCTCTTATTAGTCGAGTCAGGAAACATACCAAATTTTACTTTATTGATCATGTTGTGAGATTGCTGATTCGGCATAATAATGATGTTTGGACATCCAAATCCCATTTCATTTGGTTGCTCATGAAGAATATCATTCCATTGTCCATCATATCCTCCATTATTGTGAATCATCTTGTTTCCAGCCATTTTCTAAAACCCAAACATATTAGTGTTAAATGAAAAAAAATCGTAATAAAGGGGGAGTAACTTAAATATCTATCATCTTTGGTTTAATCTAATATCGTTACCATAGTTCTAGGACTATATCCTATACGTATACTTATCCTTAGGGGCATCCCTAGACATACCTTAGAAATATCTCTAGGGATCTCACTAACGTTTTCACATCCTAGTTTCCAAAGGTTGACTAAACCTTTCCTCTGATACCAACTGTAGAGACCCGAAGCCTGACGTACATGGACATTACATTACTTTTGCGGAATACTTAGTACATAACAAAAACACACACACAAGGACCGTAATAGTTTAGTGTCTTTGGAAACTCGGACTATAATCTTCTAATCGTGGTGAAAGATCTTCAACATCTCCCATAAAGATCTTCTTTTTTTTTACCTAAAACCTTTCTTTATATCCTGGGGAAAAGAAAACATAAAAGGGTGAGCTCAAATGCTCAGTAAGGGTAAACAAAGGAAATAAAAATCATATCATATCTTTTTGAAAATCAAAACCTGCAAAAGAGATCATAATATCTTAACATGCAACAAATCATAGAAGTGAAAATGAGATCACCATAATCATAACATGAAACTTGAAACTTTGTGTCATGCACACATAATCATGGAAAATCATTTCTTGTTAGTCATGACTCATTGCCAAGACTATCTTAGTGGACAAAGTCCCTTTCTGAACCGAGTTCACTCCTCGTTTCAGTCCTGTATCACTGAACCGGTATAACCTACCGTTCCAGCCCTGTCTATCTCATGAGATATAAAATCTTTACCCAATGCATTGGAGGGAGATATAGGTCCCACCCATCTTATAATGAATCCTTTCTTATGTGTGCCACATAATCATAAATCATACATCATCGCATAACCCATGTAATAAAAATGGGATTCTTAAAAAAACATGACATCATAAAACAATTCATATAAGATAAAGGAAATCATAAAAATGTTTCCATCCAAACATAATCAAATCCATGTAATAATAGGGATAAAAACAGAACCCTTTTATTATCTTAGATGGAAAATAATATTAATAAAACACTTGAACTTCATTCTTGGGGAAAATATCCTTTCTACTTCAAAAACATTTTTCCTTTCATAACATGTCATAAAACATTAAAATAAAAGAAGTTGATTAAAAATAAACTTGAAAACTTGTAAAGGAAGCTTCTTGGAAATAATGTTTTAAAAATCCATTCATGCCGTATAAGTTAAAAAAAACATTCTTCGTACTTTTTTCGGAAAAGTCAAAAAGTACCTCGTACGAAAAACGACAAAAGATTCCTTTCATACATATTACTAAAAACTCACCGAAGGGTAAAAATGGATTTAAACAATTTTAGGTGGTTGGAAATAATATTACATATTGATGAAACATGGATGTGGATGATAAAATACACCCCAGTAAATACTTACGAATAAACAATCTCGGATAAAAATGAGATTGTGATATTTCCCTTACCTTAGGTCCAATTTGCTTCGTATGTGTCCGAACCTCCTGTATAATGATTTAAATAATGTCATTGACTTATTACAGAATCATATTCATTGTTATGATATCATATATGGTTCACTTATGACATTATATTACCCGTTTTTTTGTAAATTCCATGTTAAAGAAGCGTTTTGGGTAAAATCGTTTCATTTATCGTAGGTGTTTTGACTTGTTGTTCTTGACATCATTATTACTTATATCATGATTTACTTACTTACAGAATATAAAATATGATTTATATATCATATATATTCAGTATATATATATATATATAATAGATAGATAAATAAAATGAAAAACACCGTTCATGGAGACGGTAGTCCGTACGTACGCATGAACGTTGTTTTTCTTTCCTTATTGTCTTGAAATGGAAGTAAGTAGATGACATACATATGTATATATATACATAAATCCAGTAGCTTTATAATGTCATATATTTCATTATTATTTCTTATATATACATTATAATCATTCTTAAATGGTTAACATGGAGAATGAATCTCATCGCGTCGTGGAGACGGTAGTCCGTACGTACGCACGAGCGATGATATCATTTCTATAAATATTGAATTGAATTGGAGTGGATTATACAATATATCAGAATAAATATGATGTTGTAATAACTATGTATAGTTATTCTTTACACCATTATACCCATCCATGTAAGGTGGTGGTGGAAAATAGATTACACCACGGCGTGGAGACGGTATTCCGTACGTACGCACGCGCGGTGATTTCTTTTTCCGTAGGATGGATAGATGGTGAAATAGGGTTGTTTCATACTTATAATAACATATCAGTATATGAGTGATACTGATGTTATTACTTCATAATGAAACAACCTAAGAAGAAGAAGTGGAAGAAGAAATAAAGAGGAAAGAATTGGTAACGGTAATTACCTCTTCTTTGAAGCGCTTCTTTGAGACCTCCTCTTAGGGCACTAGAATTGGTCTTTGAGGAAGACCAGAACCTCTAGGATGTTGCTAGGGAAGTGGAGAAGAGATTTTGGCAGGGGTTGGCCGAGCTTGAGTGCTCAAATTGGTGTGAGGAGGAGGGGGAGGAGGTGTCCTTTTATAGGGGAGGAGAGGGGCACCTTAGGAATTCTTAAAAATATTAATTTATAATAAATCAAACACCACTTAAAAACCTCCAAAAATGACTCATATTCGAAGCTTAGATGAGATAGGGTTGTAATCTCATCAACCAATCAAATTTAGACAAGTTTAGGGTATTATTTTAACCTTATCAATTAGATTTAACTCTAAGTTAAATAATTTAACTTTTACCATGTCTTTTTGTTTTCTTTCACTCTATGGTTAATACACTTACTATAACATGCCAAACGAACCCCAAATTGTTTATTATTAAGGTATATATCCTTATCTAAGTCATTTGGCCGAACCTTAGATTTTTAGGAATAAAACAACAATTAATAATATAATATTTGATTTAAAAACTATTTTGTGTCAATTTTGGACACTATTTGCTATATGATTTTTATGAAAGTCATAACAGAATTAAATGTTCGAACCAAGTTGCTTAAATCAACACTAATATATCATATTAACCTAGAAAATTTGTGGAAGTCATAAAAAGTCTCAAATTACATTTATTTTGGTGTTTATAACATTAATCATGTCAATATTTCATTAATAAGATAATTACTGCATCATCATTGTGTCATAAATAAATTAAATTATTTAATGTCTAAAAATTACAAATAAAATACCATCATTTAGGAAATCTTTTTAGCTTTCTAATGAATATTTACAATCGAATTTATCTTATGTATAACCCCATATTAAAAATGATTTACTTATTAAACTTTGATTTTATCTATTTTAACCCTTCTTTAAATAAATTAATAATAAATGTCCTAATCTAATCCAAGTGGGCCTAAATGGTCATATTTTATTCCTAAGTTTGTTTTTGGTCGAATTACACTTGTCCAATAGAATTAGGACATGTGTTAGGGTAATAGTAATATCATATTTACCCTTAGTTACCCTATTTACTATTAACCGTGGTAAAAAAAAAGTAAAAAGTTACTATTCACCAAAAATTATTTTCATCTCATTGAACCACATTTTAGTCCTTGATATTAGCCGTGTCTCTCGGATTTTTGAAATTCCATTCACAGAAGCGGTAAAATTAAGTTTTATGCAAAATTCAGTTTTTAACCTACCACTTAGTAGTTTCACTATTCATCAAAAATTGAAGGTTTTCAGAAAAATGCCAAAATTTCATCCTAAGCTATATTTCATATTCCGAATTCAAAAATGAAGTCTATTTTACCAAATTCATAACATAGAAGTTGCATTATTTAATTTTATAATTAAATCCCGCTGTTAAAACAAATAGCGTGTTTTTATGAAACAATATCTATCAAAAGATTGACACTTGTTTATGTCTGGTTTAAATGGGAAATTACATTCAATAACCAACATTGTATTAAATTGTAAAAATATATTCTAAATATACTTTAAAACCATTCAAATTAATAATTTATCACTATTAATTATTTCGATTAAAAAAGTTGTTTTTAATTAAAATTTAGTAATTTTCACTATTCATCAAAATATGAAAGTTATCTGAAAATTACAAAAATTTCACCTTAGGCTAAATTCGATACTCCGAATCCAAAAATGAAGTTCATTTTGAAAAATAAGATTTACAGAATTTCGAAAAGTGGTTATTACTATTCATAATGGCTAGTTTTAATAATATTTTAATAGCATATCGTTGTTTAGTGAAACTTGGTATTGCGTACTACACACGCTATCGAGGAAAGTTGCGATTGCGTGTAATGCAAGGAAAGTCAAAGATGCGTGTTGTGCAAGCTCCTTTTGGTGTAGCGTACAACACAAGACATTAATAAAATTAAAAAGAATATTTTTCATAAAATCTCGGGTTGTTACAGTTATGGTATTTTTTATTATTATAACATTATTTTTACCATATATTACCCTATTTACCTTTAAATACGGTAAATAAAAGTTAAAAGCTACTATTCACCAATAATTATTTTCATCTTATTGAACAAAATTTTACTTACTATTAAAAACCATGTATGTTGGATTTTTGAAATTCGATTCACATAAGTGGTAAAATTTCATTTAAATGAAAAAGTCTGTTTTTTAACAACTGCTCAGTGTTTTAACTATTCATCACGAATTGATGGTTTTCAGAAAAATAGCAAAACATAGACCTATTCTATATTTGATATTAAGAATTAAAAAATTATTTCTATTTTACCAAATTCAAAACATATAAGTAAAATTAATTTATTTAAAATTAATTCCCTTTGTTAAAACAAAAAAAGCATGTTTTTAAGAAATAATAAGTATCAAATTATTGACACTTGGTTATGTGCAATTTCAAATTGAAATTACTTCCAATGACCAATATTGGATTAAATGGTAAAAATTAAATATAATTAAACTTAAAATACAATTAAAAATATAATATAACCATATAAATAAACTAGATTGAAAGGTGGTTTTGAATTAAAATTCAGTATTTTTCACTATTCATTAAAAATGAAATTTTTCAGAAAAATACCAAAAATTTACACAAAGTAAATTTTGATGTCTTTATTCAAAAGATAAATTTAATTTTGTCAAATAGAACATATAAAATTGACCATACTATATTTAAAGATGGTTCACCATCAAAAAGCGGTAAATCAGCCTTTTAAAGAATATTAGAATATTTATACTTAAAATTATATTCATTCACATTTCATGCCACTAAAGTTTATGGGATAATGGTAAAAAAATTAACAAACATGTATAATCATATTGTGGTTAATTATGTTCATTCCCACCATTACTACATCTAGGAATTAACTACCAGTAAAAATAATAATATATTATTATTTTCCAGTATGACACAACATTGTGGGAAACATAAGACTTCAAAGAAACCCATTGTTGGTTTTCAATTACACCATTGAATGTTGAATCCATTTTAAAGATAAATTAAAATTTAATTCAAAAATATTAAAAAATATAGAAATGTCATATTCTTTATTTTCCTGGGATGTTACAGAAGGTGGTATTAATTTTTGGGAGCATAATTGGGGGTAGGCTATGGTTTCTAGGTTGACCCACTCCTTCCATTTCCTTCGGGGAGGAATGTGATCATCCTGGTTTTCTCTAGGTTATTCTTAATGAAGACCAACTAACTTGTTTTAGCAATATTGTGCTTAGCGATGATCTGAACAGATACATTTTTTTGGGTTCCACATCGGGAGTGTTCTCAATAAATGATTTTGTTCGTGTGAGGACGGTTCAAATTAATGTTGACCCATGGGGGGGCTGCTATGGTGAAAGGAGGTTCCATATACATTTAATTTCGTCTTATAGAGAGTGATACATAATACTCTACCCACGGATGATAGAATCCAATTATTGGGGGTTATCATGGCTTCCATGCCCTACTGCTATAGGGATCTTAAACTGCAAATGGTGGGGCACCTATTTGTGGATAGCGACTGGGAAAGATGGGTGTGGTTGGAAAACGGGGTCTTTACCAGCTGGGATAATCAAGGAGTCTTGCTGGATGATTTCTTCAGTTTTTAATTCTAGGGGTGAGTGATCGAGGTCTCGAGAGGAAAGGCTGGGTCGTTATCCTCATGGTGAGCTGTTATATCATCTATAAGGCTTGGAATGATGCTCACCACAACAATGCAACATGTTATCATACCAGCATCACATAAAAAATGAGGAATACACTCCTGGACCAGGAGAGATTGTGCATTGATTTCCAGGATGCTCCATCAGTTAGGCCTTCTTTAATGACTCATACATTACATACATGGTTATTAATTCAGAATTGAAGCATACTTATTACAACATATAACAAAACCATGATAGGACTGTATAAGTATAGTTTCTTTAGAAACTGGGAAACATAAACTACCGGTTCATAAATCATCTACATTGTCTCCCATTTATTTCATCATATCTAGAGTCACTTTTGGCCTATCCTACTTAATACCCTTATTCCCAACCTGGGGAAAATAAAACATACAAAAGGGTGAGCTCAAATTCTCAGTAAGGGTAAACAAAATAAATATCAATCAGATCATATTCATAAGAACATAACATTTTGAAAATAATAACCTGCAAAAGAGATCATAGTATCATAACATGGGATAAATCAGAGTAATGAAATTTAATCCCAATAATCATAACATAAAACATGAAAATTTGTGGCATACACACATAATAATTGAAAATCATTTCATATTAGTCAAGGCTATTTTCTAAGACCATCATAGCGGACAAAGTCCATTACTGAACCGAGTTCACTCCTCATTCCAGTTGTGTATCACTGAACCGGATTAACTTTTTGTTCCATCCATGTCTATCTCATGAGATATAAATCATTACCCAATGCATTTGAGGGAGATATAGGTCCCACCCATCTGATAATTAAACCATTCTTATGTGTGCCACAAAATCATAAATCATAGCAAAACTCATGTAATAAAAATGGGATTCTTAAACATCAGGCCATCATAACATAATCCATATAAGATAAAAGGACATCATAAAATTAATTCCATCACAACATAATCAAATCAATGTCAAAATATGGATAGAAACAGAACCCTATATTATCTTATATGGAAAATAATTTTGATAAAACACATGAACTCCATTCTTTAGGAAAATATCCTTTCTACTTCAAAACCATTTTTCCATTCGTAACATGTCATACAATTTTAAACTAAGATAAGTTGATTAAAAATAAACATCGAAACTTGTAAAGGAAGCTTCATGGAAATAATGTTCTATGAAATCATAAAAATCCATTCATGTTGAATAAATTAAAAAACATTCTTCTCGTACTTTTGCAGGAAAAGTCAAAAAGTGCCTTATAAAAAAACTACAAAACATTCCTTTCATATCTTTTACTAAATACTCACCAATGTGTAAAATTGGATTTAAAAAATTGTAGGAGGATAGGAATAATATTAAATATTAAGGAAACATGTATGTTTATGATAAGTATTCCCCAGTAAATTCTGAAGTATAAATAATCTCGGATAAAAATGAGATTGCGAGATTTTCCCTTACCTTAGATCAAATTTTCTTCGTACGTATCTGAAACTTCTGTATAATGATTTAAATAATTTCTTTGACTTATTATATAATCATATTCATTGTTATGATATAATATATAGTCATATTCTTATCTTCTTATTAGTAATATTTCATTGCTACTTGTTATTCGGGTGTTCATTGCTTTATGTTCTTATGCATGTTTTGTCGAATAAATTCTTATTATTCTTTTTTATGTTATTGATAACTCATTTATAGAATGGTATTAGTGTAATATATAACATATTCATTCATTAAATTTATTTATATAATCATTATTCAATGAAGATCATGTATAACGAGTCACATCACATCGTGGAGATAGGAGGCCGTACGTACGCCCGAGCGATGATATCATTCCCATGATCGTGAAATTGTATTGAAGTGTATGTATACAATTTCAGAATTAATATCACTTTAAAATAATCATATATAGTTATTCTTTACACCATTATTCCAATCCAAGTAAGGTGGTGGAGGAAAACAGATTACACCACGGCGTGGAGACGGTATTTCGTACGTACGCACGTGCGGTGATTTTGTTTTCCGTAGGATGGATAGAAGGTGAAATAGGGTTGTTTAATATTTATAATAACATATCCGTATATGAGTGATACTGATGTTATCACTTCATAATGAAACAACTAAATAAGAGGAAGTATAAGAAGAAATAAATTTGAAAGAATCGGTAACAGATATTACCTCTTCTTCGACATGCCTCTTTGAATCCTCCTCTTAGGGTAGTACAATTGGTCTTTGAAGAAGACCAGGACCTCTAGTATGTTTCTAGTGTATTTTAGAAGGGAAATGGGCAGGGATTGGCCGAGATTTAAGGCTCAAAATTGTGTGAGGAGGAGAGGGAGGAGGTTCCCTTTTATAAGGGAGGAGAGGGGAACCTTTATAAATCTAAAAAATATTAATTTATAATAAATTCAAACCCCACATAAAAACATCCAAAATTACTAAAATTTTAAGATTAAATGGGATAGGGTTGTAATCTCATCAACCAATAAAATTTAGACATGTTCGTAATTTATATTAAACATTATCAACTTGACTTATCCTTATTTAATCTATTTAATTTTATTTGTGGTAATAAGATTCTCAATTTTAAATTGTTATAAATAATTACTTATGTGTTGTGAATTGTCCATAATTGGATAATATTTTATATTTTAGACCATGTAAATTATAATTTATAATTTTTAATATTTTTTTTATATTTAAAAAATAGTATGTTATGTTATTTTTATAAAATAACAATACTGTCAATTTTGACACTATTCATCTATTTGAATTTAAATAAAATACTCCTAGAAGATATGTTAAAAAAAAGCTTTAATAGCTTAATAACAAGTCATATATATCTAGAAAATTAGTGGATCATATTAAATAGTTCATATAATATTTATTTTAATATTTTTAAAACCATTTATTTGATATTTAAATCAATAAAATAATTTCAACATCACTATTGTGTCACCTTTAATTATACATATTTAATCCCTAAAAATTCTAAATAAATTAACATGATGTATATAATTTTATTATATTTCTGTAGACTACTCACGTTCTAAGTTTCATGAATTTTATCACTAATTTAAAATTATTATAATTATAAGATTAAAATGAGTGACATGTAGTCACTTTCTTTGGTTTTAATAATAATTAAATTATTTTCATGGTCAAAATTCCGTAAAATTAATTTATTCGATCCCTTAGGTGATATGGGTCGACTTTTAGTCATCCAATAGAATTTTTACAGGTGTCAGGGTGATTTTATAATCTTATTTTTAACTTTAATTACCCGATTTACGTTTAACTCCAGTAAATAAAAATTATCGTAGTAACTATTCATAATATAAAAAATATAAAAGTAAACTATTAACATAATTTGGACCCAATATATTCAAATATGGAGTCCATTTTTAAAAATTCAAAACACAAAATTTTCAGTAATTAATTTAAAATTAATCCCATTGTTAAGAAAACGGGTTTCAAAAGTTAAAACATTGCCAAAGACTGAAATGTTTTTACCTATGAATTCAATGTAAAATTAATTGTAATGACATAAATTATATTAAATGGTAAAAATATATTTTATTTATAATTTAAAACCATTAAATATTATAATTTAACCATATAAATTATTGTGATGAAAAAAGTTGTTTTTAATTAAAATATAGCGTATTTCAACTATTCATCAAAATATTAAAGTTATCAGAAAAGTATCAAAAATTTATCCAATGTAAATTTTTATATCTTGATTCAAAGTAATAATTTTATTTTGTAAAATTGAACTTATATACTTTTCAAAAATTATCTTTAAAATGGGTGCGCCATCAAAAGGCGGAAAACTACATTTTTGAATAAAATAATTCTTTTATCCGAAAAAATTGATTTTTTTGTCATATAATATGTAAAAGGAATTATAATGTTATATAAAATTCAAAAAAAATTAATACTATTTATAACGGATACTTTATATAATATTTTTATAACATATCATTGTTTAGTGAAACTTGATATTGCATACAACACACACTATCGAGGAAGGTTTATCTTGTGTATAACGCAAACCAAGCTAGTGTTGTGTGTAGTGAATGATTCCTTTGATGTTGCGTATAAACTAAGAAAAAAAATATACTTCTCATAAACTA
The DNA here is from genome assembly GCA_963277665.1 of Viscum album. Classification (NCBI taxonomy): domain Eukaryota; kingdom Viridiplantae; phylum Streptophyta; class Magnoliopsida; order Santalales; family Viscaceae; genus Viscum; species Viscum album. The sequence goes on along the minus strand of OY728158.1, from coordinate 1,845,800,423 downwards.
TCAGGGTGTTACATTCTAACCCTCTTAAAATGAATTTCTCCCTCAAAATTTGTCACTTTGTAACAAACAGATGGGGATATCTCTCTCTCATCATATCATCAAGCTCCCATGTAGCTTCTTCTAATTGGTGGTTCCTCCATAAAAATTTCACCAAGAGAGTGGTCTTGTTCCGTAGTACTTTTTCGCTATGATCCAAAATCTTTATCGACTATTCTTCATAAGAAAGATCTAGCTTCAGTGGTATAACTTCTGAGCTTAGTACATGTGAAGGATCGAGTATGTACTTTCTCAGGAGATATTCTTGGAACACATCGTGAACTTGAGAGAGATTCGGTGGAAGCGCCAATTGGTAAGATACCTTCCCAACATGATCTAGTATTTCTAAAGGACCAATATTCCTAGGGATCAGCTTTACCTTCTTTCCAAATCTCATTACTCTCTTCCATGGACATATTCATAAGAACACTTTATCATCCACTTGAAACTCTAGGTATTTTCTTTAGTTGTCAGCATAACGTTTTTGTCGACTCTGAGCTTCTCTTATGTGTTGCTGAATATATCTGACCTTTTCTGTCATCTCATCAACAAGATCAGTTCCTAATAGATTTCTTTCCCCAACTTCAACCCAGCAAGTTGGATTCCTGCATTTATTTCCATAGAGAGCTTCATAAGGAGCCATGTGAATACTAAAGTGAAAGCTATTATTATAAGAAAAATCCATCAATGGTAGGTGTTGATCCCAAAAACAGTTGAAATCCATAGAGCAAGCTCTTAACATATCATCTAGAGTTTGAATTTTTATCTCTGACTTACCATCTATCTGAGGATGATAAGCAGTGCTGAAACTCAACTCTGTATCTACAGTATGTTGAAGACTTCACCAGAACATCGAGGTAAACATTTGATCCCAATCAGATATAATGGAATGTGGTACTCCATGCAATCTGACAACTTCCTTTACATATATTCTGGCAAGTTGATCCAGAGAGAAATCTTCTCTAATAGCAATGAAGTGTACCGACTCCGTAAGCCAATCAACTAAGACCCAGATTACATTATTTCCTTTGGATGTTTTAGGAAGTATGGTGAAAAATTCCATAGTGATGTCTTCCCATTTCCATTCGGGGATGGGTAATGGTTTTGACATCCCCTTAGACTTCTGTCTCTCGGCTTTAACTTGCTGACAAACCAAGCATCGAGAGAAATATTTAGAAACATCTCTTTTTATGCCATCCCACCAGAAGTAATCTTTCAGGTCCCTATACATCTTCGTGCTTCCAGGATGAATAGATAATGAAGAACTATGAGATTCATCCAGTAGCTCCTTCTTTAATTTTGGGATATATGGAACACAAACTCGATTCCTGAACCTTATTATCCCATCAAAATCAAGGTTGAATTCAAGAACATTTCTCACCTTCTTTTGTAACTCTACATCTTCTTGTTGTGCCTCTTTAACCTTCACATGTATAAATGGATGAACATTCATTTGAGAAAGATAAGATTTTTCCCCTTCCATTATAATTTCATGATCTATCCTTTGTAAATCCATAAATATTGGATCTTTTCTGATCCTCATCATGGATAAGATCACATGGCCTTGTCGACTTAATTCATATGCCACCTTTTTTTCTTTTCTAGGGTGTTAATGAATTGATAAGTCGTAGTCCTTAATCAAATCCAACCATCTTCTTTGGAACATATTCAGCTCCTTTTGTGTGAAAATATACTTTAAACTTTTTTGATTATTATAAATATCACGCCATTCACCATAAAGATAATACCTCTATATTTTTAATGCAAAGATTACCGCGGATAACTCCAAAACATGATATGGGTAATTTTTCTCATGGATTTTCAACTATCATGAGGCATAAGATATCACAATATCATTTTGCATGAGAACACACCCTAGTCCCTTCTTGGATTCATCATTGTAGATCACAAACCTTTCTCTACTACACGGCAGTGTGAGCATAGGTGCACTGGATAACCTTCATTTTAACTCTTCGAAATTCTCTACACACTCCTCCATCCAAATGAACATAACTCTTTTTCGAGTAAACCTGGTGAGTGGATTAGATAACCTTGAAAAATCATTCACAAAACATCGATAGTACCCAACTAAACCAAGAAAACTTTGGATCTCAATTACTTTTTTTGGTCTCGACCATATTTCAATAACCTCTGTTTTTTCTAGATCTACAGATATCCCCTGTTTTAAGATTATGTGACCGAAAAATGAAACTTTTTGAATCCAAAATTCACACTTTGTAAATTTGACATAAAGATTCTCCTTTCTTAGGGCCTTCAATAAAATTTTCAAGTGATCTTCATGTTCTTCCTTGATCTTTGAATAGACAATAATATCGTCTATAAAGACTACCACAAACTGATCAAGATAGTCTCTAGAGACTCTATTCATTATATCCATGAAGATGTAAGGGGCATTAGTCACTCCAAATGTCATCACTCTAAATTCATAGTGTCCATACCTTGTACGGAAAGCCGTCTTTGGTATATCCTCTCTTTTGACCATTAATTGATGATACCCTTGATGAAGATCACTCTTAGAAAATTATTGACCTCCGCATAGTTGGTCAAATAAGTCATCAATGCGTGGGAGTGTATAGTTTTTCTTGATAGTGATCTTGTTAAGTTCTCGATAATCAATGCAGAGTCTCATTGATCCATCTTTCTTCTAAACAAACAGAATAGGTGCTCCCCAAGGTGACGCACTAGGGAATATGAATCCGTTATCAATATTCTCTTAGAGTTTCTTCTTCAATTCCTTCAACTCAATTGGGGTCATTCTATAAGGTGTCTTTGAAATAGGTAAAGCACCTGGGATGAGTTCTATTGATAACTCAACTTCACGATTTGGTGGAAGACCTGGTAATTCCTCCGGAAAGACATCATAAAACTCCCATACAATCGGAATATTCTTAATTGTGAGTTTATTTCCAACCATTTGATATAAATAACCTTTATTTAGTGGAATCAAGACCCATAAGATGGATGAAATTTCCACTGGATGGTTATGTTCATCCTTGCACCGATAGACGATCATAGATTGATCTGGAATATGAAATGTGACTTCCCCTCTTTGTAAATAGATATGATCTCTATTTAATGAAATCCAATCCATGCCAATAATCACATTAAATTCCTATATAGGAAGGATCACAAGATTTTTAGGAAGCACTTTCCCACAAACATTAATGGGAGAAGCATTGTAATCTTTTGATGCGATCGGTGTTCCATTAAGAGTTGTCACAGCTAACTCAACATCTACTTTTGGAGGTAATGCGGCGATACCCATAGAAAATTAATTATAAATAAATGATTGGGTGGATCTAGATTCAAATAAAACATTTTATACATTAGATTGGATGGTAAGTGTGCCTTTCAACACTTCTTTATCATACTCCACATCAACGATAGAAATTGTATGTGACATTCCATTGTCTTTGGCACTAAGAGTTTGTTGACGTCGATCATCATCAAAAAACCTTGGATTAGGGAATTGATTCACTTAATGACCCATTTCGTTTCACTTGAAACATTGAAGTATAGGAGGTGCATTCTTTGTATCCCTTTCTTTGTTCGCATTATTAGACATATTCTTCCCATTATTTCAACATTCAACTGCCCTATGAAATTTTTTCCACACTTAAAACATTTACTTGTCCCTTTAAGACAATTCCCTCCATGTTTCATTACACACTTTGATCATAAGGGAAAACGCATCTTCTTTTCAGTGTGGTCTTTAAATTTTCCTTGGAATTCCATTTTCCTCTTCTTATCAAACCCATATGATTGATGGGTTACTCCAATCTCCATCTCAACCTTGAGAGAACATCGAACAATTTCCTCATATCTATTGAAGTCCCTTATGGATATCACCCTTAAAAGACATGGTTTTAAGCCACTAAAGAATCGATAAATTTTACTCTCAGGTTGGATAATAATTCCGGAAGCGTACCTTGTATGTCTTGTAAAATTTACTTCGTCGGTACCAACAGATTCATCATCCTTTTTTTCAGTTCAAGAAACTCATTCTCCCTCTTTGTTCAAAGAATACGAGGGAAGTACTTATTAAAAAATATGTTCTTGAACTCATCCCATTCCATGGACTCAATTTCATCCATTTTCATCATACTCTTAATAAGATTCCACCATTGATTAGCTTCACCTTCCAAACGATATACTGCTAAGATGACTTTATCATGTTCAGAACATTGTAGAACTGAAAATATATTTTCAGTGGTACTGATCCATTGTTCAGCCACTAATGGATTAGAATATCCACTGAATGAAGGTGGACGCTGCCTCACGAAGGATTCAATAGAATGTTTCTCCTTCCTTTTCTCGTTTGGAAGTCGAGCATGATTCATAGCTTGAGAAAGTTGTGTGAGCATGGATACAAGATTTTTCATTCCAGCTCCCGTAACGTTTGGTTGCTCAGGGGGACAATCATTGTATTTCCCATCTCATTCAGCATTAACACGGTCATTCAAGTTCCATCCTTTGACTAAAACCAAGAAGCATAGTGTGAGAAACACTAATCATAACCGGAAAACCACATAATCAAGAATAAGATTTCACACATTAGGTCTTATCATGTGTTGTTCATGGCCATTTATAAAACACTAATATTGTGTTCTATGTATAGACATATCCTTAGAGTTTTTACTAATGAGTTCACATCCTAGTTTCTAAAGTTTGACTATAAATTTCCTCTGATACCAACTATAATGACCCATACTTTACATACATGGGTATTACTTTAGAATTAAAGCATAATTATTACAACATATAACAAAACCATGATAGGACTATACAGGTATAGTGTCTTTAGAAACTAGGAAACATAAACAACTTGTTCATAAATCAACTACATTGTCTCCCGTTTATTTCATCATATCTAGAGTCCCTTTTGGAATATCTTACTTAATACCATTATTTCTGACCTGGGGAAAAGAAAACATACAAAAGGGTGAGATAAAATGCACAGCAAGGGTAAAAAAAAAGAAATATCAATCATATCATATTCATAAGAACATAACATTTTTAATATCATAACCTACAAAAGAGATCATAATATCATAACATGGGATAAATCATATTAGTGAAATTTAATATGAATAATCATAACTTAAAACATTAAACTTTGTGAGATACACACATAATCATAGAAAATCATTTCATTTTAGTCAAGGCTCATTTCTAAGACCATCATAGCGGACAAATTCCATTACTGAACCGAGTTCACTCCTCGTTCCTGTTGTGTATCACTGAATCAGATTAACATTCCATTCCAGCCATGTCTATCTCATGAGATATAAATCATTACTCAATGCATTGGAGGGAGATATAGGTCCCACCCATCTCATAATGAATCCATTCTTATGTGTTCCACAAAATCATAAATCATAGCATAACCCATGTAATAAAAATTGGATTCTTAAACAGCAGGCCATCATAAGGTAATCCATATAAGATAAAAGGGCATCATAAAATTAATTCCATCATAACATACTCAAATCAATGTAAAAATAAGGATAGAAACAGAACCTTATATTATATTAGATGGAAAATAATTTTGATAAAACACATGAACTCCATTCTTGAGGAAAACATCCTTTCTACTTCAAAAACACTTTTTCTTTCACAACATGTTATGGAATTTTAAACTAAAAGAAGTTGATTAAAAATAAACATGAAAATATGTAAAGGAAGATTAATGGAAATAATGTTTCTATGAAATCATAAAAATCCATTCATTCCGTATAAGTTAAAAAAACATTCTTCAAGTACTTTGGCCGGAAAAGTCAAAAAGTACCACGTACTAAAAACAACAAAAGATTCCTTTCATATCTTTTACTAAAAACTAACCAATGGGTAAAATTGGATTTAATCAATTTTAGGAGGATAGAAATAATATTACATATTGAGGAAACACGGATTTTGATGATAAATATTCCCCAGTAAATTCTGAAGTATAAACAATCTCGGATAAAATTGAGATTGTGAGATTTTCCCTTACCTTATGTCTGATTTTCTTAGTACGTATCCAAACCTCCTGTATAATGATTTAAATAATGTCATTGAATTATTAAATAATCATATTAATTATTATTATATCATATATAGTCATATTATTATCTTCTTATTAGTAATATGTCATTGCTACTTGTTATTCGGGTGTTCATTGCTTTATGTTCTTATGCATTTTTTGTCAAATAAATTCATATTCTCTGTTTTTGGTTATAGATAACTCATTTTCAGAATGGTATTAGTGTTATATATATCATATTCATTCATTAAATTCCTTTATATAGTCATTATTCAATGAAGATCATATAGAATGAGTCACATCACATCGTGGAGACGGTAGGCCGTACGTATGCATGAGCAATGATATCATTCCAATGATCGTGGAATTATATTGAAGTGTATGTATACTATTTCAGAATCAATAACAATTTACAATAATCATATATAGTTATTATTTAAACCATTATACCCATCCAAGTAAGGTGGTGGTGGAAAATAGATTACACCACGGCGTGGAGATGGTATTCCATACGTACGCACTCTCGGTGATTTCGTTTTCCATAGGATGGATAAAAGGTGAAATAGGGTTGTTTAATATTTATTATAACATATCAGTATATGAGTGATACTGATTTTATTACTTCATAATTAAAAAACAAAATAATAGGTAGTAGAAGAAGAAATAAATTTGAAAAAATCGGTAACGGATATTACCTCTTCTTCGACACGCCTCTTTGAAACCTCCACTTAGGGCAGAAAGATTGATCTTTGATGAAGACCAGGACCTATAGTATGTTTCTAGGAAAGTTGAGAAGGCAAATCAGCAGGGGTTGGCTGAGAATTGAGGCTCAAAATTGTGTGAGGAGGAGAGGGAGTAGGTGCCCTTTTATAATGGATGAGAGGGGTACCTTTGGAAATCTAAAAAATACTAATTTATAATAAATTCAAACCCCACGTAAAAAATTCCAAAATTACTCAAATTAGAAGCTTAGATGAGATAGGGTTGTAATCTCATTAACCAATAAAATTTAGACATGCTGGGAATTTATTTTAGACATTATCAACTTGATTTATCCTTATTTAATCTATATAATTTTATTTATGGAAATAAGATTCTAAATTTTAAATTGTAATAAATAAATACTTATGTATTATGAATTGTCCATAATTGGATAATTTATGACATTTTATACCATATAAAGTTTAATTTATAATTTTTAAGTATTTTTGTGTTTTTTAAACAATATTATATTATGTTATTTTTATAAAATAACAATACTGTTAATTTTGACACTATTCATTTATTTGAATTTAAATAAAATTCTAACAGAATAAATGTTTGAAATAAAAGATTTAATAGATTCATAACATATCATATTTATCAATAAAATTGGTTGAGCATATTTAATAGTTCATATAATATTTATTTTAATATTTTTAATACCATTTATTTGATATTTCAATCAATAATAAAATTTTAACATCACTATTGTGTCACCTTTAATGATAATTATTTAATCCCTATAAATTAAAAATAAATTTAAATTATCTATAATTTTATTATATTTCTGGATACTATTCATTTTCTAAGTTTAATGATGTTTATCACTAAATTAAAATTATTATACTTATAAGATTTAACAGAGTGATATGTTGTAACTTTCATTGGTTTTAATAATAATTTAATTATTGTCTTCGTCAAAAGTCCATCAAATTTATCTATTCCGACCCTTAGGTGATATGGGTCGACTTTTAGCCTTCCAATAGAATTTTGGTAGGTTTTAGGTTAATTTTATAATCTTATTTGTACCCTTAATTACCCGATTTACGTTTAACTACATTAAATAATAATTTTCGTAGTTACTATTCATAATATCAAAAAAAGGTTACTTATTAACATAATTTGGACCCACTGAATTAAAATATGGGGTCCATTTTTTAAAATTCAAAACACAGAAGATGCATTAATTAATTTAAAATTAATCCCATTGTTAAGAAAACAGGTTCCGAAGTTAAAACAATGTTAAAGACTGAAATGTTTTTACCTATTAATTCAATGTAAAATTAATGGTAATTATATAAATTACATTAAATGTTAAAATTATATTATATTTATATTTTAAATCCATTAAATATTACAATTTTACCATATAAATTTGTGCGATGAAAAAAGTTGTTTTTAATTAAAATATAGCATGTTTTTACAATTCATCAAAATATAAAAGTTATTAGAAAATTATCAAAAATTTATTCTATGTAAATTTTTATATCTTAATTCAAAAAAATAATTTTGTTTAGTAAAATTGAACTTATATACTTGTCAAAAATTATCTTTAAAATGGTTGCGCCATCAAAAGGTGGAAAACTGTGTTTTTAAAAAAAAAATCTTTTATCCGAAAAATTGATTTCTTTTCTCGTATCATATGTAAAATGAATTATAATGTTATATAAAATTCAAAATTTTGTTAGTAATATTTATAATGTATAATTTATATAATATTTTAATAACATATTGTTTTTCACTGAAACTCGATATTGCGTACAATACACGCTATCGAGGAAGGTTGCTCTTGCGTATAACGCAAGCCAAGCTAGTGTTGTGTGTAGTGAAATATTACTTTGATATTGCGTATTACATAAGACAAAAATATATAATTCTCCTAAAATATCATGGTGTTACACCTTCTCTTCTGAATCTTTTAGTAACTAACCAGGACAACAGGCAGTGTCAGGGGCATTGGGTTTGTTGGCATTGTCCCAGTTGTGGTTTCAAAATGAACATGAATGAATATATTATCAATGGGGAGATGAGTGGTGGTGGAATGATCAGTGATATGGAGGGGTCAGTAATTTTTGTATTCTTAGCTTAGTATGGGAGGGAAAATGTTGTGGAGGTAGAGGCCATGGCCATGGTCACCAGGCTAGATTTTTGAAAACAAAGTCATATCAACCTTAAGGTAGTGGAAACAGACTCAATGATCCTCTATAATTCATTATCTGGCATTAATAAGAACCCTTGGAACATTTCTTACATTATTAGGAATTGTAAATAGCTTATGGGATTCCACATAGAGATCACACATACTTGGCGGGAAGGAAACATGGCACCTAATTTCATAGCATCTGCAACTCCTTTGATCCAAAGTATTTCCTAATTCTTTCACTTGGGTTCCTTTGCCACTGAGGGAATACATTTTTTTATTAATGATGCTTTGGGCCTTCACAACTTTATACCCTCTTTATTCATATTTTTTGGGGTTTTCTTTAGAAAATATTAATACAAATGTTAGTATTTAGTCAAACAAATTCCATGAATTAAAAAACCATGTTTTAAAAAATGTTTTCAAGAATAATTTTAAAATAAATGTTTTAATTTTTTTTATTATTACTTTTCTATTAAATGGTTTTAATTATTTTTTCAAGAATTATTTTCAAATAAATGGTTTTCAAAAATGGTTTCCAGGTTTCTTTTCAAAGAAATGGTAATCAAAATTGATTTCAAGCTTCCTTTTCAAAGAAATGTTTTTCAAAAAAATAAATATTTCATTCCATGTAAACATTCTTAAAAAATGTTATAAATTTTTTTTCAAACAAATGGTGTTATATTTTTTATTCAAGATTAATTTTCAATGAAATAGTTTTCAAAAATGATTTCATGCTTCCTTTTAAATGAAATTTCAATAAAAAACAATTCAAGCTCTCTTGTTAAAGAAATTGACTTTATAAAAAAATTGTAATCTTCTATTTCAATGAATTGGTCTTGAATATTGTCTTCAAGATTGATTTTCAAATATATGGTTTTAAAATATATTTTAATGTTTAAAATACAATGAAATTGTATTAAAATATGTTTTCAATCTTTCTTTTCAAATAAATTGTCTCAAAAAAATTCAAGCTTCTTTTTCAAAGAAATGGTTTTAAAAAACATTCAATAATCTTTTTTATGATTTCAAGGAAAATTGTTTTGAAAATATTTTCAAGATTCCATTTTATGTTTTCATTTATAAAGATATTTAAAATTAATTATGTTTCATAATCAATTTGTAAAAATAATATAGGTTGTTTTCCTCAAAAAAGTTTTTAAAATGATCTTTAAAAAATATTTTTGATCTAAGATGAAATCTATTGGTGTTACACATGAATTTCATGGAAATTATCCAAACGATACATTCATCTTCTTTCTTTGAATGGTTTTTGAATTTATGGAATTATGTTTATAAAACTATTTCATCATTTACAGGTTATATGTTTGTGAACCCCGTTTTTCTTCCATAAGATTTATGATTTTAAAACTGAGTTATATTCCCAAGTTATGCTCTGATGAAATGATTATTAAACCTATCACTTTTTTCGCAGAAAATTATATTATTAAATATTTATGACACATGTTTCATTTAATGGGTTATGATATTATTTTTTATGTTCTTTTGGAACATGTATATATGATTTTCTTATGAGATGGGTGAGAACTATATTTCCCTCCATTGCATTGGGTAATGATTTATATCTCAGGATATAATGATGAGATTCAAGTCATTGAGCTTGATCCACATTGAAATATTGGAAAACCCGATTACATATTAGGAATGAACTATACCTGGGTATGGTGGTGCGTCCCACACAGTAGGTGCAGTCCCCATGAAGATGGGATGATGTAGAAACCTGATCGGCTATGGGAAAATGGGGAAACATGATCCCTTACATGGAAATGACTATGACAGGGGATATTGTTGTGTCTCTTCCAGTAGGTGTAGTCCCCATGAAGTTCACTGATAAGTTATAACAATGTGTATGGACATATAAAGAATGATATTACATGTTTATGTGTATACCACAATTTCATGTCCTACTCATATGTTAAATTTCATGTCTTATTCTCTTGATTTTTTTATGATTCATGCCTTATGAATTGATTAGCTTTATTCAATTATTCATTTTTATAATAATTTATATGAAGGGTATGATATCTTAATGTTATGATCATGTTTTACTAAATATATTCCAATGTTTATGCATACATATATCACTTATTTACCCTTACCGAGCATCTGATCTCACACCTTGTTATGTTTACATCCCCATGTTATGAAGATTTATTTTATGTATGATATGTCTAAGAGGGGTTGATGTATTGGATAACCTATTTGGATGTAATGTAGCTCACTCATGTACCAGTGGTTAAATTTCCATGTTTCCAAAGAAATTATACTAATACTATCTTTGGGATTCTTCCCATATATTGTATTAAGTATCTTGTAAAATTTATGTAATGCATATGTATGTTAGGACTGGGTTATTATAGTAAGAATTAGATAAAAGGATTATTAAACCATTAGAATATTGGATGAGAAAACCTAAGTTAGAACTTTAAAGACATGTCTAAGGATGAGTCTAAGGATAAAGAAAAAGTATAGAAATATTTTTTTAGAATTTTTATAAAGGATAAATCAAGTGGTTTCCGATAAATATATCCCATTTTGGGTACTACAAGTGTATGTGGTTCTAGAACATGTTTACCTAGGAGTAACAACTTCAAAAAGGTTTTTCGGTTTCTAACTTGAGCATAACCTTGTATACAACAATGAGTCATACTGTGTATATGGTTTGACACTCTTGAGCGATATTCTTTGGGGATTTATGAAATTTCTACAAACCATCATGAAGGATTTAAAAATAATATGTCTATAAGTATCCTAGGTTAAACCTAATGTGTTATAGGTTAAATAAGGTTAAATAATTAAGACATCTTATAGGTGGGTTTTCCTGATTATGTGGTTCCTTACTATGAAAATTGTTTCACACTCTATGATTTTTACTTCATGCCAATGGATATAACCTGAAGAAACTTGGTTAATAATGAATGTGATGGATAAATTTATAATGAGAAGTTAAATGGGGTGGTCAATAGAGTGTAGGATGTTATAATCATTCATAAGTAGTTTTCTCAAAACATGATTAACTACATGTACCATAACCAAATATCAGACTCACCAAAGAAGATAAAGAAGGAGTTCACTGAGAGTTTATGTAATGCGGACCAAGGAGGAAAGAAGATTTAGTTTACTAATTTTTTTGAAAGTGTGAATAATCACCAAGATTAATATCTTATAGAAACAAGAATGTGTTTTGGCAATTGGAAATATGGACACAAGTAATTTAACTATAAAATAAAGTTGAAAAGTTTAGTTGGCACAATGGATAGGAATATTGGCCCTCAAAAGGTATTATCAATAGATGAATGCTTTAAAATTTAAAAGGTATGATAATTATGGAAATTTTTGTCCAAAGTGGAAGGATCGTGATGAAAATCTTATATGTGGTACAAGTAATAGTTTTTCTACTGATGATGGGGAGACCTCGAATGATATATGAATTGTATGTGTTGTTATAATCGTAATTTTTACAAGCATGAATAAATTGATTTTGATAAATGGTAAGACATTATTCATAATTCATATTTTATGAAAGGGGTATTATAAATTAATATGAAAAATATTAGTAAATATTTTAACAATAATTTTGGATAAATAAAGTATTGATGTTTTGGAATACAATAATTATGTTATAAAAATCATGAAATATATAATTATTTTTCGTAAAAGTTTTACATTATGGATTTTAAAGGATATGATGAATGGTTTTGGAGAGATTGAAAAGTGATTTAATAGAAATATTATATTTTTATTCTAGGAACGTAACCCTTAATTTGTTCATGATGTTTTGATAATGATTTATGGATAACGAAATGTTGGATATGAATAAGTAAATTTGATGGTGCAGATTACCTAAGAACTGATAAAGGTTTTGTTGAAAACATAGCCTATGTTATCATTGATGAATTTTAAAACTCATTACATATAATGAATATGCCCTGTATTCTTTGTAATTATGATGATTCTGTGTTTTTAAAGAGGGTTTATGGAAATTAAAGTTATTACCATGTTTCAAGAGGATATACGATGAGGGTAATCACATATTTTGAATGTAACAACCAAGAGCTGCTTTATGATATAGGGATCAATTTTTTGTTTATTTAGTTACATTCTTTCTAATGTTTTGGAATTTCTCTTTCTTAAAAGATTATAAGGATAAACATTTATAGAATGGTTTATGTTGAACTTTAGAATAGGTATTAGAGATTAAAGTATCATCTCTTCATAAATGTATTTTTTCATATTGGATAACTTGTGGTAATGTTTTTTTATATATATAATGTCCTACCATTCTATTTATGGATATCATGATATTCCAAATCATTAGGAATAAAAAATTAATCTTCGTTTATTAAAATAAGAGATGAAGTGGAAATTGATCAAGAAACAACCAAGGGTGAGATTATACTAAATCAAATCAGTATATCTTCTCATGAAAATTATTCAACATTAGGATGAAGTATCTTGAAACCAATAATGTTATCTTATTACCTTAGTTTCCAATAAATCAAATGTCCCAATAGATCATCACAAATTTATATTTTTTTGTTTGGTAAATTTATCATTTACTTACTCTTTATCACCCTCTATTAGAACACGACAGTTATATTTTTCTTCCATGTTCATGATTTCACTTACTACCTATATTCTATTATGTGTAAACCTAGTTATATGTTACATTGGGTAACAGGACACTTGCCTGCTGAACTATCTAGAAAGTGTGGATAGCTTTATTTTGAACATATTTTTGTGTGGGGCAGCTCCATGTGGTTTTTCTGGTTTTTTTATCTCATTGACCTTCGGTTCCTTTAAATTCCTAAGTCCTTGATGTCTGGGTTCTCCCCTTATGCCCTTAAAAGGGGGTATATTAATATAAAAATAAAAAATTTAAGGCCAAAGAAGTCTTAGTATTCATTTTTACAATGTCAGTTTCTATGAAAGGATCATTCAAGTATTTAATAATCTATAACCTAGAAGAATGTTGAAGGATAAATTAATTTTAAGGGGGTAGAATGTAACACCCTGAGATTTTGTGAAATAGGTTTTTTATTTAATTTAATCTTTTAGATATTTTCATTTCACGTTACACTGAAAATGGTTTTTTTTATATTAATGAACTAATTTTAGATTTAATTACACAAAAAAAAGAAAATTAATCATTCAATACACAAAATATAATGTTTATCTTGATCTAAAAAGAACATTGAGTCTAGATTACGTTACACACAAGATTGACTTTCCTCGATGGATTGTGTAACACACAAGACCGAGTTAAACTGATCAATAATATATTGTTAAGAATATTATTATTTAATATAATATAATATAAATTAGATGTTATGTTGTAGGTTTTGACCATTATTAACTAACTTATGGAAATACAGGGTTCAATTCATCGGGTACAAATTTATTAGAAATGAATATAAGAACAAATTGAATATGAAGGGAATGATTTTATAAAAAATAATTTTTTGATCACAAATGAATTATTCCTAATAAATTAAATTAATTTATATTGGTAAATTATATTATTGAAATATATATTGTATATATTTCATCAAATAATTTTTACAATCATTTCATATATTTTATGGGTATAAGATAAGAAAAAAACTAAATATTACAATTAAAACCAAACAGTTCTATTAAAAAGGTTTTACAATATTTTAATTGAGAAACTATTTAAAATATAAATATTATGAATTTCTTAATTTTTTATTTTCAATTAAAATTCATATTTTATGTATAAAGATAAAAATGTTTGGGTGTATTTTTATTATTCATTCGTAAAGTTTCTTTTTTGATGAATTGTGAAAAATACTAAATTTTAATTAAACACTTATTTGCATCTCATATATTTATTTGGCATAACATTAGTTGTTTTAAATGTAAGATTTATCTATTTTGATGATTAGTTTAGAAAACATTTATTAAATAATAAGGTTAATACAAATGGATAAGTATGAGTTTATCATAACATCCATATGTTTTTTTAAAGAAGATATTGTGTAGTTCACCATGAAATAAAATCACTTTATAGATACTCTATGTGGATAATTGTTCTAGAACATATATACCTATGGGTGAAAAACCAAAAAATGGAATGTTGGTTATTAACACAATCAAAATGTGGTGCATGATGGAGTCCTAGCTGAACACTCGATTTCACACTCTCAGGGGATATTCTAAGGTTTATCGAAATTATCTCTAGTGAAGAATTATGATGTATTTTAGTATGGGGTTAAATAATTAGGTTATAGAACTAAGTATTAAAATGACCATGGAATACTATGTATTGAACATATATAATAATAGGATAAACTAAAATATCATATGTTTTAAATTAAGGTTTAATAGGTGAAGATATATTTGGACTAATGTTTTCATGTTCATATTTCTTATATTAACATAATAATTTCATATTTAGTATTTATTTGAAACAGGATCACAAAAATCAAGATGAGAAATTTATGTATCAAAAAACCACTATTGTGACACCTTATACCCACACTCTTAGATCTAGTTCTATAAACATATACATTGCAAGGTCATTTTGATACCAGCTGTAAAATCCTAAATTTAACCATCCTTAATTAAAAATAAATAATGATTATCGATTATCCTATATTTTAAGGATATTTTATATTTTAGATTATTATAGAATTAGCGAACATCATAATCTTATAAATCCTATTTCTTTTTCTACTAATGAATGCTACTTCCATTATATTCAATAAACCAATTATTTCATGATAAGTATTCAAAATATCACATAAACTCATATGAACTTGTTATCCTTCTAAATATTTCATGTATACTAAAATACTATAAAACCTATACAATGGAGTCATTAAAGGTTTGAGATCAAATAAATAATAAGAGAAACATATAACTGAATAAATTATGGCATAAACATGGAATAAGTACAATATCATGAATAAGTAAAAAATATGAACATATAATTAACATGAAAATAGGTTAATTATATGTCCCTAAAAATAAATTAAAACATAAATATAAAAAAAAATTATCTCATTCTAATTGAATTTATATTATCAAACAATAGAAATATGTTTTCAACCCCTCATTCCAATACATTTACTTATTGTCAATACTGCTCTCAGGACATCATAATGAATTGGGAAGGCATATACCAATTAATCAAACATGTTTTGTCCCATTATACCTATTGATATATCAATGTGACATATAATTCAGCCCCCTATTATCTAATTGTGTTCAATTCATTCACTATAAGGGTCATCGGTCCTTTACATATCATTCCCTAAGGAACTATTGGCTAAATATAAACAGGGTCATATTTATAATGGATAACACGGAATATCAATACCTGATCAACCAGCATTATCCATCATAAATCATGGATAATTTCAATACATTTTCCTAGTATAATAAAAGGGGTAACATAATCATAACCCATATTAATTAATAAAGTGGTTGGTCAAATAATACATATTCAACTTGAAAAAAATTAACTATATTTTTAAAACAAATTGGTATGAAAATAATTTTATCTATGTAAATAAAAAGGATAACTTGATCATAACCCATCCATAGAAATAACATTTATAATTTTAATAGAATATAACCCCAATGAAATAAGGTAACGTAGAAGGGTGTTGACATCAATGAACAAAACACATCCAATATAGTGTTTGGAATGGTATTACAAGAATTGAATTGTTTGATACCATGAGTTCAATCCAAAAAATAATAACATATATATTTTATGAAACATAGACCCCATTAGGTAATTAAATTTGAAAATGATAACATAAATAGAATAAAAACATATGATATATTTTAGATAACATTTTTTTATAATTTTCTAAAAATACATATTTCAATGTCCCTTTCAAAGGTAATTTTTGAAAAACTAATGTGAAATCCTTTGTAATACATTTCATTTTAAAATAATTACCAATAATTTATATATTAAAAGATATAATTTTTTTCATGGAGAAATAAGGAAAGTAAAATAACTCATATGAATGTTAAAGGAGAACTCCTTTTTATTATTTTTTGAATACCTTTATTTAAAACTCACACTGTGAGAATAGTAACAAATAATTCATATTTATTAAAACATAATTTTACCAAATAAATTTGTAAAATATCATATAATAAAATATTAGGGTTGTATAACCCAATAATATAAGTAATAACACCATGATGAAATAGTATATCACAAGGAAAAAAGCCTTGAGTTATCAATATCCTTTATTAGAAACATAATCAATTAAGAAAGAAACATTTGAATAGGGGTTAATGTAGTAATAATTTATAAAATAAGTTAATAATAAATAATAAAATAAAATGGTTTAATGTACCAAATTCTATGAAATATGTTCTAGTGATCGATAATAACATAATGAACAAAACATGAGTTACAAACAACTCTTATGGTTGGGGTAACAATTAAGTCAAACTAAATTTAATGAAAATGACATGATGTGTCTTAGTTTATCCAATTAGATTCACGGAAATAATTTATAAAAAATTAATGTGATAGTAAATCAATAGAAAATTATAAAAGTGAAACATGTTTCATAACATATCTCATGTCTCAATGAATCACAATTAAGATCGAGAAAACCATTGTGGATTGAGTATCAATTTAAAAAATACTATAGAATAGATTTCATCTAATTTAAATTAAAATGACATGGTTAACAAAATTAATGATATTATATCTCACATAGGTAGTATATACTAGGAAAAAGTGAAACTAGCTGTATAATACCAATCATATGTCAACGAAAGGAATTTGAGGCAAAACACCTTACCTTGATCCTGGTTTATTATTCACTTACACCAAATATTCTATATAATCAAATTAAATTACATAAATATTGTTGATGCTCCTTTCCTTCACAGAGTCTAACGACTGAAAAAGGGAAATACCATAGTCCAAAGGGTTTCATTCTTTGAAGAAACATAAAAAAATTGACAAAGGCATGAACAAGGATTTGTTTACACTTAGGTCACGCAAGTTTCATCATGGTCATGAAAGTATACTTGTGCGCCTCATATTGGGCACGCAGGTGACTTTCACGCCCTAATTTATTTTCACCCACTGTTTTCAGAGGCATATAAATACCCCTTGTGGGCCCCCCATTTCATGGGGGAGAATCTAGAAACTCAGATTTCAGCTCTCGGTGCCCTACTCTCTTCTTGAAATCTTCCGAACACTTCTAAGGTAAATTCTTACTTAGAATGGAAGATATACAAAGGGGGAACAAGGCCTAAGTGTTGAATATCATCAACACCTGTGCGCCTAAGTGTATAACCCTTAAGGGAAAGGAAGACACTTCCACGCCTCCTTATTCCATAAAAAAAACCTGCGCGCCACCCTTTTGGAAGCCCCTAGGGATAATGCTAAAGGCTTGAGCCAAGCCTCGCCCATGTTTTACCCCATGGGTTGACCGGCTCACAAGTACCCAAGTGTCACGCAGGTATACCTACATGACCAGGACCTGCATGCCCAAATAGGACCTGTGTGCCTACCTTCTTTTGGGTGCCCCTCCTGTCAATTCATCCCCTTTCTTCAAATCTACATTTCCTCTTCAATATTTAGCCTTCAGAATTCTTTGAAAATCCATTTATGGCATGATTCCCTGGTTGGATTCCTTATCTGAAATGAATTCTATGGAACATCTCTTAAAACCTAGTGATTTAAATATCTTTATGTCACTAAGGTTATAGATTTAATTTATTCAACATCATCCTTTAAAAATGAGAAGATCTTCATGGGGAATCCTCCTTAGGAGTAAGTCCCAAGTCCCCTATTCATGGGAATCATACGTAGAAGTAAGCCCCAATCATTAGTTCCCTAATTTTGGGCCTCCTTTTTGGGAGTAAGCCCCAGTCATAATTCCCCTAACCTGGGCCTACTTTTCAGGAGTAATCCCTAGTCATAATTTCCTAACCTGGGCATCCTTCTCAGGAGTAAGCCATAGTCAAAATTCCCCTAACCCAGGCCTCCTTTTCATGAGTAAGCCCCATTCATATTTTTCTATCCTGGTCCTACTTTTCAAGAGTAATCCCCAGTCAGAATTTCTCTTAAATAGTTTTAACTTATTTTGATTTGGGATTCCTTCTCAGGAATAAAACTTAATCACAAGTCCCCTCTTAATTTGGGCTTCCTCCTCTGGAGTAAACCCAAAGATAGAGTATCTAAATCTCCATAAAGCACATATAACTTTATGGACCTTGTTCATGGGCTTCTTCTCTAAATTAAGTCCCGATCTTTAACCATTTGGGAAATCATACATACCTAAGCCCCATATCATTCCTTGTGACTGCATCTTTCATGGCACAAATTGTCATGTTTACTGATACCTCTTGTTTCTCACACCGAGCATGACTCATGTGAGCTTAGACTGTAGAAGTAACCGTGACACATCTCTTTGGGCTGTTAATCATACGTAATCCCCACAATTCGCAACCAAACTATGTGGACATTGATCTCTACCTTAAAACTGGAGTATGTAGAAAGCCTTTTTGAGGTTCAAGTCCATCACCCATTAACTCTCATCCTTCCCATATGACATTAAACAATATTCTAATTCCTGAACTATGTGGGTTCTGATTACTTTTCTAACAAGGATACGTAGGTATCCCATCTGCGGGTATGATCCCAACTCTGAAATACTCCATGTCCTTCTGGATGACAATAAACATCAACTGCCCCGCTGAGTGGGTTTAAAACTAGTATGGTTATCATAATGACCAATAGATCTCTATACAATGTATTGAATGATACAAGTGACTAAGAATCTATAACAAATATAGATGATTCTATATTGATGAATAACCTAAAACACATATAAAACATTCTCTAAATCATATACATATTAATCATTAATTTCCAAATCTTAAGGAAATGCTCATTTTCATACTCGGTAGTGTAACAAGGATTCATGAACATAACTTAAATCTATAAAGAGAGTCCTGGAGTAGAAAATAATTCCCCCCAAAAAGGTGTGATGAGTCCGACCGCCCATCCTCTTGACCAATGCAAATTCTTAAGCCTCATCGGTCCACAAATAATGAGCACCAACCTTTGGAAAGTACGTCCAAAAGGATATAGAATCATTGGATGTTTCTAGTTCTATGAACAAACCTGTTAGAAACCAATTGGAATGTTTGAACCTTAAGAAAACAAGTTAATCCCCATTTCCAGAGGAAACAAAAAATGGTGAACCCAACATGAATCTTTAACCAAGTTAAAATGATGTTTTACTTATTTGTTAGGCCCCAATTTAAACTCAATTAGAGGGCCAGCAAAAAAAATCAATAACATATATGCTCATATAAAAGACGTTGTGGCCGAACTTATCATGGTCATTTCTGTTATATCCAACATGCACTCTTTTCCAAGATATTTTGGGTTACAGAAATGGCTTCGTTAAAGTTCACACCTGTGAATACCTCTGTTATGAATACCTCTGCTATTACTCCTACTGGATCGTCATACACTCTAATGAGGACATCGCCTACTCATCGTCTTCAACGTTGGGTATCAAATGAACTTGTTAAGGAATACCTCCGACACGGTACCATTTTGACTCTGGATGCCACTCGACAAGCCCTCCAAGTCAATAATTCACCCTGGTTGTCCGGACAGCGACGAACAGCGATCAAGAAGCAGGTGGTTTCAACCACCATCTCCAACCATTTCTGGTCGTTATCCCTGGAACGAAATCACCAGTCCCTCCCATATTACAAGGAGGTGAATGAGAAGGTCACTGAAGGCCTTAATTTAAAGAGATAGAAGTCCTTCCCAAGGGCTCCCACCATTAATCGCCACCAGACTCGTGCGGCAGTGCGCCCTCAACATGATGAGGGTGTCGTCTCCAGGCGTTCAGGTCGGGTTCCTCGAACCCAAGTAGGAAAGACGAAACACCAGAGGCGACGACCGGTCAATAGTGATCATGTTCTTATCTCTTCCATTTCTGGAGAAGTCCACCAACCTACCTTGGTGGAAAGCAATAAGCGGGCACACACACCAATCCATTTTAATTCCACTGTCCAACTGACTCGTCTAGAAGCAACACTGTAGAGACCATAATCTTGACGTACATGGACATTACATTACTTTTGCAGAATACTTAATACATAAAAAAAACAGACACACAAAGACCGTAATAGTTTATGGTCTTTGGAAACTTGGAACGTAATCTTCTAATCGTGGTGAAAGATCATCAACATCTCCCATAAAGATCTTCCACTTTTTGTTTCCTAACATAAAACCGTTCTTTTGATCCTGG
The DNA here is from genome assembly GCA_963277665.1 of Viscum album. Lineage (NCBI taxonomy): Eukaryota > Viridiplantae > Streptophyta > Magnoliopsida > Santalales > Viscaceae > Viscum > Viscum album. The sequence goes on along the minus strand of OY728158.1, from coordinate 1,845,779,137 downwards.
GGGAAAATAAAACATAAAAAGGGTTAGTTCAAATGCTTAGTAAGGGTATGCATGGATAAAATAAAACATACCATATACATTGGAACTTAAAAACATGAACATAATGTTTAAACATTAAAATCTTGAGCAACAACATAAAACATGGAAGTACATAAGGCATAGATCATAATGGAACATAAACCATGATAAAATATCATGGGAATAAAAAATGTAATTGTGGCATCCATTAAGCTCATGTAATGATTTCCATGGTAGCCAAGGCATTGCTGCCAAGACCATCTTAGTGGACAAAGTCCCATTCTGAATCGAGTTCACTCCTCGTTTCAGTCCTGTAACACTGAACCAGATTAACTTACCGTTCCAGCCATGTCTATCTCATGATATATAAAATCTTTACCCAATGCATTGGAGGGAGATATAGGTCCCACCCATCTCATAATTAAAGCATTCTTACTTGTGCCACAAAATAAACATACATCATTCATAATAACCCAACGAAACAAATGGGTTTCGTAAACATCATCCCATCATCACATAATCCATATAAAAGAAATGGATATCATTACATAATAAGAGAAGTGAAACCATGTAAATCATAGAGACATTATACTTGAAACAGAAACATATGAAATAATGTCATCTTATATGAAAAATGGTTTTGATAAAACACTTGAAATGAATTCTTGAGGAAAATCTCTTTTCTTCTTCAAAATCATTTTCTTTTCAAAAAATTCCATGCAATTTTAAAAGAATATGATTTTTTAAAATAGTCATGAAATCTTTTGGATGAAGATTCATGAAAATAAGGCTTTATAAAACCGTAAAAATCCTTTCATCCCGTATACGTTAAAAAAACATTCTTCTCGTACTTTTTTCAGAAAAGTTAATAAAGTACATTATAGGGTAAATAAAAGAAATATTTCTTCCATACCATGGGGTAAATGTAAAAATGGGTAAAAAGGATATTAAATATACATGAAAAAACTTTTATAAAACATATACATTGATGATATCAATAACCCCAGTAAATACTTACGAATAAGCAATCTCGGATAAAAATGAGATTTGAAAAATTATCCCTTACCTTATGTCTGATATGATTCGTATGTATCCGAACATCCTGTATAATGATTTAAATAATGTAATTTACTTATTACAGAATCGTATTAATTGTTATGATATCATATATGGTCCACTTATGACTTTATATTACTCGTTCTTTTGTAAATTCCATGATAAAGAGTGTTTTGGGTAAAATCGTTTCATTTTTCATCCGTGTTTTGACTTGTAATTATTCATATGATTACTTAGATCACGATTACATAATTCCATAATATAAAACATGATTTATATATAATATATATTAATAATATACATATATATAATAGATCGATAAATGGAAAGAAATACACCATTCATGGAGACGGTAGGTCGTACGTACGCATGAACACTGTTTTCGTTTCCTTATTGAGTTGAATGGAATTAGGTAGATGACATACATATATACATAAATCCAGTAGCTTTATAATGTCATATAATTCATTATTATTGCTTCTATATACTTTAGAAATCATTCTTAAATGGTTAACATGGAGAATGAATCTCATCGCGTCGTGGAGACGGTAGTCCGTACGTACGCACGAGCGATGATATCGTTTATATAATTATTGAATTGAATTGGAGTGGATGATACAATATATTAGAATCAGTGTGATGTTATAATAACTATGTATAGTTATTCTTTACACCATTATACCCATCCATGTAAGGTTTTGTTGGAAAAACAGATTACACCATGGCGTGGAGACGGTATTCTGTACGTACGCACGCGCGGTGATTTTGTTTTCCGTAGGATGGATAGAAGGTGAAATGGGGTTGTTTCATATTTATAATAACAAATAAGTATATTATTGATACTTATGTTATTACTTTATAATGAAACAACTAAATAAGAAGAAGTTTAAGAAGAAATAAGCTTGAAAGAATCGGGAGAAGAAATTACCTCTTCTTCGATACGCCTCTTTGAAACCTCCTCTTAGGGCACTAAGATTGGTCTTTAAAGTAGACCAGAAACTCTAGGATGTTTCTAGGGAAGTGGATAAGATAATGTGGTAGGTTTTGGCCGAGATTGAAGGCTCAAATTGGTGTGAGGAGGAGAGGGAGGAGGTGCCCTTTTATAAGGGAGGAGAGGGGCACCTTTGGAATTCTTAAAAATATTAATTTATAATAAATCTAACCCCACTTAAAAACCTCAAAAAATGACTCGTATTCAAAGATTATATGATATAGGGTTGTAATCCCATCAACCAATCAAATTTAGACATGTTTGGCGCTTATTTTAAACCTTATCATTTTGATTTATCCTTATTTAATCTATTTAAGTTTATTTGTGGTAATAAAATTCTAAATTTTAAATTATAACAAATAATTAATTAATTGTTGTTAATTTTCCATAATTTTTTACTTTATAACATTATAGACTATATAAATTTAAATTTATAATTTTTAAATATTTTTGAGATTTTTAAACAATTTTATAATATGTTATTTTTATAAAATAACAATAGTGTCAATTTTGATACTATTCATTTATTTGAATTTAAATAAAATATATACAGAATATATGTTAAAACTAAAAGCTTTAATATATTCATAAAAGGTCATAAATATCTATAGAATTATTGTATCACTTTAAATAGTTCATATAATATTTATTTTATTACCTTTAAAACTATTTATTTGGTTTATCTCTTAATAAAATAATTACCACAACATTTTTGTATAATTATTTAATATACATATTTGTTGCATAAAAATTTGAAATAAAATCCTATGATGAAGAAAAATCTATTACCTTTCACAATAATACTTTTACTCGAATTTATCATCTTAAAATCACAATATTTAAATTTTTATATTTATTAAATTATGAAGGTGACAACTTTGGCATCATTTAAAATAAAATAATATAATTGTCATAATCACTTTTATAAGGATCAAAACGGTTATATATTAGGTCATTGGATGCTTAAGATGTATATATACACTACCAATAATTTTTTTTCAGGTTTTTAGGCCTTTTAATGGGTATTATTATTTCAATAAAAACAATATTACTTATTTTCCACTTAATAAATAATTTCTATATCATTAATGTATCTCCATTAATGAAAATTATTTAATCCCTAAAAATTCTAAATAAATTATCATGATTTAGATACTTTTATTAGATTTCTGTATACTATTCATGTTTGAAGTTTTATGATTTTTATCACTAAATTAAAATTATTATACTTATAAGATTTAAGAGAGTGACATGTTGTCACTTTCTTTGGTTTTAATAGTAATTAAAAATATTTTCATAGTCAAAAGTCCATAAAATTAATCTAATCCGACCCTTAGTTGATATGGGTTTACTTTTAGCCATTCAATAGAATTTTTTCATGTGTTAGGGTAATTTTATAATATTATATTTACCCTTAATTACCCGATTTACCTTTAACTATGGTAAATAAAATTTACCGTAGTTACAATTCATAATTCCCAAAAATAAAAAGTAGCCTATTGACATAATTTGGGCCCACTGATTCCAAATATAGAATCCATTTTTTCAAATTCAATAGAAAAAAATTAAATTAAAATTAATCTCGTTGTCGAATGAAAACGAGTTTTTGTTTAAAATATTGCAAAAGATTGAATTGATTTAACCTACGAATTCAATGTAAAATCAATGCTAATGACATACATTATATTAAATGGTAAAAATATATTCTATTTATACTTTAAAACCATTCAACATTATAATTTAACCATATAAATTATTACGATTAAAAAAGATGTTTTTCATTAAAATATAGCCTGTTTTTACTATTCATCAAAATATGAAAGTTACCGGAATAATATGAAAAATTTATCCAAAGTAAATTTTTTATTTCTTGATTCCAAAGAAGAATTTTATTTTGTCAAATTGAACTTATAAACATGTCAAAAACTAGATTTAATGTGGGTGTGTCATCAAAAGGCGGTAAAACTTCATTTTTTGAAAAATACTTAATTTACCCGAAAAATTAATTTTGTTCTTATACCATGTTCTAGAAAATGTTTAAGATGAATAATAATGTTATAAAATTCAAAATTTAGTTAATACTATTCATAAAAGATAGTTTAAAATAATATATCATTGTTTAGTAAAACCCGGTATTGCGTATAACACACGCTATAGGGGAAGGCCGCGATTGCGTGTAATGCTAGCCAAGTCAGGGTTGCGTGTTGTGAAAGAATCCTTTGTTGTTTCGTATAACAAAATCCAACCATATTTCATTTATACATTGAATATATATATATATATACTCAATGTTTCGTAGAATAACTATTATCAAAATTTTGTGTAACACGATCCAAGAATAGTGTTACGTATACTGCAAGCTAGTACAGTGTTGCATATAGCGCAAGGTAATCTTGGTGTAGCATACAACACAAGACATTAATGAAATTAAAAGAATATGTTTCATAAAATCTCGGGGTGTTACATTCTACCCCCCTTAAAATGAATTTCTCCCTCGAAATTCTTCGGGGTTATAAATGGTTTACTACTCGAAAGTTTGTTTAATAGAAACCCACATCGTAAAAAGGAATACCAAAACATGTCTTTAAAAACTAAAGTATGAAATGTAACGGTTACCCAAATTAACTCATCACTGGGATTCCACGTAGGAGAACATAGGTGAAAATATGGATATGGAAGAAAAATCTAACCATCAAGTTCTGATGGAGAGTGGTAGAGAACATGGCTATGAAAAAGCCAACAATCACAAAGCTATTGATTTCTGATGATCTAAGGTACCATCTGATTCATCGGATATAAGGGAACTAGGACAACATTTTTGGTTTTCAAGATCATTTCCCTAAATTTTATGAACTAAAAGAAATACTTTCATGATTTTGGTACAATCTCACTGTTGTTCGTGAATTGAACAATTTCCACTTCATCCCTTAAAGAAATGAAGTTGAATTTGTTATTTTTGATGTGTTAGCAGATCATGTGATAGAATGATGGGTCATTCCATCCCTTTCAAACAGAAGGTTAACAAAAGTTATAAGTACATATTATGGTTAGATTAATCATATATGGTTCCAAAAATTAACTTATACTTCATATATCATACCGCTTAATAAAATAAAACTAGTTTCTACTAACCAGGGACTTCCTGTAGGCCAGTGGTAGGCGATAAAGGCCAGTCGCACTTCGGTTGTGGGTTCGATTCCCACAGCCTTGTCTGACGCGATGGGCTATCGCCCGTCCTACAGGTTGTCCTTTTTCTAAAACTACATTACTATATCATCCCATCAATAATATCGAAAAAAGGTTCTATCCTTAAACAATACTAACTAATGTCCAACATAATCCATTCCAATCTTTAGGATTATCCATAATATTGCAGTCCATTGTCATATTATAGTGAAAATGATTACCATAGATTTCATATAAGAAGCATGTTAATACCATCTTTGATCCCCATATATCATAAGATATGTCTTGTTGGTCACATTACAAACGTTCGAAGGCCTTAATCATGTATTCTCTTGAAAAATGAATACCCATTGATCCTTAGTGAAAACATGAATGTAGTTAAAAGTTAGCACTTTCCACATACAAAAATCCTCAAAATTCTATATACTCAAACCATGATATCACTTAGTCCTTATATAAATCATGAGCTCATGAATACAATCAAACATCTCATTATCTTCTTATTCCTTCATTATGCACATATCATCTACTTTACAAAAATATCTGAATAACATTCCATGGTTACTGGTACCATTCAACATATACTTTCAAATACTTTTAGGAAAAACAATAGTGTAACAATACTTAGATGATTCTTTATTCCATAGTACCATTAACTATACAACATAACTCTCGATAAACATACAATCATTCCACTACCTTCTAAAACAACCGACTGAGCCTCAACACTTCTTTCAGCTCATATATCATTTTTAGTCTCCTCATCGTCATCCACATAAATACTACCCATATGACCATGCTGATTATCTTCATGAGATTTTTCATTAGGGAATTGGTTTTCATAATTCCCATACATTCCACATTTGAAACATCTAATCATTGTTGATGTCGTAGCAATACCATTATCCTTTTCTATGGTGTTAACTGAACCTTTTCCTTTGCACTTACTGGCTTTGTGTCCTTCTTTTACACACCCAAATCATCTTTCAGTTCCTTTGAAACAATCTCCATGATGCCTCTTCCCACATGATTTACATGAGGGAAATTGATCTTTCTTTCCTCTATGATCATCATGAAACTCCATCTTTCTCTTATTATCTGAGTCAGGAAACTTACCAAAGTTGAGATTATTGATCATATTATGAGATTGCTGATTAGGCATAATAACGATGTTTGGACTTCCAGATCCCGTTTCATTTGGTTTCTCATGAAGAAAATCATTCCATTGTCCGTCATATCCTCCATTATCATGAATCTTCTTATTTCCAGCCATTTTCTAAAACCCAAAAAGAATAGTGTGAGAGGCAAAAATCATGCTAGGGAAAACAACATAGTAAAGGTGGATCACCCTCAATATCTAACATCTTAGGTTAAATTCTAATATCGTTACCATAGTTCTAGGACTATATCCTATACGTATTCTTATCCTTAGGTACATCCCTAGACATACCTTAGAAATATATCTAGGGATCTCACTAACGTTTTCACATAATAGTTTCTAAAGGTTGACTAAACCTTTCCTCTGATACCAAATGTAGAGACCCTAATCTTGACGTACATGGACATTACATTACTTTTGCGGAATACTTCATACATAAAAAAAACAGACACACAAGGACCGTAATAGTTTAGTGTCTTTGGAAACTTGGAACGTAGTATTCTAATCGTGGTGAAAGATCTTAAACATCTCCCATAAAAATCTTCCATTTTTGTTTCCTGACCTAAAACCTTTCTTTTGATCCTGGGGGAAAATAAAACATAAAAAGGGTGAGCTCAAATTCTCAGTAAGGGTAAGCATGGATAAAATAAAACATACCATATACATTGGAACTTAAAAACATGAACATAATGTTTAAACATTAAAATCTTGAGCAACGACATAAAACATGGAAGTACATAAGGAATAGATCATAATGGAACATAAACCATGATAAAATAGCATGGGAATAAAAAATATAATTTTGGAATCCATTAAGCACATGTAATGATTTCCATAGTAGCCAAGGCATTGCTGCCAAGACCATCTTAGTGGACAAAGTCCAATTCTGAATCGAGTTCACTCCTCGTTTCAGTCCTGTAACACTGAACTAGATTAACATACCATTCCAGCCATGTCTATCTCATGAGATATAAAATCTTTACCCAATGCATTGGAGGGAGATATAGGTCCCACCCATCTCAAAATTAAATCATTCTTACTTTTTCCACAAAATAAACATACATCATTCATAATAACCCAACGAAACAAATGGGTTTCATAAACATCATCCCATCATCACATAATCCATATAAAAGAAATGGATATCATTACATAATAAGAGAAGTGACACCATGTAAATCATAGATACATTATACTTGAAACATACACATATGAAATAATTTCATCTTAGATGAAAAATGGTTTTCATAAAACACTTGAATTGAATTCTTGAGAAAAATTTCCTTTCTTCTTCAAAATAATTTTCTTTTCACAAAATGTCGTGCAATTTTAAAAGAATAAGATTTTTTTTAAATAGTCATGAAATCTTTTGGATGAAGCTTCATGAAAATAAGGATTTATAAAACCGTAAAAATCCTTTCATCCCGTATATGTTAAAAAAACATTCTTCTCATACTTTAGTCGGAAAAGTCAAAAAAGTACATTGTAGGGTAAATAAAAGAAACATTACTTCCATAACATGGGGTAAAAGTAAAAATGGGTAAAAAGGACTTTAAATATACATGAAAAAACTTTTATAAAACATATACATGGATGATATCAATAACCCCTGTAAATACTTACGAATAAGCGATCTCGGATAAATATGAGATTTGAAAAATTATCCCTTACCTTTTGTCCGATATGCTTCGTATGTATCTGATCCTCATGTATAATGATTTAAATAAAGTCATTAAATTATTACAGAATCATATTCATTGTTATGATATCATATATGGCCCACTTATGACTTTATATTACCCGTTCTTTTGTAAATTCCATGTTAAAGAGTGTTTTGGGTAAAATTGTTTCATTTGTCATCCGTGTTTTGACTTGTAATTATTCATATGATTACTTAGATCACGATTACATAATTCCAGAATATAAAACATGATATATATATAATATATATTCATAATATAAATATATATAATAGATCGATAAATTGAAAGAAATACACCGTTCATGGAGACGGTAGGCCGTACGTACACATGAACGCTGTTTTCGTTTCCTTATTGAGTTGAATGGAATTAGGTAGATGAAATACATATATACATAAATCCAGTAGCTTTATAATGTCATATATTTCATTATTATTGCTTATATATACTTTATAATCATTCTTAAATGGTTAACATGGAGAATGAATCTCATCGCGTCGTGGAGACGGTAGTCCGTACGTACGCACGAGCGATGATATCGTTTCTATAATTATTGAATTGAATTGGAGTGGATGATACAATATATGAGAATCAGTATGATGTTATAATAACTATGTATAGTTATTCTATACACCATTATACCCATCCATGTAAGGTGTTGGTGGAAAAACAGATTACACCACGACGTGGAGACGGTATTCCGTACGTACGCACGCGCGGTGATTTTGTTTTCCGTAGGATGGATAGAAGGTGAAATGGGGTTGTTTAATATTTATAATAACAAATCAGTATATTAGTGATACTTATGTTATTACTTTATAATGAAACAACTAAATAAGAAGAATTTTAAGAAGAAAGATGCTTGAACGAATCGGGAGAAAAATTACCTCTTCTTCGATACGCCTCTTTGAAACCTCATCTTAGGGCACTAAGATTGCTCTTTAAAGTAGACCAGAACCTCTAGGATGTTTCTAGGGAAGTGTATAAGATAATTTGGCTGGGTTTGTCCAAGCCTGAAGGCTCAAATTGGTGTGAGGAGGAGAGGGAGGAGGTTCCCTTTTATAAGGGAAGAGAGGGGCACCTTTGGAATTCTTAAAAATATTAATTTATAATAAATCTAACCCCACTTAAAAACCTCCAAAAATGACTCATATTCAAAGATTATATTAGATAGGGTTGTAATCCCATCAACCAATCAAATTTAGACATGTTTGGATCTTATTTTAAACCTTATCATTTTGATTTATCCTTATTTAATCTATTTATGTTTATTTGTGGTAATAAAATTCTAAATTTTAAATTATAACAAATAATTAATTATTTGTTTTGAATTTTCCATAATTTTTTACTTTATAACATTATAGACCATATAAATTTAAATTTATAATTTTTAAATATTTTTGAGATTTTTAAACAATTTTATAATATGTTATTTTTATAAAATAACAATAGTGTCAATTTTGATACTATTCATTTCTTTGAATTTAAATAAAATATATACAGATTATATGTTAAAACTAAAAGATTTAATATATTCATAAAAGGTCATATATATCTATATAATTAGTATATCACTTTAAATAGTTCATATAATATTTATTTTATTATTTTTAAAACTATTTATTTGGTTTATCTCTTAATAAAATAATTACTACAACATTTTTGAATAATTATTTAATATACAGATTTATTGCATAAAAATTTGAAATAAAATCCTATGATGAAGATAAATCTATTACCTTTCACAATAATACTTTTACTTGAATTTATCATCTTAAAATCACAATATTTAAATTTTTGTATTTATTAAATTATGAAGATGACAACTTTGGCATCATTTAAAATAAAATAATATAATTGTCATAATCACTTTTATAAGGATCAATACGGTTATATATTAAGTCATTGGATGATTAATCTGTATACATACACTACCAATAATTTTTTTTCATGTTTTAGGCCTTTTAATGGGTATTATTATTTCAATAAAAACTATATTACTTATTTTCCACTTAATAAATAATTTCTATATCATTAATGTATCTCCATTAATGAAAATTATTTAATCCCTCAAAATTCTAAATAAATTATCATGATGTAGATACTTTTATTAGATTTCTGGAGACTATTCATTTTTGAAGTTTTATTATTTTTATCACTAAATTAAAATTATTATACTTATAAGATTTAAGAGAGTGACATGTTGTCACTTTCTTTGGTTTTAATAATAATTAAATTATTTTCATGGTCAAAAGTTCATAAAATGAATCTAATCCGACCCTTAGTTGATATGGGTTTACTTTTATCCATCCAATAGAATTAGTTCATGTGTTAGACTAATTTTATAATATTATATTTACCCTTAATTACCCGATTTACCTTTAACTATGGTAAATAAAATTTACCGTAATTACTATTCATAATTCCCAAAAATAAAAAGTATCCTATTAACATAATTTGGACCCACTGATTCCAAATATATAATCCATTTTTTCAAATTCAATAGACAAAAATTAAATTAAAATTAATCTCATTGTCGAATGAAAACGAGTTTTTGTTTAAAATATTGTAAAAGATTGAATTGATTTAACCTACGAATTCAACGTAAAATCAATGCTAATGACATAAATTATATTAAATGGTAAAAATATATTCTATTTATACTTTAAAACCATTCAAAATTATAATTTAACCATATAAATTATTACGATTAAAAAAGATGTTTTTCATTAAAATATAGCCTGTTTTTACTATTCATCAAAATATGAAAGTTACCGGAATAATATGAAAAATTTATCCAAAGTAAATTTGTATTTCTTGATTCCCAAGAAGAATTTTATTTTGTCAAATTGAACTTATAAACATGTCAAAAACTAGATTTAAAGTGGGTGTTCCATCAAAAGGCGGCAAAACTTCATTTTTTAAAAAATACTTATTTTACCCGAAAAATTTATTTTGTTCTTATACCATGTTCTAGAAAATGTTTAAGATGAATAATAATGTTATAAAATTCAAAATTTAGTTAATACTATTCATAACGGATAGTTTATAATAATTTTATAATAATATATCGTTGTTTAGTAAAACCCGGTATTGCGTACAACACACGCTATCGAGGAAGGTCGTGATTGCGTGTAATGCAAGCCAAGTCCGGGTTGCGTGTTGTGAAAGAATACTTTGCTGTTTCGTATAACAGAATCCAACCATATTTCATTTATAAATTGAATATATATATATATATATACTCACTATTTCATAGAATAACTATTATCAAAATTGTGTGTAACACGATCCAAGAATAGTGTTGCGTATACTGCAAGCTAGTACAGTGTTTCATATAGCGCAAGGTAATCTTGGTGTAGCATACAACACAAGACATTAATGAAATTAAAAGAATATTTTTCATAAAATCTCGGGGTGTTACAAACATGCCATTCCTGCCATGAAATTCAGGCAGAGTACTATAGATAGGAAAATACACCTGTTTATAAATCATCAACTAGTCAGCAGGCTTGTCTGACTACATACGATGAAGCCCAACAACCCAATGTGTTGACAACTAGTAAACATGCACATACACCTGGTTACACTCAACAATCCTGCCAGCAGCCTCGTCTACCAGTATTGAAGGATGGTCATCAACGATGTTCAGCTGAATGTAATCATCAGGCACATAAACCTTATAGTATCGATCAAGCCTACCAACAGTCTTGTTTGGTTGCATTCAGAGATGTCGGTAGGAAAGATCTGATGACAAACAGGAGGCAGACTCAACTCTTTTCCCCCACACATGAGTACTGTCAGGATTCACTGACAAGAAAATGAGGATATGAGTAGGAACACACACCTACTCCAAGCATGGAATGGACATATATTTCCATTATGGCAGCTGAAGTCACCAAGAATATTCTATCAATGGTGAAAGAGAATAAGAAAATACTTGCTCATATTCTGGATGCCTGTCAGGATATTATAACAGCTTCAGCTACATCACAGGGAAAGAAATGAAAATCTATCCCTACCAGTGGATTGACACATCAACAGTTCACTCTGGAACAGACACACACCTCTGTTTCAGTCCAAGAGGGTTGTGGGGCATACTTCCCCATGTCATACGGACAACCATGTCAGGCACATATACCTTATTTGAGTGGAGATAATAAGCCCAACATGGTCCTTTATCTTTAGAAGGCACATACACCTGCCCATAGTAACCATTTTCTTTCACAAGTGGTTCCTAAAGTGGGTAAGAAGTCGTCTAAGAATAAGACCCGTCCATCACAGTCAAGAAATAAAGGGCCAATCTGTAATAAGGCCTTACTCGATGCTGGAGTTTTTGATGCAGATAGAACATTATCTGTTGAAAATCAAGATTCTACTATCTCAGTTCCCAATAGTGGGAATATTAATTCTGAAGGTCTTCATCAGACACATCTTCATGAAGGCTTGCTTCATGACAATACGGCCCATCTCGTAGTTTCATCTTCAGATTAGAGCCACAAGAACCCTATATATTGTCAAAAGACCAAGGAGAAAAATGTTTCAACATTTTCTATAACCCACCATGGTGGTCCTCCCCATAATGAAGAATTTAGCTGTGAATGTCCTGTTCGTAGTAGTAATTTCCATTGCCTGGAAAATTCTGTAAAGGAAAATGTAGTGATGGGAAAGCCCTTTTATCTTGAGGCACTTGAAAATGTGAATCCAGTCATGTGTGATGCTTTACCATTAGCAGGTGAAATACTTTCTCAATAAGAAGATATCCCGGGGTGTAGGTTATTCTCCGAACCACCCCTGGGTCATTATACTTCTAATTTGATAAGTGAATTCTCTACTGATCTTATTGAATATGATGAAGCAACAGGGAAGAACCATCTATGGTCTAATCAGGTAGAAGAATATTCATCGAATGATAAAGAAGAAGTGTTGAATGTGAGAAAAAAACTGGAGAAAGGTTTAGTGACGGTCATGTTTTGGCCTTTGGCTGACTCTCAGTATGAAATTTTAGAGATGTTGATGGAAGATTGTATTCAAGATATTTGTCTCAACATGTGGAAAAATCTTTGTCAATTTAAAAAGAGAATATTATCTTATGATGAATATGAAAATCTTGTCACGATAAAAGAAGGGTTGCAACACTCAATTGACTTGGCATATCTCTCAGTTTCTTGATATCTGAAGGCTGAAAAGTAGAAGAGAGCTCTTCAGCGTTCATGCCTTGGCGCATTAAGAATATTGCACTAGTTAATTTCCAATACCCCATCTGGTATTCATATCAGGGGATGGGGTGTTCATGAAGCACTACATTTCACTGTACTCTCCAGCCAACAATGCCCGCCAAAAATGGTCTCATGCAATGTTATTGCCCATGGATGGCCACATCCAATTGGCTTTGTTTGTAATCAAAGGGTCGCTAAAGAACAGGCCTCAACTGGTTCTTCTAAAAATCAGGCATACAGAGAAAAATTTGTTAAATTACACTTGCATCAGGAAAATGAGAATACCGAACAGGATTCTCTTTTAGAGCGTGAACATCATCAAGTGACAGAAGTGTCAGAAATCATCCAATGTTCATTTGAACCTGGTGATTTGAGTGGATGTAGTTTGATGCATCCAGCTAATTTCCGGACTAAATTCTGCAATATCAGAAGAGATCTTAAGAAAGTATTAGATATAGAAACTCAAGATCCACCCCAGCTTGCCAGACTGGGGACTCTTTTAACCCATCCGTCGGAATCAACAAATAGGATTCAAGGAGTTGATCAGGGATAGCCCCAGTCCACAGGACTGGGGTTTTTTTTTCAAATCCTAAATCTCTTCCTCAGAGAAAGTCAGTCTTCTCTCGATTATGGAAGAATCCTCAATAAGAACAAAGAGCTGAATTATCAGGAAATTTCCTCCACATTACTGTTCGTCAGTAATTTCTTGAGGGATCAAATCAACAAAAGTTAATGTCTCATCAAGGACACGGAAGAAGACAATATCGCAGTAATGCTGATAGAAGGGATTCAATGTGTTATTCATCAATTAATGTCATCACTTCCATTATTTATGATCCTCAATATGTGGTTCACTCAGAGGGATCATATGAAGAAATTCCTACTCAAGAGGTTGTGCACATAGAGGAAAATGAAGAAGGTGTGCGTACACGAAACCAAAGGCTTACCAAGAATCTAGGTATTCCTTTAAATAATCAACTTCCCTCTCTCCAAAAGGTGTCTATCAATGGGAAAGGAATGAATCAAGCTATATTCCACCCTTCCTCTAGAGAAGGTCAATCACTCTCACTAGTGCAAAGATTTTCACAACAGGAGGAAGAAATGAAGGAATTAAGGAGGTTGAATGTTGAACTAATTAAAGGTAGACTTCCTCATAAGCATTCTGGAGTCAGTCAGTCAAGGGACTTTGTTGTAGCTACTGAGATGGATTGAGATTATCCTCCTTTACCAGTACACCCTCACCGGTCTAGTCCTATGGGTCATGTGTAACAACAATCGGTGGTGCTACCATCAGTTGCAATACCAACCACCGCACATGTCCAAACTCTGATTATTGCACCTACTTAGGTCAAGCTCAACTGGATGTTTCTCAAAAGATAATAACTACCATTGAGTCATTAACAGTTCAGTTGGAAGTTATAGAGGTAAAGAGTTCACAAATTCATCCAGAAAAGAGAGCTTACCCTGAATGGGTTGATGCAATTCCCCCCCCATCAAAATTTTCAAGTTCCACATTCCCAATCTTTAATGTTTCGGGAGACCTAGAGCAAAACTTAACACATTTTTTCTCATTTTGATCCTATGATGGGATCCCCTCAAAAAAAAGAAGAAGTTACGGTCAGGTGTTTTGTACAGTCATTTCAAGGGCCTGATTTTGTTTGGTATACAAGCTTGCAATCCCGGTCAATTACCGAATGGAAGGATCTCCGTCAATGATTCCTTCTTTAATTCATCTCAACATTTCCAAATACAACAGTTTTTTATCTTAAAAATTGTAAGCAATGGGAGAATGAAAGGTTTTTAGATTTCATTGGTCGGTGGAAGGCATTATCATATTCTATGAGTTTAGCACTCCCTCAAGAAGAGTTGTTGCCAATCTATGTGGAAAATCTGCGTGATGAATTACGCACACCATTGATCCCTGTGAAATACACAGGAGGGTTTCGTGACCTCAATTAGATCGCTCAGAAGATTGAAGACTCTCTTATGAAGACTAAGAACAATGCCCATGTAATTTCATCAACTCTAGAAAGGAGAATGGGTAAAGAAGATACTTCTATAGTTACGCTTAAACAAGCACCTGTACCAACTTATACTTCAAAACCTTCAACTTATCGAAGGGCTCCACCTCCTGAGCGTCAACAACAGAGGATGTTTCATCAAGATGATCAATGAGATCAAAGACAGAAACAATTTGAGGATCTAAAGAGTAATGTTTACTTTTAACGAAATGAACAAGTCCCTGGTTACTTCATTTATGCTCAGGAAAATAACTTGGTTCAGTTTACATGGCCCAAAAGGCCGAATAAGGAAGGAGATGAAGACCGTCCCAAATATTACACATTTCATCATATGTTGGGGAATCCCTTTCAAGAGTGTTTTGTCTTTGAAGACCTCCTGCAAAAGATGGTGGACTCGGGACAAGTCAAACTGAAAGGCTCTTCATCTTAGGTAGCATGTGATACTGATACAAATCCATAGGAAGAATGCGAGTGGCAAGAAGTCAAAAACCAAAATGTGAAAAAATATGATGATTGGATGGTCTGAAAAACGATCAACCGAACTCATTCCATTTTGTGAATGCAATTGAAAATACTAATTGTGGCTTCTTCTATGAATGCCATAGCAAAAACCTCTTCATCAGAGGGAAAATCCTCCAAGAAACGGAATAATTCAAAGAAAGAGGAACAATCAGCATAAGATGAGATCGTGTCAAAGCCCAAGTTGTCTTTGACTCTGGCGGATTTTATGCCATATACTTCAAATCCATGGGCACAGTCCCACCAAACGACACAGCCTAAATTGGCTAAACAGGCAGAGTCTTCATCAGATAAAGAGTTGATTTTTGGTTTTGTTAACATGATTGAATTAACAGATCCGTATTCCAGTCATAGCTTCGATCTTGATGAGCCTGAGTTCCCATTATCAAACAGAGGAATTAGAGGGAGTTCTAGAGGTCTCAGTTACAGAGGAAGATGTTGATATCCCAAAAACCACTATTCCAATTCTACCCCTGCTAGGACTGTGTATGCAGCAGAAACTCATGGAAGAGCCCTTCAGCAGGCTCAACAAGAACAAGAAAATTCTTTCACCAATAGCAGATTCTGTCCTGGAACAATTATTATGGAGGATCGGTTAAGGGTTCCAACTTCTTTTTCTCAGCAAGTAAATAGACCTATTCGGTCTAATCATCCAAAGCCAGGAGTATTCCCAAATCCTAATCTAATACAAGATGTATCTACTTCTAAAGCATCAACTTCTAAGTAACTTGTGAAACCACATGTTCCTGTTGGGAAAGACAGACCTTTGGATCAAAAATATGATTTCTTGAAACATTTGGCCCAAGTACCGGCCAAGTTATCAATTCTAGATGCCTTGAATTTATCAAAGGATATTTGGGAGGCACTTATCGAGGATTTGTCAAGTCTTTGGGAATTTGAAACTGAAATTGGTGTGGCTGAAGTCTACCATGTTGAGAATGGTCCTGCAGAATTCCATGCAATGATATATTTCACAAATGAAGATGAGGATGATGTTGTGCATGGACATACTAGACCTTTGTATTTATCTAGAAACTTCAATGGTGTGTACATCCAAAGATCCTTCATTGTTAATGGTTCAGAAGTCAACATCATCCCCATTCATACACTTCGTCGATTGGGCCTCACAGAATCTGATTTATCTACTTCTACTTTGATGTTACAAGGATATGATAAAAATGAACAAGAACCACTGGGTGAAATTACACTCAAAACTCAGTTTGGCGACCTTGTATCCAATTCATATTTCATGGTTGTTGATCACAATATAGCCTTCAACGTTTTTCTTGGAAGACCTTTGCATCATCAATATGCGGTTATCCCTTCATCTTACCATCAATGTCTCAAATATTGTTTCAATGGTCAAATTGGGACATTTTATGGTGATAAGGCCTCATTCAAAGCATGTGAATCTCAATACATTGAGGCAGAATTTTATCACATGGGGGGTATAGAGATATCCATAATAAGGGAGGTTACCAATGTTAATTCTCCATATGGTTAGGAAAATATTCTAGTAAATCCATTCAGACATGTGAGTACAGATTATGTGTTTCCTTTAAGTAAAATTGACCGGGTAGACCCAAATCCAAGTACTCTTATGGAAACTTTCATTATGTCAATTACGGCAATCAAGCCAACTAGCATGGGAGAAGATGGTGATTCACCAAGAAATGGTGAAATCTCAAATGGAGATGTCTTCATTTCATCCGCTGAAATCCAGCAAGTCTATTCTTTGCCAACCAGGCCAGAATATTTTATAGAAATGTTAGTGGTGAAAGATGATGTCGATTCTCAATCCATAATAGCCTCTTTATTAACCAAGGAATACCCTTTGTCATCAATAGAGTCAGAAATGGAAGCCTCTTCTTCAAGATGTTCAAATTTTAACATCTCTCCTGATCATGTAAATTTTTCTTCATCATCTACTATGAAAGTAGAAACAGAAGAAGTAAAACATGTTAAAGAATAAGAGGATGATCTTAGGGATGCTCCTCCTGCTTTTGAAGCGGGTATCTCTACCACTGTGGATGAACTCAGAGAAATAAATATGGGTACAAAAGAAGATCCACGCCCCACTTTAATTAGTGCGGCCATGACTCTTGAAGAGAAAGAAATGTATATTTAATTTTTAAAGAAAAATCGAGATATATTTTCTTGGAATTATACAGAGATTCTAGGGCTTGATCCTGATGTTTCTACTCATCATTTGGGTTTTCCAGAAGAACATCGAGGATTCAAACAAGTTGCAAGAAGAACACACCCAACTTATGCATCCAAAATTGAAGCTGAAGTGGATAAGCTTATCAAAGTTAACTTTGTCAGAGAAGTTCAATATATGAAATGGTTGTCTAATATTGTCCCTGTGAAAAAGAAGAATAGACAATTTAGAGTTCTCATTGATTTCAGATATCTTAATCGACATTGTCCTAAGGATGGTTTTCTAGTTCTGATTACAGAACTCTTAATTGTGGAAACTGCTGGATATGAATCACTTTCCTTCATGGATGGATATTCTGGATATAATCAAATCTGAAGGACTCTGGAAGATGAATAATCTACAGCTTTCAGAGCCCCTCAGGGTGTGATTTTCTATTGGGTAATTCCCTTTGGCCTAAAGAATGCAGGTGCAATATATCAGCATGTCATGAATCGTATTGTCAAACCCTTTTAGGGGAATTTGTTGATTGTTAAGTGGATGATTTCGTGGTTAAATACAAACAACGTTCTAATCACTTGGCTGATTTTGAGGACATATTCCACAAACATCGGCAACATAATTTGAAGATGAAGCCCTAAAAATGTGCTTTTGGGGTAACCTCATGAAAACTTCTCGGCTTTGTTGTACGCTATTGTGGTATCGAAGTCGATCATGAGAAGACAAAGAAAATCCTTGGTATGTCACCTCCTTGGAATTTGAAATAATTGAGAAGACTTCAAGGACACTTGGCCTATATTCGGCGTTTCATTTCCAATTTCACAGGCAAAAGTTTACCCTTCACCAAATTGATGAAGAAGGGAGTCACTTACCAGTGGACTGAAGAATCTCAAGAAACATTCAATATTCTCAAGAATTATCTCTTGAGTCCACCGGTATTAATGCCATCTTTTGAAGGAATACCACTTATTCTTTATGTGATGGATTTAGAGCGATCATTGGGTGCCTTCCCTGCCCAAAATAATGATGTTGGGAATGAAAAAAGCCTTTACTATCTCATTCGGACTATGTTTGAAGTAGAAACCTAATATTCAAGTATTGAAAAGTGCTGCCTAGTATTAATATTTTCTATTAAAAAGATGAGATACAACTTGCAACATCATGAGGTCCATTTGGTATCTCGCAATAACCCACTCAAATTTATCCTTAGTCGTCCAATGCTTATAGGACGTCTAGTATGTTGGGCCGTTATTTTGTAGTAATTTGATATCCAATATGTGTCTCAAAAAGCAATAAAGGGTTAGGCTCTGGATGATTTTTTTGTTGAAAACCCTTCAGTAGAAGATACATCTTCAGATATTTAACTTCTTGGTGAGGGAGTCTTCTCTATTCAAGATAATCTTCAAACATGGGAAATGTACTTTGATGGTACTTCCAGAAGTCCAGCAGGGAAGAAAATGGAGGATTATAAATTCAACAAAGTTGGGTTAGGAATTGTTCTCATTTATCCAAATAAAGTAGTGATACCCTATTCCTTCTCATTATTGGGAGGCGGTACAAATAATTTAGTAGAATAATAAGCTCTCATCATTGGATTGGAGTTGGCACTTCAAGCACAAGTGAATCACTTAAAGGTGAATGTTTAATTAGACCTAGAAATCAAAGAAGTCAATGGAGATTATTCAATCAGAAAATAATTGTTAATCCCTTTGTATGATTACATCACAGAGTTAATGGAGGAATTTCCTTCGGAAACGACATTTTCGTATGTCCTGTGATCACAAAATGCACAAGCTGATGCACTTGCTAATATAGCTACAGCTCTGGCAGATCCAAATCGGGACGAGACAATCATCAATATTGCCCACCATCTTACAATTTCACCTTATGTTCAAACCAGAACAAAGTAAATCAATGAAATTAGTCCCATTTATTAACCATATGGTCATATGACAGGATGGATGACACCAATCTTGGAATTCCTTCAAAATGGAATACTTCCACTTGATAGAGTTAGGAAAGAACAATTCTGGTTATGTGTGGTCAATTATACTCTTTATGATAGCCCAGATCACCAAGATAAAATTCTCTACAAAAGTGGTTTTGATGGAATTATCTTCAGATGCATTGATGGTGAAGAGATAACGGAAGTCATGAAAGAAGTGCATGGAGGAGTATGTGGTGCCCATCAGTCCAGACATAGACTATCTGATAAAATTTGAAGGCTTAGATACTTTTGGCCTTCAATGATACAAGATTGTGTTGATTTCAAAAAGAAGTGTCATTCTTGCCATGTACATTCCAAATTAATTCATCAACCCCAAGAGTTTCTTCATACAGCTATATACTCATGGCCATTTACCACAAGGGGAATAGATGTAGAGGACCTTATCCTTCAGCTACATCCAAGCAGTTTAAGTACATTTTTACTCATACTGACTTATTTTCCAAATGGGCAGAGGCAATACCTCTCAAAGAATTTTGTTCTAGAAGCTTTGTTAGCTTCATCAAGTCTAACATCATTACCATATTTGGTGTCCCTCATACCATATTGATGGAAAATGGCACCAAATTTTGTTCATCCGAGATAAGGAAGTTTTATCAAGAATACAGCATCAAATCCAATCATTCCTCTCGGTATCATGCAGTGGCCAATGGCCAAATAGAAGCCTTCAAAAAGTCTCTTTCAAACATACTACAAAGGATGTTGGATAAAGATAAGAAATCATGTCCTAATAAACTCTTTCATGCTTTATGGGTTTATCAGACCACCACCCACACTGCAACACAGTCAAATCCATATTCATTGGTATATGGAACAGAAGCAGTCTTGCCCATTGAAGTTCAATGACCATCACTCAGAGTATCCATTTGACATTAGTCATCTACATATGAACAATCTCAAAAGCGATTGGATGAATTGGAACGATTATATGAGAAAATATTGTGCACCTTGCACCACTTGTAAGTATATCAAAATCAAATAGCACGAGCTTTCAAAAAAAAGTTCGTCTTTGTTCATTCATTCTGGGAGAATTGGTATTGGTTCTCAGAACTCCAGTGATACCAGGAAAAAACCTCCCAAGATGGAGCCAAAATGGGAAGAACCTTATTCAATACATAAGGTCTACTCCAATGGAGATTATTCTTTAATCTCAATGGATGAAGAACTTATCACTACTCCAACCAATGCTATATTTCTGAAGAAGAATTTTGTGTAACACAAATACTAATATGTATAGAAAGACGTTAAAATACATAAAATCTGGTCTATGCATATGACGTTAAACTATTTTCCCATTCGTCCAACATGATGTTAAATTGTGTTGTCCTTACTGCAATAATTTAAAATGCATAGTCCCTTTCATCCAACATGACTTTAAACTGTATTATCCTCATCATCTTAGCTACCAGACTCTAAACTGTACAACACCCTTATTGTCCAACATGACGCAAATATGTATTCACGTCCAACATGACTATTAAACTGTGTCCCTATATTTGTCCTACGTGACGTTAAATTGTACTGCTTATCGTCTTAACTACAGGATGCTAAACTGTACAGATGTCCCTTACTTCCAACATGACATTAAACTTTGATGTCCTATCTACATGACGCTAAATTGTACAGCACTCATTCATCCAACATGACGTTAAACAATGCAAAAGTACCTAAATCGTCAAACATGATGTTAAACTATGTCCCCATTTTTCTTACTGCATGACATTAAACTGCACAGTCCGCCTTTCATCTAATATGACGTTAAACTATACTATTTATTCATCCTACATGACATAAAAATGAATGAAGTCCCTTAATACGTCCTACATGAGGTTAAAAAATATTTTTTCCCTGCTACATGACACTAAACTATGTCGCACTAATAGTCCTCACTGCAAGACTTTAAACTGCATAGTCCCTTCTTATGTCCTACATGACATTAAAATGCACATCATTAAAGTTGTTGCTACCTCTTGTGTCTCACACTGAGTATGACTCACGTGAGCTTAGAGTAAACATCAACAATAACACCCTCTCTGGGCCACTAATGATGTGTAAGTCCCAAAACCATTTCTTATTTCCTTGTCCTCAAGAACAACTTGATTTCTAATTCAATTATTAATCGAACTATGCGGACATTGATCCTTTCTTTCTAGGCTAGGTACATAGGCAACCACTCGTGGTTCAATCCCAAAATCAATCTCTTCACATCGGTTCACCTTTGTCTAATACGATTTTGATTCGTGAAACCACCCCCAGAACCAATATTTTTTACATTAGTCCACCATCTTCCTTTCTATATGACATTAAACTGATCGCGCTTTTGTCATGTATGACAATAAACTACAACATTATTTTACACCCTCACCTGAGAGGGAATCATTATTTACATTGATCTCCAATCATGTTATATTCCAAAGAATACGTTCATACATGGAAATGCCCAGACCTTTTATCTTGGATCAAACCATCATTACACTAAGGTCCCCTTTCACCCTTCACTTGTACTAACCAAATATGTACAAAGGGTATTTCAAGAACTACGTGCGGATTTATTCCCATCCTTATGGGATACATAGAAACATTCGTGCATCCCTCGAATCCAGCCCCAAGTCATTGGACCTAACCTCAAATTCCACCTAACCCCAAATTCCACTTTCAGTCCCTTGGTTGAAAATTCCCCCTGTGAAAACATGAATTTGGTATGGAAACCCTGGTCTTCATTCCGATCAGGTTTATAAAACACATTGTGTATTCCTTATAATGGTCCGAGTTCTAGGACCCTAAATTACGATCTCCTACACTCTCGTCCCACAAGACGTTAAACTATATTTCAAGAACTACGTATGGCTTGATTCCCATCCTTATGGGATATGTAGTGATGTCCAGCACCTCGATTCAGGACCCAACCACAACATGATTATGGTTAGCATTGATCTGTGTATCTCTACATCCATTGAACAATGCCCATTTTGATGTGTTATACTCCTAACCTTAAATACTTCCAGATCTCCATAACTCTTTTCTTGACTTCCAGTCACAAAATGTCTGATGTTCGAGTGTTCTTTTTCCTGACTATGCAGCACGTTCCCTTAGGAATCCTTCCATAAATAGTCTACATAATAGTTTTGTTATCCAAAGGATACTATTATTTTACTATGCAGCAAATTCCCTTCGGTGGCCCTGCATAATTCAACCTCGTAACGGGTTTGTTAAATAATGTTAAATTCATTCTTGGGAATAAAACCTCTTTTTCCTTAGTTGTCTCAACGAAAATATGTAGGGATCTAAAAAACAATAGTCATCCTTAACATATTTTTCTCATGTTCTTTTTCATGATCTGAAAGTGTTCAAGTATATGGTTTATATTTCCCTTCCCTACATTTGGGTCAGACATTCATAGGAGTGACATTCATCCGGTTCTTAGTCAATCATAATTTGGAAATATCCTCTCCATATTCATGTACCTCTCTTCATACAGCAGACTCAGTTCTTTTGAAAATTTGAATCTCGATAAAGTTTCCCCAGATTTTAGCAATAGAAATGTTAAATTTTTTAGAGTTTTTTTTCTGGACTATGCAGCACATGTCCTTAGGAGACCTTGCATAAGTAGTCCACATAACAGACCTGTCATCCAAAATATTCTATTATTTTACTATGCATCCAATGCCCTTAGGTGGCCCTGCATAGTTCAACCCCCTAATGTGTTTGTTAAATTGTGGTAACTTCATTCTTGGGAAATACTTATTCTAATGCCTCTTAGCCCTTTTTTCATATCATTCCTCAGATTCAAAATTTCTTAGGTCAAAGTTTACATTTTTTCCCTCATACTTGAATGTGGTAATATGTTTTCAGATAATTTATCAAATAATTGATTCAATTTTAATCCATTCAGTTAAAACTATTTCAACCTTAAAAGTTAGCCTCTTTTTGTCTGACGTTCATGACTTTAAACTTCCCACAAAAGACAAGGGAAATATGAATAATAGTCAATTCTAAGATCATTAAACATACATTTTGTATGATTTTGGTAATATTGAGAAATAGAGAGAATCAATGTTTGTGGGGTTGTTTATAATAATCGAAGAAAAAATCAAACTATGCTTACTATACCCATTGGCTTAGGTAAATTTTAAAGCAAGTAGTAAAAGAAGTCATGCACAAATGATTAAAGATGAAAGTATTTTTAATTTGATGCACAAGAGTTAGAAGAACATCCACAGACTGGAGTCTCTTCTCTTTTCCAAGAATTACAATATACTTTCAACATAAGTCTTCATTTGATTTACGGCATCCCAAGCTTCATCAGCAGCCACTTGAAGCTGATGCACTCGACCAGCTTCACTCTTTTCAGATTGATGGAGTGCTTTCATGGCATCTGCAATGGATTCCATACCATTCATTTGAACTCTTTTCAATGAATTGTTACATTGGTTAAGTTCCCTAGTAATAGAATCTAACTATTGCTGAAGGTGTATCTATTGGACAACATTCTCCTTGGTCTTATGCTTCAGCACCTTCTAATTGGCAGCATGATCAGCCACATCTCGGGACACCACAGCCTCAAATTCGCTGATATTGGCTGACACCCTTACTCTGGTCAGGTCTTGATGGTACTTATGCCCCTGCTCTTTTCTTAAGATGACTTGTTTCACCACGGCATGGATATCTTGATATCCAAAACTACGGAGTCCCAACATGACGAATAGGGATGACAGTCGGGGGATATTCGATGACAGCTCTTCAAGAGGAACTTCATATATAATCTTCCATATGTTCTGTCATGCCTTTTGTCATGAAAATTGGAGCTCCTTTTTTACTTTTGGGTCTGACTCAGCATCACTAGCATAGGGGGGAATATAATACGGGATTAATGTACTTAGATAAGTGCCACGTTCTTCTCCTTCCCCCCTGACCCTTGTTTTTTCACGTTCAATCCCCGTTGGGGTGGAGGCTGAGGCTTAACCTCCAGATATAGCCACTAAAATTGATGGCCCTTCAAAGTCAATTGAATGTTTTTTGGTTAAGATTCAAAGGATAACAAAAGCTGATTGGGAATATTGAAAATTAAGTGTAGCAAAAAATATTTTTATCTCTTACCAAACGGTAGATTAGCAACAGGAGAAGGCTCCTCCCCATCTTTCTTGCTTCAACAGGATCTTCAGGATGAGTTTGAGGTAGCTCTACTGGGTTCAACTCCACTTAGGTCAGTGTGTCTACAATAGTAGGGTTGTCTGTACCCCCTTCAGGCATTAGTAGTTCGGCAGGTTGTTCAGATGGAACTGCACATTTCAACCAATCATGGTCAGAGATGTAATAAGAAGTTATTTTAACAAGATGAAGGATAACACTCAAGTCCAAAATCTTATAAATTACAGAGTAATTTAACATGATCTAAAAATATTCAAAAGATGAGCCAATTTCCATCATTTCATCCAATGTTATCTCAGATTCCTTGTTAGTCTCACCAGTGGGAGCATTCGATACTTCTTCTTGGCGAACTTCATGTTGCGGCCTTTGATCCTGGACAACATCTTCAGATAAAATTATAGCATCAGTTGTAGTGGACACTAATTATTCTGGTGTAGGGGTTGAACCTATAGTATTACATAATTTAAGTTAGTTGATCTTTTCATCCAACATATTATGAAGGATTGTTAATTTACCAGAAGCAGGCTCTTCTCTCCTTGCAGCAGCAGCAGGAGTGACACTGGGAGCAGACGCTAGCTCTTCTTCAAGAGCTTCCAAGCCAGCATGAACCTATGACTGTTCACCAGTATCCTCTATCGTCCTCAAAGGAGGTTCAATCCTTTCCCTCAATGGGGAAATTGAAGAATCCCCTGCAATCCCAAGAATTATGAGCATCCATTTCACGGGTTAAGACTCATGACTATCTGAAGGACCTACCACTACTGATAAAGTGTTTAGCTGTGGACTTCTTCCTTCGGTGCTTTTGCTTCTTTGGATTCTTAGAAGTGTATACCTCATCATCTCCAAATACAGGAATTGGAGAATGAAAATACATGTCTAACTTCTCCTCCATAGCTTGCTGGCCTAGAGATATCTTTCCCGGATCGTGAGGAGATTCATTAGCCCGGATGGCTGTACCACCAGGGCTATACAATGGTGAAGGAGCCTCAGCAGTTCATTTCTTTGTAAGATGCAGGATGAAGAATGTAATTTCCTTGAGTAACAAATATTTAAATGGAATCAAGTTACAAAGCAGAATAAGGAAAGAGACTTACATCTTCAGGAGCCACGTAATCGTGCCACTCCTCATCTCCGGAATCACTAGTCCCCTTATTGGCGCCACGATCTATCATTTCCTTCACCCGCTTGGTGACTGGAGTGGAATCATCGGTGGGATGTATGAGCATATCCAACACTCTGATGTAAGCCTGAACTTCATTGGGGGTATCCTTGTAACGGATATCTGTAGAAGCCCGAAGATTCCCTATTCCAGGGTTTTGTAGCCCCTCGCACAAATCCAGCTAGGCAGTTTTAGCATCTCAATATAAACTTCGCCATGTATGGACATCCTCTGGTCATAGATATTCAACATGTGTACCAGAAGGCGGTGAGGAGGTACCTACAATCTTAGACATCAGCTTCTTCCCAGCTCCTGCAACTACAGATAAAGGATAAGAAAATAATACTTCTTGTTCTGTAAAGCAATGATGATTAAATTTCCCCAATGAAGTAACTCACTAGGAGTTGATGGATTTGGTCTCTTGATTTTGACAGGGGGATTATATCTAGCATGAGGCTGCTTTTCCGCATGTTGTGCCTCAACATCCCCATCTTTGGAATCTAGCGAGCCAGCCCTTGGTGAGGAATCTGGTGAATCAGCTCCAGGTGGGGAAGCATCACTTTATTGATGAAGGGTTTCTTTCTCTACAGTTCTTTTCCTTTTCCCCACATGATAAACCAGACAATTCAACACCCTTTCAAGGTATGATGCTATCTATTTCTCAGCATACCATGTAGTCAAGTTACTCACTGCTTTGTCAACTGGTAGATCAAACACTTCTCTGGTCTTCTCTATAGATGCCAGCAACCATAGTTGTTGGGAAATCATTGGATGCTGGTCTGACCTGACATGCACAGGGGGAGATACAACAGTCTGCTGCAGACACTTGAATTGGCATTCAAATATGTATGGAGCATAGGCCTGGCATATAATCTCTCTGTCAATCCTGGTGGCCAGTATACCATCTATGCAAGCCAGCATGTACGACCTCAATTCCAGATCGGTGGTTCCATCATCAAAAAACCTCACGGTTGGCGGGTTTCCATATGGAAAGAAATTTAATTCCTTGAACATGCTCAACCTCACCTTTATATCATAGATGTTGAGAGCTAATGGAGCAATTCCAAAATATGCCTACATGGATGGCCTAAAAGAACCTCCAGAAACTTGTACTTATTTCTGTACAGTATATGTCCTGAAATGAGTGGCGATCCATCCCCACAAAACATGGAATGGTCCCACTATCCTCAAAGTAGACTTACCCATAAAGATATGGAGTAAGATCGTATGAATCTTCGCCAAAATAGGGGTGGCCAACCCAACCATTTTCTTCTCAGCCAACTTGGCTTCCATGACGAAGGTCCCTGGCCTGATGCCTCTCTTCGATTCCTAGAATGGTAGAAGACAAACACTGAGCCACAAGGCTAAGAAGCCCTACAGATGGGACTTTTTTGGGATTCTCTAATTTACTTCATATCCCCACTTCTCAAATTATCCTACTTCTAGGGTTGGCCAGAATGTGCCAAGAGAACCTCTCTTCTCTATTCTGGGGCAGGTAGTTAGCCGAATATAGGTGGACCCCTTCTCCTTCTAATATTTTTCCTCCATCTTGGTAAGAAACATATTTATCCACTCCTCTGGATGAATATCTTTTCTAGAATGTGTTTGGGAGGTCTTTGAAATCTTGAGCTTATGGAAAATTTTCAACAATTCCTGATCCAAAATCGGAGTCTTCTCCGAATCATTCCAAGTCGCCTTGGGATGGATGAATTCATCATACATGTCAACTAGAATTGGAGCCCCTGAGATCTTGTATACATCCCATATACTGATTCCTAATTCGCCATGATTCAGATGGGAAGAATTGGTTTCTGGGCTCTAGCGACTGATTAGCTCCGGCTCAAACTCATCATTCTTGTAGACATATGTCTGCCCAGGCCAGATAGCTTCATTTATCACAGCTCCTTTCAAATCCTCAACAAACTCTGCATAGGTTTGTGGCACCCAGTATGCCCACATCCAAGTTGGCTTCACACCTCCTCCAGGTCAGATGTCCCAAATCTTCCTCCAAGCCTTTGGATTGATCCGTCTGTGAATTTCGAAAGATTGAAGGATAACAATGTTGTTTCAGCTCGGCCTTATGAGGTTTCAGATCTGGCGCACAAGGGCTATGATGCATTATATATGCCTTCTATACTATTACAGTATTTACAAATTCTCCTCCACTTGAGATATTTGTGAATCGGAATTGGTGTAATTCTGAAACAAATAATGTGGGAGATAGTTCTTTGCCTCTGGAATGTTGACATCTTGTAGATGACCATGCCCATACAGAGGCAGGTAGATGCTCTATGGAAAATTACAATGATACTTCTTCATGTACTTTTCTAGATCTATGAGGGTGTTGTCACAGATATCATAGTAATCATATCCCACAATGTTCATCATATCATCAATTTTATTGCTAGCTAGTTCATCAGTAGTTTTGATTCTTCTTAGAGCCATTTAATCTGCACAAAGGTCTAATAATTAACTCTTAAGTTAGTTGATTTATCATAAAATTTGTGAAGAAAAGTTAAAAAATGGATAAGTAATTAAGGTGCACAAGTCCATTTTTCGCGCGCAAGTATAGTTGTGTCGCACAATTTTTTGGCGCACAGGTATCACAACGTGAGTCCAAAAACCTTTACAGAAGCGCGACACAAAGAACCAGCGAAAAACAAGTAACTTGCAGGGCGAAGGCAACATGTGTGGAGAGAGCAGGAATCCTTGAGAACCTATTTCGTTGCACGATGAAGGGCTGTATATTTATAGGCAAGGTCGTACCCTTGAGCACTGAAGCTTGCGTGGATCGCACCTGCGCAATGCCATCTGCGCGCTCAACACTAGCGTGCCAAAGTTTCCTTGGTTTTTTTACTTTTTTTCCTCAGAGTCACATCCTCCTTCTTTCGGATACAAATATGAGGGGGAAATACCTTAGTCCAAAGGGTTTCATTCTTTGAAGAAACATCAAAAATTTACAAAGTCATGAACAAAGATTTGTTTACACTTGGGTCGTACAAGTTTCATAATGGTCACACAAGTATACTTGCGCGCCACATATTGGGCGTGCATGTGACTTTCATGCCCTATGTTATTTTCTCCCAAGGTCTTTAAAGGCCTATAAATACCCCTTGTGGGCCCCCCATTTCAGGGGGGAGAAAATATAGAAACTCAGATTTCAGCTCTCGGCACCCTAGTCTCTTTTTGAAGTCTTCTGAACACTTCTATGGTAATTTCTTACCTAGAATGGAAGCTTTAAAGAGGGGTAATAAGGCCTAATTGTTGAAAATCATCAACACTTGCTCGCCTAAGTGTCTAACCCTTAAGGGAAAGGAAGACATTTGTGAACTACCTTATTCCTTCAAAAAAACCTATACGCCACCCTTTTGGAAGCCCCTAGAGATAATGCTAAAGGTTTGAGCCAAGCCTCGCCCAAGTGTTACCCCATGGGTTGACTGGAGCGCAAGTACCCAAGTGTCGCGCAGGTATACCTGCGCGACCAGGACCTGCGCGCCTACCTTCTTTTGGGTTCCCCTCCTCTCCATTCATCCCCTTTCTTCAAATCTACATTTCCTCTTCAAGATTTAGCCTTCAGAATCCTCTTCAATGCCATTTATGGCATTATTCCTTGGTTTTCTTCTTTATCAGAAATGAATTTTGTGGAACATCTCTTAAAACCTAGTGAGTTACATATCTTTATGCCACTAAGGTTATAGATTTCATTCATTCAACCTTATCCTATAAAAATGATAAGATCTTCATGGGAATCCTCCTTAGGAGTAAGCCCCAAGTCCCTTATTCATGGGCATCCTTCTTAGGAGTAATCCCTAATCATAAGTTCCCTAATTTGGGGCCTCCATTTATGGAGTATGCCCCAGTCATAATTTCTCTAACCTGGGCCTCCTTTTGAGGAGTAATCCCTAGTCATAATTTCCTTACCTGGGCCTCCTTCTCAGGATTAATCCCTAGTCATAATTCCCCTAACCTAGGCCCCCTTTTCAATAGTAATCCCTAGTCATAATTTTCTAAACGGGGCCTCATTTTCAGGGTTATTCCCCAGTCATAATTTCTCTTAACCAGTCTTAACTTCTTTTGATTTGGGCTTCCTTCTTAAGAATAAAACCCAATCACAAGTCCCCTCCTAATTTGGGCATCCTCCTCAGGAGTAAACACCAAGTTAGAGTATCCAAATCTCCATAAATCACATATACCATTATGGAACTTGTTCCTGGGCTTCTTCTCTAAAGTAAGACCTGATCTTTATCCATTTGGGAAATCATACATATATAAGACCCATATCATTCCTTGTGACCACATATTTCTTGGCACAAATTGTCAGGTTTACTAATACCTCTTATTTCTCACATCGATCATTACTCATGTGAGCTTAGAGTGTAGAAGTTACCACGAAACATCTCTTTGGGTCATTAATCATACGTAAGCCCCACAATTTTCCAACCAAACTACGTGGACTTTGATCTCTACCTTAAAAGTTTTGTACGTAGGAAGCCTTTATGAAGTTCAAGCCCATAACCCATTAACTCTCATCTGTCCCATATGACGTTAAAATATATTTTAATTCCCGAACTACGTGGGTTCTGATTCCTTTCCTAACAAGGATACATTGGTAGCCCATCTACGGGTACGATACCAACTCTGAAATACTCCATGTCCTTCTGAATGATAATAAGCTTCAAGTGCCCCACTGAGTGGCTTTAAAACCAGTATGGTTATCATAATGACCAAGAGATCTCTATACAATGTATTGAAGGATATCATTGACTAAGAATCTCTAACAAATATAGATGATTCACTATCGATGAAGAAACTGAAATACATAAAAAAGATTCTCTAAATCTCTTACATATTAATCATTGATTGTCAAATCTTAAGGAAAGGATCATTTTCATACTTGGTAGTGTAATAATGATTCACGAACATAACATAGATCTATAAAGAGAGTCCCAGAGTAGACAATAATTCCCCCCAAAAAGGGGTGATGAGTTAGAACTCCCATCCTCTCGACCAATGCAAATTATTAAGCCTCATCAGTGCACAACTAATGAGCACCCACCTTTGTAAAGTAGGTCCAAATGGATATAGAATCATTGGATGTTTCTAGTTCTATGAACAAACCCATTAGAAATGGATTGGAATGTTTGAACCTTAAGAAAACAAGGTCATCCCCATTTCTAGAGGAAACAAATACATAACAAAAAACATAATTCATAATTATAAAAATTTATACCCATATTTTATAATCATTATATATATATATATATTGGTTAATTTTTTACCTATTTTCAGCATTGAGTGTTTGTAATATTTATCCCATTGAACTAGTTTCATAAAAAATGGTATCAGTGCTCATTATTGTTAAAAAATCATCATTAAATGATAATTAAAGTTTCTTAAAAATATTAATAATAGTAATAATTTATTCAATGGATTTTTAGGTTACAAACTATAATTATGAAATCAAAAATTATGATGTTTCGTTGATTCTTAAAAAACAAAATGTGTTTTCTTAAATGATGGTATAAATGTTTTTATAAAATTATAGAACGTGATAAAATTAATTGATTATATTTTTATGTCATTTTATACATTTATATACGTTATCAAAGTAAATCATGTTATAAAAGAATAGTATTTTTCATTGTGGGCGGTTCAACCAATGTGTACATGAACTAACTATAATTAATGGATGATTATGAGGTGCTTAAATTGAAATATAATTATACTAGAAGTATATTGTTATTACATGGTGTTTATTATTGTGATGTATCATAATTTTAAATAACTTTAAATTGATGATAATTTATATGAGGTCATTACATAGAGAGGTTATATCATTTTCCTCTTAGTTCCATCGTTTTAAATGATTGAATTAATAATAATTGTTTGTTGGTGATATCATTAACAGAATCGAAATTTATTACATATGAAGCTTAATGATATCATAAAAATCATATTTGTTCTTTCATATCATTCTCTTGACCAACCATGTAAGGATGTGATGAAAAGAAATATGAAAATAAACCATTCTATAAAGAAGTTAGTCCACAAGTATATATGGTTGACGGTTTCATTTTACATAGAAATAATTAAAGGATTAATATAGATTACATTTTTAAAATAAAAAACCAGATATCAATATCATAATAATATATTAAATTCACCTTTTATACTTTCCTTGTAAGGTTTTGAAGGAAATCATTCATGTTGCGTCATGGAGACAGTTCTCTGCACAACACAAAGCATTATGGTATCACTTTTATTAATCAAAAAGGTGAAATGTGATTAATGATTATTCCCATTGTATAATAATGTTAAGCATAAAAAATATAATTTAATAAATAATAATTTTAAAATTGTTATTGGAAAAAAATAGTTATCAATTAAATTTATTAAAAATAATTACTCACTTTTATCAATTTGAGATTTCCTTAGAAGATCCCTTATAAACGGATGAAATAGTATAGCTTATAGAGATCATAAACACAATATAATGAAATAGTTTTGTAAATTACATAAAAGGGAAGGTTTTAAATAGGTAACCAAATTTGTAGGAGGTACTTGAAGTGTTGGAGATAGGCCTTTATGATAAGTTCCGAGAACTATATTTTGGTAAATATTTCAACTTTATATATTGGAAACACGTGTCAAACATGTGAAGTGGATCAAAAATTAAGAAATAATTAGTCTTAGAGGATATAATATTGATAAACACCTCATAAACATAATTATATACATGTTTTTATAATTTTTCAATCTCTTTAGCCTTGAATTTTTACTTTCACCATTTTAGTTATTACCGGGGTAACAAGTTTTTAACTATGTTAACATAATATTTATGATTAAAAATTCAGTGTCCCATAATTATATTATTCAGATTGAATAATTATAAAATTTAAATTCATTTCATTTGATTCCATTCAAAAAAGTGACATAAATTAACATTAAAATATAAATGTATAATGTATTAAAAATAAATTTCTTTAAAAAATTACTTATGTTATAAAATATCAAATATGTGATTGTAAATTAAACCCATAATTTTTAAAACTATAATTTTAGATATAAGTAATTTATTTTTTCTTAGAAAATGTTTTCATTCCTTTAAAATGTATACATATATACTAGTAGTGTCAAAATATTTATATTATTTGTAAAAATAGTATTATCACTATTCACCTAAAAAATAGTTTTCTGAAAAAATCTTTTAAATTAATATTAATCATATATTATTATTTTTTTCAAAAAATGAATATATTTTTACAAGTAAAATTTAAAAGATTTTATACTTCACTAATTATATAAAACCTTAGAATATAGTGGAAACCGTTTATATCGAAAACATCCTTTTTATAATTCTAAATAATATTTATTATTATTTCTTATCAAATTAAAGTTAACTTGATTATCATATATTTTTTATATTACCAATATATTATGTTATTATGTAATAATAATATACTTATTTATAAGAAATAAAACACCAATTTTAGAAAAATATTTTTTTAATCATAAAATGATTTTCTTATTTTATTGGCTATAAAAATTTAGATTCATTCATATTAAAAGATTCAATTATTTTAATTTAATATGTATTTAATAAATTATTTACTCATATTAATTATTACTAATTAAATGGATAGGTTTTAAGGGTAATCATATTTTAGGATCATATGGTATTACATTCCCAGGATAATTAAATTGCATCCACGAAATTTTAAATTTTTCCTAAAAAAATATAATGGTATAATACATTTTAAATAGATTAAGGAATCAACATTACTAACATAGTTAAGGTTAGAAAACTCACTTATTTGATATCTCTATTTTAAGTTTCTTTCCTACCATTTGAGTAAGATACCTCACATAGTTAGGTGTTAATAAATATTTTATTACTATTTGAGTCTATAGTCAGACTTGTTGTGATAGATTATAAAAGGATAGTATGAAATATAATTCCTTATTTTTGTAATAAGTATACATATGGATTTATAGAAATACCACACACATCTATCTCCCACCCCCACCCACATAGTTTTTTAACTAGGAATCACCAATGGTTAGTTGAGGTCGAATAATGAAGTCAATTAATAATAATACTCCTCCTCATAAGGATTGTTTAGTTCCACATTTAGATCCCTTTAACCTCTTTCTAGAGTCTCCTACTCCATTTCCATATCCTCTACCTTTTCCAAAATATCCCTCCCCTACATCACCAAAATTAATAGATAACTACCCACCTCTTCACCTTCATGTTTCACCAATCCATGCATTGTATACTTTATGAAAACATCCTTGATGAAGGTGGGTAAGGGATGGATTACCCCCACCACAACCACTCTAGGTGGAACTAAATGCTCCCAAATAGGTTCTTCTAATAAATGTCTAGTTTCCCTCACATGAATAATGGGATTTCATACTCTAGTGAATCAAACTAAATTCCTGAACTACTTCCTTGCTTAGTGTCACATGGTGGCTTCAATGTTTTTCAACTCACTATCATGCTTTTTTCACTAGAAAGATTATAAAATTTGATGTAGTTGTACAGTTTAGGGCTACTAAAGTAGATAGTTGAATGTGAAACAGTTATTTTCATCAGATATTATTTTTTCTTAAAACACTTTTGCCTAAAAGAAATGTGTTGTCCAAAAATTTCAATGAGAGAAAGAGACTAGTTCATAATCTAAATCATGGTTATTATAATATTCATACAAGTTTAAATGATTGCATCATAAATTATGTTGAAAATGATTTTTTAGATTTTTGTTCGACATTTGGATAAAGTAGGTATAAATATAATCATTTATAGATGACTAGATTAATTCCTATAAAAAATCCTAGATATTTCCTACTTACACCCAGATTACAGTGTTTACATATGTCTCAAAACATAACAGTATAGATGTCATGGAATAAAACTAATATTTCAATAGATAAAATATTAAATAATCCATGGGATACTGATTTAGTATAATATTTTGACATAGTACATCTATCTTTTTCTTTAGAATCCTAAAATGTGTGATTGAGTCTTTCAACAGATGGTTTGTGTCCATTTGGTTCTTATCGTAGTCAGTATTCATGATAGCTTGTATTTACAAATTCATGCAATTTATATCATTGGATGTTGATGAAGGATTCATATATCATTTTTACCTTATTACTTCTATGAAAATCAAAAAAGAATATTTATGTTTATTTGAAATCATTGATTGATGAGTTAAATTCATTATGATGTAATGGTGTCTGTACATATGATGTAATGGTGTCTGTTCATATGATGTTACTGTGAAAAAAAATCATACAAAAAGATGCATTGATGTGGAAAATTAGTGAATTACCAACATATTGAGTGTTATCTAGATGGAGTGAACAAGGTTAACAATCATTTCCATATTGTATGAGAGACACCAAAGCATTTATGCTTTCTAATAAAAAAACATTATTTGCTTCGACTGTCATCCCAAATTCCATCCAACTGATCATCCTTTTCAGAGGATAAATATCATATCAAAAAAGGTACAATTGAAAGCAATGAACCTCTAACAATGATCTCATGTTTAGAGGTAAAATCAATTTTCTCTTCATTAACTCCCATCATATTTAGACCAGGAATAAACCATCATAAAATTGATGGGTTTGGGGAAGAACACAATTGGATAAAATGTATAATTTTTGGGATCAACTATTTTGGTTTGATTTGTTGGTTCTTCACATGTTGGATCTCATGCATATTGAGAAGAACTATTTCTGATAATTTATTTTATAATGTTTTTTATACACTAGGTAAGACCAAAGATAATGTAAAGGCACAATTAGATATTTCCCAAATCAGCATGCTGCCAGAAAATGACCTGTTGGAAAATTTTGAATCAGAGAAGATAATGAAAAAAAATCATTTTATACCCTATTCAAATAAAATTGATTATTATTTTTTAAGTGGATTTCCTATTTAATACTTATAGATAGTTATGCTTCCAATTTTTTTCAGATGTATTAGAAATGATTATATTACCTTATTAAAATTTCATGACTATCATGTTATAATGGAAAGACTTGTACCAATTTCATTACTAGATTTTTTGAACTATATGATTTGGGATCCAATAAATGTAATATATTCTTTTCCTGAGATATTTTTACATTGAAAAAAGACTAAAATTCACTAAGAAAACTCCAATAAGATATTGTTTTAATTTTTTGTAAATTGAAAACAGAATTCTTCCAACCATCGTTCTATTACTCAATTGAACATTTAATATTACATTTTCCACATGTAGAAACATGTGGAGGTCTCATACAGTTTAGATGGATGTATCTATTTGATATATTAATTAATACGTTGAATAAAAAATATTTAAGAAAAAATTTGTTGAAGGATCAATTATAGAAGTTTATTTGCAAGAAGATTTTTTTTTTCTGCCAACATTATTTGGAATCTGAATATACTTGAAAACACAACTATATGGTCCATAACAATGGAAATATTGATGATGAATTGAGAAATAAATTACCAGTTTTTAATCAACCTTAACATGGCATCAGTGGAGTTCATAAATAAAGGATTTTAGATGATGAGAATCACAGAGCTCATACATATTCTCTACTCAATTATGAAGAAATGACACCAATTTTTCTGTGAGTGATCCTATAACTGATTCTATAATATTTTTTATATTCAATT
Organism: Viscum album; assembly: GCA_963277665.1. Lineage (NCBI taxonomy): Eukaryota > Viridiplantae > Streptophyta > Magnoliopsida > Santalales > Viscaceae > Viscum > Viscum album. The sequence continues at coordinate 1,845,742,114 of OY728158.1, read as the reverse complement.
AATCATATTTTATTTGTAGGTTATATAATAATCATATCAAAAACAACATCCACAAATTACAATAGTTGCTCTTGAATAATGTCAGCAAAATAATTTTTAATAATGGTTTCAAAAATTAGAAACATTAATTATTTATGGTTTAACATATAAAATCATTCTATTGCTTATTATATTGATAATTGTTTTAAAAAAATTTATGTGACTCAAGATGCTGTTAAAATTGCTAATTGATTGTGTTCCCTAAGTAACCAACCTTCCAAAATGGTCAAATCTTATAATGCATATGTCATGAATGGTTTCTTGATTTCATAATTGTGAATATAGGGAATCAAAAGAAAAAATGAATAGTTTTGCGTGATTTATTGGATCTCATCATAGAGAATATGAAGTCAATTTTTATGGCATGAGGGAAGAAATTATTGAATTTTGTTATCTAGGACATAATTACAGAACGGTGTTTTAATTTTAACGGCTCTATTCTGAGCGAAGATTGCATGTTCATCCAACCCATGGGATTGTTTATATTAAATATAAATGTCTTCTGGTAGTAAATAAACCATTTTTTATGTCTCATTAAGAACATAAAATTTATTATTCCAATTACTCTCCTACTTCAAAAGCTTTGGGTGACTAGTGGAGCATATTAAAAATTAAATACTGGGAAAATCAATTTACTCAATGTGAATGTGGTTCTGCTGAGGTTCAAGGAAATATAATTTTTAAAGAGACTACTCCATATATTTTTATTCACAAATAGACACAAATATTAATGATGACACCCCATTGTTAAGGGTTGATGGTGACAATAATGTTAATGGTGTTACCAATGAATTTTATGTGAAAAAAATGATGAAACTGAAACTCATATAGGAATTGATGATGTTGAGGAAGAATATGAAGAAATTTTCATCATCAAATAAGAATATTAAGATAAATATGAACATTGACAGAGTTAAATGTTGATTATACTCATATATAATAAGTATCTATATATAATAGTTATTTTCAATTATTTACTAGAAATATCCATTTCCTATTTCTGATGGATGAGGATCTGTTTTTTTTTAGTTAAGGGTGGATGATCTACCTTTGGATGAGTTGGAAGTTGGATCTTATGACCCTCAAACGGCTACTAGTCCAGGGAGTACTCATAGGGGGAGTGTTCTTTCTCGATTGATGATTCATAACCCCATCCTAGAGTAATGTCCACTTCTTGAATTTGATCCAATCATTTGAAGGTATGCTTACCTGTCTATATTAGTTAGCATCCATTAATTTATTCATAAACTAATTTTTTTTAATTTTTTCTTTTTTAGAGATTTTAAAAAATAGCTATTAGACAAGGAAGCATAATATTGTGAAATTATTTTTCTGAAGCTTGTCTCACAAGGGAAATGATTTTTTTTTTATGTTCATCACCGTATGTTTGATCATCAGTTGGTATGTAAATGATAAAATTTATTTTGAAATTTATTTAATTAATAACCTGATATTATAAATTATTTTTAGTTTTTATAGTTTCCCGTCATTGAGAACATGTGTGACGCTATCTAGAAGGCATGGGAGGGTATTATGTGTGATAATTACTGTTAGTTTTTTAAACAATTTTAGAAAGAATCAAATGAAAAAAGTTGTAGTAACAGAGTTGGATGTGTCTTATCGTTCCCACCGACATTACTATGTTTAATCTCAGGTGGTTTGGGATGGATTATGTTCACAACAGTTGGGTGGAATTTTTTAGAGTAGATCATCGGATAGTCAACAAAACTATGGGATATATGAGGTAATACATTGAGCCGGTATTTATACATTCAGTACGCACAGAGAACATATGCTAAGTAATTTTTTAATTAATTTATATAACTTTAAATATAAGATTTTATTTTATATTAAATTTTGAATTAGAATAGCCTGATGTTATGGATTTAGTCATTTATAGGTGGATGTACAATAATCTGGTCATTAGAGAGATTAGATATGCTCACTAGCATCATATTATTCTTAGTATGATTTATTTTTGAGTTTTAAAATTAAATACAAATAATATTTTAAATATTGAAATTTAAAATTTCATTTGAAGGAGTCATATGAGGCTAGAACGTATTACACACAAATTGAGAGTTAGGTCATGACCAAGGATAAGACTACTTCCCACCAATATGATGAGGCAGTAGAGATTCTAGTGATCGTGCAATCCTTCGAGAAAGGACGAGTTGTTGGTATCAATTCTCAATTAACGTCTGGGGGTTATTATCATTCTGTTGTAATGTCGATGTCTACATTGAGAGGACCCAATGGAGAGTCTTCAACATCTGTTGCATGGTATCAGGAGTAGTTCTGATCTCAAAGTGAACATATAGAGAGTATTCCTATGGATCAGGAATAGATGCATCAATAATAGTCATAGGAGCGGCATCAATGGCTGCAGTAGTATCAGGAAGAACTCTGACAATAATGGGAGGAGGAGGAGGAGGAAATATGCTGATGGCAGCAACAACAACATTAGTAGATGGAGTACCTGAGATGTATGACTCCTAGTTTAGGAATGAGGTTTCATCCACCATCTCCTCCAACTCCACCAGAGGACCCTCCCCCCTCAATGATATATTTTTTTATGCTAAAACATTTCAATTCAATTTTTTTATAATATTCACTATTTAAATTTCTATATAGTACATTTTTAATATTGTTTCAAATATTTAATTTTTTATTATTTTTTTAATTTTTTATTATTTTATTACTTTATTTAATTTATTTAATATTTTATTATTTTATTATTGTCATTATATTTTTACTAATATAGTGGATTTTATTAATTTATTATTTTTTCTTGTTTTAGTATTATTAATATTATTATTTCTATATTAATAATAATATTATTATTATACTATTATTATTATATTATTATTATTATATTAATGTTAACATTAATAACATTATTTTATATTTTTACCTTTTTGTACTATTATGACTGACTGAAATGCTTTTGTTTATTATAAAACAAAGGAAAATGCCTTACACGAATCCAAATGGTCACGGTGGTCTAAATTGATGAATACCTAAGATATCTTCTTGAACAAACAAATTAAATTCTCAGGGTAATGAGACAAAATGAGAATAGATCAACAAAGGTTCCTCTGGTATACCACCTCCAGAAAGAGAATTCTCCACAAAGTTGGATTCCCTTGGGACATGCCAAACCACATAGCCTCGGGGTATCATTAAGATGCAGCTACATATCAGATAAATCAAAGGCCATGGTACCTCACCCTTAGCCATGATCGCCCGAACTAGCACCTCTGAATCAGATTCAAGTTTAGCACAATCCAGAACAAATATGCTACACAGCGTTATTCCTGTAAGCATAGCACGAATCTATGCTTCTAGTGAGCATCTCAGCCCGTGGTAGCTACTGAAGGCCAGCACAATAGAGCCTTTCCCATCTCAGACTAGACCTCCACCACACATAACTCCATGTAGAAGAGACTCATCCACGTTGAGTTTAAGTCTGTTCGCTGGAGGTTTTTGACGGGATCCCATTATAAAAATTCCAATTTCTACTAGTGACTCATATTGAAATTCTATGACAATAAAGAAATGAATGAAGACAATGAATATAAAGGAGAAATTTCATTTAAATTAATAAAGATAATGATTCTAACACAAGTGACTCTATTAATGAGAGTGAAATTAAACACTTGAAACTTGATTGAAATAGCTAAAAAAATAATTTCTTCCAATGACTTAAAATAAAAAACCAAATTGAAGTGTTGGTCGGAGTGGATACTCAAAAAGGGGGTGAATTGAGTTCCAATTTTAAATTTCTATTAAAAAATTTTAGGATTAAAATCACCCAAATTAAAATGTCCTAGTTAATTAAGGCAGTAGAGATATAAGTGACTTATTGTTCAATAGGTTTCTGAAAGGTTGATTACTCCTCAGTAGAGTTAGTATGAGAACTAATTCCACTTTTGAAACAATTTTACTAAACAATTCAGATATTCACACTAACCAGATATAACTATCAGAGTGAATGTAAAAATAGATTTATGTTTTTGCTAATATAAGAACAACGGATAGGAATAAAACAGAGTAAAGTAAAGATGAACACAACAAATTTAAACAATAGGTTCAGTCTTAAGACAAGACCTAGTCCTCTCCACTCGGTGATCACCTGCCACTAAGAAGTTATATTAAAAAGTGATACACATCCTCTATGGGGTTTACAATAGTTTTCACAAACTGTCCAGGTTTTGGAACCTCTACCACAGTTCTACGTGGGAAAATAAACTTCAAGACACATAAGGCTTCTTCCACAGTTATACGTGGGAAAAAAAACATAAAGAGAGTTTAGAATGGGGATTTTCAGTATCCCTCAGTTCAGTTACAAGAGCCAGTGTGTGTAACACATACACACTTCTCAAAAATGTAAATTAATTAAACACAGTAGAGCTAAAGATAATAGGGATGAGTTTATAATGCTCTGTTATGTTGGTAGATCAGCTCCGGACTCGTTGGAATGAATGAAATGATGTTTTGGTCCTTCTCTCCATGTTACCTAAAAAACAGAGTGTTGCAACTTCCAAACTTCCAGATATAAAGATGATCGGTTTCTTGGGTTTGAAGCTCCTTTCAGCAGACCACTTCTGCTTTAAAAGGTTCTTTAAATAGATCTTTATGAAGCTCTATGTTTTTTGAATGAGTGCTTGAAGGCTCTTCTTCAGATTGTGTATGATTCTCTCTAATGAGATGAGTGTTCTGTGTATATTCAATATATCCACACCACTTTTCTAATTTCTGTATATGTTGATTCTACCGCTCTGAATTTATCTCTCTTATATATATACTCTTTTCCAGTTCAGCTTTTTCTCATTTGGTTCAGCAGGGGCCGACAAGAAAAAACTATTTCAACCATGTGTGGTATTCCTCGTACATCGTACTGTTTCATGATATGCTTACAAATAACATTAAATAATGTCAAGTGCATTAATATATCCAGACATGACCGTTATAATAGTGTTAACAAAATTGGTGAAGAGAAGTATATAATATCATTAGAATGGTAGTAGATGCATGTCACATGGTAGACTTCATCTGTGGTCTTTATAATTGTGGACTTCAACTATGGTTTTTCCAACCATGGACTTCAACTCTAGGTTATTCAACAGTAAGCTTCATCGGTAGGTTCTTTGTCTGTAGGCTTGTAATTGTAGACTTTGTGTTTAGTGTATGTCTTGTAACGATAGTTGTTTACTCTTTGTAACAGTGTCTCTTTATCAGTGAACTTTGAGCAAAGGTCGACTATCTTGATAGTAGGATTCGTTCAGCGGTAGCCTTTTACGAATCTTGTCCATCTGTAGGCTTGAACAGTGAGGTTCTTAACAGAAGACATGAGAAAGAGTCTGACAGCGAACTTCTAACAGAAGCCTCGTCACAACAATGACCTTGTGATAGTAACTCTTTGTCTGTGAGCTTTGATAAGCATATCATCAGTCGGTTTGTGACAGTAACCGTGTACCGGTAGCTTCCAACAGTGACTGTAAATCTTCAACAGTGATCTTCTAGCATCAGTTACATAAGGTGATAGTAAGCTATAACAGTGACTATGAATAGAGGGATCTTACCAGTAGCCTTTAACAGGGAACTTGTATTTAGATAAATATGGACTGTAAGTTGATGCAGCAAAGTCATGAGTCCTAAGAATATAAATTTTTGAGAATAAGATAATTATATATATATTAAAAATATTAATGACGGACTTAATATATTATGATCAATATTTAAACATGATTTGGGATTATCAAAACAGGTGAGTCCAACAATCTCCCCCTTTTTGATAATCACAAATTATATCAGTGTTTCTTAAAGATAGATGTCATAAATAATACAGTTAGTTATACTAAAAAAAATTCTCAAGTATCAGAGATTAATAAGCACAATATTTCCAAATTAGTTTCTCAATTAGCACGATAAGCACAATATTTCTCCCCCTTTTTGATTAGAAAAAAGATATACGAATGAGAGAAAATAGAAAGCTTGTATTGAGAAACAGTTCAGTACAGGACCCAAAAATAATACATAGTCCCTATCAAAAGACAAAAACAGACTCAATCCACATAATTTTTAGGGAAGGGATCTTTCTCTTTGGAGGATGAATAATGAGAAGGAGCTGGTGGATCAGTAGGTTTAGTAATGCCTGTAGGAATGACTGGAGGGGCAGCAACAAAAGCTCCTATGGGTCTGTAGTGGGTAGATCACTGAGGGATCAGTGGATTAAGGCTTATGATAGCTTCAGCAGGAGACATGATGGAAGAACCACTGGGTTGAGATACAGGTAAGGTAGGAGGAATAATGACAGGGGTGCTGTCCACATGGAGAAAGGGTAGAAGAAGGTTTCTTAAATCCATAATAATTCTTCCTCCTCTTTCCATAGCAGATAAGAAATCATCTTTATTTTCCAAAAACTTATCCAAAGAAGGTGTCAATTCTCTCATCTTGATGAACTTCTCCCTGAATACCTGATCCATTGGAGGCAGCTTCATAATCTCTATCAAGAGCTTGAAGTGATTGGTCATTTGATGCTTGGTATAGACCTTCTCAAAGTAAGTATCTACCTTATTCTTAATGACCTCTTGAGAAGCAGTAGCTGCCCGCAAGTGGTCATGAACAAAACTGCTGACTTCCCTAGTGGTAGCAAGTATCTGAGAATCAGAGGTTCCACTGGTACTGGACATAGAAAATTCTTCATAGATCACAATCCGGATCTGGGGAGAGTTCATAGAGAAACTGGATGAGGGAAGGGGTTTTACCGAGAAAGCTACTGTCTCTTTGAAAGACTGAGTCAAGTTACTGATCGCCTTCTAAACAAGTGCATCCTGAATGTGAAATTGTTCTTTGACTGATGTCTTAAAATCCTCAAAAACTTCCACAAACTGCTTGAATATTTATTTTATATATCTAATCTCATCATTCACTTGGGTTTGATAACTACTCATGGTAGTCAATGAGGCAAATGATTGCCTTAGAGCAACCACAGCTCCTGTCCGACATTCAATTTGAGTATGGCACACTTTAACTTCATCCATCATTTATTTCACTTGAGTAGTCCCAGCACATCCCAGAGATAGCTCCAAGGATTTCTCTACACTCCTCATCTCTTCAACCAGGCTTTGCTTCAAATCTTTCATTGATTCTCTCAGTTCCTCTTTCATTTCAGCCTTTAAGGACTCAAGGTCCTCCATGGTTTCCAAATTGTCATCCGCAATAGGTAGGATAATATAATCCCTTTGGGGTGGGTATTCCTCATCAGAATCTCCATAATTGAGTCCAAGTACCATATATCCTAGATCTGATGACCAACCATTGATGTCATACAACACAGAAATTGAACCAAGATTCTCCCCCTCACTTAGAGCTCTCTCCTAAGGAATCTCCTCTATTGGTTCTATTTTAGGTAACTCTACAACCTCCTCTGCAGCTCCAGCAGATTCAACAGCCAATTTCTCTGTTAGTTCAACAGTAGGGTGAGTCTTATCCATCTTTGAGTCATTAATTTCTCTCATATCAATTGTAGTAGATGCCACTCATGCTTCTTGATCAGGAACTATCTTGTCTGTATTATCAATCAGGGGGCTCAAACTGAGCTCTTCTTCTTCATTGTCCTCATCAAATGTTTCATCAATAGCCTCCTTTTCTTCATGAGCAAAATGATCTGACCCGGTAGCCTCATCCTCTTCAGAGGTGTCCTTGACAACATTCTGATATGCTTATCCTTCTTCTTCAGTGGTCTCAGTATCACTGTACTTCAGAACTGTCTCTCTCCTTGGTAGTTCTTTTAGAGGGATAGCTACTCTGAAAGCTACTATCCATATAGGACTGTGAGGCAAATCAAGATCACTCCCATCATCAATGGGGGTGTTCTCTCTTTGAGGGTCCACATCTTCTTCAGCCTCCTTCTCATCAGAATAAACTAGTTTTGTCTCATCAGGCTTCAAGCCTGGATCTCTCTTGTCTTTTGGCCTTGTTGGATGAGTAGTAGGGTCAAACTTTTCATACACCTTTCCCTCATCATTCACCCATGTCTTTTTCCAAGGATTCCAGGTAATCTTCATGAAATTGCAAATTACCTTGGAGATACAGACACTGTTCTTATCCACTACCATATCTTCTTGATTTCCAGCCACACCCATTACCATTATCATAATTGAGATAAGCTTGGCATGGAATAGGGCATTAGATTTTGATCATTCCTTGGTCATATCCTCCAATTGTTCCATCATTAACCTATATAGGTTAATCTTCTTTCCATTCTTCATTAAGTACATCAGGAATATGTCCTGGTACTTTAGTACTACAAAGTCTCCTATCCTGGGACTAAGTACATGCTGAATGAATATTAATAAGATCATGTCTTCTCCATTCATCTCAGCTACAATGATCCTTCTTGATTTTCTATATCCTGTCAGTTCTTCCAGAGCTTTCTCATATTCAAAAACAGCACTGTCTGGAGGGGCTACTCCAGAGTAGTAATCAAATATTCCTTCATGAGGGACACTCAAACAGGCAGCCCACTCAGCAGATGAGAAACTAACTTCATTTCCATTGACTCATGATATTAGCTTATGAAAATCATCTTCCTCTTTGAACTTCAGATATTCATATAATTATTTCACAAGATTTGGGTATTATGTCCCATTGTTATTGGAAAAACATTCGGTCCATACTTGGGCATTTAGTGCATCCAGCACTAATGACTTTCTTGACAACAGCCATTCTTCACTTAACTCCTTCTCAACCAAGATTTTTCTCTTGGTCAGATGTGGGTTTACAGGTCCCGACGGGGTGTTACAAGATTCGGCTCGAGTCCTCTTTGACTTTGGTGCATCCTCATTGAGAGTCGGGGGTCTCTTGGTTCTGGCCATAGATATTGAGAGAGGTTTAAGGGCTCAGGTACAGGGTTAGTGTTTAGGAATTTCGAGAGCTAGGTTCAAGATTGGGAGAGGAAGGTGGATTGAAATATGTTCATTACCTTTGATTTTATCATTTAGGGATTAAAAAAAATAAAATATAAATAACAAAAAGAAATAAAAACGGTTCGAATTCACACAAAAATAAAAACAAACAGCGATGTATCCAACAGTGAGATGTATCAGTGAGGTACATCGATGATGTGAAACAGTGAGGTATAACAGTAAGGTCCAACTGTGAGCTCTAAATGTGAGGTTCGACTGTGAAATCTAACTGTGAGGTTCAACTGTGAAATCTAACTGTGAGGTTCAACTGTGAGATCTAACTGTGAGGTTCGACTGTGAGATCTAACTGTGAGGTTGGACTGTGAGATCTAACTGTGAGGTTCTACTATACTGAAATTAATCATACCTAACCGATGTTTGATGTAATTTAACCTCTCAGAATTCAAAGGCATTGTGAATATATCAGCCAATTTTTGTTCAGTGTTAATGAATTCAATAGTGATATCACCTTTTTGATAATTATCCCTCAAAAACTGTTGTCTCACATCAATATGCTTTGTCCTAGCATGAGATACTGGATTTTTGGAAATGTTAATAGCACTTGTATTGTCACAATTTATAGAGACATGTTTGAACTGATATCCATAGTCCAGTAAAGTATGTTTCATCCACAGAATTTGAGCCCAACAACTACCAGCAGCTATGTGATCAGCTTCGGCAGTAGATAATGCAACAGAGTTCTGCTTCTTACTACTCCAAGATACTAGTGACTTTCATAAAATGTGACATGTCCCAGAGGTTATTTTTCTATCTAACTTGCAACCGGCAAAATTAGCATCAGAATAACACAATAAATCAAATTATTTTCCTTTTGGATAAAATAGTACTAAGTTGGGAGTATGTTTGAGATAATTAAAAATTATTTTTACAGTAGTTAAATGAGATTATTTTGGGTTGGCTTTAAAGCGAGCACACATGCATACACTGAACACGATGTCAGGTCTACTAGCTGTAAGATAGAGTAGTCTTCCTATCATACCTCTGTAGTTGGTTTGATCCACTAGTTCGCCAACTTCATCTGTATCCAACCTACAAGTGGTTCTCATAGGTGTGTCACTACCTTTACTACCATCCAAAGAAAAACGTTTTAAAAGATCTTTAATATATTTACTTTGATTCAAAACAATTCCACTTTTATTTTGAAAGATATAAAATCCAAGGAAAAATTTGAGTTCTCCCATTAAACTCATTTGAAACTCATTTTTCATCATTTTTGAAAAATCAACACATAATGAATTTTTAGAAGATCCAAAAATAATATCATCCACATAAATTTTTACTATCAAGACATCTTTTGAAATCCATTTAATGAAAAGAGTAGGATCAGCTATCCCTTTGGAAAATCCTTTTGAAATAAGAAAAGAGATGAACCTATCATACCATGCTCTTGGAGCTTGTTTTAATCCATACAAAGCATTAGATAGTTTGAAAACATGATTGGAAAAATGGGGATTTGTAAAACTAGGAAGATGTTCAACAAACACATCCTCAACTATGTACCCATTAAAAATCACTTTTAACATCCATTTGATAATGTTTGAAATTCAGATGAGCTGTATAGGCAAGTAGTATCCTAATAGATTCCATTCTAGCTATAGGCGCAAAGGTCTCCTCATAGTTTATTCCTTCTTCTTGACTATATCCTTGTGTAACTAGCCTATCTTTATTTCTAACTATATTCCCAGACTCATCTACTTTGTTTCTAAACACCCATTTAGTGCCTATGGTTAAGGTTTACTTGGGTCATTCCTCTAATTCCCAAACTTTGTTTCTTTCAAACTGATTTAGTTCTTCTTGCATAGCCATTACCCAAAATTCATCATTGATAGCGTCATTAATATTTTTGGGTTCGTGATGCGAAAGAAAAGCTTGATGTTCAACCTGGATTCTTAGAGAATCTCTGGTTTGTGGTCCTCTATTTAAATCGCCTACAACAGCTTCTAGAGGATGATTATTGAGAGTACTAATACCTCTAAGAAGGGTTGAACTAGATTCTTCATTGTTGACTGTTGGCTCAGAATCAGCAGGTGTAGATTCTGGTAAATTTCTAGAACTGGATACTTTTATAGGGGATTCACTATTTTTATCCTTAAAGTTCAGATTTGACAAATCTTCTTCAAGATTTTCAAGATAAGCTTTGGGATCATGTGGATCAGTATCATTGAATTTGATATGAACTGATTCTTCTACACATTTGGTTTTTTTATTAAACACTCTATAGGCTTTACATGAAATTGAATAACCCAGGAAAATTCCTTCATCACTTTTGGGAGCAAATTTGTCAAGATTATCTTTAGTATTATGAATAAATACTTTGCAACAAAAATCTCTAAAGTAATTAACCTTAGGCTTCCTATTATTCCAAAGTTTATAAGGGGTCATTTTTAGAATAGGTCTAATTAAAACTCTATTAATAATGTAACAAGATGTATTTACAGCTTCAGCCCAAAAATAAATAGGTAAGTCATACTCATTGAGCATAGTCCTTTAATTTCATGAAGGGTCCTATTTCTCCTTTCTAAAACTCCATTTTGTTGAGGTGTCATAGGGGAAGAAAAGTGATGACTATAGCCATTATACGAGTAGTAGGATTCAAACTCATGATTCTCAAACTCACAGCCATGATCACTTCTTAGGGTTTTAATCTTAAGTCCACTATGGTTTTCTACATATTTGTAATATTTGACAAAGTAGGAACAGGCTTCACTTTTGTGAGCTAGAAAGTATACCCAAGTATACCTAGAAAAGTAATCTACAAGAACATAAACGTAGTGCTTCCCATTTAAAATTGAAACTCTTTATGGTCCAAACAAATCCATGTGAACCAACTCAAGTAGTTGAGAAGTTGAAACTTCTTTCTTTGGTTTGAAAGAAACTTTGTGTTATTTTCCCTTTTGACAGGGATTACACACTTTATCAAATGGGAATTCTAATTTAGGTAAGTCTCTAACTAAAAATTTCTTAGATAGCTTCCTATGTGAGTGCACATTACCATGTCAAAATATTCTATGCCACAACAAATATTCTTTATAAAAATAATTTAAACAAGAAACATTTTGTTTGGCTAAGGAGTTTAAATCAACAGCATATACATTATCATTTCTACAAGTAGTTAAAACTAAATCATTATTTGAATTAAAAACAATGCATGAATTATTTTCAAATTTAAAATTAAGGCCATCATCAAATAACTGAGATATGCTAAGTAAAATATACATTAATCCATCAACAAAAAGTACTTTAGAAATTAATATTGTATCAGGGTTACCGATCAGGCCTATGCCGATGATATTTCCTTTTGCATTGTCACCAAAGGTGACATGCCCACCATAAACATTAATTAGACTCTTAAAGAAATAATAGTCTCCTGTAATATGTCTTGAACATCCACTGTCCACATACCATAGGGTGTTACAGGAACTCTTTAAGCAACTTCCCTGTAAAACAGATTAAACATAGGATAATTTTGGTACACATATCTTCTTGGGTCCAGGAAGGTTATCCAATAAAACATTGGGAACCCATATTTTCTTTATAGGTTTTCTAAGATCATAAAACATATTTTGAGACATAAATACTCTATTAGGTCCTTTAGAAAATTGTTTCTCAAAACATTGTCCAGAATTAGCAGTGAACTGTCCAGATTTTGGAACAAATTTGGTTTTTCTAATGTGTCTATGTCCAGGATGATATCCTAGACCAGTTGTATATTTTGGAGCAGTATGCCTTCCTAGAAACTATGTCAATGTATCCCTACCAGCAGTGAATGTCTCAATATCCTTTCTTAATTGTTCATTAGATAATTTGAGCTGAGTATTCTCTTTCAACAATTGAGCATTATTTTCTTTCTCTACACTTAGATCTGTTTTAATGTTGCTGGTCAAGGCATATTGTTTATTCAAATATTTGTATTTATCTTTTAGTTCATTGCAGGTATCTTCTAGTATATTGCAATATTCAAACAGTTCATCCATAGACATATTTGCATCATTATCGGAGTCACTGTTATTTCTAGAATAATAATCATTTATAATTGAGGAAATAGATACCTCAGAAATGTTAGTCATGAATCACATGTTGGCATGATGCTTTTTAGAGTCAGTAGCTTCTGATTCACTTGTGTTGTCTTCCGAAGCACTACAGGTTACTTTCATGGCTTTCCTATACTTCTTGTCCTTATATTCATATTTCTTTTTTAATTTCAACTTCGGATAGTCAGCATTGATGTGTCCTTTCCTCTTACATTTATACCAGACTATATCATCTTCTTTATCAGATTTCTTTTAATCATTTTTCTGTTTTCCTTGTTTATCATACTTACCCTTGAAGTTTGGTTTTCGTAAAAACTTCTCCTTCCTATAGAACTTCTTAAATCTTCTGGCTATTTGAGCCCGTTCTTCATCACTGTCTGAATCTGAATTTTCACTAGTTTAACTTTCAGTAGGTACACGTATTTTCTCCTTATCTTTGCTCTTTGAAGAAGTATACTTGAATGCCACAGATTTTCTATTGGGTTCATCATCATCTTCTTTGATTACCTTTAGTTCCTCTTCATACATCATTAGTTTACCAATCAACTCCTTAACAGGTAGCTTGTTGATGTCACATGACTCTCGGATAGACACTGAAGTGCATCTCCATCTGTCAGGAAAACATCTCAATATTCTCATGATCTGCTCCTTTTCGGGAACAGCTTTTCCCAGTGAACTCAAGGTGTTGAAAATATCATTAAACCTAAGATACATATCATAAATCGGTTCATCAGGTTTCATCTTAAAATTTTCATATTTAATAGTATAGGTATTTAATCTCATTTCCTTCACATTGGATGTTCCTTCATGAGAAATAGCCAAGGTGTCCTAGATTTCATGAGTTGTTTTACAAGCAGAAATTCGGTTAAATTCCTCATCTCCTAAAGAGCAGTAAAGGGTATTCATAGGTTTACAGTTATTATTATAGTCAGACTTTGTAGCTTCATCCTAGGTAGACCTAGCAGTTTTAGGGATATCATATTATGATTCTATAGCAGACCAAATATCAAAACCAATACTTTCCAGATGAATTTTCATTTTAATTTTCCATTGAGCATAATTCACACCATTAAAGAAAGGTGGCATGTTTGTAGCAGCACCTTCTAGTCTATTGTCCATAACTAGATTTTATAAAATATATTAAAGATAAAAAATTGAGAACTACAAGAAATCTAAGATCTTTAAGTAAAACTAAAATCACATTTTGAAAACAAAGGGTTTGACGGCTTTTTATGAATAAGAACAATCCTCTGATACCAAATTTTGGTCGGAGTGGATACTCAAGAGGGGGGTGAATTGAGTTCCAATTTTAAATTTATGTTAAAAACATTTAGGATTAAAATCCCCCAAATTAAAATGGCCCAGCTAGTTAAGGCAGTAGAGATATAAGTGACTTATTGTTCAATAGGTTTCTCAAATTTTGATTACTCCTTAGTAGAGTCAGTATGAGAACTAATTCCACTTTTGAAACAAGTTTACTAAACAATTCAGATATACACACTAACCAGAACTAACTATTAGAGTGAATGTAAAAAACAAATTTATGTTTTTGCTAATATAAGCATAGCAGATAGGAATAAAACAGAGTAAAGTAAAGATGAACACAACAAATTTAAACAAGAGTTTTAGTCTTAAGACAAGACCTAGTCCTATCCACTTGGTGATCACCTGCCACCAAGCAGTTATATTAAAAAGTGATACACAACCTGTATCGGGTTTTACAACAGTTTTCCAAAACTATTCACGTTTTGCAACCTCTACCACAGTTCTACCTGGTAAAATAAACTTCCAATCCACACAAGGCTTCTTCCATAGTTATACGTGGGAAACAAAAAATAAAGAGAGTTTATAATGGGGATTTTTAGTATCCCTCAGTTCAGGTACAAGAGTCAGTGTGTGTAACACATACACAATGATCACAAATGTAAAGTATTTAAACACAGTAGAGGTAAAGATATTAGGGATGTTTTTAGAATGATTTGTTGTGTTGGAAGATCAGCTATGGACTCGTTGGAATGAATGAAATGAAATTTTGGTCCTTCTCTGCAAGTTGCCTCCAAAACAGAGTGTCGCAACTTCTAAACATCCAGATGTAAAGATGATCAGCTTCTTGGGTTTGAAGATCCTTGCATCCCATGACTTCATCTTGAAAATGTTCTTTCAATAGATCTTTATAAAGCTCTATGTTTTTCGAATGAGTGCTTGAAGGCTCTTCTTTAGATTGTGTATGAGTCTCTCTAATGAGATGAGTGTTCTATTTATTTTCAATATATCCACACCACTTTTCTTATTTCTGTATATGTTGATTCTACCGCTCTGAATGTATCTCTCTTATATATATATACTCTTTTCCAGTTCAGATTTTTCTCATTTGGTTCTGTAGGGGCCGACAGGAAAAACTATTTCAACCACGTGTGGTCTTCCTCATACATCGTATTGTTTCCGGATATGCCTGAAAATAACATTAAATAATATCAGGTTCATTAATTTGTCCAGACATGACCGTTATAATAGTGTTAATAAAATTGGTAAAGATAAGAATATAATATCATTATACTGGTAGCAGATGCATGTCACACAGTAGACTTCAACTGTGGTCTTTCAAACTGTAGACTTCAACTGTAGGTCATTCAACAGTAAACTTCATCGGTAGGTTCTTTGTCTGTAGGCTTGTAACGGTAGACTTTTTTTTAGTGGATGTCTTGTAATGATATTTGTTTACTCTTTGTAACAGTGGATCCTTATCAGTGAACTTTGAGCAACAGTCGACTATCTCGATAGTAGGAGTTGTCCAGCTATAGCCTTCTACTAAGCTTGTCCAACTGTAGGCTTGAACAGTGAGGTTCGTAACAGAAGACTTGAGAAAGAGTCTGACAAATAACTTCTAACAGAAGCCTAGTCACAGCAATGACCTTGTGACAGTAACTCTTTGTTTGTGAGCTTTGATAAGTAGATCATCATTAGGTTTCTGACAGTAACCGTGTACCGGTAGCTTCCAATAGTGACTGTAAATCTTCAACAGTGATCTTCTAGCATCAATGACTTAAGGTGATAGAAAGCTATAACAGTGACTGTAAATATATGTCTCCTACTAGTAGCCTTTAACCGTGAACTTATATTTAGATAAATATGGACTGTAAGTTGATACCGCAAAGTCATGAGTCTTAAGAATATACATTGTTGAGAATAAGATAATTATATATGTAGATAAAAAAGATTAATTACTGACTTAAAATATTATGATCAATATTTAAACATGATTTGGGATTATCAAAATAGGTGAGTCCAACATGAAGTATAAAAAGTCACTTGCTTCGGTTCTAAAAAGATGGGTCAAATCTTGGTGGATTTTCACTTGAAAAAAGTCTAAGTATAAGAACCAATGTAAGAAGGCTCTAATGGTTTCATTATGTGGTGATAGGTAGGATTCTATTCCAATATATGAATCAAGGAATCGGCTCTGAAAGGCCATATGGTCCTTATCAATGTCAGTGAAGAAGTTTTTTCTCTCTCACCCTCTCATTCCACTTATCCATCTCAGCCATCCTTTTCTTTTTAGTGTCCATATCAAGAAAACGAAATTAAAACATATTAATAAGAACTACTTTAAAAATATTAATATCCCTCAATGAAATATGAATAATATCTTATGTAGAAAAAATATCTTATTAATGAAAAATATATTCTTTCAAAAGAAAAAGAAGATTTGATTTGGAAATTAAAAAACCAGTTGAATGTTGATGTTTTCGTATCTAAATTAAAGGATATGAAAATTCTAATAACTATATTAACTTAAGGTGAGAAAAATATTTAAATTACCATTGGTTCTAAATGTTTTAAATAAAATAAACCAGGTTTTTTCTCAAATAATGAATGCTCTTTAAAAAATAAAATATTTTTAAAATTTGTTTATCTGAAACGGTTTTGAATTTATTATTAATACTTTTATCATTTCATTAATGACGGAAATTATAAAAAATCAAGAAATTGTCGTCCCAAAAACATTCATCTCTATTCTCAAATTTTAATAATAAATTTTCATTGGAATAAAAATTAGGTTCTTACATCATTATTATCAAATAATAATTAGCCAAAAATTATTTCACCCTCAAATTTTCTATTAGATAACATTGAAAATTCATCAATTGTACCAATGGGTCTTGATTTTGAATATCTTATAATAATCCACCACTTAGTTTTAATAAACTGTCAAATAATGGCTATTAGTATTTCTAACCATTGAACTAATCGATCATCTCTATCCATATTAATCACATTATTTAATGCTCTAATTTAGTTGGATCCTAGATCTTTCCTTTCTAAATAATTTTTGTTATCATCCATGATTTAAATGAGATAAGGTTCTTCAATCCTTTTATATTTAATTTCCCTCTTGAAATTACTTATTAGATCTCTCCTATATCTCTCATCATTGTATTTTTCATTCTTAATAGAGATGATGTTATCTTTTTAATCTTTTCTTTTTTTTCATTTATTTCTTATCTTAGTTTAAAATTTATTTTCTCTCCGTTTTTTATTTATTTTTTTAAATATTTATTTACATGTTTCAAAATTAATTTTCAAAATATTTTAAATCTTTTTTTTAATTATTAGGATTTCTCTTATTCACATTCTTAAAATTAATTCTATTTTTATTTATGAATATTGGAACCTCAATGTCATATGATCTTTTTATTTTATGTATTTGGAGTTGTTTTAATTATATATTCTACATTATTCCATTATTTAGGAAAATTATTAATGTTTTAGGTTTTTCTAATAATGTGTTTCTATGAGAATATTTAGGTTAAATGATTTTTTGTGTTTATCTCATAGAATGATCTTTTAATTTCAGTGAAAATCATCTTCTCTTTTTTTTCTTCATTATTTTATTTTTTATACTAACAAGGGTGAATTTTGTTTCTTGTTTATGGGGAATTTTCGGTCAATGGGGAAAGAAGTCATTTTATTTAAAAGGTGTAGTTTTTCTTGGTTTTTTGGAGAGAAGTTGGTTTAACTCTTGAGCATAAGGAATATATTTTTATGTAACGAGAATGTTGATTATATTATATACTCTTCAGCATGTTGAATATCATTATGTTAATCTCTTACGAATGTCTATTATCTTAATATTATTAAATCATGAGTTTCCTTTTTATATCTCTTTACTCTTATTTATACATAATGTATCATTTTTTTACTATTTATGATCCATCGAAATGGATATATTTCTGAACCTCTCTCCATAGTAGTTTTTTCATGATCACAATCACACTTTTGTTTCTAATTGGTTCTTTTATGTTAATTTAGTTTCTATTTAATTGAATTTGGATCATCTTTGATTAGTTTTTTGAATTCAATAAGTATTTCATGTTGGAATTACTGATGTCTTAATGCATGATTTAAATCCATAAAAGGATTTTCAAATACACATAGAATAAATTTAAAGGAAGTTGAGGAACACCCTCTTGAAGCTGAAGAAATGAAATGTTGTAGGGATCTAGATATAAAAAAACCCCACTAGTTATCTGGTGTTTAAGAATAAAGTATCACCATCTATAGAAATTCCATAGGCTTCCCATTGGAGGAGTATCGACAAGCAGGTGTAGAAATTCCAGAAGAGTAGAGCTCCATGTAGTCCACCAAATACATTATGGAGGATACCGAGCAATTGATGACATTGAGATAGTAATTCTGGTCTATTATTTATTTTTTTTAAAGAAACTTAATGTGTTCATATATGATTTATTTATCCCTAGATAAGTATAAAGGGTTCATGAAGCTTTTAGATGCTATAAATAGGCCTCCTAATGGCCTTAGAAACTTACCTTCTTAACCATTGTCCAACACCAACATGCTACTGTTGATAAATATCTCATACATTCTTTCATTTTTAAATTACTCTCTTCTCTAATCAAGAGTGTGTGATTATTATAATACATTCTCATTGAAAATATTTTTCTCTCATTCTCTCCTATTTTTTCTTCATATTATTTTGACACAATAATTATTTTTATTAAACATGATTTCTTATATGAAAACCCTCCTTCTTCTGCTTTCGTAAATTATCATTTATCACTAATTTAAATGTGAGGGACTTTATTTTTCATTCCATAACCCTTAAATGGAAATGTACTATTATCATTAATGTTTCTAACTATATGAAAAAAATTTAACTTGATTGTATTTCTAATTTTTTGCTCCAACCTAATAGAAAAAGTGTTTTTGTATCATGATTACCATTAAATCTAAGGGACTAATAGATTAATTCCTTGAGAAAATTAAAGTTGTATATATTGGTAGTTTTCTTGATATGTTATCCAATATCCTTACCGAATTATGTGCATTATTTACATTCCACATTTTCTATTATTAATCACTTTCCTTCATTTAATTAATCGTTTATTTTACCTATAAATACATTTAATCATTTAATTAACAAATCCCCCTTTATTATTATTATTTTATTACCCTATATAATTATATTATGGTGCATTCAACTTTGATTTATTTTTTTATCTCTTTAAAAATTTTAATAATATTAAATATTTTGAAAAGTTATTTTTTATATTGAATACCATTATCTATTCCTTATGTATTTTAAAATTAAAATGACCCCCTATTCAATTTTCCCTACTATGACCCAAAAATACTATATAGTTGATGGTAGAGAGATGAGGGAAATATGAACTATGGGGGTTGAATAGTACTTTTAAAATTTTCAAAAAAATTTATGTTATCATAGTATATTAAAATCGTGAAGTGAAAGTGTGTTGCTACAATGTTTAAATAAAAAATGTTGTGTAAAATATAAAAGATAGGAACAATAGAGTTTTATAGTATTGGGGTTCATAGAGAACCTTCATCTACTGTATAATCTCATCATCTCCTCCAGAGGATTGGTGTTCACTAAAAATAAGTAGATGTTCATTTCATGGGTATACTCAACCTCATCTATTATAGGATAGATTATATCATTACTACCATTCTATATGAATAAGAAGAACCCAATCTAATATAAGGAGATACCAAACCTATTTAAGCCTTTAATAAAGAGGAAAGAAAAACCTATGTGACCCTGTTTATTTGTCTAGGGAGAGAAAAAAACACTAAATTTTTATTGGAGGTATAATGGTGTTTGAAACTATAGAATACAGAAACTTCTAAACAATAATAAAATAAAGAACTAGTTAGAAGATGTAGAAAAAGAAATATGATGTATAATATATTATCAACAACTCAACTTATTATTGATGGAAATGAAGATTTGGGTAACTAGTATTTTCGTGGAAATTTGATGGAGATGAAAAAAGTAACAAGAAAACATTGTAGTTAATTAAGGAATTGAGTATTCTATCAAATTAGACTATCTCAGTATCTTTTTATAGAATAAATATTATCCTCTAATAATGGAATGAGTATTTATACAGACTCCAAATGCAAACTCTATATTTTTTATTCTTCACATGTAATATTAAAGAAATAGTATCATAAAACAAGTAAATTCCAATTTCAAAAAAAAACAACAACACTTTTTAGGAGATTTCACTAAAAAATGCACATATCATGTGCATTGAAACATGGGTATAAGATTCATTAATGGATTGTCTAAAAGATCATGGATATACATATGATAAATGAAAGGTAAATAAAAATTAAAATTCCTTGAATAATGAATCTCTATCTAATAATAAAGCACCATAAAGCATAAAAATATGACATAAGGTGTCTTTGGCATGGAATTAAAATTCATAGAAGATATTAAAACACTCATTGAAGCTTTAAAAAAATATTTCATAGTATAATAAAAAAATTCTGAGTTTTTTAGAAAATATATTTCAAGAAGGAATAAAAATAACTCGTGAAACCTTAATAATTAACTCACGATAGAATAAAAACAATAACAGTATATTAGAAACATTTGTTAAAAAAATTCATTTAAAATTAAATGAATATTTAAAATTAATATTTAATACAATAAAAGTAATCTCACTAAAAACTAATTAAATAGGATATGTTTTTTATTTTCAGAAAGGAATTTTTAATTTAAAAAAATTACTAAAAATCTATCATTCTAACAATAAAAACCTCCAATTTTTTTTAAATTAAATAACAGTACATTTACTACCATAATTCTTCCATTTTTTTTAAATTTATCAAAAAAAAGATTACAAAAAATTAATTTTTCTCTACCCTTTATTAGTTTTAGTTAAAGAGATTAAACTAAACTTTACTAAGAAATAAATTATTAAAAAATTTACTCTTTTTTCAAAAAATACACTAATTTATAACAATTTGAAGTATTGAGACCAATAAAAATTTGTAATCAAACTATATTCCCAAACAATAATCAATGTTGATAGAAAATTTAATAAAATATTCTTTCACTCTAATTTTAGTACAAAAAATGATGGAAAAAATTAAAATATTTAATACAATATTCTATAAAATAAATTATATCATATTTAAAAAAATTAGAAAATACCTAATAACTCCCCAAAATCTATTCATTACTAAAAACAGATATTAAAAAACATTAAAATACACATAATTAGAGTATGAGTTTAAAAATGAAACTAAATCAAATGATTCAAGGTTAAAGATGTAATTAAACATAATTACTACCATTTATTTATAATATACTTTAAAGAGACATTACAATGATTAAAATAGTTTTAAATGACTAATAAAATTTCCAAATCACAAGAAATAATGAAAAAAATTAAGGTAACTCACCAAAAAAATTAATATATTTGATAACATTACATCAAACCATTTAACTAAACACTAAATAGTATGAATTATAGATTAAACAAAAAAAAATTTTGGAAGATAAACCAACATAGGTCTTATAAGAATTTTTTGGAATCCTTTAGGTACACAAATTAAAAAAGGGTTAGCTATTTTAATAATGAAATTATATTTTTTTAGAATTTACATTTTAAAACTAATGTATATGACATGATTTAAAAAAATAAATCATAGTGTCCATAAGTTCCACATTTAAAAAATGTAACATGTCACGGACCAACCCAATGGGGCTCAAGTAGAAACTACCCCAAACCCGCCTTCGTAGGCCAGTTGTCGGCAATATGCATGAAAGACATCGCTAACATGGGAGGTTATTTACTAATGTACCTATATTCACAAGCATTAAAATCTCAATGCATAATTTTAGTGGAAAAATAGAAAAATATGTGTCATATAGATTAACAACAACAGATGAAAAACCTCTATTGAGTAAAATAGTACGATAGTGAAAAATTAACGTAAAAAATTCAAAATAAACATCCTACAAGAATGATGTCCAACTTTGAAAAAACACTACTGTAAAATTATAATAGAAACCGGATCATGATATCTAATCTCCAACCACCTTATATGGTCTAATACACTAGATATCCCAATGCTCATCTGTAGTAACTATCATCCTATTTATCATCTTTATAAGACATGACACATGTAAGAAAAGCTTTTGCAGTGGTGATTATATATATACCCAATAGGACTCCTTGAAAATTGAAGGGGGTAGTGAGAAAAATGATATAAATATGTATATATTATAAAACTAAACCCAAATAAATAGATTACAACATCCAATGGAATGGATATATATATATATATATACTCAAACCGAATAAAACCTAAATAAGGGAGAAATTTGAAGGAACCCGTATCATCCTGAGAGGGGAGGGGTGAATTAGGGTGTCAAATCTTTTTCAAAAGTGGCAGATATTCTTCCTACGTTGATTAGAACAAATTAAACTTTTCTGAAGGGAATTTTTAGAAAATAAACTACCATATGAAAAGAGATCACAAAAGAATTTTACTTTGTTCACCATTAATGGCTAGTCTAAGTAGCCTACTCCGACAGTGTGTCGGTCATACAAAAATATAATAATCATCACTAGTTGGGATTCAAGATTTAGAAAAAGTAACTTTGTTCTAGGAAAACTGCCTTTACATGATTTTAGGGAAAACACATAGCATCACGCGGAACACTTCCATCGACTACCACTAACTCACTTCTTTTAGAGAATTATAACACAGTTTATCCACTTAAAGGTCTCTTAAAATTATTTTCATTAAATTCATTGTCCAAATCATTCATGAGACTCTTATTTATTTATAGACCGGAGTTGATGCACTTTGAAATCCCTATTCACTGAAAAACTGATATTCCAAACTTCCTTTTGCAAAGCTCCTTCATAAAGTTCACTACGTCTGTAGAGCATCATGGCATCACAGAATAAAGTTCCTTTGTAAAGATCATAGAGTCAATGTGGAATACTTCATCATCATAAATTACCCTTTACATAAATTCATTGGCATTTGTCAAGAAACAACTAGTAGTTTCTTTATGATCAAACTCACATAGAATTCCAGATTCAAGGACCTCCTCAAGCTGCGTGAAATAAGAGTGATTCCAGATTTTCCATGAATATTTTTTTAAAAAATAATGTAGGGTAGCTTTATATTTATAGGACATCTTATTCACAATGATCCACCACATCAAACACATTTTCTAGATATTTTAAAAACCTCTTCGTGATGCTCCTTCCATCATGTGGTTTCACTTTGATTTGACGTAGTCTCAAGTATGACAGTCAACACATTTCATAGTCATGATTCCCCATTTATCATAATCACGATAATAGTTATCTCTATTCGTGATTCTCAACATCTTCGTCAATATTATCCCAATATTTGAGGAACCCATGCCTTCATTATATTCATGATGATTTGATTCCAGAAAACAACCCATCATGATGTTGGCCCTTCCTTTGGATTTTTTACCCCAAAAATATGACAAACACTAGGAAATGATGACACCTTCAACATTGTTGTCAGACTATACTATAAGATAATATTTGATGAAAACATTGTTTCCACCATTTGATAATTAGAAAATAACCCAAACCATACACCATTTCCATCAATGAACATCTTTGGTTATAGAAATATCCCCCATTGGTTATCTTTGAAATATGTAGATATATTCAATAATGAACAACCACTATCAAAACCTAGTAGTAAAGAAACAACTCTATCAGCACTTTAATTCTACGTGAGTAATTATCAGAGTAGAAAAATAAAGGGGAATCCTGAATTATGTTATTATTATTTGAATACCTAAAATTTTCCAAAATAAGCTCTAACTATTTACTCATAACACTGAATTGTTTCTCTGTCCTCATTAACCCCCTGTGTACTTCGTTGTTTCCTCATAATTCCAAATTGTTTCACCGTAATAATTCTCCCCCTTTGATACTCATTTAATTACTTCATTTCATCATTTTAACACTTTGCAAATAAACCCAATGAACCTGATTTTAATTGGAGATCAAAAACACACTCCTCCTAGATCATATATCCCCCATAAACCTGCATCACATCCAAAAATATATTAAAACAGTTAACATAGTTGGGGAGAGGGGTTTATTTGTATCCTCCTCATGCACTGGGAGGTGGCTGATCACTGAGGTTCAACTAATGTTTTTCAAACACATGTGTTTCCAATGGATTGGTCAAAATGTCGGCCACTTGTTCATTAATACAATAATGACACATTTTAATCATGAATTGTTCAAATTTTTATTCGATGACATGATAACAGATTTCAATATGTTTCATCCAAGATTTATAAACAATATTCTTTGTAAGATATACTTTACTCAGGTTATCATAGTGATTAACCCTGGGTTATTTAACCTCAACCACAATATTAGTCAGATGTTTCTTCGTCTATAATAGTTGTGTAAAATCATCTATAGTAGAGATATACTTTACTTATGTGATACTGAGAGAATTACCTTCCAGTTTCTTACTCAACCATCCCACACATTTCCTTCCAATCATGAACGATCCATCACATATAGAATTTCCATCAACCACATCTACAACCCAATCATCATTCATAAAAAATCCAACAACTCTTTGTCTCTTCCAGTAGAAAAGTATAACCCAAAATTTTTGTGTACCTCGAATATACATCATGATTAATTTAACTACTAATAGATGTTATTCCTTTAGATTTCATTGAAAATAAGCTACTAAACATGTTTCAATGATGATTTCTATCCTTATTGAAGTCTTGTAAAATATGCTTCCAATGATTCACTTGAACGAGGTGGGATCCACATAACTTCCATCCTCATGCTTTCCATTTTTTTTCCGAATGTAATCGGAGTCAACATTGGTTTGGAGTCATGCATATGGAATTTATTCAGAAATTCTCTCACATATTTTTACTAAGAAATGAAAGTCTAATACTTCGTTTGAATAATTTACAACCCAAAAGAATATTACAATTCATCAATCATAGACCTTTTAAATAATGATTTCATATGATTTAAAAATTCTTCAACTAATTTCTTTCTAATTTCACCAAATATAATATCATCCACATAAACCACACCAAAAATTGATGCTCCTTTAAATTATTCAGATAAATATTATGGTTGACACCACCTATTTTAAATAATATTTACTTTATATAAGTATCCAAGCGTGAATACCATGTTTCTGGTGCCTACATAAACAATATAGATCCTTATTTAATCGAAAAACATAAACATCATCATTTCCGATTAGAAATCCAACTGGTTGTTCAATGATTACTTCTTCCTCAATAAATTTATTTAATAAAGTCATTTTGA
The DNA here is from genome assembly GCA_963277665.1 of Viscum album. Taxonomy (NCBI): domain Eukaryota; kingdom Viridiplantae; phylum Streptophyta; class Magnoliopsida; order Santalales; family Viscaceae; genus Viscum; species Viscum album. The sequence goes on along the minus strand of OY728158.1, from coordinate 1,845,716,392 downwards.
CTACCATATGATAAACATTGTATCCTCTTTGGATTTTTATAGTATTAAAAATCCCGATCTACTCAAGTCTCACTACTGGAGAAAATGTTTATTTGACACTAATCCATTAAATATATGCATAGCCTCTAAACACTAATTTTTCCTTATTTCTGATCACATTTACATTATCATAAAAAAAATTTGAATATCCATTTGGTCCTAATAACACTACGGTTTTCCAGTTTATTAACAAGATCCCATGTCTAGTTCTTGTCAGTCTAATTGATTAATTCACTCATGGATTTGACCCATAATTCATCTTTCACAAATTCTTTAATTGAGGTCAGTTAAACAATTTATAGGATGGATTACTGTGCATTATTCTATATTCTCCTTGTATCTATGCATGATGTCTAATACCAAATGACATTAGATTGATCAACTTCAACTCTTACATCTCTCTTATGTGGTTCAAATGAATTTTCTCTAGTCATCCTTCTTTATTTGGATACTTCTTATGAATCATCATCATTTTGTGACCTGTGAATATTTTTTATTCCTTTCTCAACTTCTATATTTAAATCTATTACACATCCACTATCTTCTTCATATTCTATCATATTAGCATAATGGTTTCATAAGTTTTCAATGGTCATATCTTCAAGGATATTAATTTCACTGATTTCAATAATTCTCCCAAGATGATAATTGAAACATTTGTAAGATTTTTTCATCTTTGAATAACTATATAGTATTCTTTCACCATCCAAAACACCATACTTTCCTAGATTTAATTAATTCTTTTAGATAAAAAATTTACTTCTAAAAACAATAAAATACTTCAAATAGGGATTCCTTCCATGAAACAAATCATATGGTGTTTTGGTTTTTCCCATATAAATCCCCGTTTGATTTTGTGTATACACTATAGCTTGAAGGAAGAATTTCTAGTAATAGAGAGAGATACCACTCTCAATCAGCATAGTTCTGGCCATATTGGTCACCTATCAGTTCCTACACTAAAAACCCCTATTTTAATTTGAGGTTCTTACAACATCCAACTCATATTGTATTTCATAATACTAGAAGTAATTTTCGAATTCAATGGATGAGTATTCCCTTCCATTTTTTATACAGTAAAACTTTTTTCATGTATCCAATATCATTCTCTACTATTCAGTGATAAATTATCACCCAATAAATAACTTGTTGTTTCCTATGCATAACCATCGCACAATTCATCCTATTATATTCGTAAAATGAAATAATGAAGTATATATCTCCATATTTTCTATAAGCATTTATTGGACCACATACGTCTGTATGGATCAGATCAAGAAGATTTGATTCCATTATTGTCTTCCCCCAATATAAACTGCAGACCAACTCCCATCGTATTGAAGCATTAAAAGTCCTTTCCTGTTTATGTTTTAGATTGGCTATATCCATGAATATATTCATCTTATATATCTTTTATATGTATTGTTGGTTAATGTGACCCAACCTTTGATGTTATAGATTATTTTATTCTTCAACTGGAAGATAACAATTGTTCTCTTTACTACCATCCAAATATGTATTGTCAACTATTATGAAAACTTTCATGAGACAATTCTCTATAATTTATTTTATATTATATATATTTTTTATTAAAATTAACTATAAGTCCCAAGTCATATAGTTTTCTAACACTAATGAGATTGTCACTGTTTCCTCTGGAAATGGGGATGACCACGTTCGTTTAAGTTTGAAACATTCCAATCGGTTTCTAAAGGGTTTATTTCTAGAACTGGAAATATCCAAAGATTTTATATCCATTTGGACCTACTTTACAAATGTAGGTTATCATTAGTTGTTGAAATATGAGGCATAAGTATTTTCATTGGTCGAGAGGATGGGAGGTCGGACTCATCACACCTTTTTGGGGGGAATTATTGTCTACTCTAGGACTCTATTTATAGATTTAAGTTATATTCGTGAATCCTTATTAAATTACCTTGTATGAAAATGATATTTCCTTAGATCTGACAATCAATGATTGATATGTATGAGATTTAGATAATCTTTTAAATGTATTTGAGTTTATTCATCGATAGAGAATAATTTGTATTTGTTAGATATTCTTAGTCAATGGTATCCTTAAACACATTATATATAGATCTCTTGGTCATTATGATGACCATATTGGTTTTAAAGCCACTCAGTGGGGCACTTTAAGGTTATTGTCGTTTAGAAGGACATGGATTATTTTATATTTGGGATCGTACTTGTAGATGGGCTACCTACGTATCCTTGTTTAGAACAGGAATTAGAACCCACATAGTTCGGGAATTAAGATATAGTTTAATGTCATATGGGACAGATGAGAATTAATGAGTGATGGGATTGAACCTTATAGAAAGGCTTCCTACGTACTCTACTTTTAAGATAAAGATCAAATTCCACATAGTTTTATTAATAATGGTGGGTCTTACATATGATTAACGGCTCAAAGAGATGTGTCACAGTTACTTTTACACTCTAAGCTCACATGAGTCATGCTCGGTGTGTGAAACAATAGGTATCAGTAAACCTAATGATTTGTGCCACAGAAGTTACAGTCACAAGAAATGATGTGGGGCTTACGTATGTAGGACTGCCTAGATTTATGAAGATCACGACTTACTTCAGGGGAGAAGCCCATGAACAAGGTCCATAAAGGTATATGTGCTTTATGGGGATTTGGATACTTAACTTAGGACTTAATCCTGAAAAGGATGCCCAAATTATAGGGGACTTATGATTGGGTTTTATTCTTGAGAAGGAATCCAAAATCAAAATAAATTAAGACTGGTTAAGAGAAATTATGACTGGGTATTACTCCTGAAAAGGAGGCCCATGTTAGTGAATTTTAGAATTTGGGGTTACTCCTAAGGAGTATGCCCATATTTCAGAAATTGAATATGGGGCTTACTCCTGAGTAGGATGCCCAATTTAAGGGAACTTGGACTGGGGATTCTTCTTGGAAAGGAGGCCTAAGTTAGGGGACATTTGATCTGAGGCTTACTCATGCAAAGGAGGCCCATATAAAAAGAATTTAACACTTGGGGATTACTCCTAAGAAGGATTCCCATATTTAAGATCTTCTCATCTAAAATTATGAGGCTAAATGAAGTAAATATCTAGCCTTAGTGATATAATGATATGTAAATTACTAGGTTCTGAGAGATGTTCCACAAAATTCATTTCTGATAAGGAATACGACAAGGGAACCATGTCATAAATGACTTTGAAGAGTGATTTGAAGGATAAATCTTGAAGAGGAGAGATGGATTTTAAGAAAATAATTGAATAGATAAGAGGGGCACCCAAAAATAGGCAGGCGTGCATGTCTTGTTTGGGAACAAAAGTCCTGGTCACGCAAGTATACTTGCGAGACACATGTATACTTGTGTGACGGTCAACCCATAGGTTAATACTTGGGAAAGGCTTGGCTCAAGCCCTTAGTATTATCCCTAAAGGCTTCCAATAGAGTGGTGAACAAGTTCTGTTAATGGGATAAGGCGGCGTGCAAGTGTGTCCATTTTCCCTTAAGGGTTAGACACTTAGGCGCGCAATTGTTGATGAATTCCAACACTTATGACATGTTTTCCCTCTTTAAATATTCCATTCTTGGTACGAAATTACCTTAAAAGTGTCCGGAATACTTCAACCAGAGACTAGGGTGACGAGAGCTTAAATATGACTTTTGGAATTTTCCATCCTTCAAATGCGTGAATAATATGTGGCGTGCAAGTATACTTGCACGACCAAAGTGAAACTTGCACGACCCATGTGAAAATAAATCTGTGTTCGTGCCTTTTCCAATTTTTTATGTTTCTTCAAAGGATGAAACTCTTTGAGCTTAAGGTATTCTCCTTTTCATTCGTTTGACTCTGTGACGGAAAGGAGCGTCAAAAAAATTCCCCACTCAGAGTTGGATCCGAAAAAGGAAAGAGGATATGACTCTGTGGTAAAGAAGAAAACCAAGGAAATTTGGGCGCGCAGGTGTTGAGCGTGCAGGTGCGAGACACGCAAGGTTTGGCGCGCAGAGGTGCGGCCTTGCCTATAAATACGTGGCCATTCTCGCATAAAGCAATTGACTTTCAAACTTTCCTTCTCTCATTGCGCAAGTGGTTTTTTCCTCACAAGTTACTTAGCTTTCTGCTCACTTCTTTGTGTTGCGCTTCTATAGAGGTATTTGGACTTGCGTAGTGATACATGCGCGCCCATACTTGTACGACCAAATTAGACTTGCATGCCAAAATTGGACTTGAGCGGCTTAATTCCTTAGACATTTTTTCCGAATTTCTTCACAAATTTTTATGAAAAATAAACTTACTTAAATATTAATTATCTTATGTTTGTGCAGATTAAATGGCTCACAAAAGAATTGGAAGAAATAATGAACTAGCTAGCAAGGGGACTGATGATATAATGAACCTCGTTGGCCATGACTATTATAATATCTGCGAAAACACTCTCCTATATTTGGCCATGTATTTGAAGAAGTATTATCTTAATTTACCACATAGCATCTAACTTCCTATGTATGGCCATGGCCATCTACAAGAAGTCAACATTCCAGAGCCAAAGAACTATCTCCCACATTCCTAGTTTCATACTTACACAAATTTTTCTTTAGCAAAACTCTCAGTTGCAGGATCATTTGTCAATACTGGAATAATGGAAAAGGCATTCATAGAGTATCACAGCCCATGTGCCCCAGATTTGAAGTCTCACAAGCCTGAGCTGAAGTTGCATTGCTATCCCTCTATTTCGGTTATGTTGTGAATTATGAGCAGAAACAATGGTGTGGACTTTCATATTTTTCCTCCATGTCATTTCCTTGTAGATATGAAAATAGAAAACCATGGGCTAATATGTTTTCGCTGCTGGTTGATGGAGAGAAGACTAGCATGACATTAGATACAATATATAAAAAGAGTACTCTCTCTAAATGGCTCTTCACTTCCAATTCTCCATTCTAAAATCCATTTATCCATCTTCCAAGTCTCTCAGACAGAAATAGAGTCACAGTTTGATCAGTAGAAAATTTTAACAAACCGCACTCAAGAAAATTCTTTTACAATTGTTCCAATAAGAGCTGGTATCACTGCAACTCTTATTGTATCCAATTGAATGAATGAATTCTAGGTGGTTGCTGATGAAGCTCAGGATGCAGTAAATCAAATGAATAATTATGTTGAATGCTTCTTGTAATTCTTGGAAAAGATAAGAGACTTCAGTTTGTGTATGTTCTTCTAACTTTTTTTCATCAATGAAAAAATACTTTCATCTTCAATCATTTTTTTCTACATTCTTTTGCTACCAGATTTAAATTTTTACCTAAGCCAATGGGCCTAGTAAGAATATTTTGATTGTTTCTAGGATTATAAAAATAACCCTAAAAACATTACATATTTTAATTTCTCAATATTATCTAAATCATACGAAATGTATTTTTAGTGAGCTATGACTTGACTTTTGTTCAGAGTTCCCTTGTATTTTGTGGGTAGTTTAAATCCATGCATGTCAGACAAAAGAAGGATAATGTTTAAGGTAGAAATAACTTCGACTGAATGGATTAAAATTGACTCAATTCTATGATAATTTATCTTAAAACATATTACCATAATCAAGTATGAGGTAAAATATGTAAACTATGACTTAAGAAATTTTGAATCTGGGGAATGATATGAAAAAAAAACAAAAATTCATTAAAAGAAGTATTTCCCAAAAATGAAGTTAATACTATTTAACAAACCCAATAGGGGGTTGAATTATGCAGGGCTGCCTAAGGGAATTGGCTGCATAGTCAAATAATAGTATCTTCTGGCTGACAGGTCTGTTATTTAGACTACTTATGCAAGGCCGCCTAATGGCACATGCTGCATAGTCAAGAAAAAGAACTCTCAGAAATTTTACTTTTCTATTGCTAAAAGTCAGTGAAAGTTTATGGAGATTCAAATTTTCCAATGCACAGAGTCTGCTGTATGGAGAGAGGTACCTGAATATGGAGAGGATATTTTCAATCAAGATTGTCTAAGAATAGGATGACTGTCACTCCTACGAATTTCTGACCCAAACGTAGGGAAGGGAAATATAAACCATAGACATGAATAATTTCGGATCATGAAAAATAGTATGGGACAAATATGTTAAGGATGGTTATTTTTGCGGATCCCTAGATATTGTCATTAAGAAAAATAAGGACAAATGAGGTTTTCCTCTCAAGAATGAAGTTACCACTATTTATCAAACCCGTTAGGGGGTTTAATTATGCAGGGAAACTTAAGGGCATTGGCTGTATAGTCAAATAATAGTAACTTTTGGCTGACTAGTCTATTATGTATACTATTTATGCAAGGTCACCTAAGGGCACGTGCTGCATAGTCAGGAAAAATAACTCTCGATATCAAACATTTTTTGACTAGAAGTCAAGAAAATGGTATGGATATCTGTAAGTATTTAAGTTTTGGAGTATGACACATGAAAATGGGCATTTTCCAATGCATATAGGAGATACACAGACCAATGCTAACCATAATTGTGTTGTGGCTGGGTCCTGGATTAAGGTGTTGTACTTCACTACGTATCCCATAAGGATGAGAATTAAGCCATACATTGTACTTTAAATGCATTTTAACATCATGTGAGATGAGAGTCTAGGAGATCATAGTTTAGGGTTATAGAGCTCGGACCATAATAAGGAATACACATTGTGTGTTTTATAAACCTGATGTGAATTAAGACCAGGGTGTTCATACCACATTCAATTTTTCACAGGGGTACATTTCAGATAATGGACTGAAAGTGGAATTTGGGGTTAGTCCCAAAGACTTGGGGTTGGATTCTAGGGATTCTCTAACATTCCTAAGTATCCAATAAAGATGGGAATCAATCCATACGTAGTTCTTGAAATACCCTCTGTACAGATTTGGTTCGTACAAGTGAAGGGTGAAAGGGGAATATAGTGAAATGATGGTTTGACCTGAGATTAAAAGTTCGGACATTTCAATGTATGCACGTAGTCTTTGGAATATAACATGATTGGAGATCAATGTAAATAATGATTCTCTCTCAGATGAGGGGTATCAAAGAATGTTGTAGTTTATTATCACACAGGAAAAAAAGTGTGAATAGTTTAATGTCATATAGAAAGGACGATGTTGAACTAATGTAAAAAAGTATTGGTTCTAGGTGTGGCATCATGAATCAACATCATATGAGATGGAGTTGAACTGATGTTAAAATATTGGTTTTGGGCTTGAACCTCTGGAGGTTGCCTATGTACCCATCCTAGAAGGCAAGGATCAAAGTCCACGTAGTTTGATAAAAGAATGAATTGGTGATCAAGTTGTTCTTGAAGACAACAACCTAAAAAAATGGTGTTGGGAATTTCACGTGGTTAGTGGCCTAGAGAGGGTGTTATGGTTGATGTTTAATCTAAGATCACGTGAGTCATACTTGGTGTGAGAAACAAGAGGTACCATCCACCCTAACGATGCACAGTTTGATGTCATGTTGGATGAAATAGGGACTGTGAAGTTTAATGTCATGCAGTAAGGACTTAAGGGGGGGACTATGCAGTTTAATGTCATGCAGTAAGGAAAAAGTGGGGTTGTATATTTTAACATCATATATAAAGGACAAGTGCTGCACAGTTGAGCGTGATGTAGATAGAAAAATACAGTTTAACTTCATGTTGGAAGAAGAAAGGGAATACAGTTTAACGTCATGTTGGATGAAAGGGTGCTGTACAGTTTAGCGTCATGTAACTAGGACATATGGCTATGCAGCTTAATATCTTGCATTGAAGACATAGGGGACATATTTTAACATCATGTTGGATAATTTAGGGACTTTTCATAGTTTAATGTCTTGTGGGATGAATAGGTACACAGTTTAATGTCATATAGCTAGGATGATGGTTGTGAAGTTTAACGTCTTGCTGGATGTGAGAGGGACAATACAGTTTAATGTCATGTTGGACGTATGATTGTTGTACAGTTTAGCACCATGTAGCTAGGACATCATAGTTTAACATCATTTTGGATGTATGAGTGATGTACAGTTTAGCATCATGGAGCTAGGAAATCATAGTTTAACATCATGTTCGATGTAGAAGTATTTGTGTTACAAAAAATACTTCTTCAGAAATCTGGCATTGGTTGGAGTCGTGATGAGTTCTACATCCATTGAGATTAAAGAATAAGCACCATTGGAGTAGACCTTATGTATTTAGTAAGGTCATTCCCACTTTGGTTCAATCTTAGGGGGTTTCGTTCCTGGTATCATTGAAGTTCTGAGAACCAATACCAATTCTCCCTGAATGAATGAACGAAGATGAACTTTTTTTTTTGAAAGCACGTGCTATTTTATTTTGATAGACTTTCAAATGGTTCAAGGTGCAAAATCATTTTTCATCTAATCGTTCAAATTCATCCAATCACTTTTGAGATTTTTCATCTGTAGATGACTGATCACAAATATCTACTCTGAGTGAGGGTATTTAAACCTCAATGGGCAATACTGCTTCTATTCCATATACAAATGAATATGGAGTTAACCGCGTTACAGTGCGAGTGGTGGTCTGATAAGCCCATAAAGCATGAAAAGGTTTATCAGGCCATGACTTCTTATCTTTATCCACCATCTTTTGCAGTATGTTTGAAAGAGTCTTATCGAAGGCTTATATTTGGTCATTCGCTGCTGAATGATACCGAGATGAATGGTTGTATTTGATGTTGTACTCTTGATACAACTTCCTTACCTCGGATGAACAGAAGTTGGTGCCATTGTCCGTCAATATGGTATGAGGGAAACCAAATCTAGTAATGATGTTAGACTTGATGAATCTAACAATGATTTTATACCTATCTTTTTTGAGAGGTATTGCCTCTCCCCATTTGGAAAATAATTCAGTAGTAGTAAGAATATACTTAAACTGCTTGGTTGTATCCGAAGGATAAGGTCTACTACATCCATTCCCCATGTGGGAAATGGCCATGAGTATTTAGTTGTAAGAAGAAACTCGGGGGGTTGATGAATTAAGTTGGCATGTACTTGGAAAGAATGACACTTCTTAGTGAAATTAACACAATATTGTATCATTGAAGGACAAAAATATCCAAGCCTTCGAATTTGATTAGATAGTCTATGACCAGACTGGTGGGAACCACAGACTCCTGCATGTACTTCTTTCATGACAGCCATTGTCTCTTCACCATCAATGCATCTGAAGAGTATTCCATTAAAGCCTCTTTTGTAGAGAATTTTTTTCTAGGTGATATGGGCTATCATAAAGAGTAAAATTGACCACATGTGGCCGTATTTGTTCTTTATCGGCTCTATCAGGTGGAAGTGTTCCATTTTGAAGGTATTCCCTGATAGGTTTCATTCATCCTATAGTATGACCATATGGTTCAGGAATGGGACTAATTTCATTGATTTCCTCAGTTCTAATTTGAACATAAGGTAAAATTGTACGATGGTGGGAAATACTGATGATTGTCTCGTCCCGATTTGGTTATGATAGAGCTGTGGATATATTAGGCAATGCATCATCTTGAGATTTTTGTGATTGTGGGACATAAGAAAATTTCGGTTCCAAAGGAAATTCCGCCATCAATTCTCTGACGTAATCATACAAAGGGATTAACTTTTATTTTCTAATGGAATAATCTCCATTGACTTGTTTGATTACCAGGTCTGAATCACCTTTCACCTTTAAGTGATTCACCTGTGCCTGAAGTTCCAACTCCAATCCTGCGTTAAGAGATTGATCTTCTACTTCATTATTTGTACCGCCTTCCCACAATAAGAATGAATAGGGTAGCACTGCCTCTTCTGGATAAATGATCAGAATTCCTAACCCAACTTTTTTGAATATAGGATCTTCAATTTTTTTCCCTATTAGACTTCTAGAAGCACCATCAAAGTACATTTCTTATGTTTGAAGATTATCTTGAATATATAAGACTTCATTATCCAGAAGTTTAGTATCTAAAGATATATATTCTATTGAAGGATGTTTGTCAAGTAAATCAGCCAGATCTTGGACCTTTATTGCCTTTTGAGACACATGCTGGATATCAAATTGCTGCAAAATAACTACCCACCTTACCAAACATCCTGTAAGCATTGGACGGTTAAGGATGAATTTGAGTGGGTTATTGTGAGATACCAATTGGACCACATGATGTTGCAGTTAGTGTCTAAACTTTTCAACTGCAAAGATTAATTCCAGGAATCACTTTTCAATACTTGAATATCAGGTTTCTGCTTCAAGAATAGATAGACTGAGATAGTAAATGTTGTTTTCATTCCCAGAATCATTCTTTTGGGCAAGTAAGGCACCCAATGATCACTCTAAAGGTGTTATGTAAAGAATAAGTGGTCTTCCTTCAACATGTGGCATTAATATCGGTGTAATTAGGAGACATTTCTTGAGAATGTTGAATGCTTCCTGACATTCTTCAGTCCACCGATAAGTGACTCCCTTCTTCATCAATTTGGTAAAGGTTAATCTTTTTCCTGCCAAATTGGCGATGAAACGCCGAATATAGGCCAAGTGTCCTTAAATTCCTCTCTATTATTTCAAATTTAGATGAGGTGACATACAAAGGATTGACTTTTCCTTATTAGGATCGACTTCGATACCACGATGGCGTACAACAAAGCCAAGAAATTTTCCTGAGGCTACCCCAAAATCACATTTCAATGGGTTTATCTTCAAATTATGTTGTCGAAGTTTGTAAAATATGACTTCAAAATCATCCAAGTGATTAGAATGTTGTTTGGATTTATCCACCAAATCTTCCACATAACATTCAACAAATTTTCCTAAAAATGGTTTGAAGAAATGGTGCATGGCACACTGATATGTTGGGCCTGCATTCTTCAGGCCAAAGGGTATTACCCGATAGAAAAAAACACCCTAAGGGGATCTGAAAGCTATAGATTCTTAATCTTCAGGATCCATTCGAATTTTATTAGACCCAGAATATCCATACATGAAGGATAGTACTTCATAGCCAGGTGTTTCATCAATTAAGAGTTCTATGATTGGAACTGGAAAATCATCCTTGGGAAAATACCGATTAAGATCTCTGAAATCAATGCAGACTCTAATTTGTCCATTTCTCTTTTTCACAGGGACAATAATAGCCAACCATTTGGGATATTGAATTTCCCTGACGAAGTTAGATTTGATAATATTATCCACTTCAGCTTCAATTTTGGAAGCATAAGTTGGATGTGTTCTTCTTGAGCTTGTTTGAATCCTCGATGTTCTTTTGGAAAACCCAAACGATGAGTAGCGACATCGAGATCATGCCCTGGAATTTCTGTATAATTCCAAGCACATAATATTTACTCACATGTATGAATGGGTTTACTGGAATCTTTTCCAAACCATATAGATCATTAACTTTGGTAACCTCCCTTGTTGTGGATTTCTTCTTTCCCTCCATGTGATAGAATTCTGCATCAATGTATTGAGATTCACATGTTTTGAACGGTGCTTTATCACCATAAAATGTCCCAATTTGACCATTGAAGTAATATTTGAGACACTGATAGTATGATGAACGGATAGCTACATGTTTATGTATCCAAGTTCTTCCAAGAAAAATATTGAAGGTTGTGTTATGACAAACAACCATGAAATCTGAATTAGATACAAGATATCCAAACTGAGTTCTGAGTGTGATCTCAACTAGAGGTTCTTGTTCATTTTTATCATATCCTTCCAACATCAAAGTAGAAGGAGATAAATCAGATTCAGTGAGGCCCAATCGATGAAGTGTATGAATGGGGATGAGGTTGACTCCTAAACCATTATCAATGAAATCTCTTAGGATGTCTGCATCATTGACTTTTCTAGATAAATACAATGGTATGATATGTCCATGAAAAACATCATAATTATCTTCATCTGTAAAAGATAACATTGCATGGAATTCAGCAGGATCATTCTCTACATGGTAGGCTTCAACTATAGTAATTTTAGTTGAAAATTCCTTAGGACTTAACAAAGCCTCAGTGAGTGCCTCCCGAAGATCCTTTGATAAATTCACGGAATCCAGAATTGATAACATAGCCGTTACATGGGACAAATGCTTCAAGACATCATACTTTTGATCCAAAGGTCTACATTTCCTGACAGGAACATGTGGTTTCACAGGTTTCTTAGAAGTTGATGCTTTGGATGTAGATGCTTCTTGTATCTGGGTAGGAGTTATAAATACTTTTGGATTTGGAAAATTAGACCAAATAGGTATATTTACTTGCTAAGAGGAAGAAGGGGTAACCTCCAATCGATCCTCTAAAATAATTGTGCTAGGACTAAATATTCCAGGAATGGATGAACTTTCTTATTCTTGTTGAGCCTGCTGAAGGGCTCTACCACGGGTTTCTGCTGCATACACAGTTCTAGCAGGGGTAGAATTGGAATAGTGGCTTCTGGGATATCCATGTATTCCTCTGTATCCTAAACCTATAGAACTCCCTCTCATTCCTCTATTTAATATAGGGAACTCAGGCTCATTATGATCGAAATTTTTATTGGCATAACAATCTGTTAAGTGAATCATGTTAACAGAACCAAAGATCAACTCTTCATCGGATGAAGACTCTGCTTGATTAGCCAATTTAGGTTGTTCCATTTGGTGGGGCGGTGCCTGTGGCTTTGAAGTAGATGGAATAAAATCTTCCAGAGTCAAAGACAACTTGGGCTTCGAAAAGATCTCATTTTCTTCTGTATGTTCCGCTTTTTTTGAATTATGTTGTTTCTTTGAGGATTTTCCCTCTGATGAAGAGGGTTTTGTGGCATTCATAGAAGAAGATACAATTGGTTTCTTCAATTGTGTTCTCAAAATGGAATGTGTTCGGTTCATCATTTCCTGACCATCCAATCATCATATTTCTGTGCATTTTTTCTTTGGACTTCTTCCCATTCACCTTCTTCCTCTGGATTTGTACCAGTAATACATGCTACCTGAGCTGAAGAACCTTTCAGTTTCACCTGTCCCGAGTCTACCATTTTTTGTAGGAGGTCTTTGAAGAGAAAACACTACTGAATGGGATGCCCCAACATCTGATGAAATGGGAAATAGTTGGGATAGTCTTCATCTCTTTCCTTGTTAGGCCTTTTGGGCCTTTGAAAATGAACCAAATTATTTTCCAGAGCCGAAATGAAGTAACCCTGAAGTTGTTCATTTTGGAAAGAATAAACTTTGCTCTTCAAATCCTCAAATTGTTGCTGTCTTTGATCCCTTTGATCATCCTGAAGAAATGGCCTCTTTTTTTGACACTCAAGAGGTGGATCCCTTCAATACGATAAAGGTTTTGAAGTAGAAGAAGGTACAAGTGCTTGTTTAAGCATAACTGTAGCAGTCTCTCCTTTACCCATTCTCCTTTCTGGAGATGGTGGAATTACATGAGTTTTATCCTTAGTCCTTGTAAGAGAGTCTTCGATCTGCTGAGAAATTGAAGTAATGTCTCGAAACCCTCCTGTATATTTCACAAGGATCAATAGTGTGCGTAACTCATCACGTGAATTTTCCACAAAGATTGGCAAAAAAAATTCTTGAGGGAGTGCTAATCTGAAGAAATATGTTAATCCCTTCCAGTGAACATTGAAATTTGAAACCCTTTCATTCACCCTTTTCATACAATGTTTATGATCAAAAACTATTGTCTTTGGAAACGTTGAGCTTAATTGAAGAAGGAATCATTGACAGAGATCCTCCCACCTGGTAATTGACCAGGATTTCAAGCTTGTATACTAGAAAAAAGTAGGCCCTTGTAATAACATTACAAAACATCTGAGCTTAACTGCTTCTTGTTGCTGAGGGATTCCCATCATTGGATCACAATGAGAAAAAAAATGTGTTAAGTGTTCCTCTAGGTCTCCCAAACCATTAAATATTGGGAACATGGTACTTTCAAAATTTGATTGGGGAGGAATTTCATCAACCCATTTAGGGTAAGATCTCTTTTCTGGTTGAATTTTTGCATGCTTTACCTCTATAGAATCCAACAAAGATGTTAATTACTCAATGGTAGTCATTAAATTTTGAGAATCATCTAGTTGGGCTTGGACCTGAGCAGGTGCGAAAATTGGAGTTGGGACAGGTGTGGTGGCTGGTACTGCAAATGATGGTAACACCACCGATTGTTGTTGTGCATGACTGATAGGATTAGAAATGTGAGGTTGTACTAGTAATTGAGGATAATCTTGATCCATCTCTGTAACTACAATAAAATCCCTTGGCTAAATAACTCTAGCATGCTTAGGAGGAAGACTACCTTGAATTAGTTCCGCATTAAACCTCCTTAATTTCTTCATTTCTTCATCTTGTTGTGCGAATCTTTGCTCTACTGAGAATGATTGGCCTTCTCTAGAGGAAGGTTGGAATGTAACCTGATTCTTTCCTTTCCCATTATTGGATGCCTTTAGGAGAGGGGGATGTTGGTTTGAATGAATACCTAGATTCGGGATAAGCCTTTGATTTCGTGTACGCGCACCTTATTCATTTTCCTCTGTGTGCACAGCCTATTGAGTAGGAACTTCCTCATCTGATCCCTCTGAGTGAGCCTCTTGTTCTGGAGGATCAGCAACAATGTCATAGATGAAATTTATTGATGCATAACGCATTGCATCCCTTCTATCGGCATTCTTGTGATACTATCTTCTTCCATGTCCCTGATGAGACACTGCCTTCTATTGAGTTGATCTCTAAGGAACTTCTTGATGAACCATAATTTTGGAGGTAATATCCTGATAATTCAGCTCTTCGTTCCTCTTGGGGATTCTTCCCTAATCAAGAGAAGACTGAGTTCCGCTGAGGAAGAGATTGAGGATTTGAAAAAGTCCATAGTCCGGTGGACTGGGGCTGTTCCTGTTGTTTCTGCTCAACCCCTCAAATCCTATTTGTCGATTTCGAGGGTTGGGATAAAAAAGTCCCCAGTCTGGCAAGATGGGGTGGCTCTTGATCTGATATATCTGAGACTTTCAAAAAATCTCTCCTTATCTTGTGGACTTTAATCTGGAAATTGGCTGGATGCATCAACTTACATCCACTCAAATCACCTGGCTCAAATGACTGTTGGATGATTTCTGACACTTCTGTCACATGATGATGTGCAGGCTCTAAATGAGAAGCATGTTTGATATTCTCATTTTCCTGATCCAAGATTAATTCAACAACTTATTCTATGTATTCCTGACTTTGAGAAGAACTAGTTGAGGCCTGTTCCTGAGCAAGCCTTTGATTATGCAAAAAATCATCTATATGTGGCCAATTTTGGGAAATAACATTCCATGAAACCACCTTTGGTGGGCTTTGTTTAATGGATAATACATTGAAATGTAGTGCTCCATGAACACCCCATTCCCTGATATGAACACCGGATGGGGCATTGGAAATTAATTGGCGCAATATTTTGAGTGAACCAGGGAATGAATGATGAAAGGATCTCTGCTGCTTTTTAGCCTTCGGATATCGAGAAACTAAGAGAGAGGCCAAATAAATTTGGAGTTGTAACCCTTCTATTATATTGACATGATTTTTATATTCATCATAAGATAATATTTTCTATTTCAATTGAAAAAGAGTATTCCACATGTTGAGATGAATATCGTGAATACAATCTTCCAACAAAATTTCTGGAATGCTATACTGAGAGTCAGCCAAAGGCCAAAACATGACTGGTACTTCACCTTTCATCAGTGTTTTTCTCATATTCATCATTTCCTCTTTATTATTCGATGAATATTCTTCTACCTGATTAGAACATAGCTGGTGCTTCCTTGTTTCTTCATCAGATTCAACAATATTGGTAGAGAATTCATTTATCAAACTAGAAGATGAATGACTCAGGGGTGGTTCAGAGAATGACCTACACCCCAGGATATTTTATGATTGAGAAAGTATTTCACCTTCTAGTGGTAAAGAATTATACATGACTGGATTCAAATTTGTGTGTGCCTCAAGATAAGAGGGATTTCTCATCATTGCATTGTCCTTTGAATAATTTTCAAGGCAATGCGAATTACTACTGCGGAGAGGACTTTCGTAGCTAAATTCTTCATCATGGGGAGGACCACCATGGTGGTTTACAGCAAAAGATGAAACATTTTTCTCCTTGATCTTCTGGACACACAGAGGGTTATCGTGACTCTCATCTGAATTTGATACATTGAGATCGATCGAACTGTCATGAAGCAAGCCTTCATGAGTAAGTGTCTGATGCAGAACTTCGGAATTAATGTTCCCACTATTGGGAAATGAGAGAGTAGAATCTTGAGTTCCCAGAGATAATTTTCTGAGGGATTCAAGAACTCCAGCATCGTACAAGGCCTTATTACAGATTGGCTCTTAATTTCTTGATATTGTTGGATGGGTCTTTTTCTTAGATGCATTCTTACTCACTTTGGGAACCACTTATTGAAGAAAGTGGTTATTATGGGCATGTGTATGTGCATGCTTAGGAGAAATATTCAGGTTTGGATGATTATCTCCACTCAAATCGGGTGTATGTGCCTGAATTGACTATCCGTATGATATGGGGGAGAATACCCCACAGCCCTATTGGACTGGAACAGAGGTGTGTATCTATTCTGGAGTCATATTTTGAAGTTTCACTCCACTGGTAGGGACAGATTTGTAGTTCTTTCCCTGTGATGCTGTTGAAGCTGTTATAATATTCTGGCAGGCATCCAGAATATGAGTAGGGATTTTCTTCTGCTCTTTCACCATCATCATAATGTGGTTGGTGACTTCAGCTGCTGGAACGGGAATATACATCCATTCTGTTCTTGGAGTAGGTGTTTATTCCTGCTCCAGTCCTCCTTTTCCTGCCAGTGAATTCTTATAGTACTCATGTGCGGGGGCAGAGAGTTGAGTCTGCTCCAATTTTGTCATCGGGGCTTTCCGATTGACTTCATCAGATGCTACCAAATGAGACATTTGGTAGGCTTGATTAACATTGATAGGTGTATGTGCATGTTGTGTGTCCTTCATAATGAATGGTTGAAGAATTTCCTTCAATACTAGAAGAAAAGACTACTGACAGAATTGTTGATTGTAAATAGGTGTATGTGCCTACTTATCAGTTGCCACCATATTAAATTGGAGAGATTCTTTGGGTGTAGTCACACGAGTCTGCTGACTAGTTGATGAGTTATAAAAATGTGTATATGTATTCTTATAATACTCTGTCGGAACTGCCTAGCAGGATTGGTGGGTTGCTGCCAAACGATTCTGATGGACAACAGAATTAGAACGGACGGGTGTATGTGCCCACTCGTTGCTTGCCATAAAGTTGGCTTGATGGACTTCTCTGGAGGGGGAAGAAGTAATAACCTACTCCCTACTGACCATATTTCACCTCTGGTAGTTCTTCTTGCATGATCGGGTTTGAGGAACCCAATCCAAACTCCTAAAGGTGATACCCTCATAATGTTGAGGGTGCACTACCACAGGAATCTGGCAGCGATTGTTGATTGGAGCCCTCTAGAAGGACTCATATCTCCTTGAATTAAGGCCTTGACTGACCTTCTCATTCACCTCCTCATAATATGGGAGGGACTGTTGATTACGTTCTGAGGATAACGACCCAAAACGTTTGGAGAAGGTGGTTGGCACCACCTGTTTCTTGATCACCGGTCGTCGGTGTCTAGACAACCTGGGTGAATTATTGACTTGGAGGGCTTGTCGAGTAGCCTCCAGAGTTGGAATGGAACCGTGTCTATGGTATTCCTTAACTAGTTCATTTGAGACCTAGTTTTGAAGACTCTGAGTAAGTGATGTCATCCTTAGAGCAGACAAGGATTCAGTAGGAGTAGCAGTGGATGCATTCGCAGGTGTGAACTTTAGCGAATCCATTTCTGTAACATAGAGAGATCTTTAAAATGAGTGAATTTTTTATATAACAGACATAATCAAGATACTTTCGGCCATTACATCTTTTGGATGAGCACATATGTTATTGATTACTTTGTTGGCCCTCATATTAAGTTAAATAGGGGCCAAACAAATAAGTAAAATATCATTTTAACTTGGTTAAGGATTCACGCCGGGTTCACTATTTTTGTTTCCTCTGGAAATGGGGATGACCTTATTCGTTTAAGGTTCAAACATTCCAATCAGTTTCTAATGGGTTTATTCGTAGAACCTGAAACATCCAATGAATCTATATCCATTTGGACTGACTTTCCAAAGGTAGGTTCTCATTAGTTGTGAACCTATGAGCCTTAATAATTTTCATTGGTCAAGAGGATGGGAGGTCGGACTCGTCACACCTTTTTGGGGTGAATTATTTTCTACTCCAGAACTCTCTTTATAGATTTAAGTTATATTCGTGAATCATTATTAAATTACCATGTATGAAAATGATCTTTCATTAGATCTGACAATCAATGATTGAGATGTATGATATTTAGAGAATCATTTATATGTATTTGAGGTTATTCATAGATAGATAATCATCCATATTTGTTAAATATTCTTAGTCAATTGTATCATTTAACACATTATATAGTGATCTCTTGGTCATTATGATGGCCATACAGGTTTTAAAGCCACTCGGTGGGGCACTTGAAGTTCATTGTCATTCAGAAGGACATGGATTATCTTATAGTTGGGATCGTACCGGCAGATGGGATACCTATGTATCCTTGTTTAGAACTGGAATCAGAACCCACATAGTTCAGGAATTAAGATATAGTTTAACGTAATATGGGACGGATGAAAAATAATGAGTGATGGGCTTGAACCTTTTAGAAAGTATTCCTATGTACTCTACTTTTAAGATAGAGATCAAAGTCCACATAGTAAGATTAATAATTATGGGGCTTACGTATGATTAACGGACTAAAGAGATGTGTCATGGTTACTTCTACACTCTAAGCTCACATGAGTCATGATCAGTGTGCGAAAAAAGAGGTATCAGTAAACCTAACGGTTTGTGCCACAAAAGATGCAGCCACAAGAACTGATGTGGGGCTTATGTACGTATGACTACCCAGATAGATGAAGATCGGGTCTTACTTCAGGGGAGAAGCCCGGGAACAAGGTCCATAAATGTTTATGTGCTTTATGGAGATTTGGATACTTATTATAGGACTTAATCCTGAGAAGGATTCCCAAATAAGAGGGGACTTATTATTGGGTTTTATTCCTAATAAGGAAGCCCAAATCAAATGAAATTAAGACTTGTTAAGAGAAATTATGACTGGGGCTTACTCCTGAAAATGATGTCGAGGTTAGAGAATTTGATAATTTTGGGCTTACTCTTAAGGTGGATTCCCATATTTGGGAACTTGAATTTGGGTCTTACTCTTGAGGAGGATGCCCAATTTAAGGGAACCTGGACTGGGGCTTATTCCGGAAAAAGAGGCCCAGGTTAGGGGACTTGTGATCTGGGGCTTACTCCTGAAAAGCAGGCCCATATCAAAATAATTTAAGGCTTGTGGCTGACTCCTAAAGAGGATGCCCATATTTAAGATCTTCTCATCTTAAAGGATGAGGTTGAATGGGGGAAATCTATAACCTTAGTGACATAAAGAAATGTAAATTTGTAGGTTCTGAGAGATGTTCCACATAAATCCTTTCAGATAAGGAAGACAACAAAGTAAACATGTCATAAATGACTTTGAAGAGGGATTTGAAGTCTAAATCTTGAAGATGAAAGGTGGATTTTTAGAAAATAATTAAATAGACATGAGGGGCCCCCTAAAAGAAGTAGGCGCGCTAGTCTTGTTTGGGCACGCAAGTCCTGGCCACGCAAGTATACTTATGCGGCACATGTATACATACACGATGGTTAACCCATAGGGTAATACTTGGAAGAGGCTTGGCTCAAACCCTTAGTATTATCCCTAAAAGATTCCAAAAGGGTGGCGTGCAAGTTATGTTGAAGGGATAAGGCGGCGCACAACTGTGTCCATTTTCCCTTAAGGGTTAGACACTGAGGTGCGCAAGTGTTGATGAATT
The DNA here is from genome assembly GCA_963277665.1 of Viscum album. NCBI lineage: Eukaryota > Viridiplantae > Streptophyta > Magnoliopsida > Santalales > Viscaceae > Viscum > Viscum album. The sequence continues at coordinate 1,845,696,389 of OY728158.1, read as the reverse complement.
CCAACACATAGGCCTTGTTTCCCCTATTTAAATCTTCCATTCTAGGTAAGATAATTACCTTAGAAGTGTCCGGAAGAATTCAAGAAGAGACTAGGGCACCAAGAGCTTAAATCTGAGTTTTGGAATTTTTGGTCCGTAAAATGGGGGGCCCATAAGGGATATTTATAGGCTATTGAAGACCTTGGGTGAATAGAGAATATGGAACACAGGTCACCTGCGTGACTAATATGTGGTACGCAAGTATACTTGTACAACCATAGTGAAACTTGCGCGAACCATGTGAAAAGAAATCCCTGTGCATACCTTTGTCAATTTTTGATGTTTCTTCATAGGATGAATCTCTTTGAGCTTAAGGTATTCCCCTTTTCATTCATTAGACTCTGTGACAGAAAGGAGCGTCAACAGTGACCCAAACCCACCATATAAATAACTTCATTTTTCATAAGCTCATCACTTTCCAATGATGTGCTCCAACTGCATTTGATCTTCGAACCACCATCATTGTCAAACCTGGCTATTCTATCAACCCTTTCCATTACATTGTTCAAAAAATCTGCAATTCCCATCATATGGGATGATCATCTACTATCAAGAATTTAGGTTCTACTTTTATTTGTATCCTTAAGATAGACTTTTGTATGATTATATTTCTATACTTTCTTCTTTCCATTCATTAAAATATTTGATTGAGTGGAAGATAAAGATGGTCCTTACACTCTCTTTTCAATGTGCATTGATTCAGCATACTCATATAGTTCTTACCGATGATAAAACCTATTTGTAATAGAAACACCATCTAGTTTGTGAGTATTGACTTCTCTATAATCCCGATTTGTATCATTCCACCTTTCCTCTACCAGTAATGAATATATTTTTTCAAAAGTTTGAACAGTGGAAAAAATATCCATAAAATATATTTCTTTTATAAGTTGTAGTATATGATTTTTTTTCTCATTTGTTGAATTCCTAGGTATTTCTCATTCCAATATATCCTTTCCTATTAATAGTAATACATGGTGTGACCTAGATAGATGCAAAATTGACATTTCATAATAGGGGATATCCTCCTACTTCTATTACTCCTCTTGTACCATTAGGAAACAAGTCTGAATACCAATAATTTTTGGATTCTTGAGGATTGTTTTCATATCTCATTTTAGATTGATTTGAGGCTATTTTTGTTAGGACTTAAGGTGACTTTGTGGTATGTCAAATATTCATCTTGACTTTATTACTACCAATTTTATTTCAAGAATTTGATGTTTTATCATCATATCAGATTCAAATTTTTCACATGATTGTAGATCTTTGATCATTAAAATCATTCTATACCCCTTCATAACCATGTTTAACTCTCTATAATTTCTCAGCATCTAAGAATCTTATAATCTGTATTTTATTATTTGTTTCCTTTGAGTTTTATTTACTTTCAAGTTTACTTCTATGTGTAAAAAATATTCTTTAAGTCCCTTAACAATATTGGACATATCCTCTATTCTAGATTTATGTTCATTGATAACATTTTTCTATTCTTTAATATTGAGTTAAATTATATTATATCCTATGAGATTCTAAAAGATGGTTAATTTTCTTTTACTAATTTTTCCAAATGATTAATTTTAGATTCCAGTAAATCAACATATTCAGATGAATCTTCCATAAATGCTCTCCACTTTTTTCTTATGTTTCGTTGATTCTCAAGCTCACCAAGAGCTTCCTCAAGTTTCATCTTTAGATTATCATCCAAAATCAATTGATTACCACTGGATTTATCTTCTTTATGGATCCCCCTTTTCAACTATAACCATCATAGTTTCATGTGTTCTATATTTAAACTCTGGTTCTTCTTCCAGAAAAAAATCATTGTCATCGTCTTCTTATATATAGAAAAAACTATTTTTCTACAATTTCATTCCGGATTAGAAGTCTCCATTTTGTGAAAACATTTTATGATGCTTCTATGAATTTTTTACATCACATTATTCATCATAAATCTTCTTTGAGCACCGAAAGGAAATGTTTCTAACTCTACCACAGTTAAAAATTATTAGGGTTGCTTTCCTTCAAATCTCTATTTTCCTCTCTTTAATTCACTACAACGAGAAGAAGGATTCCATATTCTTCATACCTTCATTAAAATTATCTCTGTAAATACCAAGTTTTCCCATGGATTTTAATGTCATATCCTTTCTAATACAACTTGTTACATCCCCTATATTGACTCTCATTTCATATGATACATTTCCACCAAGTATATCTTCTAAGGAATGTTTGGATAGAAACCTTTCCAAAAGGGTTGAATGTTTTGGACTGTAAAGAGATGGGAGCATTATCAAGATTTTATTTTTAATGTAAATGTATTTAATTTATTCCCTAATCCCTCAAATTACTCCATGGAATTCAGTAATTTTATTGAAAAATATATATGTATTCTCATCAGGATGCATCTTCATATCATCAAATGTATTTTGAAACACATGAAGTTTATACTACTTCACATTGTTAACAACTTCATATTTATATTCTGGTATTTCCAACATTGACTTGTCTAAGGTTATTCTCATTATCTTTAGATATATTTGATCATATATGGATGTATTCAGGTCATTTTTCACTTTGACATCTACATCAATCTTTTTCATCTCTATTTCATTCAGATATAGTCATGTTGCATCAGTTACCAAAATCTATTGTCTACTAGAAAAGAGTACTTCCATTCAAAGATATCCTAGATTATATCTCATCATATTATTCCAAATTTGGAAGTTTCTATGATCAAAGATATGGGATCCCATTATAATTACCAATTTCTCCATGATTGTAAATAAGAACAAATTTAAAACCTACAACCTGCCTCTGATATCGCTTGAATGACCCCATAACACCTTGAGATGGAAGGGGTGATTTTAGGTGTTACATTTTTCTTAAAAGTGATATATCTTGATCCCATGATGGTAGGAACCAATTAAACATTTTTGAAGGAAATTTTTCAAAACTAAACAACATTTTGCAATGATATAATAATGAAATTTTACTTAGTTCACTACTAAGTGATAGTCCATCATGAATACATTGAAAGTGTGTCAGTCATAAAAATATTTACTAATATTAACAAGTTTTGGAATACAATAGTTCATACATATTCAGTTTATTCTAGGCACACTGTACATATATGATTTTTAGGTTATCACACTACGTCCCTTGGAACACTTCTATGGACTTCTTTATCTCTCTACTTTGAGAAATATAAAACTTAGTTTATCAACATCAAGGTATCTTCAATAGATTTTTATTAAAGTCTTTATACCTATATATCATGACAATATTTTTTCACTACAAAACTATGTTTATTCACCTGTAAATCCCTATTCACTAAAAAATGATTTTCAAAAATGCCTTTCATGAAGCTCCTTTATGATTCTCACTACCTTCACGTAGCACCCAACCATCACCGAACAAACTACATTAGCGAAGATCACTATGTCGATGCTGAATACCCCATCATCACAAAGAACCCTTTACTAAGTGGAATTTGAATTAGTTAAGACTAAATTAGTATTTTTACGATGTGCATAGAAATCCACATTTGTGGAGCTCCCCTATTTCGACATATTAGAGGGATTCAATATTTTCCTTGAATAATTTCATGTATAGTTAATTAGGGGTAGGCTTGTATTTATAGTCTTGCTTTTTCACAATGCTCCACCAAATCCAATGTGTTTTGATAATATTTAAAAAACTTATTTCTGTTGGTCCTTCGTTTGAGATGATCCACTTTGATTTGATGTATTTATGGAGATCACTATCAACACATCATGTCTTCACGATGCACCATTTATTGTAATCACAGAGATCACCATATCTATTTGTAATGATCCACATCATTGAAAATATTATCCCACCTTTTTGGAAACCCATTTCTTTGTCATTTTTATAATTATTTGATTCCATATAACAACCATTTGCAATGATATCCATTCATCTTGATTTTCCCCAAATAATTTGGGAAACACTGGGAAATGATGCCACCATCACGCTTTTGTCAGTATATACTATAATATCACCTACCTTGAAAACTCCTTGATCTAAAATATGAGTATTGACAAAAAACACTAATCATACTCCTTTTCTAGAAAATAACAGCCTTGGTTTCAATTAAAGGGGATTTAGATCTCACATCCCATCCAAGGGAAAGAATTTCATCAATTCCAAAGGTCTATAAATGTTGCCTAGAATCATTTGTGTCTATACAGAGAGACATGCAAGTCAAGTCAAACATCATCAATGCACCAAAAAATTTAGGGCAATAATCGCTTTGTAGTGGGATTCATTCCCTGTTAAAATTAGAGGGTTTCACTCAGTAAATTGCTAGAGGACCTAGGACATATCCTAGATAGAGGGTTCCCCTCATATAAACAGTATAGGAATCATTCCCTACCTAACTGGAGGATGTCACTCAAATAATCATTAGAGGAATTTTGTCTAGCCTATCTAGAGGTTTCCACTTAGTATTAGATAGAGGACCCATGACTAGCTCAATTGGAGGGTTCCACTCAAGTGGTTGAAGATACATGCCCTGACTATATAGGAGGGTACCAAATTGTGGATAAGTAGAGGACCCATGACATATCCTAGAATGAGTGTGTCACTCTATCATTTGGTAGAGGACCCATAACCAACCCACCAAAAAGATTCCACTCTAATATCTCTGATGACATTGCCTAATCACCGTCATCCTCGAGTGATGCCTAAATAAGATACATTCCATGAACATATATCATTATATCTTTAAACTAGTACATGGGGTAACATTGTGTTCTATATGAAAAAAAAACTCATGATAGGGTACTCATTGTTCAAAATACATGTCCAAATGAAATAGATATAGTTGGTTGAAGTTTCCTCAGAAGGAAATTAGGGGTACACTGCATGTAAGGGGACCCACATGGTGTGTTGTCCAAATTCTCTATTTGTTTTTATCTCTTCCAGTACATTGATCACTAACTATGTAGCACTACATAGCATGTAGGTGAACTACATGGTGTCCACAACCACCCGAGGTCCTTCTAGTGCCCATGTTCATATCTATTTAATTCTTCCTATGTCTTTATACTTTGGACACAATGTGTTATCCCACATGGGGACCTTCTTGTGTTCTCTTTCCGCATGACTTGTCTACTGCGGGAGCGATACACAATGTGAAACTCAGTCACTTATCGTGTTATCCTTAAATATCTCCAAACCATAGAGATATAGCAAAATGCAAACTAATTGAAATATTTTCTTCGAACTACAATACATATAGTCTTGTTTTCTATAAAAAGACTGATCTTCACTCAGTCATTCAAGATCTGGATCGCCCTTTGAAGATCTCATCTTTAACCACCCAAAATTGGTTGATCTTACCTGTAATCATCATTTTCAGCAATCTTGTGGTTGGAAGTCAATTATGTCATCCCAAGGGGTTAATCTTACTTACCATGTGCCTTGTACACTTCCCGTGTCACAATATTCTCTATTTCATATCCTGGATCTATTAAACACCCATTTGTATCCCCTGATTAATCAAAATACATACTTGATTGTTATCACTTCATCCAACATGATTCTGTCATGAATCCAGGGATCCGATCAGGCTCGGTCTTTCCTGGTAATATCAAATAATGACCATGTGGTCCAATGATGACTAACACAGTGATTTATTAGGATAAAGACATCAAAATATTGTATAAGAGTAACTAGAGAAACATTCTTGGATAAAGAATATTATTGGGGATATCCATGGTGAAAAAACTGAATAAACAATTTAATTTTCGTAGAATGGTGTATGAAATGGCCCATAATTAACACAAATCAAAGACAAGAAGATAGTAATTCTCAAAAGATTAATCTATAAGGTAGAAATCCATAAAATGATGAGTTGTACCCTATTTCGGATTTTTAATTGTTAAAGAACATTGTCACCAATTAAGGGGAGTAATCAATTTGTTCACAGCATCTTAATATTCCTAGATCTAGATGCTTGTCATCATCTTATTATAATTCACCCACTGAGGTGGAAGGAAAAACATCTCAACTGATCTGAGGGTGATTCAACTACCCCCTAAGAATCTTGATATAATATTGGATTTAAAGAGAAATTGAATTTTGAAGATTAAATTAAATAAATTAAATTATTTATTTATTTAACTCAACTCAACTGCATACAACTACTTTTATCTAAATGCCTAGTGGAAAACTATTTTAAGTCTCTCCTAGGAAAAACATGATGCTCTAAACTCTGTTGTGTATGAAATTTCTAGTCTAAGATTTCATTTAAGATTAAAACTTTTTTTAAGAATTTGGATGAAAATAATATAAAATATATTTAATATATTAATAAAATTAATTCTAGACACACTTTACCTCAGAATAATATTCCCTCTCAATGCCTGGCCCCGAAAATATATCTATAAATATTTCAATGTCTTATAAGGAAAAAAGGGTCTCTTCACCATTCCTTTCATCAAAAATTTCATCCCTAAAAAGAAAACATAATCAATAATCTCTAAATATTAGGCCCTCATCTAGCTCTTCCATTCCATTTATCTATTTTACATGTTATCATGCTTCTAAAAAACATTATTATATGGGATGGTTCATCCAAAATGGGTTCTCTCCTTCAAATCATCAATCACCACTAAGTACTCAAAAAAATTGTCTCTACCCTCAATGCCCAGATCTCTCCAATCAATAATTTGTGTAGGGTCACGCACAAATCTGTTCAACTGCGTCACATGGATGACATCATGCACTTGTTTCAACAATGAGGGTAAGGCAAGGTGGTAAGAAACATTTCCAATCCTCTACAGGGTCTTGAATCGCCTAATGAACCATATGTATAGTTTTCCACCCTGGTCGAATCTCTTCATTACTCATCATAGAATGACTCCCAAGAAAATGTGGTATCCCTTCTCAAACTCAAAATACCAATCATTACAATCTATATAATATTTCTTCATATTCTTAGCTATAATCTTATTCTCATGGATGAATGACACCTTCTCCATTGACAAATCCACCTCTTATGGACCCAAAACGGATGGCTTAGTGTTCCTTATCCAGCATGTGGGTGACTTGCTGGGTCTCATGTACGATGCCTCAAAAGTTGATATTTTAATAGTAGAGTGGTAGTTATTATTGTATGGAAACTCTACCAGTGGAAATTGAACATACCAACTCTAGTCAATGTCTAACATGCAAGCCCTCAACATATCATCCAACACATGGATAGTGCACTTAGAATGCCATATGTCTGTGGGTGATAGTTTGTACTCATCCTTATCTAGGCCTCGAATACCTCCTTCGGGCCTCTCCATAAACATTATGTGGACTATGAATCATTTTTAGTGAAAATATTTATGTGAACCCCATAAAGTAGAATAATATCTCATATATACAACTTCCACGTACTCCAAACCAAACATTACTCCCTAATAGAAAAAACAATTCTGACATTATGAATTGTTCAACAATACCTCGAAAGGAATCATAGATCTTCTCTTTACATAGAATACCTATCAATAATCCTTTGTATATTTAATCCCATTCCCTATCACTGAGCTCAAGGGGCTGAAAAACAAATTATCAGAACCTAGTCTTTAACCTTCACATACTGACATGTGAAGAACCATGAGATGAACTCAACCACTCTTCATCTAATTTTAGATAACAGAAATTGTTATTTATGGCTTCTGTGCATATTCCTCACAAAAAGATGTACATCCATTAGAGAAGTTTGAAACTATCTCATCACCACCTCTTGAATCATAACTGGGATCACTGTCCATCCCATGAAAAGAATGACCATATTCCCTCCTTCAAAATATCCATCCTATGAATATCAGGATGATATCTATTCATACAAGAAATTATATTTGATTCCTCCTAACTAGGACTCTCAAACATGTCATATGAGAGGATGATTCAACACCGTCAACTAATGAAGAGATGCACCCTTCATCTCAATCAGGTTCAGCTACAATGAATACAACTAATCAGAATACTCCTTCACCAAACAAGCCTTGGAATACATGCTAGGGGAATCTTACACCACATTTTCCATCCCAAAAATATATATTATCTCAATGTCATAGTACTATAGGAACTCTAATTAGTTCCTTTGTCTTAGGTTCAATTCACTCTCTGTGAAGAAGTACCACAAACTCTGATAGTTTGAGTAAACCACAATGTGCTCTCTTTGAAGATAGTGCACCCAAATCCTCAAAGAAAAGACCACCACTAACAGATATAGTTCATGAGTCAAATTGTTTTTCTTATGGGGTCTCAACATCCTCAGTACATATGTGAACATTTATTGTCTCTACATCAACAAACAGTAGATCCCATCTCTTGAGGCCTTGCAACACTCTTCTTACTGACATGTAACAACAACAAAAAATTATCAATGTAATTTCTCCCTTCTTATAGTAATGTATTAATCACATAAAATAAAATTAGGAAACACAACACCACATCATGAGTAAACGAACTATAATGTGACCATAAAATATAAATCTTCCACTTTTGTGTTTCAAATTTTGAAAATCTAATATACATTATTATGATCAGTAAGTTTTTTGGTGTCTGATAGGACAAATATAAATTTTTTATGAATAGTAACATATGCTTATGAATAGTAATATACCTTTATGAATAGTAATATGACACTTATAAATTGTAAACCATCTATGTGAATATGAAAATTAGAAATGATAATATAATTAAAATTTATCCATCTTTTAGTTGACAATATTATATAATTACATTATAGTGTTGGTATTTTGTAAGTAATGAATATTTAATAATTAATTTAATAATTTAAAAGAAATTATATTTTAATAAAATTTATTCCTAAACTATTTTATATATTTTTTATTATTATATTATAATTTTATGATGCCTTAATTAATTTTTCAAAGTGTTATAAAAATAGTTTTAAATTTTAAAATATGTATATTTATGTAAATTATGATTTTAATTTAAAATTAAATTAATTATATTTGGAAAATTATTTTCATAAAATTAAGTTCATTATTTAATTATACACATCGAAAAATTGGTTGGGTGAATTTTTGGTATTTTCCTAAAATACCGGATTTTTTGTTGAGTATCAAAATTCGATAATTTAAAAAATATTATTAATAAATGAATTTTTTTCATCCTTATTGAGTCATGTATGATGTAAATGGACATTGCTTGAAAATAAAATGCATTTATTACTATTTTTAGTCATAATAAAACTCACTATTTCTTGTATTGTAGATAAATTATAAATTAATGAATATAATATTGAGAAAACCCATCTCACATCCGCTATAAATACCACCCATAACAACCTAATTTCCTCACACCTATAAAGACTAGTTCATAGTCCAAATTATACTAAAATATGTTCCCAAGCTCCTCCCCTAAGTCTATAAGCCCTTTTTCTCAGAAAAGGACCAAAACCTATACCTTAAAAAAGCTCTCAATGAAGATATATTCAAGATGTAATTTTTCTCTCCCTCTTTCCATTCAAATTCCATTAAAATTTCAATTCTTTTTCTCTCTTATCATCATATTTTATTATCCAAATTTCATTTTAACTCTATTGTGAATGATATAATATTATTATATCATGTTAATGTATTATTATTCATTATACTCTTCCCTTTCTCTCTCTCTTTGTTTATGAAAATGAAATTACTACCCATGATGTGTTAATTTACCTACATCATGGGAGATGCACTTCCATTTTCCTTCAACTCATTCAAGGATATTTATAAAACCATTATATGGTTGATAAAACGTTTTAATATGTATTTTATTACCCCTTTTATGTTCTAGAAACAAGTTTTATGCAATAATATAAATGATGAAAAAAATTTGTTCATTATGATAAAAAAAACCGCCCAAGTTAGCCTAAAATGATCATCATTCAATTTTAACAAATGATTAATTCACATGGTATATAAGGTAATGCATTAAAAGATAATTTAAAATTATTAAATATCAATAGTAACATGTATTAGAAATTCTATATTTTTATCCATGTTCTACATGAACTTCTATTCATGTGTACAAGTGAATTGCTCATGAAAACGAAGAAAAAGAACACTTACGAACAAAGTATTTAGACATTATAACTCATTAAAAGGCCCATAAAAGAACATAATGAAACCATAATGAACCATATTCATGTATAAAAGGTTCCATAATTTTAAATTAATGAATCTATTGTCATTATACATTACATTAAATTGAAGAATGTTTTTGGATGTTAGGTAAGGGGAATTCTCAAACCCAACATTCATTATTTGGGTTTTCCCTAAATCACTCCATTTCAAGTATGGTTATTCCTTAACAATAATTTATTCATCTTTATCATACTTTTTCTGAGACATACATTTTTCTAATTGGAGTTTATGTAAATAAATAGGTTTTCCAAAATAACTCTTCTTTTAAAAACAAACCTTTTACTTCTCACTAAAGTTTGATGGTTCTATGTTAATAATGTTATTCCCTATTTATTTTGGGAGCCTAATGTTTATGTTTGTATGATTTATGAAATGAAACCAAGTTAATTTCTATGGTTTTTATTATTTATATTATTTATATATTCTATATGTGGCATGCATGATGAGGATAATATTATGATTTGATGGGTGCGCCCGAAATTATATAGCGCTTAAATTTATTGGGTAAAGTGATGAATCTCACGAGTTAATGTAAAATATGAATGAAAATGATGCTATATTTTTCATAAAAATTCATCTTAGTGGACCCCTAAAACATGATGTTTTATTTTTATGCATTTCTACATTCCAAGTATTTTCTTAATGTTTACTCTCATGATTATGATCTTATACCTATGTTATGATGATAATGATTATTCTCATACCATGTTGTAAAGTTTCATTTTCATATCTATCCTCTTGTAGGGAACTTAGATCACCCCATTTTGATGTGTATCCTCTGGATACTACTTGTACTAAATAGAATTCAATGGAAAATAAGAAGCTAGATAAGAAGGAATTAAATATATGTTTATGTTTTATGTTGTAATAGTAATGTAACCAAGACACTAAACCTTTGGATACATATGGTGTAATGTTTTTATGTTGTTTATCAATAAAATTATGTACAAGTAATTTAAAAAAATTGTCGTCGCTATAGTTGGCATCAAAGGCATAGTTTAGTTAATTTGGGAATTAAGATTAGAGAAACTGAGTAAAAACCCTAGTATGAGACTAAGTATATGTAAGCACAAAATAATCTTTGATAAACATAGGTATCCCATAAGATATGATTTTAGTGTTAATTTCATAAAAGAATAACTTATTTATTCATGTCTTTTAGACTTATGCTTGATCTAACCTTTTCTATTTTAGAAAATAGTGGGAACCAAGAGTAACCATGCCAACAACCAATGCGAGGGACAATGAAAATATTTCCCAAGTTAAATCCCCAGTGATTTGGGAGGTGGGGTTCAAAACTTCACGGTGATTCTTACCCAGTTTTCTTAGGTAATGTATAATAACCTAAATAGTTTGGAACATCCTCCTTCGCATAAGAGGGAGAAACTAGTTGTCAAGTGTTTTATGTGAAAATGGCCAACGATGTTTAGTGGATATTTTGAACCACTAGTTGTGAAATTATGGATCAACTTGATGGATATGATATTTTCTATGCTTAACTATTCTGAGATGGAGAAGGTGACTGTATCCATTTATCATCTTGATGGAGAGGCTGACCAATGGTGGGATTTGATTATGAACACCAAGCTAAGAGGTGAAATTGAAGAGATTAAGTGGGAAGTCATTAAGAAAATGTATCTTGAAAATTATTTCCCATGACCTCTTTATATGAAGATGAAGATAGAATTCATAGAGATTATGTAAAAGGATGGAGAAACAATCACGGTCTACAAACAAAAAATCAAAAGGCCTGAAAGTTATGCTTCAGGATTTATTATAAATAATGATAAAAATTTTGATATATTCTTTAGTGGATTAAAACAATATAATTAAAAGGATCTTGTAATAGGATACTTTGAGAGTTATGAAGAAGTTTTTTGATGTTCCCTCAAAGGGGATATGGAGTTCATAGAACGATTCCAATGACATAGATAAATGAAATGATAGATGGAGTTTCATGTCGGAGGTTCTATTGAGAAAGGTGAAAAAAACTCAACCCCCCACATGTCAAAAATATGGGAAGAAACATCCTCGGAATTTCCTTAAAGGTATGGGGAAATTATTAAAGTGTGGGAGAGAAGGAAACCAATCTCATTAGTGTAAAAAATACTTGAAAATTAAGGAGAATTTTGTGGAGTGAAAGAGAGCACCACCCATGGTCCAATGCTACAACTGCAGGGAGAAATATAACTATGAAAGTTAGTGCACTAATCCTCGAGTCATCAATGGTAATCAGCATCAATAGCCACCAAATCCAATGGATAAAGGGCAGTATTATGACATCACTACTATTGAGAAAGAAAATGAAGTCGTACAAGGTACACTTCTTATTCACTCAAGAATGAAAAAATTATTATTTGATTTTAGTTATACAGATCCATTTATATCTCACAAGTTCACTATAAATGTTGAATCAAATCCCTGAAACCATGATGTAGAGATATATTTAAAAATTCCAAGTGGTGAATTAATTATAACCCATGTTTTGGACACTTCTCCAGTTGGCGTATGTGGGAAGATTCTTCCATAAAATCTCGTGATACTTCCCTTTGTGGAATTTCATGCTATAATGTGAATGGATTGGCTCTCATATTATAGAGCACATATCAGCTATCAGGAAAAGGAAATATATTTTCATATTGTAAACTACCCCATGATCCTCTACAAATTCATGAAATATCATGAATCTCCTTTGAAAAATCCTTCAACAGTTTGGGTGTTGATTCCATGTGAAGAAGAATACCTCACTCAAATGGTTGAGTCAAAAGAAAGTGTTAACCTAGAATAAATTCCCATTGTGTGGGAATAAAATGATGTATTTCTGGATTAGTTACCCGGACATCCCCTTTATCGTTAGGTAGAGTTCTCCATAGAACTAATACCCAGAGCTACTCCTTTCTCAAAGTGTCTGTATCGGATGGATCCTATAAAATTGAGGGAGTTAAAGAAGTAGGTACAAGGGAATTTTGATAAAGGGTTCATACACCCTATTGAATCACTGTGGGGGGAACCATTCCTATTTTTCAAGTAGAAGGATGGAACCATGTGGTTGTGTATCAATTATTAGGAACTCAAAAAGATCACTATTAAGAACAAGTATCCTCTTCTGAGTATTGACCATATGTTTTATTATTTAAGAGGATATTAGTACTTCTTAAATGTGGATCTCCATTCTAGATATCACCAACTCAAGGGGATGAAGGAAGATATACATAAGATTTCCATCTATATAAGGTATGTGCACTATGAGTTTTTGGTGATTCCCTTGTACTTATTAATTCCCATGCAATATTCATGGATTCGATGAATAGAGTCTTTATATATTACCACGTAAATACTATATTAGTTTTAATTGATGATATCCTCCTATAGTCCAATAGAATGTAGGAACATGAAGTACATATCAGACTTCTTTTGGAGACATTGATAATGAAGATGTTGTACTCCATGTTTAGTAAGATTGACTTTTTAATAAAGTAATTCAAATTCTTGGGACAATTACTCACAAGTGAGAGAGTTTTTGTGAACCCTTAAAAAATAAAGGTTATTGAGGAATGGACCATATCCTATAGTGTCATAGAGATCCTTAGTTTTCATGGATAAGTTGGGGATGACAGAGTATTTATGATAAATTTCTCGTTATTTTCAAGATTGCTAACTAAGTTATCATTGAAATGGGTAAAGTATGTTTTGACTAAACTATATGAGGAAATATTCAAGGATCTATAGAGAAGGTTTATCACTATACATATACTCACATTACCGAAAAGTGGAGAATGTTTTATGATATACAATTATTCTTCGAAGAAAGGCTTGGGATGTGTAATCGTGAAAAATGATAATGTGATAACCTACGCCTCACAGATGTTTAAGATCCATAAGTTCAAATACCTGACGCATAATTTAGAGCTAGTAGCTATGATCTTTTCCTTGAAAATTTGGCAGAACTACCACTATGGTGAGAAGTGTGACATATATACTGATCATAAGAGTCTAAAGTACATATTCAAAAAAGGAGATCTAAATGCATTAAAGTAGATGTTAGATATCATCAAAGACTATGATTTCTCTATTCACTATAATCCTAGAAAGTAGAACAATGTAGTTGGTTCTTTAAGCCTAAATTAACCTTCTACTATATTCATGATAAGGATTGAGAAAGACCAAATCGTTATAGATATGCAAAGGATCGATTTTGATATCATTGTGGAAGGGAATACCTCCTACCTTGCCAAAATGATTGACCAATAATCTATCCAAGAGAATATTAAGGGGGTACAAATAGATGATCTGGAGATAAAAAATAGGTTGAATTTTGTAAAGGAAGTAAATATTCAAGAGTTCAATATGGATGATGATAGTATGATTTGGTTTGGAATGCGGATTTGTGTTCCTTCATCACTCTGTATAAATAAGGATCTATTGGACTATTCACATAGATCAACGTTCTCTATCTATATGGGTAGGACTAAGATGTATTGAGACATTTGAGAACACTTCTAGTGGGATAACATGAAGATGGTGATTAAAGAATATATCTTAGGGTTCTTGATATGTTAGTTAGTCAAAGAAAATAAACAAAAGACCAAAGGGAATATGTAAAGATTTTTTATAACCATGTGGAAATGGGAGAATGTCGCTATAGACTGTCTCACAGGTCTACTGAAGACATCCTAAGAAAATAATGTGATATGGGTTTTGGTGGACCTTTTCACCAAGTCTACCCACGTAATTGCTTTTCAGGAAGATGTCTCTCCTGAAAAAATTGCAAAGATGTATTTGAAGAGGTGAGAATATATTGGTTTCCACTCTTGATTTTATCTGATCATTATCCAATGTTCACATCAATTTTCTAGAGGAATAACAAACAATAATTTTGTACCGAATTAAATTTCATCAAGGCCTATCACCCCAAAAATGATGTCCATTCTCAAAGGACTATTCAGACGCTCGAATATGTGATAAGAGATTTCTCTATAGAATTAAATGGTGGATGGGATCGACATATCTCATTGGTTGAGTTCTCATAAAATAATATCAACCACTTGAGTATTTAGATATAAATACATGAATCCATATATGGAAAGAGATGTAAAACTCCAACCTGTTGGGATGAAGTTGGAGAAATAATGCTACTTGGACATGATCTTTCACAAGAGATGACAGAGAAGGTTCAAGTCATCCAACAACATATCAGAGTTGTTCAGAGTCAGGAAAAGTTCTATGCTGGAAACCATTAATGGGACTTGGAGTTCGATCTTGGAGATAAATTCTTCCTTTGGAAATATCTATGGAAGAGAGTCAAAAATTTTGGAATTAAAAGGAAGCTAAGACAATGGTACATTAGACACATTGAGATCCTTTATTGAATAAGATATGTGGCCTATCAGCTTTCACTTCCACCAAATATGGATCATGTTCATAATGTGTTTCACGTATCACTCTTGATGAAGTACATACCATATCCATCACATATACTGAACTTAGAGGTGGTACAGTTGGAAGATGATCTCTCTTATGAGGAGAATCCAGTCTAGATTGTGGACCAGAGAGATAAGGTTCTACACTACAAGAAAACCCACAAGTCAAAGTGTTATATACGGACCATAAGTATGGAGATGTAACTTGGGAACCATAGGGTTCAAAGAATAATAATTACACTCACCTATTTTTTTAAAATGAATTTTCAATGGAGAAATTTCAAAAGAGGGGAAAATGTAATGACCCAAACATTTATCAGTGAAATTTCTCCCTTCTTGTAGTAATGTATTAATTACATAAAATCATATTAGGAAACACAATTCTGCGTCATGCTAAAATGAACTACTATGTTACCATTAAACATAAATTTACCACCTCTGTGTTTTGAAATTCTAAAATCTGATATACATAGTTTTGATCCGTATGATGTGTGGTGTCTGATAGGAAAAACATAACTTTTTTGTTGAATAGTAACATACCTTTATTAATTTTAACATATATTTATGAATATTAATATAACCCTTTTAAATATTAAATTTTTCAACTAAATAGGAACATTAACAATGATAGTATAAATAAAATTTATCCATCCTATAAGTGACGATATGATATAATTACATTATAGTGTTGGTATTTTTTTAAGTCATGCATATTTAATGATTAATTTAATAATTATAAATAAAATTTAGTTTCATAAAATGTATTCATAATCTAGTATTTATATGTCTTATGAGTATATGTTAATTTTATGAGACCTTAATTACTTTTCCAAATTTCTAGAAAAAGAGTATTTAATTTTAAAATTTGTAATTTTGAAGTAAATTATGATTTTAATTAAAAATTAAGTTAATCATATTTGGAAAATTGTATCCCTAAAATATAGTTCATATTTTAATTCTACAAATCAAAAAATGTTTAGGGTGAATTTTTGGTTTTTTCTGAAGTACTTGATTTTTTTGGTAAATAGTGAAATTCAATAATTTACAAAATATGATTAATAAAGGAATATATGCATCATGATTGAGTAATGAATGATGTAGATGGAATTTTATTAAAACTCACATGCACTTATTACAAATTATAGTCACAATAATCATCACTGTTTCTTGTATTTTGTGGAAATAATAAGTTAATGAATATAATATGGAGATAATCCCTCTCTCATCCATTATAAATACCACCCCTCACAACCTCTTTTCCTCACACCTCTCAAGACTTGTTCTAAGCCCTAATTGTTCTCAAATAACATTCTATTATACTCCCCCTAGTCTATCATCCATGTTTCTCATAAAAATACTAGAAACTCTCATATAAAGAGGTTCTCAAATAATATATATTCTTGAGGTAATTTATCTCTCACTCTTTTTTCAAATTGCATTCAAATTTCATTTTTCCCCTCAATTATCCCCCAATTATCTTATCCAAAGGACATTATAACTCAAATATGAATTATAAACTGTTGTTCTATCATGTCAATTGATGATTTTTCATTATATTCCACCCTCTCTCTCTCTCTGTTTATTAAAATGAAATTGTTGCCTGTGATGTGTTAATTTACATACATCATAGGAGATGCACTTCCATTTTCCTGAAACTCCTTCAATGATGTAAATAAAAGCATTAAATGGTTGAAAATATTTTAATATTTATTTTTTCCCCTTTTATTTTTATAGAAACAACATTTATACATTAAGCTAAATGTTAAAACAAGACATGTTTGTTGTGATAGAAAAACCTCCCAAATTAACTGAAAATGTTCATCATTAAATTTTAACAAATGATTCATTAACATGGTATATTACATAATTCATTAAAATTAAATTTATGATCTTTGAAGAGAATTAATAACATTTAATATAAATTCTATATGTTTAATCATGTTCTCTATGAACTTCCATTCATGTATACAAGTGAACCGTTCCGGAAAACTGAGAAAAAGAATACTCCTAGACAAAGAATTTAAACTATATAACTCAACCAAAGGCCTATAAAAGAACAAAATGAAACAATATTGATCCACTCTCATGTATAACAGTTTCTAAAATTGTTAATTAATGAATCTAATTTCATTATATATGATATTAACATTAATAATGTTTTTGTATACATAGTAAGGGGAATTATTGAACCCAACTTTATTTCATAGGGTTTTCCCTCTTTTACTGTATTTACAGTATGGTTATTCCTTAAAAGAAATTCATTATAAATATCATACCCTTTTGGGATATACATTTTTTCCACTAGAGTTTATTTCAAACATAATGTTTTCCAAAATAACTCTTCTTTTAAAAACACACCTTTTATTTCTCACTCAAGGTTGATAGTTCTATGTCAAGAATTTTATTCCATATAAATTTTTGGAACCTAATGTTTATGAATGTATTTATGAAATGAATCCCATTTAAATTCCATGGGTTATTTATGTTCATGATTTATATATGTTCTATGTGGCATGCAAGATAATGATAATGTTATGATGTGACAGGTGCACCTAGAATTATACAAAATAATTGTTGGCACCACAAATATTCGAAGGAAGTAGAGAATAAAGAGGCCCCACGCACTACCTCGTGAAGCCCTGATGCGAAGCCCCCCGAGCAATGTGGCCGTTGCGAAGTACAGGAGGTGGTAACGCTCCACGAATGCCCGACGTTTGCAAGCCCTCCGCGAAGCACATGAGGTGGCAACGCTCTGTGAATGCCCCGACGTTTGCAAGCCCACCGCAAAGTACCGGAGGTGTTAAAGCTCTGCGAATTCCCTAACGTTCGTGAACCCTCCACGAATTAGAGGAGGCAGTACCTCTCTGCATATCCAGTTGACGTTCGTGACCCACTGCGAAGCCACTGAAGCCCCCTTCGCGTCGCGTGAGATCTACTTTGCGGCTCTCCTTTCCTATAAATACCGAGCTCCCCCTAAGCTCTCGGGATGGAAAATCCGACCTTTCGGCTTCTCAACTCCAAAATCGTGAAGCACTCTTCGCTCTGGGAATCATGAACTCTGTGAGGTATTTTTGCTTCGCGAGAGGCCTTCGCCTTGTCTCGTTTTGAGCCCCTCTTCTGAGAGGGATGCCCTTCGCAAATCCTAAGGGAATTAGCGAAGGAAAGGGATTCCCAAGGGAACCTGGGCAGTCACGGAGTGTTTATGCTTCCCGAAACACCCATCCTATACAACTGATCCTAATGCGAAGGCAGGGTCACTGTGCTTCACAAATTACCCTGCTTCACAGCACCTTGCTTCGCAAGGCACCTCTACTTTGTGAGGCAGTGCTCCGTGAGCACCCTTCCACTTTGGGAAGCACCTCCCACTCGCACCTCTTCCCTTTGATAAGGCCAAGCTACTCCACTTCGTGAATCACACCCCTTCGCATGTGCTCTCCACTATGAAAAGAAACCAATCTCCACAAGGTCCCTGCCTGTGGACCCCTTTGCTTGGCAATTCCTCTTCCCGTGCGACCCTCCAGGTTTGCACGATGTGATTTCAAAGTCCCATGGATGACACCACCCGTAGTGTTGCTTCTCCTAATTCTTCTTTGCATAGGCACGCTAACGGCTATTGCTTCTTCGCATAGCCACGCTAACATGGACCCCTCGATGGTTCGTTCTGTGACCCCCCTTCACCACGGCCTGCCCGATGCCTTCCCTCCCACAAGGAGTAGAGGGTACCGGTCATGTAAGCCCTAGGGGTGTGGAGTAAACCCTCCTTGTCTGAGCTGCAGGACGTTAAACTACCAAGAACCTTGTCCTCAACACATGACATTAAACTGTCATCTGACCTCATGCCTCAAATGCAGGGTTCCCCCGGCTCAGACATTATTTACGCCCCTCGTCTCCACGGGAATGGAATCACCCCCACATGGGATGATATACTCCCTCTCATAGTGAAATTGTTCCATGGGGGAAGGGATACCCCAGAGCATAATCCCCTAGCCTCTTTCACAGAAGGTATCACTCGTGCACCTCCATACTTCCCCACTACCAAGGCCCGTGGAGGGCGCGATAGGGAATGAGGCACCTCCCATATTTGGTCTCTAATCCCTCTCATGCTGCCCTTTTCACTCTCGAGCCTCCATCCTGGAGTAAGTCCCGGCACCATGGGCTGCTTGACCCGTAAGTCCCTCTTCGCTTCTCATTGACGCACCCTTCACGACGTGATCATCCGGTCTCTACTGCCTCTTGTTTCTCACACCAAGCCTGATTCAAGTGGGCTTAGAGTAATCATCGACCATGGAAATGCCCAATCCAGCATGACGTTAAATTTTATGCCCCCGTCCAGCATGACGTTAAAGTGTATGCCCTCGTCCAGCATGATGTTAAACTGTATCCCCCATCCATCATGACATTAAAATATATGCCCGAACTACGAGGACATTGATTCATGTCAAGGAATGATACGTAGGAAGCCTCATGAGGTTCAATCCCACCACCAGTGCAACCACGAGTTCACCTTCACATCGGTTCACTGGCAGAAACCCCACCTGAACTACGGGGACTTTGATCCATTTCAAGGTATGGTACGTAGGAATCCTCTCTGAGGTTTAATCCCATCATCCCCCAGACCAGTTTACTTCTTCACATCGGTTCTCCGACACCCACCGCCCGGTTGTTTCTTTACGTCGGGTTCCACCCTCATCCCGCATGACATTAAACTACATTTCAGACTAGCGGTAAGCCATTGTGACTAACTTGAACTACATCATCGTTTATCCAGGTCAATGTATGGTACATAGGAAGCCTTCCTTAGGTTCAATCCCACCATCCAACTGGACCATGGTCCATCTTCATGTCGGTTCTCCGACATTCCCCCATCATGTCAGATGTTAAAATGCATCCCAATCCAGTGGTAAAGTGTTGTGACCCTACCATCTAGTTGTTCTGACACCCCTCTGTGTCAGTATAACAGCCCCTTTACCCAAAATTCGTGGACTTTGATCCATGTCAAGGCATGGTACGTAGGATGCCTCCATGAGGTTCAATCCCATCACCCATCGGACCAAGGTCCTTATTCACGTCGGTTCTCCAGCGTCCAACCTGAACTACATGGTATTTGATATGTGTTAAGGCCTTGTACATAGGAAGCCTCATAAGGTTCAATCCCAATACCACCTGGTCATTCCGACCTCATTTACGTCGGTTCTTCCAACACCTAGGGCAGCCTAGAGTGTAAGCCCCACACATCCATCCCGAACTACATGGACTTTGATTCCCTGCCATGGGGATACGTAGGAAGTCTCTTCGAGACTCAATCCCATCACCATCGCTGTCTCCATGACCACTCCATTTCATTACTCCTTCACTCCATGAAACTCTCCACCATCCGTCCTGATTCTTACCCAGGCCGCCACATCCCTGTAAGATCATGACACCCCATTCCCCTCCACAGAATTCGGGAAGCCACCCACGGGCTGGCTCCAATATCGTCATTCCCTAAAGGGGGATTCCTTGATCTGATACACTCCAGATGGTGTTCTGATCAGGCCGATCTGTCTCCGTTGGACATTGAACTTGCGGCATACCCTGTGTTAAACATGGGAAGCTGAAGAAAACCTCAGATACATGCCTATGTCATATGATTCCCCGTGCTCGATGTGGGATGCCTCGGGCTTCTGCGCCCTCAATAAGCCCTATAATAAGGGAAAAAAAGATAGACACGCCAATTCCCCAGCGTTCAGACACGTTAATGATGCCTCGATGTGACTACTCCCCCAACTGAATGTTGCTGCCCTGACTGGACCCTTTGGAATGTCCTGATAGAAGCAGTGTAATTAACCATTGTCCTTGGAAATATGGCATTGGGAAGAGTTTCATGAACTACGTGTTCAATCTATGAGGGAGACCCGGACTAGGTAACGAGTTCCGAGGAGGAATCCACAGAAGGAAGAACTGAAATCCCATCATTCCGTTTCAATCAAGGTGTAGACGTCCCTGAATAAGGACCAGATGTCGCCCGCCTTTGGAAAGTGGGAATGCGGGGTAAAAAAAGTCGCGCCTGTCATGCCCCCAAGCGGACGAACACACGTGCCCTGGCGAAAGCGTCAGGAAACAGAAATGGTGAACCCGACGTGAAAGTCTTCTCCTTAATGTGGAGATTAGTAGGGCTTGAAACATCAATAGATTGACGTGTCACTGGATCCAGATATTTTTTGTCGGGTCCCACCAAGAAAATAGCAGGCCTGGCGTGAAACTCACCAGAAGTTGGGGCAGTAGAACGTGGGGCATTCCGTTCTGCAACGTTGTCGGTGTAGATCCCTCTTTCTAGCCGCAGAAGACGGAATGGAGTTGGGCACTGTTTGTCGATTTCTTTTCCTCATAGTGCAGATGTGTTAATCTCACTACTTCTCAGGAATCAGGTTGATGCTATAGGAACACGATCGCTGCCCACCCACCTACGCAGGGGCAGGGGAAATAACGGCATAGCTGCTCCGCGTGGCTCCACCACTGCTACAATGACGTCTGCATCCATGAGCGTGGGGTGCCGATGCCCCCTCTCCCCATCGGAAGTCATCCAACGAAGGGTGAATAACGACCTAGTATGTCGTTACGAGGAGTAGGGCATAATCCCAACTCAGGATATGGCCTGCCTGGACCTAGAGGCATCCAGGCTCTGCCGTTAATGCCACCCTCAAGGGCCACGCAGGGAGCCCCTGCTCCCCACCCAAACATCCAATCGTTTCGGGAGCTTGTCCCTAGAACGCCTCGATGACTCCCCAGCTTTCAATGATGAGGTGGGTGATGTTCGGCTCAGCCCAGTCAGAGTCACAATCCATGGAATCCAAGCAAAGGCCCCCACCCAGTCGTTCCATTGCCGCCATCTGGCCTTTCTAGAGGAGCAGGTAGGCTATGCCCCTTCACAACCTACACTGGCTCGCCTGACCCGATGCTGGTGTTGGGCCCGAGCTAAGGGCGCCCGCCAAGGGGAATCGACGTCGATGGAAACTATGGCCTGAGCCACCGCCGACGTATATCATGAATCCCCTGCACACACTGAGTAGGAACACTCCTACGCTCGACTGGGATCGAGGCCCCAACCGGCCCATGGGCAGGCTGGGTTGACTCTCCGGGTCATAGGCCCGAGTGGTGATCTCTGCGAACCAATCTCTGGTGATGTCACCCCGTACAGAGGCCCTCCCCGTTCCACCAATCCACAGAGCATGGGCCTTCCCCACTGAGAAGTTCGTCATGGAGGTGTGCCTTGCGCTACCCCAAAACCGAATGAAGACCTTCCCCACAGTAGTGACACTCGGCACGGAATTCTTTCCTGTGCCCACTACATTGGGTATGGAATTCCTCCTCCTACCCCCGACCGTCGATGTGAAGGCATTGATCATCCGGTCCCTCTCCAAAGTGGGGATCCTCCATACGTTATCCCCGGAGTCGGAAAAGGTCTACCTCACCCTGGAAACCAAAGGAGTGAAGGTGTTGTTCATGGAGGTCCTTCCCATGTTCCCTTCGACATTTTCCCTAATGCCCCTCGCACACCGGTCGTCTCAAGCAGAAGTCCTCCCCGCCATGGCGCCAGCATGCCCCCGAGACTACTTGTCGGGAATCATCCTTGTCCCGAAGAGTCGTCTAGGGGTAGGAGGACAAGTCATCTCTGCCACAAGAAGAATCCTGGGAAGGCCCGAACGGAGATCAAACCGGCCCGCTTCTCGGATTACGAAGCAGAATGCGACTCGACATTGGAATCCTCTCCTCGTTCCTCCGCATTAAGGATCGGGTCAGGAACAAGGCTCGTTAGCCTCATCCTTCCGGAATACGAAGTCCATCAGATTCCCACCTCTCTTCGTAGGCACATCCTGGAGTAAGAATTTGTTGGAATCCCGCAGGTTCCGACCTTACAGTCACCACCGTCGTCACCAGAAGCGCCCTATACCTCAACCGGAGTTCATGGAGAGATATATTGGGGGAAGATGGCGGTTGAGTAGCAAGGTGACCCATCACTGGTAACCGCGATCCATGCGCCAGAGGATGTGGCTATCAGCCCATCATATAGTGACATTGTGGTCAGATCACAGCACTCTTCGGGGGATGGCCCAGAATTCGACGTCTAGTCGGCTCGTTCGCTGTATTCTCCTCCGCCCAGTTTACTATCCCAGCAGTCCGCCTCAGAACTGCTACCGGTTCCTCAGCCACCTCTGGTTGACGAGTGGGGAAATACCAGGCCGGATCCTGAATCTGGGCCCCTGAGCTTTTGGAACATTCTCACAGCAGATCATTTCCTGGTGAAGTTCTAGTCGGTGGCGGCGTCGAACTTTTGTGCGCCTGAATCTCTCACCCCGGAATAAGTCGAGTGCTTCCGTCAAACCCTATGGGCAAGAAATTCCATCGGGATGATTTGGCCGCACTCCTTGTGGCCCAATGCCCTAAATCACTAGGTCACCGGATCACTCTCCAACAAAAATGTGTTTAGAGTTTCAAGTTACTCTGCAAAATCATCAGGGAATCTACCCTCCATGTGCAAGTCTATGGCTGGGGACAGTATGCCTCCCTCCACTTCAGTCCTATTCGGCGGCAACTCGATTTATTATTCGACATTGAGGAAATTCTCCCAAGAAGGGTTGTGGTACACATGGCTGACATAGTGGAAAAGGAAGATGAGATGGAGTTTCTCGATGGAGACTTACCCCCTATGGGTGTACCACTGCAGTCGGACCCATCAGGGAGGATTACTCATCAGAAGAGAAAGCTTCTAGGCCTCCCTGCGCCCAACGAGTCACTGGTACTCAGTCGGATTGTCTGTAAGGGTAAAGAACATGTCAGAACTGTCAATCACTCTGACTCGTCCACCTCAGTGCCAAAGATAGATGAGGACCCTAAGAAGGTCACATTGCACCAGAAAATTTCCGAACAGAAGAGGATGGTCGATGAACTCTTAGTCGAGTTCTCTATAGAGAGGCGACCCGACTATGGTGATCCTAAGCCGGGGCAGGAACAACATCCCCCCCGGTGAGATGCCTCCAGGAAACCCTGATCATGCTACTCCCAAAGATAGGACAGAAGCAGGAACTCACGGCAAGAGGGCACGATACATCTCGTCGAACCCTCCTGAACAGCAAGGCAATCAAAGGAATCCATATCAGGTTCCCCCATCCACCCCAAGGGTCGTTCCGCCAGTCGCTCCACGTTCCATGAAAGCCATTTACCATGTCGAAGAGCCCGGAAACACACTCGCAGTTAGGGATCTCTGTCAAGACAGAGACCCCCACCAGGAAGATCCTATAGTGGCACTCATCGCCCACCCCAAGGCATTGGAGACGCGGCAGGTGGCAATCCCACCAGATGGCAAGCCATATCCCGCATAGGTGGATGATATTCCTGCACCTCTGGGTTTTTGGAATCCCACTTTCTCTCCCTTTAGTGGGACTGGGGACCCTCCACAGCACTTGGCTCATTTTTCCTCTAGGTGTGGCCCCATGTTGGGGACCCCGGCACAGCAGGATGCTGCCAAGCTCTGATGTTTTGTGCAGACATTGGAGGGTCCTGCATTCGTAAGGTACAACCAGCTCCCTATCGGATCAGTGACCAGCTAGGAGGATCTCCGCCGACAGTTATTGTACCATTTTAGCTCCACCACTCGAAAGACTAGCATCACAAACATCTTCAAATGAAAACAATGGCTTGATGAGAGAGTCGCGGACTTCATCGCCTTGTGGAAGGGGATTACATACTCCGTCGACATGCCACTGACTCAGGAGCAATTTCTGACGATGTTCATATAGAATGTTAAAACAGAAATCATCCCTTCCCTGATCACCCAGAACTACCCCGGAGGGTTCTGGGACTTCTCAGATACAGCTCAGCACCTCGAGGAAGCTCTATAATAGGCTAGTCAGGCATGGCTACTTCCCCCTATGATCCCAGCCAAGAGGAATTCCAGAGCCGAACCCACTGTGGTGGCCCAAATAAAAGCCCCTAGGCAACTAGAATTGTTTCCAGTGGCACCAGCCCCGCAACCCTGCAGAGGCCCTCCACCTCAGGCACAAGCTCCTACCCAGCAGTGACCGCCTCATAACCGATAGGTTCCCCCGCAAAATGTGCCACCACCGCCTAGGTGGGACAATCAGGCTCTGCCTCCTCAGTAGGCCCCTCTGGCCCCTCGTCAGGTCCAGGCTCCCATATCCCCTTATCTGGAAAGAAGGAACCAGACTTACTCGTTCAATGAGAATCAGGTCCCTGGCTACTTCTAAAGTTCCCTAGAGAATGGGATTGTATGCTTACTCGAGTGCAGAAGGCCGGCAGAGGCAAATATCACTAATCGCACAAACTACTTCCCCTATCATCAGATTCTGGGGAACACCCTCAAGAAGAGCTATGTGTTTAAAGATTTTCTCCAAGACCAGGTTGAAAACAACATAGTCAGGTTGGGCCTAGCCCCGACACAAGTGGAGGGTGTCTTCATAGGGTCAGAAAGCGGTAGAAACGACGAAGGTGAGTGGCAGTAGGTTCCTATCCACGGCTCCCGAAAGTACGATGACTGGATGGCCCGTAAAACCGTCACCCACGCCCATGGTATCATTCGGGCATGCTTGAATCAGTTGGAGCCTTCAGAAGATGCGACCAGTACCTCTGCGTCATCATCTCAGCTGACCTCTTCCAAGAAGGGAAAGCAGCGACGGCGCAAGAAGAAGCAACGCGCTCCACCACTGCCATTGTCCCCAAGCACTCTCGGTGATTTCATGCCCCCTGAGATGTGGATTCCCCCCAGGATCCACCCAATGGTGGATGACTCTTCGAGCGATATTCAGGGGTACGCTTCGGTTAATACCGTGGAGCTGGTAAATCCATATATGACTCTTGACGAGGGGGAACACCAGGAGAACCTCCCCGACGTCCCCAGCCGACATCAACATCAGTGAAACCACGGCCACGTGGGTCGTCAAGGTGCGCCAGAGGGTTCTTTAAGTCAATCTGTGCATGCTACTAAAACTAGATAGTAGGCCCAGTGCATAGCTGAACAAGCACAACCTCATCTAGTGCCCTCAGATCTACCTCCACCGCGGTTTGTGCTACTAGATCAGGCAGGGTTGTCTCGTTCGTATCGCGTCCAGTCTTGACCTGCTACAGGCCAATCTCAGTTGTCCCATCTTCATCCGGCATCTACTCTTCAGGTGTCAACTAGTAGGTAGCGGGATGTAACCAGGACCATCCAGTCGCCAGTCCAGCCTGCAGCGCCCACCATGCCTCCAACTGCAGAATGACCTCCTGTAAGAAGAGGCTCATGTTTGGCATAGAAGTATGATGTCCTGAAGCACCTTGAAGGAATTCCATCAAGTCATTATATCCTTGAGGATCTTCTCCTGTCGTCCAAAATGCGTGAGGCACTTGCCGAGGTCCTAAAGAGCCCCCTCCAGTTTGAGACAGAGGTAGCAGCTGTAGAGGCCTTCCACACTGAGACAATTGAGATTGCCGAATGTCAGGCAGTTATCGCATTCTCCGGTGAAGATGATGACCATACCATACATGGGCATATTCACCCACTGTACGTCACTAGCCAGTTCAATGGTGTGGACGTCCTCCACTGCCTTGTTGACACGGGTTCTGGTATTAACCTAATCCCGACTCGGACACTACGAATGTTGGGTTTGTCTGAGGATGATTTAACTCCTTCTGACCTCAGAATCCAGGGATATGACAGGACTAAGCAATCCCCAGTCAGAAAGATCATCTTGAAGACCCAGTTCAGTGGCCTAATTTCTAGAACAAAGTTTATGGTCGTCTCCCAGGACATCGCGTACAACGCATTGATGGGCAGGCTATGGCTCCATCTGCATGTAGTGGTCCCTTCTTCATATCACCAATGCCTCAAATACTCCCTTAATGGTCGAGTAGGCATGATCCAAGGAGATGTGTCTCATTTTGACTCTTGTGAAGCCCGCTATCTAGATGCTGAATATTACAAAAGAAAGGATATGAAAATCCTAGAAAGTGAGGATGAACCCGCCCCGGTCACAAGTGATCCCTGGGCAGGCATGGATGACACCTACATCTTCCCGATCCATCGGTTGGAGGCCACAACCCCCGAAATGGGGCAGTGTTTTGTTGTTACGGGTACAAGAGAAAGACATGTTCCCATGTCCAAGCGACAGCAGAAAATCACCTCGTACTCCTACACCAACCAGGATCAGGTGATCCGAGAACATCCTACCCTGTTACGGTATCGGGATGTCAGGATCATGAAAATGTAGTTACGTCATACGGGTCTCTTCCACCAGGCTGGAATCAATCGTCTTAGGTCGACAAGTCTCTATTACTTTGATGTCATCAAGCGTGGCCCCTTGGGCTAAAGACTAGATGGGATTTGATTGACTGCCTTCATCGCTATGGTCTTAGTGGCGCATGAGTCTCCTAATGTGATGACCACTGCCTCCCAAGCAAGCACCAGCCGTCCATCAGGGTTTGATAACTCAGAAGTAGCTCCCCCAATGAACGATCCCTCCACAGGTGGAGAAAAGGATCTGGAGGATGCTCCCCCTGCCTTTGAAGAAGGCATCTCTACCACGGTCGATGAACTGGTATTGGTGAACCTTGGTAGTGAGGCAGATCCGAGACCCACATTGATCAGTTCTTCCATGCCCCTCGAGGAGCAGAAACAGTATGTGGACTTTCTCAAACGGCACCGTGATATGTTTTCCTAGAGTTATGACGAGATGCCAGGACTAGATCCCCACGTAGCCGTCCACTGTCTTGGTCTCCTGACAAACCATCGCGGGTTCAAACAGCCTCCCAGAAAGATGCACCATTCTCACGGTGCCATTGTTGAGGCCAAAGCTGACAAGCTTATCAAAACCAACATCTTCAAGGATGTCAAGTACCCCAGGTGGCTTTCCAACATTGTTCCAGTCAGGAAAAAGAATGGGCAGATCAGAGTCTGCATCGACTTCCGCGATCTCAACCGCCACTGCCCAAAGGATGATTTTCCCCTCCCTGTGACAGAGTTGTTGATTGATGCCACAGCCGGGTTACAAGACCTCTCCTTCATGGATGGGTATTCTGGGTACAACCATATCTGCATGACCCCCAAGGATGGGGATTACACTGCCTTTAGGGATCCCCAAGGTACTTTTTGTTACCAGGTCATGCCTTTCGGCCTAAAGAATGCGGGTGCCACCTATCAGCGGGCCATGCATCGCATATTCAAGCCGATTCTTGGGACAATGGTGGAATGCTGCGTGGATGATCTGGTGGTCAAATCTCACCACCGCCAGGACCATCTCAAGGACATTGAGAAAGTGTTCGGCTTCCTTCACTCCCACCACCTGAAGATGAACCCACTAAAATGTGCCTTTAGGGTCACCTTCGGGAAGTTTCTTGGATTTTTTGTTAGATACCGAGGCATCGAGATCAACCCGGAGGAGATCAAGTCCATCATCCAAATGCCTCCCCCGAGTAATATTCGGGATCTTCGAGGTCTCCAAGGCCACTTAGCCTATATACGCCGGTTCATTGCGAATCTGGCTGGAATGTGTAAGCCCTTTTCCCGGCTCATGAAGTAAGGCTTCACCTATGAATGGGATGAAGAGTGTCAGACCACCTTCGAGGAAATCATGCAGTATCTGCTCTAACCTCCGGTCTTGATGCCACCTGTCCCTGATAAGCCATTGGTCCTTAATGTGACCTCCATGGAACTGTCCCTCAGCGCACTTCTCACCCAGAAGAACAATGAGGGAATATAGAACAATCTCTACTATCTCAGTTGCATGGTCCTTGATACAGAGACCAGATACTCCCCTATCGAAAAGAGATGCCTTTTGCTCGTGTTTTCCATACAAAAATTGTGGCATTACCTATAGAACCATGAGGTACAGTTGGTCTCTCAGGTGGACCCACTGAAGTACATCCTGAACCGCCCAATGTTGACTGGCCGACTAGCACGGTGGGTGGTGATCCTCCAGCAGTTCGACATCTGGTTCATGACTCAGAAGGCCATCAAGGTACAAGCATTGGCATACTTCTTAGCTTCCCATCCAACCTTCATGGATCAATCCATGGATCTGGATTTTCTTGATGAGGAAATCCTCTCAGTCGATCTTGTCGTCTCATGTTGGAAAATGCAATTCGGTGGTGCCTCTCGGAGCCCCACCGGTATGAGGCTCAACGATCCTAAGCTCAACAGAGTAGGTTTGGGTATCGTCTTCATCACCCCGGTGCAAGTCGTTCTTCCATACTCATTCCTGTTGTTAGAAGGTTTCACCATCAACGAGTCAGAGTATCAGGATCTCATCACTGGCCTCGATCTAGCCCTTAAGATCGATTTTCCCCATTTTCATGTGAAAGGGGATTCTAAACTAGTCATCAAGCAGGTCAATAGAGACTATGTTCCCACGAATCTAGATCTTGTTCCATTTCTGGAGTGCACCCTCCATCTAATAGCCCTGTTCTCTTCTCGACCATAGGTTACCCATGTCCCTCGGTCACAGAATGGTCGAGCAGATGCTTTGGTTGGCTTAGTTTCGTCGCTCGCAGAACCCGAGCACGATGATTTGATCATACATGTAGCGCACAAGAGATTCATTTCACCCGTTACCCCAGGGGATGACGACGACCTGTGGGTAAGCAACCTTACCGCCGAACCCTCCATGTCAGGGGTCCCAGGTTCTTTAGATGTAGTGGTTGAGGCCACTCTCGACTGGAGGGTACCTTTTGTAGAGTACTTCCAAAATGGTTGCCTCTCGGATGATCGGGTTGAGCGCGAACGAATCCGACGCCGCGCACTGCAATTTACCCTCCAGAGTGGTCCCAGTCTTGAGCGGATCCTCTATAAGCGGAGCTTCGATGGTGTTATCCTCCATTGAATTCAATGAGTCAAGATTTCTTTGGTCATGCAATAGGTTCATGCCGGTTCCTATGGTGCCCACCAGGCTGGGCCCAAGCTATACCATCAGATCCAGAGATTGGGATACTTCTGGCCCTCTATGATCCCTGATTGTATTGAGTTTTCCAAGAGATGTCATGTGTTCCATGTTCATGCTAATTTTCTGCATCGGCCGCCAGAGCCTCTCCACTCCACCATGTACTCTTGGCCATTTGCGGTGTCGGGACTCAATGTCATGGGACCATATCCACCGGAGAAATCTCGTCAGTGTAGATTCATCTTGACTGCTACATATTTATTCTCCAAGTGGGCAGAGGGTATTCCACTCAAAGAGGTCAAGGCTCGTTCCATCATCGACTTCGTGATCTCCAATATCATCCACCAGTTTGGAGCCCCTCATACTGTCCTCACCGATAATGGCACTGACTTTTGAGTAGCCGAACTAATGAAATTGTACACCAGGTACAATATCCGTTCAAAACATACCTCTCGCTATCATGCACAGGAAAATGGACAGATCGAGGCATTCAATAAAATCCTCTCTAACATTCCGAAAAATATGGTCGGTCAGAAAGAGAATAGTTGGCCGGAAAATCTCCCCAACGCCCTCTGGGCTTATCGGACGACGACTCAAAATTCCACCTAGCTGACCCCATATTCACTGGTGTATGGGGACAAGGCTGTCCTGCCCATTGAGATTCAGCTGCCATCATTACGCACTGCAGTCTATGACCAGCAGGCACCAGATAAGGTGGTCGAAATCCGTCTAGCTGAATTGAAAGCACTTGATGAGAACAGGATACGTGCCCTACACAATCTGAAAAGGCATCAGAATAATATAGCTAGAGCTTTCAACAAGAAGTTCTGCCTTCACTATTTTCTGCAAGGCGACCTGGTATTGGCCCTTCGAGCACCAATGATCCCTGGTAAGAAACCACCCATGCTTGAGCCCAAATGGGAAGGACCTTACATCATTCATAAGGTTTTCCCCAACGGAGCATACACTCTGGAGACCATGGACGGTGAGCGCGTAACTCCTCCCACCAATGCCATGTTCCTCAAGAAATACTGTTCCTAAGACCCTTGGTCCTGCACAACCTTAAACTGTATGGTCCTGCATGACCTTAAACTGCATCACAGTCCTGCATGACATTAAACTGCTCATCTTCATCTGTCATGACGTTAAACTGTACATTATGGTTCAACATGACCCAAAATTGCAACATCATCCTGCATAACAATGAACTGAAAAATGGTCCGAGCTCTATGACCTTATACTAAGATCTCCCCCATCCTTACTGCAAGACATTAAACTTCAAGATAGTCAGGCCTTCCTGACCGAGGCTTAGCCTCATTCCCTTTGGCCTCTTCGGGCCCATAGCCCTCGTCCTTACTGTAATACGTTAAACTGCAAGCCAGTCAGGCCTTCCTGACCGAGGTTCAGCCTCAGGCCCCTTGAACTTCCCCAAATCAGACTCTCTTGCGGGATTGTACGGTATGGTGTGGGATTACGTCCTCATTCTTGTAGAGTTACCCACCATACTATACATATCCCCAAATGAGATGCATATCTCATCCAGCATGACGTTAAACTACACTTCTAGAACTACGTAAGGCTTGATTCCCATCCTAATGGGATATGTAGGAACACTCAATCGTCTTGTCTTGAGCCCAGCCCCGAGCTGTTCTCTTTGATTGTTCCCCCTGGGGATTGTTTCATCGGAGGATCCTTGTATGATGAGGAGTAGGCATCCTTTGCCCCACTCATATGAGGATTATAATGGTCGCACCATGTACCCACTCCCGTTCTTCTATCCTCCCACGTCTTCAACGCACGACGTTAAACTGCATGGCCTTCAAGAACTATGTATGTCTTGATTCCCATCCTCGTGGAATACGTAGGAATGCCCGGACATTTCATCTGTTGGCCCAGTCCAAAAGCCAAAATCTTCCCCTCGAGTCAAGATATATGGAAGGGTGCACACTTTTTCCCCAACTTACGTCGAGCAAGCCTCGACCCGGCTGTATATCCCCTCCCCTAGAGATGTTCTCCTCTTTTGTAGATGGGTACAGTTATGCTTCACCCACTCCTTGACTAGGATTCCATCACTTTCCACATCCTGATGGGCCCCTGAATTGTATGGATGCTCAGCCTAAGGGCCCTTTTACCACTTCGAGCCAACACCCTCGAGGATGTCGAGAAACAAGACGATACAGGTCCCGCGTTTTGAACGTGGTCAGCGTTCGACGCTCATTTGTTTTTCCCACGTCAGGTCACCATAATTACGTTGTGTTTCGAACATGTTCAACAGTGTCCCGGATCTTTGGGTCCACCCCAAGATGTCCCAAACATCGAGTGTAGTGATTTGTTCAGCCCCATCCTGAAGCAACAAACTTCCCGCTGGGTGGTGCCAATAGTCAGGCTCATGACCCCGATTGCTTTATAAGGAGTGTACGGAGTGGTGAGGGATTATGTCCTCATTCATGTCGTGTTACTTTCCATACCGTACACATTCCCTTACAAAGGCCCAGCCTCATGCCTCTTGGACTTTTCAGTCCCTAGCCCAAGTTCTTACCCAGAGTATACGATGTGGTGAGGGATTATATCCACACTCACGACGGTTTGTTCACCATGCCATACACCTCCTTTTTTTCAGGGATCCCTATTCCCCAACCGTCGTCCTCACTGCAAGATGTTAAACTGCGAGTAGGCCAGGATTTCCAGACCAAAACCCAACTATCATTCCCCTTGGCCTTTTCAGGGCCCCCTGGCCCAGGTTCATTCTTACAGGACTATGTGGTGTGGTGTGAGATTACGTCCCCATTCACGTCGGATTACTCGCCGCTCCGTAAAAACCCTCGTTAAGGTATCCTGCCCCTGGGTATCTTTTAGAGCTACGTATGTCTTGATTCCCATCCTGATGAGATACATAAGACCACCCGAACTTCTAAGCTTCGGGTCAAGCCTGAAGTTCTGAAAATATATATCCCACCTTGGCCCCTTGGCCTACCTCTCCTTCCTAAGCCACTTTGTCAACACTTTTCGGCGGTTCACCAATGTGCCAGAGGGTACTCTGGTTTAGTTACCTGGAATGTCAGACTCTACTCGGACACGTCCTCACCCGCTTTTTAGGCTTCTTGTTTCCCTTCATCAGGGCTCTCACTATCTTTCACACCGAAAGGGACCCCCCAAGGATGGCCTGGATACAATGACCAAGGGCTCTCCTACCGTTATGGGCTAACGCCCCCTAGGGTTTTGGACAAAAAATCAATAAAAATCATGCATTGCGAATATGGTCAATGGTTGATGCTCGTTTTTTATTCCCATTTCAGGCTAATGCGATGTAGATACTGCTTTTCTGCCATGGTGAACATTAATCCTCCATCTCCACGCCAACCCAATTATGCCGGAAATGTTGGTTACACGATTCACATCCTTCTCCATTCTCATCGTGTCCAAGTTGAGTTTCGAAACTCTTTGTACTATTCCATAGTGTGCATCTTCACGTTAGGGGAACAAAGCCACGTTGGAGGCATCCTTCAAGGCTCTTCACAGACTTCCCCTCGATGGATGTTTCGGGTATTGCGATAAGGATCTTCCCCCCTTGTTTCCCACACCGAGTTTAACTCATGTGGGATTAGGGATCGGGTCGAGGTCTGCGCTTACCTGGAAAGTTTCCATCCACCCACGGTCCGAGCTCTAATACCATAAACTAATATCTCCTCAGAACTAAGCCTGGCATGATTCCCATCACCATGGGATATGTAGGAATTCCCAAACCTCCTATCTTTGGGTCCAGCCTGAGTTCAGTTAATTTGCCTCTTATTTCCTGCCTTCGGGACCCCGACTGCGGGACCGCGTAGTATGATGTGTGATTATGTCCTCATTCACGTCGAGTTTGAAATAGATACACCATGCACATCTTGTCCTAAACATTAGCCCTATTTCTTATCCCGCACGACATTAAAAGTCACCTTTAAGAACTATGTATGTCTTGATTCCCATCCTTATGGGAAACGTAGGGTCACCCGAATGTCTAGAATTTGGGCCCAACCCCACTTATTAGAGATCTCCTGATCTCCCGGTCACCTAGTCCCCTTGGCCTATACCTCTCCACAGGGGGGATATATATGAATGATATAGGGTTTTTGGCACTATGCCCCCTTATCCTGGGAATCCGCCATCTCTTGGACGCCCTCAAGTTGACTCCCTAGACCCCTTTCTGTGTTTTGCCGATGTGTTAAGAGTACTCTGGTCTAGCTCCAAGAGTGTCAGATTCAACTTGGTCAAGTTCCTTCCACTTGTCATGCTTCGTGTTCCCCTTCATTCAGGCTGCCATCATATTTCACACCTGGAGGGACCCCCAAGAACGGTCTGGATACAACGCCCAAGGGCTCTCCTACCGTTACGGGCCAACGCCCCCAAGGGTTTCGGACAACAAATTGATACAAATCCCTCATTGCGAACATGGTTAGTGGTCGATGGTCGTTTGTTTTTCTCCATTCCAGGCTAACGTGATAGGATGCTATATTGCGACCATGGTCAGCAGTAATCCTATGTCATCATGCCATCCCATTCAGGTCTTGAATGTTGGTTGCATGATTCACGTTATGTTCCACCCCATTGTGTCCATGTGGAATCTTGACACCCTTGGCACTATCCCTCAGTGCACCTCTACACGTTAGGGGGAAAAAACTACAATACGGTGTCCTTTAGGGCTCCCACGGTCCAAGATCTAAGACCATAAACTAAGATATTCATTAAGGGCTATGTGTGGCTCGATCCTCATCCCTATAGGATACGTAGGGTCACCTGACGTCTCGTTTTCATGTCAAGATCAGTTGGGATCTAGTTTCTCCTACCCCCTTTCCTTCTTACCCCCATTTGGGCCCCTTGGCCCGAGGATCCTATCTCAGAATTTCATACGGTGTGATGTGGGATCATGTCCCCAATCCATGTCGGTTATGTTGCACGACACCATACACATTCCTCTCCTAGAATCGTCTCTGCTACGTATGTGTTTCATGACGTTAAAATGCATGCTTGGTCCAATAGAACGACCATAAACTATGACATTATCATCCTGGCCGCACGACGAAAAACGGTACCACATTGTGATGACCCCATCATATACGGAATCAAATTGGATATTGGTCACGTGCCATGCCATTTTCCAATGCCTATCATGGATTGATTCTTGTGGAGACACCAGGTATTACTACCCTAGGCTTGTCGCTTCATAAAAAAACCACTCACCTTAAAGGACAAACAAGATTTATCAAATTCCACTTCTTTTGGTGCAAGGGCCACGCCTACACTCCCCTTTTTCCCTGAAACTGGTACCTTACCATGCCACCCTTCAGAACAACATATGGATTGATTCTCATCCCTATGAGATACGTAGGAATGTCTTTAGACTTCGCTCAGGCCCAGCTCAACTCTCATTTTCGGTCCCTTGACCTGAAACCTCTCTTAAGGGGGTTGTGCAATGCGATATGGGATTATGTTCCCACCCACGTCTGGTTTTTGTAATTACCCGCCACGTGCCTCATGTGTTTCCTTCCATCCATGGTCCTAATTATACAACCCTAAACTAATATCTCCCTATGGGAAGGGACTCGACTCCCCCTATCTAATATGTATCATTAACGTATTTGGATGCGTCTTGACAAAGAGTCCGGAGTGTGGAATTTTTATGGAGACATTCTCTCGTTCCATGACCAAGCTTTGTGAGCTCTCTATTTGGATCCTCATCCTCTTCCACATCCAAAAGGACCCTCAAATGACATGGATTCTAGGATAAAGGGCTCTCCATGGATGTTGGGCCTAAGGGCTCTCCAATTGTTGCGGGCCAACGTCCCTTCGGATCTCTGACAACATTTGCGACATGGTCTCGTGTTTCGATCATGGTCAACGGTCGACCCTCATTTGTCTTTCCCTGTTCTAGGCTAGCGCGATATGGCGGTTGCGTTTCCCCCACAGTTAACAGTTATCCTCTATCATCACGCTGCCATCATTGTGATCCAAAACTCAAGCATCATGATTCACACATTTCCACTTCCTAATGTTCAAGGGGAATTCCAACATACTCATCTCTACCTCTTCGCACATCAGGACATGCCACATGGACGTGTTAGTGTCATTGGGCCAGTATTCACTGAGCGTCCCTTCACCCTATCTTACCCTTTCCTGTGTCGGGAAAGTTCCCCATTACTTCTTGTTTCCCACATCGAGCACGACTCACGTGGGCTTAGTAGTTTTGGCAGGATGTGTACCAACACAGCCAGGCTTCTCATCATCCTGCATGATGTTAAACTGCTCTCTCAGAACTACATATGGATTGATTCCCATCTTAATGGGATACATAGGAGTGTCTGACCACTCTGCTTCGGGCCCAGCCTAATTCTCACTCTTGTTCCCTCGAGCTGAAGAGTTTCCTCTGGGGGGGGTACATGGTGTGATTTGGACTCCAATTCCTCATTCATGTTGGTTTCATAGCTACCACACCACATGCTCCCTGGGCTCTTCCCTTTCATTCTGCGTCCTATCATATGACGTTAAACTATAGGAGTCTATATGTCCTCAATGCATGACACTAAACCACGGTTCTACCCTGAACAAGTTCAGGATTCCCCATGCTAATCATGGGATGCACCAGAACCTCTGCCAGACAGGATTTCACCTATCATTGTTGGTATATGACTACAATGTGCTTCTAGATCTATGTGTGGCTTGATTACCATCCTCATTAGATATGTAGGGAAACACTGGTATTTCACCTAGGGTCCAACCCACATGAATCATAAATCATGTTCTCCCCCTTTTCGGCCCCTTGGCCGGACCCCCCGTAGGGGACCATGTAACTATGACTCTGCCTTGAACAAGTTCAGGATGCCCCAAGATTACATTGGGAAGCGAAAGACCCCCTCTCCAGAGAGGCCCTGTCTGAAAGAAGGAATGATCCATGATCAAACTGATGCGCCCATCTGGCGTACTCCCACTACGGTGGTGTAATTTCATGAGTGTTGGATTCTGTTTGGACAAACCATCACTCCACATTCTATGCTTTTTGTGACCCTTACCCAGAACCTCATCCCCTTTCATGTCTGGAGGAACCCCCAAACAGTATGGATGCTCGACCTATGGTCCACCTGCTGTTCTGGGCCAACGTTCTGGAAGACTGGTCACGTTTCAAGGGACCCCCTAATAGTATGGATGCTCGACCTACGGTCTGCCTGCTATCCTGGGCCAACGTCCTAGAAGATTGATCGACGATATTTGAGTTAGGCCCCCGTTGCGAACATGGTCAATGGTCGGCCCTCATGTTTTGTCCCTGTTTTAGGCTAACGTGGTAAGGATACCATTTATTCCACCATGGTTAATGGTTGTCATTTATTGTCACGCCACCCTCACAGTGTTCCGAATTTTGGGTATCGTGATTCACACTTCCCATTCTCATCCGTTCGAACCAATTTCAGTGCCACTGGTGTGGCACCGTCTGTGCACAAGAGCACGCTGGAAAAATGGTAATTTGACTATTTTGAGAACTTCCTTCTCCATCTAGGTCTCTCCTATTTTCTAGAGATCCGGACCGGTTATCCAAACCCTGGATGCCGGAAGCTTGGTTTCCACTCCTGTGTTTGGATTGGACGATGAGGAGACTATCTCTTGTTTCTCACATCGGGACTGACCCACGTGAGCTTAGGGAATTTTCGCTGCACGTCCCACAAACATTGTAAGGATGAAAAATGAACCAGTGCAAATAACATAACTTGTGCATGCTACGACATTCAAAAAAAATTAGTGCACGAAAGTACGTTTAAGGGTTTGTAATCATTACAGTGCCCGGGGGTCAACTCCTCCCATGGATGGATTGACCCCTTCAAAAGAGTGTTGCAGCTCCGCCACCCTTTGACTTGTAGCATCCATGAATTGATACCACAGACTTAGCTCCCTCTCCTCCTTAGCAGTGATGGGGTGTAGTTCATCAGCCCCCGCTCGGGCGCACCCCATTTCAGCCTGAATGGAAGCCATCTCTCCGGAATCCTGCCTCATGCGCTCTTCTTCCACTGCCAGTTGGGCCTTCAATTTTGAGATAAGCTCATATTGTGCATTAAGAGAGGTTGATTTCTCATCCGCCTGGGCCTGCAACCGTTGGACCTCATTTTCAGCCTCCTGGAGCTTCTTAACATTCGTCGCCTTCCTCCACTTCCATCCCACGCTAAGCCAGCAATCGTATTCCCAGATCTTCTCTTCCATGAGATCTCAGATGAGCATATGAGGACGTTGGGAATCCACTCCCCTAGCGCATAGTTTGCGCAATCGCGAGCGAAGTCTGTCCATTTCATTCATCCATAGTGCTTGGGGGTGTCATTGATGAAGTGTGTGATTAGCTTCCACGATTGGCAGTGGAATATTTTGATGTCCTCTTCATCGGAGGTCGTTTCATCCCAGTCTGCGCGATTGGAAGGCTCGTATGCAGAATACGCCCGTAATAAATCTTCAACAGGGTCTGCATCTTGGATTGAATCGGGCACGACATCTGGCGCCGGAGCAGGCGTGGCAGGACTTGGGTCGTCCGGTCGATTCTCATCATTGGACTCCACCTCAACAACCTCTGGCACGACCCTTCTAGTGGTCTCTCCAGTGATATGGAGTGATGCAGCTCAGTTAGGCGGGGTGACTATCTCCACGATCACCGGCATACCCCTTGGAGGGATGCCGTGAGACATCCCGACCAGCCTTGCCGCAGTGGCCCATTCCAGTTATAGAACTGCACGCAACCGGGAAGGGCATGGACGTCAGTCAGAACGATATACATATGACAGAAATGAATTCATTGGAGAAGACTTACGGAGATCGAACTCCTTGTGATTCTCCTAAGCCGATGCTGATGCGGCCACGAGGCATGGCCCTCCATATATTGTCGGAAGGTCAAGAGATTCTGGAAGATTCAACTCGGGTGCTCTAGCCCCGCCAGACATAGAACTGGAAACAGCTGTAGGCACGGTTTCTGAAGGTCATGCATCATCACCTGTTAAGGGACGAGAGCGAGGTCTGTGTTCAAGTTCTTCCTGCACGGCTCAGATATTCATAAGAGGTCCATAGTGGCCTGAGAGCGGACCCTGAGGAATGAAATTTGGAATGATACCTCAAGAACCTCCGCGAAATCATTGGAATCCGAGTTTTGATCTCCGACATCGCCTTCCTCCAATGGGATCCCTCCGTCGGCTTCATCTTCCCCAAAGGATTCGTCTGATTCTTCCGGTCGGGGGAAGAACTCTCTCAATTCGGTGGCTGAGAGATGTGGGGGAACTGTCCAATCCAGCAGCACCCTTACCTGGTATGTCATCTGACATGGGGCACCCCTGGAATTTATGTAGTCCTCCAGCTCAGACAAATATTGCTCTGCCTCCACCGGAGACACTTCGAAACCATCCTGAACAGGGCCTATACCTGGTAGGTCCATCTTGAGATGGTTCAGGTGTTCCCACATCTCAGGCGGGCTGAGAAACTGCCGGTTAACATCCCAAATGTCCCAGGTCTCCAGGAAAACAGCCTTCTCTGGCATGTCGATTCGGCGCAACCGCTTCCCTAGAGCCTGAGTGGATATCCTGTGAAACTCCCTCAGTGGCCGCCCCTCGGGATGCCGCTGCTCTTCCAGAACCACCGGGTCCACTACCACTGTTGGATCTGCTGCTGTTTTCGTATCCTCATCGGGTGTAGGTCTCGCCGCCACGGCAGCCCCGCCACCGCGAGAGGGCCTTGCTACCCTCCGACCCCGACCTCGGGATAGGGGAGCCCCGACGTCACCAGCCCGAACAGTTGATTGTTTCAACATTTCCCCAAGATAAGCGCCTCCCAACTGATGGCATACTCTTTCACCAGTCCAAAGGCGGTAGTAGACGGAGGTAATGCAATTCCCATTTTCCCATCTTCCCATGTGAACATGAGCCACAACTACTTCATTAGACACAGGTGTTTCTCATGACGCACATCCCAGTAGACCTGTGGGGTCAGCCGTTGCTGGCACCGGAATTGCCTTGCGAACCGGTGCAGGGTGTACGGCTCGTAGAGAGGCTCCCGGTCCACCCGTGCCACCAAAACTCCACCTCGAAGGGCCCGGAGATAAGCACCGTTCTCTTCCTTTCCCTGACCATCTTCGGTGAGTACTCCCGTTAGTAATGGAAATGGGGGGAAGTTAAATTCGTCTGCCTTCCACACCTGGTTCAGCACCATCGGTACGGTTAGTTTGAATGGGAAGCTCCTGGCAGCATTTAGGATAGAGGGGCAGAAGTTCGACCCCAACAGCGAGATGGGGTTTGGATATTCGTAAACCCCCCTGATGTGTGTCGTAACCCACCCATAGAGAAGGTGGAAGGGCTCTCATATCCTCGGCAGCTTCTTGCCCTAGCTACCATGCCGAAGCATCCTGTACAATCTGGAGAGCATCAGAATTCTCAGATTGACCTGCCTTCCC
This sequence comes from Viscum album, assembly GCA_963277665.1. Classification (NCBI taxonomy): domain Eukaryota; kingdom Viridiplantae; phylum Streptophyta; class Magnoliopsida; order Santalales; family Viscaceae; genus Viscum; species Viscum album. The sequence goes on along the minus strand of OY728158.1, from coordinate 1,845,655,402 downwards.
ATGGCCATCATGGATTCCAAGATGAACGAGCTAGGCTGCACCCCCATGTTGGAATCCCTCACTGGCAGAATACAACCGCAGATTAAGGGCAGCGATAAATGCTGCCAGCCTGACTATCAGCTTCTATTCAGTGCTGACACTGAAACCCCAAGTCTCCCATTTGTTGTCCTCCAAGAGACGCCAATACGAGTGCTCCTTTCCCCGTTGATCCACCTTCGAACAAATTCAAGGCCTCAGAGGGAACTCGCGGTTCACCAGGATGTTCAGAAATTTCTCAAACCACTTCTTAAAGTGGACATCTCTCACTGCCTCCTTGTCCTCTCCGGGGACCAGTGCCATCAATCTCAGTGCCAGCCACGACATTTGCTCCGGATCCTCCCACACTCTCATGATGGGGAGGAACTCATCATTCATGGCCCCCAAGATTGGTACCCCCGAGATCTGATGGACATCCCACAAACTGATGCCAACCTCCCCATGGTGCAGGTGAAAAGTGTTGGTCCTAGACGACCATCTACTCAGTAGCTCCGATATCATCTGTTTCAATTGATAAATGTGGAATTGTGAGGCCCATGTCGCTTCATACAAGTCCACTCTCCTCAACTCAGCCCCAAACTCCTCACATGAGGCACCTACCTAATAGGCCCATTCCCAGTCTTTGGTAAAGTTGCCGCCCTGGAACAGGTCCCACTCATCGAACCACCCCTTCTTTGAATCCCGCAAAGCCGCCTTCAGTATGTTACGATACATGGAAGGGGACGTCTCCAGTTGTAGTGGATTCCAATCGATGTTTTTCACATGGTTGTACAGACAGTCGAAGGTGATGGGTGTGAAGTCCTCTCATGCATGACCATCGACCGCCCTGAACCATCGGCATTGGCATGGAGTGCTCCTGAACCAGCAAGATGGTTCATCCCTACTCACCTCGAGAATGAAGATATCATCCCTCAGCCCGAATCCATACAATCAAATCAGATAGTTCTTTTGGCCCTTTGATAAAAGTTCTGTCAAATAACTATGGTCTGAGTGGCTTCGGACCAGCTCCCCTAGGCCCAAACAGTTGGCCATCTCATCCCTCTGGGCGGCATCCGCAAGCACCCCCAGCACAGCTTCTTGATGGGCCATCGGGTTTTAGAACTTGGAAAAAAAATTCAGGTCTAGCCGCAAAGCTCGTTCGCAGTGCCTGTTCGCAGAGCTCGGGTGCAATTCCAAGATGCAGAGCCTGACCTCGTATTGCAAGAAGATGTTCTCTTGGTGCCATCGCGGAGTCAGAGACTCGCGGTTCGCCGCGAAGCTTGGTTCACGGTGAGTAGACACAGAGGACACAGAGCTTCACGAATCTAGAGTGCAAGAGGAAAAAGTAACAAAGAAGGAAAAAAGACAAGAGGTCAGCCCCCTATTTATAGGTGGCAGTCCCCAGAACATTGTGGCGCGTCCAACCCACATGGAGAGTCGCGGCGCTTCCAGATCACGCGGTCCTTGGCCGCCCTGCGCTCCCTCTTCGTGAGCCCACATCGCGACCAGCTAAGAATTTTGGCGATTTCCCTCAGACTCTGACCCTTGATCCCTCCACTGCTCCAAGTCTGAGGGGGGGTGCATTTGTTGGCGCCAAAAATATTCAATGAAAGGAAAGAAGAAAGAGGCCCCGCACGCTGCCTCATGAAGCCCCAACGCAAATCCCCCCAAGCAATGCGGCCGCCGCGAAGTACAGGAGGCGGTAATTCTTTGTGAATGCCCTGACGTTCGTGAGCCCTCCGCAAAGCACATGAGGCGGAAATGCTTTGCGAATGCCCCAATGTTCGCGATCCTGCTGCAAAGTACTAGAGGCGGTAAAGCTCCAAGAACACCCTGACATTTGCGAACTCGCCGCGAAGTGGAGGAGGAGGTACCACTCCACGAATCTGGTTGATGTTAGCAACCCGCCGTGAAGCCACCGACGCCCCCTTCGCGCCGCTTGAGAACTGCTTTGCGGCGCCCATTGACTATAAATACTATGCTCCCCTGAGCTCTCGGGATGCACAATCCGACCTTTTGTCTTATCAACTCCCAAATGATGAATCACTCTTCGCTCTGGGAATCATTAGCTCCACGAGGTATTTTTTCTTCACGAGAGGCTTTCACCTTGTCTCATTTTGAGCCCCTCTTCCGAGAGGGATGCCCTTCGCGAAGCCTAAGGAAATTCTTGAAGGAAGGGGATTCCCAAGGGAACCCGGGCAATCACAGAAAGTTTATGCTCCGCAAAACACCCATCATGTACAAGTGATCCACATGCCATGACAGGGTCACTATGCTTCGTGAAGTACCCTACTTTACAGCACCTTGCTTCACGAGGCACCTCTTCTTCACGAGGTTGTGCTCCGCGAACACCATTCCACTTCGTGAATTACCTCCCATTCGCACCTCTTCCCCATGCTAAGGACAAGGCACTCCACTTCGTGAAGCACACCCCTTCGCAAGTGCTCTCTACTATGCAATGCAACCAAGCCCCACAAGGTCCCTTCTTGTGGACCCCTTTGCTTGGAAATTCCTCTTCCCATGCGACCCTCCAGGTTTGCACAATGTGATTTCAAAGTCCCCTGGATGACACCACCCATAGTGTTGCCTGGCCTAATTCTTCGTCTCATAGGCATGCTAACGTCTATTGCTTCTTCACATAGACACGCTAACATGGACCAATCGATGGTTCGCTCTACGACCCCCCTTCACCACGGCCTTGTTGATGCCTTCCCTCCCACAAGGAGCAGAGGGTACCATTCTTGTATTCCCTAGGGTTTCGGAGTAAGACCACCTCATCCGAGCTGTAGGATGTTAAACTTCCAAGCACCTCGTCCTCAACACATCACATTAAAATGTGATCCGACCCCATGCCTCGCACGCAGGGTCCCCCTGGCTCGGACATTCTTTACACTGATCATCTCCATGGAAATGGAATCACCCTCACATGGGATGATATCCTCCCCCTCAGAGTGACGTTTGTCCATGGGGGAAGGGATACCCCAGAGCGTAATCCCCTAGCCTCTCTCACGGAAGGTATCACTCGTAAATCTCCGTACTTTCCCACTGCCAAGGCCAGTGGAGGGCACGATAGGGAATGGGGAACCTCCCATCTTTGGTCCCAAATCCCTCTCCCACTGTGCTTTGTCTCTCTCGAGCCTTCATCCTGGAGTAAGTCCCAGCACCATGGGCCGCTTGACGTGTAATCCCCTCTTTGCTTCACACGTACACACCCTTCACGACGTGATCGTCAGGTCTCTGCTGCCTCTTGTTTCTCACACTGAGCATGACTCATGTGGGAATCGAGTAAGCATCGACCATGGAAATGCCCCGTCTAGCATGACGTTAAACTGTATGCCCCCGCCTAGCATGATGTTAAACTGTATGCCCCCATCCAGCATGAAGTTAAACTGTATACCCCCATCCATCATGACATTAAACTGTATGCCCCCATCCAGCATGACGTAAAACTGTATGCTCGTACTATGAGGACTTTGATTCATGTCAAGGCATGATATGTAGGAAGCCTCATAAGGTTCAAGCCCACCACCAGTGGACCCATGGGTTCACCTTCATGTCTGTTCGCTGGCAGAAACCCAACCTGAACTACGGGGACTTTGATACAAGTCAAGGCATGGTACGTAGGAAGCCTCTCTGAGGTTCAAGACTATCATCCCCCTGACCAAGTTACTTCTTCACGTAGGTTCGCCACCACCCACTGCCCGGTTTTTTATTTACGTCGAGTTCCACCCTCGTCCTTCATGACGTTAAACTACATTTCAGTCCAGCGGTAAGCCGTTGTGAATAACATGAACTACGTGGTCTTTGATCCATGTCAAGGTATGGTACGTAGGAAGCCTTCCTGAGGTTCAATCCCACCGTCCACCTGGACCAAGGTCCATCTTCACGTTGGTTCTCCGACATGACCTCATCCCGTCTGATGTTAAACTACATCCCAATCTAGCGGTAAGCCATTGTGACCCTACCATCCAGTTGTTCTTACACCCCTTCGTGTCAGTATAACAGCCCATTTACCCGAACTATGTGGACTTTGATCCATGTCAAGGCATGGTACGTAGGAATCCTCCCTAAGGTTCAATCCCAACACCCATCGAACCAAGGTCCTCATTCACATCAGTTCTCCGGCGTCCAACCTGAACTACGTGGTCTTTGATCTGTGCTAAGTCCTAGTACGTAGGAAGCCTCATGAGGTTCAAGCCCACCACCACCTGCTCATTCTGACCTCATTCACGTTGGTTCTTCCAACACCTTGGAAAGCCTAGAGTGTAAGCCCCACACATCCATCTCGAACTACGTGGACTTTGATTCCCTGCCACAGGGATACGTAGGAAGTCTCTTTGAGACTCAATCCCATCACCACCGCCATCTCCACAACGGCTCCATTTCATTCCTCCTTCACTCAATGAAACTCTCCATCATCCATCCTGATTTTTACCCTGGACGCCACATCCCTGTGAGATCATGCCACCCCAATCCCCTTCACTTCATTCGAGAAGCCACCCATGGGCTGGCTCCGATATCATCATTCCCTCAAGAGGGATTCCTCGATCTGATCCACTCCAGCTGGTGTTCTGATCAGGTTGATCCATCTCCGCTGGACATTGAACTTGTGGCATACCCTGTGATAAACATGGGAAGCTGAGGAAAACCTTAGATACATGCCTATGGCATATGATTCACTACACTCGATGTGGGATGTCTCGGGCTTCTATGCCCTCGAGAATCCCTATAATAAGGGACAAAAGACAGACACACCAATTCCCCAGTGTTCAGACACGTTAATGATGCCTCTACGTGACTACTCCCCCAACTGAAGGTTGCTACCCTGACAGGACCCTTTGGAATGTCCTGACAGAATCGGTGTAATTAATCAGTGTCCATGAAAATATGGCACTAGGAAGAGCTTCACGAAACACGTATTAAATCTATGAGGGAGACCCGGTCTAGGTAGAGAGTTCGGAGGAGGAATCCACTGAAGAAAGAACCGACACCCCATCATCCCATTCTGATCAAAGCAGACATCCCTGAATAAGGACCATATGTCGCCCGCCTTTGGAAAGCGGGAATGCGTGATATCAAAATCTGCTCCTATCGTGCCCCCAAGCGGACGAATGCGCTCACCTCGACGAAAGCATCAGAAACAATAATGTAAATACAATGATGTGACAGTTGTGCCCTGAATTATATATAGATCCAATTAATTGGCTAAAGTAATGAATATCATGAGTTAAATTGGAATATTTGTGCACATGATGCTAATTTGTTTTACAACTATCTATGGTAGTTGACAACTAAGACATGACTTTTTTATTTTTATGCATTACAAAATTCCATGTCCTTTCATAATGTTTCCTATCATGATTTTGATCTTATTCCTATGTTATGATGATAAGTATTATTCTCATCCAATGTTATAAAATTTAGTGTTATTATCTATCCTCTTATTGGTATTTTAGCACACTCATTTTTTATTTATATCATCATATGAATAATTATACTAAGAAGAATTCAAGGGCCAATAAGAATATAGAGAAAAAGGAATTAAATAAATGTTCATTTTTTCTGTTCTAAAATTTTTATATATTAATAGTTTTCCCAAGAAAATAATCCTTTGGATCCTCTTAGTGTAATTTTTTTATCTTTTTCATCAGTAAAATGATGTAAAATTAATGTAATAAAAGTAGTGTCACAATACTACATGACCTCCTTCAGTAGTCTCAAAACTGGTGCACTCATCAACATCATCCTCAACTCCTTGAATAATATCTACCACTACTCAATCAAGTTAAACAGCTTCCCTTTCCACATCGGAGTCATCAAAGTCATTGAAATCCCAGATAATTCATCCAAAAAACTGTAGTAGTGCACAGCCAATCCAGGTTAACTATACACCTTTCACACACTCTTAGATGGATCCCAGTAAATCACTTCATCGATATTCACTGCTTCCACTGCTAAACCATGCCCAAAAATGATATTATCTAAGAAATAGACCTTGAGAATCCAAAAATAAAAATTCATGAGTTTTCCATAAAGATGTTTCTCCAATGTAAAATCTAGGACCATCCTCAAGTGCTCTGTATACTCCATCGCCAATATAAAGTATAATAGTATGTCATCATTGAACACGACCACAAACTTTTCCAAGTATAGCTGAAAATTATAGTTTATTAAATCCATAAAAAATTCTGGAAAATTATTCACATCGAAGGGAATCACCAGGAACTCATTGTGTCTATGGAGACATCAGAATTTCATCTTCAAAATATAAGCCTCGTGAACTCTCTACCGGTTCTACTTGGACTTGAGATTGATCATTGAGAACCAAATCACACTACTAAACTAGTCAAAATGGTCGTTTGTTTTCTTCAAGGGGTAATTTTTATTTATCGTGTCCTAGATCACACTTCTAAAAATTAAAGCTATAGCCACGGACCTATAGCCATAGTTTTATTGGTCTGTGGCTATAGCTTTCTAATTACCATAGTTTAATTAAACCACTGTGTCTATACTACATCCATCAAATGTTCCTCTAATTATATATCAGGCTTATCCTCCCCTGATCCACTACTCACCTCACAATGCTCCTCCCCGAAGACTTCTCCTCCCCGACCTCTCCGCACCGTGTCACCCTCCTTCTAAATGAACTGTCTCACTATGGCACCCTCCTCCCCGACGACCTCTCTCACCGCATCACCCTCCTCCCCAAAGACCTCTCTCACCGCGATACTCTCCTCCCTGATGACCTCTGTCACTGTGACCCCGTCCACCTCGATGCTTCCAATCAACACAGTCCTCCACAAAATTTAATACCATATTATTTCATCAATGATATAATTTTAAGGATGTATTGTGATTTGAATTTCATGTGATGGATATTTAGTTCTCCATTCCTATTGAATATAGGTAATATGGTGTTCATAAAATCCATATATGAAATATTTAGATCTACCCACTCATGTTCTATATTCCTCTTGGAATGAATTAATCGTCACCTCTCATACAATGATTCATTCTGAGAAGAAAAGAATTCATTAAGTCAAGGATTATTGATATAATATTCTCCTTGGAATACCATCATGTGGGGGAATAGGGAAGATCAAAATATGGATTTTATCATCTTTTTTATATTCTTATCCATCATGATCATGCTTGGGTTATCTCACACAAAATATTAGCTTTTACAAAAACAATGGGAGGTATTAATGATAGTCATGATCTTTGAGGGTTAGATAATCAAATTTTATTTGATCCAAATGAGTGGAATCTAATATTTATAGTCGATAATTCACCTCCTGTTAGGTGAATTCACTTGATAGAATATATAGTCCATCTACATGATGTATCACATAATTGGAAAACCACATCTATGTCCCTTAATATTGATTATATTCAGATTATCTATTTCAATTTCATATTCATTGCATCTATTCTCATTAGAAGGAGCATGAAATCATTTATGTGGGGGGTTGGATATATCTATGCAATTTACATTTTATTTAGTTGAGCGCTTCCAGGTTAAGAAATATCTTAATATTTTTAGGGTCTCTAAGATATTTAATATACCTCTTAAACCATGTGAACATTCATTCATGATGTACTTTAGTGAGAACCATATTTTGGTGGGATATAATATCATTATGATCATCCTTGTTTGTTTCATGATATATGTTATCTACATGGTTAATTATAATAAAATTCACTTATGTAATGTGAATAATTATGATCAAATCCTCTTAAGTGTTTTAGGGGGGTTCATTTCCATAAATCAAATTTTCAGTGGAAAAAACATCATTGATATTTTTAATCTTGGTAGTCCATTTTTTATTTTGATCATAATGAGGTTCCTCTCTCTCTCTCTCTATCATAAATGATCCACAATAGGAGGTTTTTGATAGGTTAATGTGAGTGAATTTTCAATGGATTGCATTAAACTAAATCCAAATATGGTAGGATGATCATAAGGTGGATGTATCCATGATAATTATTCCTATGAAGTCCCTTAAAACCAAGAGATGGCCAAATACCATTAAGGGTAAGGGTGTAATAATTATCCTATTAATATGGTATGAGGTTACCATACCACCATTATGACTATATTTGAGGATGCAATGGTTATAATAATATCTCTATAATTATGGGGTGGGGTTTCTCCAATAATACTATAGTGGTATTTTCATCAACAATATTTATTTCTGTTTGGGCTTCAATCGGGGAATGAGTATGGTGTAATTCCTTTTTTTGGGTGAATAGTTCATATGAGTAAGTGAATATTATGGAGGCATGTTTTGTTTTCCCTAAATTAGAGGCATGTTTAACCTTATTGAAATCATAAGTCATGAGTCTATTAATAGATTTTCCTATTAGGTATTTTATTTCTATTATTTAAGAATTCCTTTATTTTTTCACATAGGCCAACTTGAATATATGGAGCTAGGCCCTGAGACCTATTAGGGGAGGTGTAGTGGGAAAGAAGGGGGCATTGGGTGTAGGGGTAGGGGGATGTCACAGAGGGGGTGTCTGGTGTGGGGGGTTGGGGTGGTAGTGTGCATGGAGTGTGGGGATGTAGGGGGGGGGGGGGTGGGGGTGTGGGTGGGGGTTGTTTCTCGGGGGGAGTGTATAGGGAGGGGGCATGGGGTGTTGGGGGAGGGGGCTTTCCCTGAGGGGGTGGGAGTTTGGGGACAGTGTGAATGGAGTAGTGGGTGGGGGTGTAGGGGGCGGAGCATGGGGTATAGGGGGAGTGGGTTGTCATGGAGGTGGGTGTCTAAGGTGGGGGTTTGGGGGCAATGTGTCGGGGGTGTGGGGGTGTAGGGGTAGGGGGTGTGGGCCGCAGGGGGGTGTCTAGGGGGCATTGTGTAGGTAGATGGATAGGGGTGTAGGTGGAGGGGAGTTTTCTAGGAGGGTGTAGGAGGGGGGGGAGTGTGCAGGGAGCATGGGGTGCGGGGTTAAGGGGGAAGGGGTATGGGGGTGTGGGGTGAGGGGTGTCCAGGGGTAGTGTGCATGGACGAGATTAGGGGGAGGGACTATCTAGGAGGGGGTTGGAAGCAGGAGGGGGTAGTGTGCAAATAGGGGGTAGGGGTGAACGGGCCGCTGGAGGGGGGAGGGGGGTGTCCAGGAGGGGGTGAAGGGGGATGTGGGAGCAGTGTACTGGGGGCTGGGAGGTGGGAAAGGGGTTAGGGGTGTATGTGGAGGGGGATTTCCATGGGCGGGGGGTCGGGGGGGTTGTCCAGGGGGTGTCTAGGAGGGTGTGTCTAGGGGTGTCCAAGAGAGAGGGGGAGGGGTGTCCAGAAGGGAAGGGGTGTCCAGGATGAGGGGGTGACCGGGAGGGAAGTGGGTGTCCAGGAGGGGGTGGTCCTAGAGGGGGTTTCTGGGAGGGAGAGGGGGTGTCCAGGAGGGGGTGTTTGGAGGGTAGTGTGCAGGGAGGGGGAAGGGGTTGCAGGGGGAGGGGGACTGTCCTGGAGGGGGGTAAAGGGGGTTGGGGGAGTAGTGTGTAGGGGGAAGGGAGGGGGGGAAAGGGGTGTGGGGTGTAGGGGTGTAGGGGGGGGGGGGGTGGGTTGTCCATGGGCATCTTGGAGGCCATGGGGTGTACAAGAGGGAGGGGGAGGGGTGTCCAAGAGTAAGGGGGTGTCTTGGAGGGGGGTCTAGGAGGGTGTCCCAAAAGGGAAGGGGGGTGTCCAGGAGGGGGGGGGGGGGTTGTCCAATAGGTGGTGTCTAAGAGGGAGGGGTGTTTCCAGGAGTGGGGTTAAGGGGGGGGGGTATCCATGGGGTTTCCAGGAGGGAGGGGGTGTCTGAGGGTGGTGTCAAGGAGGGAGGGGGTGTCTGATGCTGATGTTCATGATGATGTTGGTGGTGTGAGAGTTGTTGACGATGTTTCTATAGGAGGCATGGATTAGGGTTATCATGAATCTGATGATTCTGATATTGAGACTCACTATTGATGTGAATTGTAATTTTTGATTGTTAATATGTGTACTTTTAATATGCAGTGAGGTTTGATTATTTTAATACTTAATTGTTTTGCAGTTGTTCTTCCTGTTTCTACATATATTGAATTTTGCTATTATAGGATATGTTTTTTATGTAATAGTTATATTTTTTTATTATTATATTGAATTTTATCCTCCTTCGACATGACCATAGTACCTCCACGATGACGGTACTCTGAGGTGGACCCGATATCTCTTCTAGAACACCTCCAATGGTATGTAGTTCAATTTTACATTTTTTTCTTGGGGCATCCCCTCTACTAGTTTCACTGATCATATTGTGAGTTTAATAACTTTTATTGGTATGTAGTATAGAGATGCATGATATGTAGAGAACCAAAAAGAAAACATATTAGATTTAATTAATTTACTTCGTCGACTTGTGAAGGAGTTTGACTTGAATATAAAATTCAGGGGATAATGGTTATTTTATTCAATTTTTTGCAAGACATTAGTCACCATTTTTTGTTCTTTTAATTATATTAACTTGTCATACACAATGCTTGTAGAATGGATGATTTATATTTTACTCATGAGTGTGAAATATTCTATCTTATGGACATTTTAATGATTCATGGTTGGATAGTTGATCCCCAGGTATGCACTTTTGAATCTTGTACTTTTATATTTTCTTTATTACAAATGATAAATTATATGAATACCTTCATCATATTTATTTATTTGAATAATATGAATATTTTTTATTGAAATAGGTTGAATAGGAATTGAAAATGGATATAATATAATCATATAACAAATGTGTATGAGGATAATAAATTAATGTATCTAGAAACTGAGATAATACTATATGTTGAGTTATATATATGACTATGCTAAGGAGAATGGAATAATCTCTGAGATATATTTTCCCATGTTGTTTTTTATGACTTAAGGACCCCTTGTAGGGTTCCTCTACTATGTAATGAACTGGGGGATGCTATTTGGTGCCCCAGCGACCTACCAAACCTGAGTGGGTGTTTTACTAATTGGGTGGATATGGTATTATGTGTCACCTTGGAATCCTTAAAGGACATGATATGATGCTTATGATTTCAAATTCTATAACTTCATCCTAATTCATGGATTTCATAGAACCTGAAGTGTATGATAAAAAACCCCAGTTCCATTGATTTTCAGTTCCATGATTTCTATGAATTAGTTGATTCACATGAATATAATTTTATTGGTGTTTCATGGAAATCATGTGATACATTTTTTTGGGTTCTAAATACTCAATTCCATCACAATCAAAACTATATTGTTATTTTCATGATTGTTACAAGAAATGAAAAACAAATAATTATCAACCCATCGATTTCTTGGCCTTATTCCTCTAACAATTTTCACCAAGGATATTCATGTTAGGCACTGAAAATGTTCAGGGGGGCTACTACATGGTGGTAGTGCAGGGGAGCAGTGGTGGGGTGTGCAGGGGTGCAGGGGGGGTTGCAAGGGGCCCAGGGGTGTCCAGGTGGGTGTCCAGGGGTGTTCAGGGGTCTCTAGGGGTTGTTTAGGGCATGTGTAGTGATGAGGGGTGTCTAGGGGTGTCCAGGGGGTGTCGAGTTGTCCTGGTCTTGCATACAGTGAAAATGTTAATTTTTTTACATTCTAATTACATTATTGAAATGTTTTAAAGGAAATGTTCTACTGCTAGGAAGAAACATTAATTTGAAATCCTACATAGTGGAGGTATCACATGAAAAATTACTCTACTTGGTTACAAAATGCTTAATTGATTCAAATACTAATATCAATGTAATTTCCCTATTTTTGGATTCCAAATGGCTTTTCATTTTTGATAATTTTCTGATTTTGATTAATTTTAATGGTATGCGGGATAGGAATGCATGATATGCATAGAACCAATAACAAAATATAGCCCATTATTATTTATGTGACCATATATATAAGGATCCTCTTATGCATGGCTTGACTCATTTAAGTTAGAGTCCCTCTCCTAGCCTCTTTAAATCAAGATTTTTTTAAATTGCATTTAACATCCTTCCAAATTATTCTTGTTTATATTAAATTAAAATTCTTTATCAAGTGTTAGTTAAAATAATTCTTTCATTTTATAAACAAGTCATGGTTTTGTAATAAAACCTCTCCAACAGAGGAGTGCTGTCTGAGAAACCTCACAGTTCTAGTTTACACTTATTTAGCATGTTTGATGTTATTGAATTTTTGTTTTCCATATTAATCATTACAACTTGTTCTCTCATTTGAGAAACCATGAGCATCTTGAATGATTTTTTTGACTCACAGGGGGTGTTCCTGGGTAAGGGGTGACCAAGGTGGGGTGGGGTGTCTTGGGGGGTCTTTCCAGAGAGGGGGGGAGGGGTCAATCCCGTAGTGGTGTCTTTCCAGGATGGGGGGAGTATGTCCAGGGGGGCTATCTAGGGAGGGATGGAGGGGGATGTAAGTAGGGGGTGGCTGCTGCGGGGGGAGGGGGTCATAATGCAAGGGTGGGGGCATGGGGGATGTCCAGGGGTGTTTAAGGGGGTGCAAGGGGTTGTCCAGGGGTGAAAGGGGATGTCCATAAGGGTCATGGGGGTACAACTGGCTATCCATTAGGGGAAAGGGATGTCTAGGTGGTGTAAGGTGGTTGTACAGGGGCTGCAAGTGTTTTCCAGGGGTGTAAGGGGGCTATCAGGGGGTGTAAGGGAGCTTTCTAGGGGTGAAAGGGGGTGTAGGGGGATGTCCGTGGGGTGCAAGGGCTGTCCAGGGGGTGATATGGGTTGTCCAGGGGGTGTAGGGGGTGTGAATTATTCGTTTCCTTTTTGGGAATTCATTTTCTTTCAAATTCAAACTCTCCAACTTGTTAATACTACACACCTAATGAAGGATTAATCCCCTTAGGATAATATTTAATCATCCCCCATGAGCTTATTGTTCAATATTTGATCATGTACACTTAAAGTATCATACAAAACATTTGAATATGTCTATATACCTTGATCAATTAACTTTGATAACATGTAATGAACAATTGTGTTAGTGAAACAATTCTTGGGCTATGATTCCTTCTATCTAAAGTAATGACCTCAATAAAATTCATGCAATCGGTTCACATAATATTATTCAATATTTTATTCAATATTGGACTTTCACATTATAGAATTTATTCTTCAAGAATCATCAAATAAATTTAATTAAGTACACTTCTTGCATGGGATGCATGGAAGAAAAAACATTAACACATTTTTTTATATATTATATTACTTTATGTTTTATTTAATAACTTGTTTTAGGTTTGTCAATTATGATTTCATGAATTTATGGATAGCATGAAACTTTTTTATTTTTCTCTTACTTGTTGTATTATGAAAAGTGCATGATATAAGAAAGGTTATGTGATCTACTCACTATCTTTGAGTGACCCATGTGTGGATCACCAAATGTTTTTTCATAAGAAAAGATTTTTTTAGATATTAAGAGTTTTCTGCGAGTAGTTGTCTCAATTTCTTCATAATAACTGGATTTCTTGTGTGTATGCTTTCGCATGATAGGATGTGTCTATGGATGTATATCACTATATTTATTTGAAATAATTGGTGTCTCATAGGTTCTTAGAAAACACTTTTCTAAACCTTTTTTTCTTTCAGGTTTCACATTTGTGAGGCTAGATGTATCGTGTAATTAACTAAATCTAATTCATGTTCACATGAAAAGTACGTCTTTTGTGTGTCGAGGGGGTTTTCGGGTAGGGGATATCTGGGGCTATCTGGCAGGGGTGTCCAGTGGGGGGTTTCCAGGGGGAGGGGTTTCTAGGGGGTCCATGGGGGGTGTCCAGCGGGGTGTCTAGGTGGTCCAGGGGAGGTCCAGGGGGTGTCCAGGAGGTGTCTAAGGGGTGTCCAGGGGGGTTATAGGAGGAGTCTAGGGGGTGTTAGGGGGATCCAGGGGGGTCCAGGACGTCCATGGGGGTCCAAGGGGGTGTCCAGGGGGATCCAATGGGGTTTTCAGGGGCTCTAGGGGGTTCAGGGGGTCCATGTGGTCTAGGGGTCCTGGGGGTGTCCAGGGGGGTCCAAGGGGTGTCTTGGTGGTGCCCAGGGGTGTCCAGCGGGTGTCAAAGGGTGTATAGAGGGTGTCCATGAGGGTTTCCATGGGGGTGTCCATGGGGTGTCCAAGGGGGTTTCTAGGGGGTCGAGTGTCTACGGGATGTCCATTGGGGGTGTCCACGGTTTATCCAAGGGGTGTTGAGTTGACCTGGACATGTGTACGGTGAAGATGTTACTATTTCTACATTTTAATTACTTTCTTATGATTTGTGATAGAAAATATTCTACAACTGAGAAACAACTTGAATTTGAACTCTGACACGGTGGAGGTTCCATAGGAAAAATTTCTCTCACTGGTTGCAATACACATTATCGATTCAAATAGTAATGTCTAAATAATTTCCCTATTTTTGGATTCCTGATGGCTTTTCCTTTTCGATCACTAGTTGATTTTTATTACTTCTATTGGTATGCAGGATAGGGATTCATGTTATCTAGAGAACCGGCTACAAAACATATCCTATGCTTATGCATGTGAGCATATATATGTAAGGATCATCTTGTGCGTGGATTGACACATTTGAGGTAGAGTCCCTCTCCTAGCCTCATTAATTAATGATTTATTTAAATTTCATTTACATGCCTTCAAGATTCTATTTTTTTATATTAAATTGGAATTCTTGATCAAGAATTAGTTAAAATAACTTTTTTGTTTGATAAACAGGTCCTGGTTTTGTAATAAAACCACTCCAACAAAGGTACGTTGTCTGTGAAAACTCACAGTAGTAGTTTATTCTAATATAGCTTGTTTATAATTATTTCATTTATGTTTTCCATTTTAATATTTACCGTTTATTCACTCATTTGAGACACCACGAGCTTATACAATGATTTTTTTGACTCACATGGGGGTGTGCAGGGGACATGGGTTGTGAAAGTTGGGGTGGGGGTGTGATGGGGGGTCTGTCTAAGAGGGGGGTTGTTCCAGGAAGGGGGGGTCTATCCATGAAGGAGCGGTGTTTGTCCAGGGGGGAGGCTATCAAAGGGGCTACAGGGAGGGGTGGTGGGATACTGTAAGGGTGGGGGGTAAGGGGTTGTCCAGGGGCGGTGCAAGGGGTGCAAGGGGGCTGTCTTGGTGGGTGTAAGGGGTTGTCCAGTGGGGGCATGGGGGTGCAGGGGGCTGTCTTGGGGGTGTACATGCTATCTAGGGGGTACAAGGGGGTTGTCCAGGTGGCTGCAAGGTCTCTCCAAGGGGTTTAAAGGGGCTTTCCAGGGGGTGAAAGGGTTGTCTAGAGGGTTCAAGGGTTGTCCATGGGGTTGAATTGGGCAGTCTATGAGGTGCAAGGGGGGTGTCTAGAGGGGTGAAAGGGGTCTTTCTAGGAGGCATGGGGGTGTAATGGTGTTGTATAGGGGGTGAAAGGGGGTTCTCTAGGGGGAATGGGTGTGGGGAGGGGGGGTTCAAGGGTGTACTAGGGGTGGTCCAGGGGGTGCACAGGGGTTGTGCAGGGGGTTGTAAGGGCTATTCGGGGGGGGGAGGGGTGCAAGGGGGTTGTCCAGGTGTGTGAAAGGAGGTTGTACATGAATTTTAGGGGGTGAAAGGGGGTTGTTTGGGGGGGATTGGTGGTGTACATGGGATATCTAGGGGTGCATGGGGATGTCTAGGGGGAACGTGGTGCAGGGAGTGTTCAAGGGGGGGGGGGGGTTGTTTATCAATTGTGAAGTATTAGATCCATTGTATTAAATTGTGTCTATAAGAATATTGATACAGTTTTAAACTGTGTCCAAGGATATATAGCCATAGATTTGAACCATGGTATAGGCCCTATGTGGCTTAATGATCTGTGATTGTTCAAACCGTGGGTATAGGTTTTTTTTCCACAGTTTTAAACCATGGCTATATGACTTTACCTATAGTAACGGCAATACCAGCCACGGTCCATTGAACTATGTCTGTAACCTATAACCACAATTTTGGGGCTTTAAGCCATGATTCGAAACCATGTCTATATCTTAAATATCACGTAGTGTCATGTAACGATAATCCACACTAATATACAAGATCACATTTACCTTTTTCATGAACAACACTAGATCCACCTGGGGGACACACTGGGTCTGATAATCCCTTCTATCAAATGTCCTCCAATTTCAACCACAACTCCTAGAGCTCAATAGGGTACATAAGATATTCCGAAGAATATTTCAATGATGTACTGGGTCGGATATTGATGGAAAAATCCATATCCAGCATCATAGGTAGTCACAAAACATCCTTGGGGATGACATCAATTAAATCTTGCATGAATGAAAGAATCTAAATTCAAAAAGAGCTTGTTGTACCAAGAGATATGCTCTATAAATTTTGGGTTATATGATACATCCTCATTCTCATAAAATCCACTTATCCCACCATGGGTTATCTATGGTCCACAAAGGGGAATCTGAACCCATCAGTCCAAAGGCATCAAACTCATCGGCGGTGACAATCAATCTTGACTCGGATAGTGGATAATCAATCCATACCCACAATTATATCATATGGTTTTATCATGATGAAAAAAAGATCCCATGTGAACCTCTCTACACCAAATGATATCTTGGACTTCTAATAGATAAAATATATAGAAGAAACATTCCCAGTTCGAACCTCCACATAAAGATATTGGGCTAACACCTCAACTGTGAGCTCTAGATCTTGCGCAAGGAGTAGAGAGTTAAAGGAATTACTTGAAACTATGTATAATAACACTAATGAAAGTGTATAATAAACACATATCATACCTATAGTCATCTCATTATCCATTGGGTCATTCACCTCTATAGCCTGTAGCTATCTATGAACTTGACTACGATCTATATGAGCCGGACATGTGCCACCTAGTGGTGGAAATGGAAGGATCTCATAGCATCATCCACCACCCACACCTCCTACTCCTAGAGATCAACATGTTCCTCTACCAACTATGACTCCATGTGCAGAACCCTGACATCGATTATGAGATCCCAAATCACAACATTCCTTATTTCATGTTAGTCTTTCCACTATCTGTCTTCTCTCCTCAACACATCAAGTTGGGAAGTCACACGCCATGATACCTCACCAACCAAAAGAATAGAACCTCCCCTATTTGGGATGCCCTGGTCTTCTGTTCTACCCTTGAACATTGTCAAGACTTATCCTTGGAAGACCATATACCCCGACATCCTGATGACTAACATATTCTAGTTGGTGTATATGAAACAGCTCTATAATACCCACCTACCACTATCGATACCTTATGTACCTCTAATAGGAATCTCTATATCTTCAGTGTATACTCCAATACCTTGGAATATGTGGGAATGCACTAGGGAGCTAGATTGGGACATATATCTAAGCTAAGTCCCTACTCAAACATATATTCTTAGAATTATCTATCTTGGATCAGATCAAAGGACTATTATGTAAGGTCTATAAAAATCAAAAAAATATTCTACCACTTACACCCTTCCCTATTGCAGCTCTAGAAGCTACTAAATCTAAATTGAGTTCAAGAAGAAGGGGTAGTACTCCTCATGGATGTTTTATTGGAAGTAATTCTAGGAGAATTTCGAATCATGACACATATATGTAACAAGACTCCACAAGTTCCCAATTGCTCTATGGAAAAGTCTAGTTGTAAACAAAACCACCTGATCAGTCAGTTTCTATATAATCTTAAAGACATTGATCACCCACTCTATCCAATCCTTTTCTTACTTGGGATCTAGATCACTATGGAACCTCATCAGTCTCTGGTTCTATAACTCACAGTGTTTGATAATCCTTCACACACTCTTAGCCTTCCCTACTAGTATAATCTACTACTTAACAGGAAGGGGTGTTGCTACCTGTCTAGCTAGAGGAATAATATCATAGGATATACCCTAAAATAAGGCCGCATCACTCATTGAATAATCATAATGATATAGAACTAGTAAACTGGTAGCCTATTATCATGGAGCAACATTAAAAATTTAATCAAGTTATACTATGGTCTGATGAGAATATATATACAATGTGGAGATAAATCAAGAAGAAATGATGAAAGGATGAACTGTATTGGATTCTTGTATCATTGTTCCATGGATCCAATTTTATGGTATTTCAAGTCTATGAGGAGGTAGTCAAGTCATTATTGAAAGGACATGTGGCCCCCCACATCAAAACGGGGTTCCCCAGATTGAAAGACACACTCGAAACACTTTGAAACAGTTTCCCTATATCCCAACAAGATCTTTATAAGGGGACTACTCTGAAAATTGTATCTAGGATTACACGATCTCTGATTCCAATTTGTCATGACCTGAGCCAATAGGGATCAGGACACAAATATACCAAGACATCCTCCTTTGGCTAGAGGCTAGTGACAAGCATCAAAAGGCATATCTAGCAAGGGGTACTTTACCTAATGTACCTATATGAACACACCCGACCACCTCAATGCATAAGTATAAAGTAATAATAGAAAAAATACAACATATAGAGTAAAAACCATACATGTAAATTATCAATGGAGTATAACTGTATGATAGTGAAAACTAAAAGTAGAAAATCAACAAAATAAATGCATAACTTGTAGATTTCTAAGCCTGAAAAAAAAGTAGAAAGAAAAATTCTAAGAGATTCCAACTCATGATCTCTAAACTCCAAGTTCCATATGCGGTCCAATGAACCAGATATCCCTATGATCCTTTTTAGTCATCATTGACATTTCCATCATCTTCATAAGACACAACATGTGCTGGAAAATAATTTGAAGGGGTGAGTATAGATATACCTATATGATCACCCTAAAATCTGAAGGGGGAGTAGTTAGAGACATGATAAGAATAGATAGACAGTAGATAGCTCATCCCAAATCAAAAGAGTTCCAAATATAATGAACCAGATACACATATATTTACTTATATATATGCTCAAACTAAAGAAACCCCATACAAGAGAGAAAGGGGATCTCCATCTTATAGGCCAGCCTTGATAAAGAGTTTCATCAGTTCCAAAGCTCCATGAATGATGCCCATCATTTTGTGTGGCGATATGACGAGAAATCTATGTTAATACACACCTCTCCACTATAACACATTTCCATGGGGAACAATCTATAAGTATAAGACCCATTACCTAGTATAATAGTAGGGTTCCGCTTAGTAGATTTCTAGAGCAATCATGCCATATCTTATAAGGATGGTTCCACTTAAGTAAACTATTGAGTAACCATGACTAGCCCAACTAGAGTGTGTCACTCTTGTGCTTGTAATAGGACCCAATACCACCCCAGTTGGAGGGTTTCACTCTAGTATTTGATAGATGACCCATTCCCGGCCCAGCATGAGGGTTCCACTCTAGTGGTCAAGGACCCATGTCCAGCCTAGTTGGAGATTTCCACACCATTGGTCAAGGAACCATTCAATGACCCTTTAATAGTGTGTCACTTTATGTATAGGTAGATGGCTCATGACCTATCTGGTAGGTGGGTTCACTCTAATCCCTATGATGACCAAGTTTGATCACTTTCATCGTCGATCATTGTCTAAATAAAAATCACACCCAAAACATCTTACAACACATCTGAAAAGCCATCATGGAGAATAAAATCTCATTATACGTGAAAAAACACTCTGGTTAGGAAACTCACTATCCAAATACAAGTTGATAAAAAATACATGCGAGACATTGATGTTTTCTCACAAGGAAATAAGGGGTACATGACTTGGATGGGGACCCACATGACAAGTTTTCCCACTTCTATTCATGTTCATGTCTTAATCGGTACACAAATCACTATCCTTATAGAACTATATGATGTGTATGTGAACTACTATGCCTAACATATTCAACTGATGTCCTAATTGTACTGTTGGCCATATCCAAGTAATTCTTATCGTGTTTTTGTTCTTCAGTTCATGGTGTATACTCCCACATGGGGACCATCCCATGTGCTACTTACACATATATTGTCTACCTAGGGAGCGATACATGACATGTAGCTCAGCCACATAGCATGTCATCCATAAGATTCTCAAAAAACTAGTATCGTAGCCAAAGGGGAACTTCACGATAGAGGTTATTCAAACTACATGATGTGTAGTCATGTTTTTTCATAGAAAGTTAAATTTAATCTTGAAAGTTCTATATCTGGATCCACTTTTTTGGATCTTATCTCCGACCATCGCAAAATAATTGATCTTTCCCAAGTTCATCATTTTCATCCATTCAGTGGCAGTAAATCGATTCTTTCACCCCATGGTTGTTCAAATTAGGTCTTACACACATCAAATGCTTCTTATGTTGCACCATTCTTAGTTTCATATCCAAGATCTATGAAACATGCATCCATATCTCACGATTCATCCATACATCCATGCATGATTTTTGATCCCTTCATTGCCTGTGATTCCTTCACAAATTCGGTGGGTCTAATCAAGCTCAATCCCACCCAGAAATATCAAATCACAACATCATGGTCCAATTATGACTAACACAAATAATTATTGGGAGAAAGGCATAAAAATAACGGTCTAACCATTATTGGAAATTCTTTATTAGCTAATTAATACAAATGAGGATATCCAGGGTGAGAAAATTGAATAAACAATTTAATTTCAATACAAAAGCATGTCAAATGGTCAATAATTTATATAGATGAGAGAAAATAATATGACCATGCTTAATAGTTTAATCAACTTGGGTGTATTCCTCAAATCGAAAAGTCCTACCTAGTTATGGGTCATTAATCAATGAAAAATGTTCCCACCAATGAAGAAGAGGAATTGTTATGTTCTCTATGCCTTCGCCTTCTTGGATCCCTAGGTACATCGTCACCTGATTCTGATTATCCAATATAGGTGGACGGATGAACCTCTTAATATATCCCTGGGTTATACACCTGACCCCTGTAGATCCTTCCATAATGGTTAATTTATAGTGAAAAAAATTAGTCCAATAAAAATTAAAAAATAAATTTAATCATTTATTTAACTCAATCCACCCGCTCATAGTCAATTTTATCCGAACACCCCACCCCAACCTATTTTAGGTCACTCCTAGGGTAAACATCACATTCAAAAATCATTTGTGAAATCCAATTTTTCATCTTAGATTCCATTAAAGAGTTATCTAATTTTATTTGTGAAACTTTACACGCATAATATAAAATATATTTAATTTTTTTATAAAATTAATTCTAGGCACACAGAACATTGTAATCACATAACATTCGAGCAGTGGGACCCAAAAATATATTTAAAAATATATCAATGTCTTAGAGGAAAAAACAAGGTATCAATATAACAAGTTAAAAACTAATATTCATTCCTTAAGGAAATTTGATTTTATATATTGGTATATATGTTTCATCAAATCCAATACAAATTAAATTTTTATAAATCTATCTGAATCTTAGGAATTCATTTAAAAATTAACTCCCAGTATGAAAATTTCATAAAGCATCATTAAACATTCATCTTCATTAATTAACTTTTAATTATCCTTTTCTATAATATCATAATAATCTGACATTTAATCATCCCTGGAATTAGTATAATTTTTTAAAATATCATTTTAATTTTCCAATCTTGAAATATTAATTTTCAAATCTTTTATCTCATCACTATAATTAGAAAAAAAAAATTATAAAATTTTCAATTTTTAGAAATTTCAGAATAAATGTTATTTTAGTTTTTCTAAAATTTATTTTGAAACATTTCTAAATTTTTTAAATATTCATAGGAACATGAGAAATAATTTTGAAGACATTCATTATCTTCCTTAAACTCTCCAATTATTTTTATAAAACAATTTGTTTTATAATCTAAACTAGAATTAGGATCAGAATTAGAAACACTTGAACTATACCAAATTCCAAACAATGATTTGGACACCTTTCTCTATTTTCCTTATATTTATTTTATTCTTCATTTACATTTGACATTGTTCGTTCATATTTTTAATGACCCATATTCATGAATTCATAAAATATGAAATCTAAATTTATTTTCTGTTCTTATATAACCTTTTAATGATTTTGTAAACTAAATTTTCAACCCATCCTTGAAAATATATCACTTTTACATAACCCCTTTTTTTTATTTAAAATGATCAATAAAAAAATGTTTTTTCATAATAGATGAACCTACACTTTCACGTGAAGAGTAAAAGGAAATATGTTTAAATAATTTAAATTTAAATTTTGTTATTTTTCATTCACTTCACTCTCATTGTTCTTAAACCCCATTTTGGGCTATAGACGATATCCAATGAGTTCACATATGAAGTACATGGTGAAATATTTTATTTCTTCAATTTACACTTTCTTAGATGGCCTTTTTTGGGGTAGTTCTTGAAGAATAATTTCAAAAATAACCTAATTCTGTATGGTGTACCAAAGTGAAACCATTTTATTCACAATTTTTGTGAATATTTTATACATTTCATTGATGTTCTCAATATAAAAATTTCTGAATTTTTGGAACTATTCCATGTGAATGATAATATTTGTTCACTACAGCTTATCAGTTCCTTCATGAGTGGATTTTAATGTCTTATAAATGACAAGACATTTTTTTAGTATCAAATATGACTACATATTTATTTCAAATTAATTAACCATAATGATAATTCATTTTTTTTATTTAGACCACATTTTGGGGCACTATTACAAGTTAAAGTATCCAAACAAAAATTATGAAATTGTTAAGACTTTATCATAGTAGACTAATACTCATTAATAATGTTTTTAAGGAATAACTCTATATGATCCTTCTAATAAGAATTTTTAAAGCATTGATGTGTGGTGGTCTAAGAGGATATAAAACCTCATCTCACTACGATTATATTATAGAAATATTTATCTTCTAATAGAAATTTTGGTCTAAGATAATGGTCTATCAAAAACATATTCTATGAATAAAAAATATAAGTAGTGAAAAATATATCCTTTAAAAGTTAACATATGAAAAAATTGTAAGGATTAATCTTAAAACTATAAGATATAATTATCCAAAAAAACCCACCTCTGATACTATTTGATAGTTTGAAGAGTATTACAATTTGGAATAAAGGTGGTGAATAATCCCCTTAAAATTTTCAATAAACTTTAAATTATTAAAGTATATTAAAACCATTCAGTGAAATAGTGTTCAAAGAAGAAATATGGTATAAAATACAAAAGATTAAAACAGTAGTTAAATTCAACATGATCCTACATATACTGTTAAATACCCAATTTTACTTGACAGTATCAGTACCCATTAAAAAAAGAGGTATTTTATAGGTGAAAACTAAAACTATTATATTAAAGGATATACCATAATTTTAGTATATTTTTCTAGTAATATAAAGAATCTAGTATATTCTAACAATATTTCAAGCCTTTCATTACCTTTTATAATGGTTAATTAATAACCTAAGTTAATATACTTACTAGTAAGTTGGGTCTGACCAATTCTACATTTTTATTGGATGTATAACCATGTCTTAAAATATGAAATACATACATTTCCAAATAATAATAAAACAAATAAATCACTATGTAATTTTAAAGAATAATGTTGTTGTAGAACATATGATCATTATCCCTTATCTATATTGATGAAAAATTTAACATTGGGAGACAAGAAATGTCTTAAAAATTTGATTGAGATGAAAAATGTTTCTTGAAAATATTGTGTCATCTTAAGGAACTGATAATTTTATCGAAGAAAAATATTGCAAGAATTTTTTATAGGTGAACTTATAACATCTAATTTACTTTAAACTCTAACTCTAAAAACATTCTTCACAAAATATTTTCTTGAAAATTATTTGTAAAAAGAAGCGGTAAAAAATAATTAAATGAGGATATACATTATAGTTATCGATTCATATATAAAATTATTATGATTTTTAGAGAATGAAATAAATTAAAAAAACATCAAAATTTCTCATTTACAATTTTAGTACTATAAAAAATAATATAATTTTTAAAAATATATATGTGTGTGTTACAGAAAATCACAATATGAAATGAGTTTAAGACATAGTATCCTAAGACATCTAAATTTCATAAAAATAAATATACTTACTATTTTTTTTATGATATAAAATTTTAAAATAAAAATTGAACATAAATCAAATAGAGTACAAATTTCTTTCAAGAATATTACATATGGGTTTAACATGTTGCAAAAATAGGTGCATTGTGTACTTCATTTCCAAAGTATATAAAACACTAAAAATCATGTTATATAATGTTATATATTAAAAAAATATTACATTATACCATGGAGGTAGAAATTAATTCGTGATCATTATACTATAATAAGAAAGGAATAAACAGAGTCGGTGAGTATTTCATGAGATAAGATACTGGATGATGCACATACATGCATCATAAATAAAACACAACATACTCTTGATAAAAAACACATGTTCATGAGTAATAAAGGAATGAGTATATATATAAACTATATATGAGAACTATTTACGTAATATTATTCATTTGGAAGCTTATGGAAAAACCAAAAATAAATGAACAAAGTCTAACATAAAACATGTAACGACATGAACTGTTCTATATAAAAATTCCTCTTTTGATTTGTATAATTGTAATATTATATTTTATTATTATAGAAAACACATCAACTTATTTGGGCTTACAATTATCCTATTTAAATGTCAATTAATAATAATTACCATTTATAATATAGTTTTTGAACAATTACCACATAATTAGAATAAATATTTGGTTTTATCACATCTGAATAACATGGAAAAAAGATGTAATTACCTCAGCTAGTAGGATATTACCCTATAAATCCCATTTATCGAAGCATCAACTGAAATAGAATACTTGGGGTTTTCCATTAACCAATCCCATGGAATGATCAAATAATATAAGCATAATTAAAACTATTTACAGAAGATTTCTAATCTCATTGAGATCATGACCCAAACCATGTACACCAAACACCCCCATGAAAGTCTCCTAGTCGGGCACATTACCATTAGATATTTTACTGGTGTATTCATGGGATATGTGTCGAGACTCGATTAATATGAGTATTTACACTATTCTTTATATACTAATGAATATATTTCCATCCAATTATTATTGTTTTACGAATATTTTTTTGATTTTGATTCAATTAAACATAAATAGTATTTTTGGTTAATATTCATATTCAATTAAGAAATTTATTTTGATCAATTAATTGGTTTTTTAAATAAATAATAATTTAATAAATTAGTATTATGAAAAACTTTATTAAATATAAATGACCATATAATTTTTATGAAGTCAAATTTAATTGGAATAAGTGTTTGAAAACGGTTATTGTCAAAAAACCTAGCATTTATTAGTAAATATAGATTTTATTTTTTATGTGAAAATTATAATAATTATAAAATTATTTAGATAAAATTAATATTATTTTTATAATCATAACATTGAAATTATCTAATAGTTACTATTTCATAATATTTCCAGACAGTCGAATTTTAGGGTAAAGATTAAATACCTTATAAATACACATTGTGTTTTATGACCTAATAATGAACCAAAAGTGATGTAATAAATACTATAAAATGTATTAAAGACAAAATATATATGTTTTATATTTAAAATAATGTTATTTTATGTTCATTTTATGAGTTTTACAAATACATTATGAATCCACCCAGACCATTAATATATGTTAAGGTTTTAAAATACATTCATTAAGAGTATGAATAACTTATAAATAATCATGGGAACTATATTATTATGTGTATACCTTGTAAATATAAAATAATTATAACCAATTAAATTTTTAATAAAACATGGGATCATTTTTGGTTTGGGCTATTTTACTATGTAGAGTCAAAAACATAAATAATAATGAAATCGCCCTTTTCCTATATAAACCAACCCAAGATCCCATTTATCTTCAATAAACCTCCATGAAGAATCTACATACTCTTACCTTCATTCTTTAGAGACCTACCAAGGATACAAATCTTTCAATAAGACCATATAAAGCATTAGAAGTCACACACTCAAGTAAGGGATTTCTCTCTTCTCATTTTCATTCTAGCACCTATTTTATGTTGTGATTCTTAGTTTATATTTGTGGTTGTATGGGTATCTTTTAATACTACCATATTAATGTAAATTTTATTTCTAAATTATGATATACCCTTTTATATCTCATTAATCCCTTCCATGAACCTTTATTTTCACTCGTTACCCTGCATGATTTTAGTAATGGTTTTTTCTTTTCTACTCTTTATTCAAGTATCTTCTTTAACATATGTCTTTTATCTTCATTTCCTTATGATGATATATATTATTCAATTTCCCACTTAGTGTTAAATTGATGTCAAGATGATGAGATAACCCTTTATATATCATTAACCCATTTTATGAATTTCTAAGAGACACTGTTATGGTGATGAAATTTCACCACAACTTTCCATGACAAAACAATTGAGTAGTGAATATAGTACACATTCCCCATCAAGGGTATTCAGAATTATATAATTATACTTATTGGAAAATTGAATTACATTTATGCATTCCATAATCCTTTATTGATAGGTGCATGTAATGGGTTATAACAAAAACATATATTTCCTAAGTTAAAATGTAGTAAAGTGGTGAACTTATGTAGTATCCAGAGATGCGTGAAAAAAAAATAATGTTTTTCACATAAATATTAGAAATAAGTAGACATTGTTTTTGAAATTATTTGTGTTTAAAAAGAAATAAGGTAAATAATATTTATGTTTGAAGAAAAATTATGAAGAGAGTGATGAACTCCAGGTAAGATTACCTTTTGAAATTTATTCATAGTTGTAAAGATAATTCCCCATCTCTTCCAATTGAATGACAATTGAATAACTCCTTAATCGAGTTATCAATCACCTTCCGTTGAAGGAATCAATAGAAACAACTCTTATGTTCATGACAATTTATAAAAAAATTCCCAAATTAATATTGAATGTCTCGATCATGAACTATTTCCCAATAGAAATATACAAAAAATTTACTAATTCCACACACGGGACAATGATTTCAAGACACACATCACATAACACAATCCTCTCTATCGATAACAACTGCACTAGGTAGAGAGAGTTTAATGTTCTTAAACCAATGATATAAATAATAAATATAACCAAAACACACAATAAAATCTCATTAAGATAATTATACACCCCTAAAAATAAAAAACATTAAATAGAAAATGATAGTTACAAATTAATGTGTAAGACTCTGATATTACAAAATTTAAGATTCCCCTACCTTGATTACTCAAATGTTTTACCCCTCCAAGTGAAGGGAAAGAGAGTTAAAAGGGAAGTATGCGAGCATTATGAAACTAATAAAATATACAAGAGAAAACTCATAGATCATAGAGTCTAAATACTTTAGAATATCCCCACTTTTACCTTCTTCAACACCCATGAATTCAAGTGGAGACTCATATATATAAATTTGAGAGTTGAAAATTTTTCATTCCAAATTCATTCCACTAAAATTTTTAGTTAAATTATCACTGTAAATCGTATAATATCAGGAAATTGTCTTCATAAAAGTTGTTACCCTCTCTATTTATCATTCGAACACAAAATCATAGCTTATTTTGAATATTGGAAAAAAGTTGTGCTTAAATTACTGCAGACTACTTTTTCAATCCGATAAGACTTCTCAACTCGCTCTAAATTGGCACATTAAATAGATACATTAATGAATAAATTTCTTAATTAATGTAAATTTGGAACAGATATAGGATTAGTATATCTAATCAAAATAGAATAACTTAACATAGATGTATGTTGGTTGACATATGACCCACTTACTAATGTGGGGTCCATTCTGTCGGCCAGAAAAATTTCTCTAACTGATTGATTTTTCAGGTCTAGTGTGTTTCAAATTGGATCTAGGTCCACTATAAAATGTAGGATCCAACAAAAAATCCTATTAAAAAATAACCAGTCTATGTTTTTCCAAATTATAAAATATATGTCCAAAATAAAAAATATCCAAAAAACTATTAAATTTATTGAATTAAGTAATATTCACAATTAAACCCAAACATCACAAAAAAATATAAAAATATTGAAAATAAGATAAAATTGAATAATTTTAAGGGATTATATCATTGAAAATAATATTATGAATAATGAAAATATTAGATCTATCAATCCCTCCAAACCTAGAAATTAGAATCTTGGACAAATTGGCATCAAAATCGAATTAATGAAAATTGAAAACACATAACAATAAGATTCACCAATTCCACACATAGAAACAAAATATATCACTCCTCCTCAAAAAATATTATTTCAGGAACTCCATTCAGATACATAAATATATTTCAACATTATTTCTCCTCTCATGAACACAAAATACCCACCTTGTATGAATTTTCTCTCATCTGACAAATTTCAATTTCCGACAAGGATTTTCTCATCCAAACTCACGTATGGGTCACCTTAGGCTTGATCAATTTCTACCTCACCACCCTATGTGATTTAAAGGCATGTTTTCATCATGAAACCTATTCGATGGGTTTTTTGTGGCTTTCGATTAGTATGATTAGATGTCAAAAGATTCTAATGGTGAATGGGGAGGGCATGGGAATTTTTAAACAAAATTGAAAGATTCTAATTTTCACTCACTTATGGTATAATCCTCACTCCCCTTAGTATAAAATTAGATCAAGATTAATTAAAAATCCTGTAAATTGAAAAACATTCATCATTTAAGCCAATAATATTCAATATTTTCTAACTGAATTTTTCATGAACACTCTAGATAGGCAAAACTTTCTTTCTCCATTAAATACTCAAGAAGGTCCCAATTTCTCTTATAAGGAAATATAAAAAGGGAAAAACTTTCAAAATAATGAGTTATTTTAGTATAAAACACATTTATTCAACATTTTATTTTCCAATCAATGTTGCACCAAATGAGGTAGAACAAAATGAGACAACTTCCCCCCACACTTAAGTTAAACTAGATCTTGAAATATAACTTCAAGACAAGGATAAATAAAAAAAATAGATTGTAATGTGGTTGACTTAATAGGGTATTTATATCTTATAAGGGGTAAAATATTAAATATACATTGAAGGATATAATTAAATAATTCACTTGAAAATGAGCTTTAAGAAAAATAAATTCTTTAATCATTTAAAAGAGAAGAACCTGAAACCCAAAAGTTTTAATATGAATAAATTGAATTTTTATTAAAGAAAACATGGTCTGGTTGCATTAAGAATTGAGTTAAATTTGATTAATTTAGAAAAATTAGGTTCATTAGCCTCATAGTAAGTTATTTCAAATATAAGGATAGAGATATGTGTCCTAGGATTAAAAAATTAGATTGTCTTTCATGAAATTCCTAATGATTTGAAATTAAAACAATCCATTTTCATCATTAATTTTTACTCAGTTTCATTGAATAAATTTTATCACTCATTTACATGGGTTTAATAAATGTCAATTATAATAATTTCATCTCAAAAGTTTCAATAATACAAAAAAATATAGAATGTAAAAACACAAAAAATTGAAAAAAACAACATTTTAATTTTAATTTTTTTTCCAATAGAAAAACAATCAAAAAATTAATATATTAAACTAAAAAGGTTACATCCACCAAAATTATATGATTTAGTGTCCTAAATTCATAAAAATATATTTTAACATTTAATAATATTTGAAAATTAATCCCAGAAAGAAAGAATGTGTAAAAGAGTGATACGTCCTGATGGATTTTGTTGATAAATGGGTTAGTGGAGTGTGATATCCTCTACTAGATCTTATGGAATGGTCCCCTAAAATTGTTTCATACTATATCCCTTAATAGTGAATGGATATTACTCTCCATCCTTAATAATCTATACAACATCGAATGGTTATACATGAGTAACTATAAATGGACATTTCTATCTATAATTAAGTTTACCTAGAATCAACTTGAGTTTTAAGTTGGATAAATAAAATTGTCTCTAGGATGTAAGACTTTTGGTTGAATCAGATTTTCATGATTCACTCTTGTTCTCTCATTGAAAATACTAGAATTTTTAATCTTTTTCCTTCTAATTTCCTCCATTTTTGGCAATTTTAATCATCTCTCTTTCATAGTGATTTCAAGATCCAAATTCATCTTCCTCACAGCCCAATATGCCATATTCTCCAATTCCACATAAAGGTTGCCTAATTTTTCTATAAATATTCCAGTATGGGCTCATTCCAATCAGGTTTTTGTAGGATTTACTATAATCCAATAATGTGTCTTCCAACCACATGCTCCAATCCTTCCTATTTGGTTTAACAGCCTTCTCTAAAATTCTTTTGAGCTCCCTATAGGACACTTCATCTTGACCATTAGTTTTTGGATGATAGGGAGTTGATGTTTCCTGATGAACCTCATAATTCTTCAGAAAATACTCTATTGTCTTATTTAAAAAGTGAGTCTCATGATCATGGATTATGTATCTAGTAACTCCAAACATAAAAAATAGTTTAGCCCTGATAAAATCTCAATCAAAATTATCATTGTCAGTCCTTATGGATTTTTCTTCCATCCATTTGGATATATAATCAACTAAAATAATGGTATTATAAATTTAAAATAACATTGTTAAAGGTGTATTAAAATCTATCCCTCAGAATTAAAAATTCTCATTGAAGTTAAGTGGCTATTGGGTTATTTTTTTCTTTTTGAAATGTTTCCATAAAACTGACTTTTTTCACCATTTAAAAAATTCATGAGCATATTTAAAAATGGTGGGCCAATAAATTCCATATTCTAAAACCGTATTTTCTATTTTTGAGGTATAAAGAGAACTACATGAGAAAATGTGTGATAAAAATCAAAGACATTACCAATTTCACTATTTGGATAACATCTTGGGATCACTGTCATTGAAAATATTCTAAAAATTGATCATCAAAAATGTAATATCTAGATTCAGCTTTAAATTTGTGAATTTGATGAGAATTGAAATGAGATGTTATCTGATATGTTACCATATAATTCTCCATGTCATTATACTAATTCACTTCTACTTCAATCAATTATAACATCTCTCTTCTAATTTGATCATGCAATGGCTCTTTTCTAGAATTTTAACTTCATTAGTGATGGGAGGTCTGATTAAATGATCAACCACTTGGTTCTCATCTCCCTTATATATATATTTTTATGTTGAACTGAATAGAAGTAACCTAAATCTCACTAACCTTAATTTAGCTTCATATTTCTTCATCTAGAACATAGGAGCCGCATAATCAGAATAAAACAGTGACTTTAGTTCCATGAAGATATGATCTAAATCATTCTAAAGAAAAAAAACTATTAAAGATCTTCTATCAAGGTTGTGTAATTGAAATGAGTTGCATATTAGGTTCTATAGTAATATTAAATTTATTGTGGCCTACCATCAATTCACTGAGAAATGACTACACCATCTTATAGGTTTCAAGAATCACAAAGTAGCTCAAATGGTTCTTCCCAGTTTGGTGGTTGCATCACTGGTGGTGTAATCAGTTTCATCTTCAACTCATCAAAGTATTAGCTATATGAACCATTGAAATCGAAATAATCATCTTTAAAATGAAATCTAGATATAGGGGTAGAAATCATACTGAAATCATTGATAAACCTCTAATAGAATCGTGTATATCTTAAAAATAGTCTAACATGCTACACACAAGTTTGTTAAGGAAATAAATTTATCAGTTCAATTTTCTAATTATCCACATCAATTAAATAGTAAGGAAATTACAAAGTATAATTCCTCTCTCAACCATGAAATTATAATTTTTAAAATTTTATATAATATTCCATTCAAGTTAGGTTTTTAAAACATTTCTTAGGTTATTCAAACAATTTTCAAAAGAGTTTCCAAAAATTGGGAAATCATCTAAGAAAACCTCTATGAAATCTTCAATGTTTTCATAAAAAATACTTACCATGCACCAATGAAATTTACCTAGAGCATTAAATATTCTAAATGATATCCTTTTATATGTAAAAGTGTCAATTGGACAAGTAATGGTTATCTTTTCTTGATCCTCGATAGCAATAAGTACCTGAATCGAATATGAAAATATATACAAAAACTAAAAATGAGTTCTCCTTAAAAATATCTTTAACATCTACTCAATGAAAAATATGTGAAAATGATCTTTTTCTATGACCTAATTCAACTTCCTAAAATTAATTCACACACTCTAGCTATTTTCAATTCTCATAGGGATGAATTCACCCTTTTCATTCCCTGTGATGGTTAGACTAGTGTTTTTTGGATCTACAAGGATGGGGATAATGAATTGTGAATTTTAAATGATATTGATGATCCCATCTTCCAATAGATTCTTAATATCCTTATTCAAAACCACTATCATGGTTAACTTCAACCACATTTGGGGTTATTTGAACGGTTTGGAATCCCCCTCAATAATCATTCTATGTGAGTATATTTTTGGGCTTATTCATGTGATATCACCTAAACTCTTCCATATTTCATGGTTATTCCATCTCAAAAGATGAATCAAATAGTTGTATTGGGTATTAGACATATTATTAGAAATTATCACTATTAATTTCTTTCACTTCATGTTGTACACATATTTCAAATCAATGGGGAGTGGTATTAATCCCAGATCTGGGGGCTTCTTAAGGGGTGAAATTAAACTAATCTCCTCTACATCTGAAATTTGTTCCTAATTCACAAAAGAAACCATATCATCTTCCTCGTCATCTAAAAAATTGTCAAATTAATGAAACTTTTTCACTTATACCCACATAAAATCAAAATCTTTCGTATTTTGGGAATAACTATGTTTGGTGAAACTTTAAATGGAAAAATATCTCTTAAGGATAAGAATTCATGGAAAATACCTAATTATTCATTTAGTTCTATAAAAACCACATGGAAGAGTGTAAAGAGTTAGTGATCATCTGATGGGTGCCTCGTGGATTAAAAAAATTTGTAGTGGATAGTGTTGTCTCTAAACACTATAGTGAGTATCCCTTCATTGAATTGAAGATGGGTTTTTCTTGTCTTCAAGAAATGTGTCCCTAAACTGATAAGTGAGTGTGATATGATCATATATTCTTCTATATTCTGCACATATAAGTCAACTATGAATAATATATCTTTCAATTTCTCAAGGACATCCTTTAGAACTCTTACTGGGAAAACTATGGATAATTTGCAAGCTAGACCACCAATCTTGTGGTCTTAAAGTTCCCCATATACAAAGTCATGTATACTGAGTGAGGAAATAATTTAATTGAAGAACCTTGATCAGACAAATCATTATAGAAATTTAAATAACCATAGGATATCATAATGGAAAACATCTATGGAACTCGACATTTGGTTTGGAATTGTGGTGTGATAAAAAGGTAATTAAAAATATAATTTAACACAAGTGCATGAATATGGTGATCATATTAGGGTAGTATAAACTTTTAAATTTTCTTCATAATAGTGAATATCATTCCCCCTCTTTTTATATTGAATAAAAAGTGAAATAATCCTCAATCGAGTTATCAGTCACCCTTGATTAAAGGATAAAATGGAAACCAATATTATGTGAATGAAAATTTATAAACCATTCCCAAATAAATAAGGAAAGTCCTACTCAAGAATTGATTCTATTTCTAAATGTAAAAAATTCACTTATTTCACACATGTTCGAATTATTTATAGACAATCACCATATAACATAATTTTCTCAATCAAGAAAAACAATACTTGGTAGAGGGAGATTAAAGTTATTCAATCAAAGCTATAAATAATGAATGAAACCTAAACCCAAAATAAATCAAATTAGTATAATTATTCACCAATATAAAGATAAATCATTCAGTATAATATGAGATATTAAAATTAAGGCACATGACTCTAAAATTAAAAAAGTGAAACTCCACCTTCCCCAATCACTCAATGGTTGTACCCATCCATATAAAGGGTAAGAAAGTAGAATGTTGAAGAAGAGGGAATTATGAAACTAAGAAAATATACTAGAGAAAATATATAGATATTCATGTATCCAATTATCCATGAAATCCCGACATTCATTTTCTTAAACACACTTTAATGGAAGAGGAGACCCATATATATATATATATATATATATATATATATATATATATACATAGGTTCGAGATGTAGAAACCGTTCCCTCAATATTCATTACAATGAAATTTTGAGTACATTTAGCATAGTAAATTGTCGAATATTTGGGATTTTTAATCATAATGTTTGTTCCATTGTCTCTTTTTAATTTCACCACAAAATCTTTTCTTAGTTATAAATTTTAATGTAATTTATTATCTATTTACTAATGAATAATTCTGCTAGCCAAGAAGACTTCCTAACTCCCTCCACATTTGGGCATTAAATAGGTGGGTTAATGAGAAACCTTCTTCCTCAAATTTAATATGAAATGTAATATAGGAGTTCTATTTATAATAAAATTTAAGTAAATTAATTTGAATATCTGTAGACCAAGATATTCCCTAATTACTGATGTTGAATGAATTTTGTCATCCAAAAATATTTCTCCACGCAATTGATTTTTATGGGCTAGTGTGTTTCAAATTGGACATGGGTCAATATAAAATGTAAAATCTATCAAATAAATAAATAATTTAAAAAAAATAATCTCTTTAATTTGATCAAAATTTAAAAACATATGCCTAAAATACAAAAGATCTACAAAAAATTCAAATTTCTAGAATTATGAAATTTTTACAAATAAGACCAAAATTCACCAAAAATATTAAAATGATGAAAATCAACTAAAATATATTAATTGGGAGGTATTAAATAATTGAAAATCATATGAATAATTATTAAAATAGTATCCCTATCATTCATCGTGGAATAAAATATGATGATGAAGGAATCTATATTGTATGATCTCTGTGGAAACCTTAAGCATGATAATAAAATGAATGTGATGCTTTCACCCAAGTTTATA
Organism: Viscum album; assembly: GCA_963277665.1. Taxonomy (NCBI): domain Eukaryota; kingdom Viridiplantae; phylum Streptophyta; class Magnoliopsida; order Santalales; family Viscaceae; genus Viscum; species Viscum album. The sequence continues at coordinate 1,845,620,413 of OY728158.1, read as the reverse complement.
TAGAAATGAAACATGTTGGATAATTTTTTCTATAATGATGCATCCTCTTGGGATAGGAAGTGAACCAGATTCCTTTAAGGGAATTTTCTACCATGATGTATTAGCGGTTTATCCTTAACCTCCATTTTTGATATAGTCTATTTAGTTCTTTCCATGTTTCTGATGCTATGATTGTCATTCTATATCATGTCTTACTGTCCAAGTTTATACTTCCTACTATTTTAATGCCCTAATTATATTCCAATTTTCTAATATATTTCACCTAATTCCATGTTTATTCCATTACTAAGATTTATAGATCACCCCTTTCTTATGTTTTTCCCATGTTATCCCATGCAGTTTTAAGTGTGGGAATGTTAAGGATGTTTTCATTTAAGATGATGTTTATCCTATTTTAAATTATTATTTAATGTACCTAATTACCAAAGATACTATACTTACTGATATTATGAGTTTTATTAAGTGTAATCATAATTAATAAATCATGTATTAATGTAAAATAAAGATTATTTTTTATAGTTAGTATAAAAAGAAATGTTTAGTAATTTTTGAGAATTGGATTGAAAAAATATAGAGAAAGACCTAGGAAAAATAATAATTATAAGGAAAAATCATAAATTTATGTAAATATAGATTATTTGGATTATCAATAAAATACATCTCTATCTGGATACTACAAGTGAACATGGTTATCACATAGATGTACTAAGGAGTAATAAATTAGATAAGGTACATCAGGCCTAACATAGCATAACCTGGTACATGACAATGATCCTTACTACGCACCTGATTTGACACTACTAGTGGATATTCATTGGTAAATTCACAATCTCATTATGAACCATTATTAAGGGAATAAAAATTACCCTTAAGAATATATGGTAGGAAATAGAACATGGATAACATAGATTAAATCCTAGAATTTCATAAGCTAAAGAAATAATTATAATTTATAAGTTATCCTATTAATGTCACTGGATTACCCTTTATGTGTTTAATAGTTTAAAAATAATCAAAAACAATTATATTTTTTTTCTAGCTGATGGATGAAAATATGATGAATTGCGTAAAAAATCAATGCGACATGAAATGTGATGACTACCCCAACGAGATGCCGAACCCAATAAAAGAAAGAATCTAGAACAATATGACAATACTCTCTTAGATGACTGAGGTTATGAATAGAAACCTGGATCAAGAGGAGTACCCAAATATTTCTTCAGAGATCACAAGTTAGTATTTATACTTTTATGTGTAAACAGGATCTAACCTTTAATGGATCAACTAATCCCTTAATCACGAAATAATGAATCAACTCCATTAATAAGCTCTTCTCTAGCCATCAATGTTTTGAGTAATATAGAGTTCTACTATCATTTTATCATATGGTGGATAAATTTGATAAATGGTAGACATTGATCAAGAATATGAATCATGAGTAAGAGATTGTTGCGATGGGGTAGAAGGAATTCTGAAAAAATGATTATGTATAAAGATTTTTTACACTCTCTCCAACATAAAATTGAAAGGGAATTCCTTGAACTAAAGAAACAATATGATGAATCTATTAGGGAGTATGAAGAAAAATTCACAAGACATGCATGATATGCCTTTATATTTTTTGTTTCCCCTGAATACAAGGTTGACCACTACATTGGTGGGATAAAACCTAGTCTACAAAAATCCTTGTTAATCTGTGACATTAATAGCTGTGAAGAAATTTTCTGATGTGCCCTAAAATTCTAATTGATGTTCGGTAAATCATATGAGTGTAATTTGGATAATAAATTGAAAGTGGAGTTTAATAAAGGAGTTATTATGGAGAAATATAATAGTGCATAGAAATTTCAACATCCCACTTGTCAAAGGTATGGAAAGAACCAGCCCAATAATTGCCTAAGGGGGTGAGGAGATGTATTAGGTGTGGGAAGGAAGTACACATAACAATTGATTAATGTCTGTAGAAACCCAATAATGCGATGGTGGAATAGAATGCTCTGGATAACCATCAATTTACTTTTAATTTCTTCAATTGTAAGAAACCATGACACTTTTCAAACCAATTCATCATGATAATGGTTTTTAAAGACAACCAACAACCTCCAAGGATGTAAGGGTGGTCTTTTTCCATTACCAAAAAAAGGTAGATCCTAAAAATTAAGTGTCAATAGGTACACTAGTTATTCACTCATGAATAGTGAAAATATTTTTGGATTCTGATTCTATGCATTTCATAATATCATAAATGTTTAGTAGAAATATCCAAACACTTCCTCAAATGATGGAAGTGGAGTTATCAATGAAAATGAAAAATGAGATAAATAATTCATCCCAGGTATATAAATCCTCCACTATCAAAAATTTAGGGATGAATTTCCCAGAAATCAATGTCGTACTTTCTTTATTGTAATTTTATGTAATTCCACACATGGATTAGATTTCACTATATAGAGAAAATAGAAATTCCTATGATAAGGAGATCAATTTTAATATAGAGAATCAACTCCAAATTATATACAAGTTCAAGGAGGGTGATGTATATTTTTTAGAGACAATATCTCAAGAATATATATTATTTCCCTATGAGAAAAAAAATATATCTCATATAATTGAGTATAAGGAAAGAACAATCCCAAAAGACATTCTTCTTTTGATGGAATACACATATTTTTTCTCGAGGAATTTCCTGGTCTTCCACCTAGTCAAGAGGTTGAATTTTCAATAGAACATATACATGGGGCATTACCATTGTCTAAAACTCTATATAGAATGGATTTTTTGGAACATTAGGAGTTGAATAAATCAATATAAGAGAATCTAGATAAATGGTTAATATTAAAAAGTGCTCCACCATGTGGTTTACCAGTCCTCTATGTCAAGAAGAAGTATAGTTAAATGATCATTTTCATAAATTATCATGAGATCAAAAAAAGCATGATAATGAACAAGTATCCTCTTCCATGGATTAATGACTTGTTTGATCAACTATGTGGAAAAAAATAATTATCTTAGGTGGATCTATATTTGGAATAATACCAATTTGGGTGAAGAAGGAGGATATCCCCATGAATGACTTTCATACAAAGTATGGGAACTATGAGTTCACAGAAATTCCATTTGGACTTACCAATGCTCCAAAAATATTCCTGAACTTGATGAATAGAGTCTTTAGAGATTACCGCTAAAAACTTTATTAGCCTTTGTTTATGATATTATAATTTCTCCATTACCATGGAAGAATATGAGAAGCATCTGAGCGACGTGCTAAAGACCTAGCGAAAGGATAAGATTTATGAAAAGTAAATAAAATATGAGTTTTCTTTAATGAATTTATCATTATTGGGACATATCATCACAATAAATGGGATATTTTCTGCCCATTAAAAGATAGAGGTAATTGAAGGATGGATGAGGCCAACATCTTTGACAGATATATGTATTTTTATAAGAATAGATTTCTATCACTGTGGATTATTTTTTATTTTCTCATTATTTAAAAATCCTATAAACAAGATAAATCAGAAGGGATTTAAGTTTTCTTGGAATGATTATTGTGAAGAGAGAAATATGGAGTTGAAAAAGAGTCTCATCATTTCCCATATTTTCACACCCCCCATTTTTCGATAACATTTCTTGGAATTTAGTTATTCTTTGAAGAAGTTATTGGGTTTTGTGTTAATTAAGAATGAAACAATCATAGCCTATATATCAAGGTAGTTGAAAGTTCATGAACAAAACATCCAAATTCATGATCTGGAGTTGGCTGTAGTGATCTTTTCTTTGAAAATATGGAAACATTATCTTTTCAGGGATAACTGTGAAATATATACGAATTAAGAAATTCTCACATATATATTAACATTGAAAGATATGAATATGTGCCAATGAATATGGTTAGATATGACAAGGGACTATAAATTCTCAATTCACTTCCATACTAAAAATTAAAATAAAGTAGTGGATGATCTAAGTATAAAGGATACATTAATTGTTTTCATTAATGAGATAGTAGAGGGATCTGATATTCTTAACATGAAGATGATAGACATGATAATCCTAAAGGAAGGAATATTATTAGTCCTTTCACAAATGATTATGAAACCATCTATTTTTTGGAAAATATAATGGATGATAATAGAAATGATGTGTGAACTCAATTTAATGTGAAAACATTAAGAAAAGATAAATCCTCATAGATAAATGTTAATGAAGAAGGAGTTGTAATATTAGGTTCATGAATATTTGTACTATCTAATAAAGAGATAAAGAGAGAGCTTCTAAAAGATAAATAGAGATCAAACTTCTATATTTACTAAGCGAGCACAAAGATGTATTAAGATATCTGAGATAACTATTTATGGGGCAATATGAAGAAGGATATTTCTGAATATATATCAAAGTTCTTGGTATGTTAGCAAGTGATGGTTGAAAGGAAAAATTATAAGGGGATGATGAAACTTTTATCCATAATAACATGGAAATGATAAAAAATCACTATGGACTTTTTCACTAGACTTCCAAATACATCTGAAGGAATATATTCTATTTTGGTTTTTGTGAAAAATCTTATAAAGACATCTCACATTATCTAAATTTGAGAGGAATTCTCCCTAAAACCAACTTCCAAGGATATAAAACAACAAATTGGTTAGGTTTCATGGATTACCACTATTTATTTTATCTAATTGAGATTTTAGATTCACCTTTAAGTTCTGAAAAATTCTCCAACAAGTACTAAATATTGATATGATCTACAGTACCTCTTATCATCCTCAAACAGATGGCCAATCTGAGTAGTCTATCTAGACACAGGAATAATTGTTGAGAGATTGTTATATAGACTTAAAGTAATGATGGGATAAATATATTTATATGTTTGAGGTCCCATATAATAATAGTTTCCACTTTAGCATCCAAATGGATCCCTATGATGCCCTTTATATGAATAGGTGAAGAACACCCACATTCTGGGATGAATTTTGGGAACAAAAAATGCTAGGTCTTGAAATAGATGAATAAATGGTAGAAAATGTTAATTCCATCCAATAAATATACTAAAAATAATTAATGAGACCTAGAGTTTAATGTTGAATACATTTTTATCCTCCACATATATCTGTGGAAGAATGTTATGATATTTTGAAAGAAGGGAAAACTCAATCAAAGATACATCATCCCATTTGAGATCTTTGATCGCATTGGTGCGGTAGCCATTAGACTAGAACACCCACATAACCAATATAAATTACATTATATATTCCATGTATCCCTATTGAGAAATTATATACCAAACCCCTCACATGTACTCAATCCATAGGTGGTACCATTGGAGAATGACCTTTACTACGAGGAATGATTGGTACAAAGAAATTATATCATAGAGAGAAAGTTCTACAAAATAAGAGAATTCACCTTGTTAAAGTGTTGTGGAGAAAGCATATATTTGAAGAAGTGATGTGGGAACCAGATTAGGTGATGAAACAGAGTTACCCTATCTTTTTTTATTTAGGGAAACGAAAATTTCATGGGCGAAATCTCTTAAGGGTGGATGATTGTAATGACCTGGACTATTATTAATAAAATTACCCTTTTGATTTATTTAAACATTTAATTATGTTGTATGGTTATAGAAAACACTTGAACACATTTAGAATTATTAATTTTCTATTTAAAATAATTTTTTGAGTCATTACCAGTTAGAACATAGCCATTGAAGAGTTATAACGTGAATTGTATAAATATAGGGTTTTAACAAATCCAATTGATACATACAAAGCAATTGATGGCCTCAACCCATGGGATCATACCCTATAAAGACCATTTTTTAGATATTATGAGGGAGACAGAATATTTTGGATTTTCACTTGACCAATAACAAGAAAATATGAAAATAAATTAAGCATGAGTGAAACTGTTTACAGGAGAATTTCGAGCTCATTGAGATCACATCTCAAACATGTATGTTGAACCAGTACATAAATGTATAACAGTAACGCACCATACCATTAGGGAGTTTTATACTGTATTGAAGGGATATGTATCAAGACCTTTGTAATATGAGTATCTGCATTATTTTTTAGATAATAATTAATATAATTTTATCCAATTGTTGTTATTTTATTAATGTTTTTATTCTGGATTCATAAAACAAAAATATTTTTTTTGTTTTATTTAAAAAAAATTAAGATAATTATTTGGATGAATAAATTGAATTTTAAAATAAATAATATTTTAATAAAATATTATTATTAAATATTTTTTATTAAATATAAATGATCATATAATTTTTTTTAATTAAAATGAAATTTTTATAGGTGTTCTAAGACTGTTAATGTAAAAAACCCTACATTTCAGACTAAATGATTATTTAATTTAAAAATTAAAAATTCACAAATTTTGAAAATTATTTATAAGAAATGAATATTTTTTTGAATATGAATTTCAAAATTATCAAATGGGGAATTTTTTATAAATTTCTGAGATAGTTAATGTTTTGGGTTTAAATTATATACCATATCAGTATACATTGTGTATTATGACATCATAATGACCCAAAAGTGATGTAATAAATACTATGGTGGGTATCCCCAACCAAATATATGTATTAAATTCAAAATAATGCGATTTTATGTTCATTTTATTAATTTTATAAAGCCATTATGAATCCTCCAAAACCATTAATATATTTTAATGTTTTAAAATAATTTCATTAAGAGTAAGACAAACCTACATATATGGAAGGGAATTATTTTATTAGTATTGAACCTTGTTCATATAAAATAATGAGAAAAAATACCATTTTTTAGAAACCATGGGAAAAAACCATGGGGTAGATTGTAGTTTTGGTTATTTTATATGTAGAGTCCAAAACCTAAATAATAAATAAATCCCCCTATTTTCCAACATACACCAACCCATGCAAGCATTTCACTTAAATAAAACTATTTAGAGAACATTAATACTCTGACCTCACCTATATATAGTCTTACGAAGGTGCCTTGGGCTCTAAAGAAGCTTCCCCCATGATTTTGGTGTTACACACTCCAGTAATAGATTTTTCTCCTGTCATTTCCATTCAAGAACCACTTTTAAGTTATACTTCATTGATTCAATTTTTTATTATTTTGGTATTTTCATATTACCCACTTAATTTAATTTTAATTTCTAAATGATGTAATAACCCTTTCACTCTCTTTAATCCATCCAATGATCATCTATGTACACCTATTACCATGCCGAATTTTAAAAATGGTTCTCTTCTTTTCACCTCTTTATTCAAGTATCTTATTTAACTTATGTTTTTTATCTTAATATCTTTATGATGGTATATATTATTCCATATCACAATTAATTTAAAATTTATTTCCAAATGATGAGATACCCTTTCTTCTCTTATCAATCCATTTTATGAATTTTTAAGCAACATTGTATTGAAACTAAAAATTCACCGTGATTTTCCATGCCCAAACAATTGTGTAGTGAATACCATGCCATGTTCAAATAAAGGGTATTAAACTTTACATACTTATACTTTTTTGATTTGGGACATAAATGTATTTATTCGAAAATCCATAATCATGGACTAAAATATGGCTATGAATGAATCCTTGTTGTAAGATCTATGTTGCATGCTTAAGCATGAGAAATTGAAGAATGTGATGAGTGTGCCTGAAAATATATAGTTCTCAAATTAATTGGTCATTGTTCAGTGTCATGATACATCATGTTTGTTTGGTAAGTGAACCTAATTCCATTTTGGGACTTATCCCACCATGATTTCATGGAAGTTTATTTTTGACCTATGGTTATTGTATAGTGTTTTATGTTGTTTCATCATTTCCCATGTTCTGATTATCATTTTATATCATGTCTCATTGTTATTTTTTTATGATTCCTAATTTCTTTTATACCCCATTGAAAGGACTATTTTTGAAAATGTTTCACCTAATAATATGTTTCCACTTACTAGGCTTTATAGTTCACCCATTTCATATGTTGGTCCCCAAGTTATCCCATGTTGTTTTAAATGCGAGCATGTTAAGGAAGTTTTACATAAATATGAGGTTTTTAACATTTTAAATTGTTGTGTAATGCACCAAATTCCCAAAGAAACTACACATATTAATAATTTGGGTTGTATTAAGTGAAATATTTTGTAATAAATCATGTATTAATGTGAAATAAAGAGAATGGTTTTTTTTAAAACAAATCTCTTCATACGAGAGAGACGATGTTTATTTAATGTGCACTAAAACGGGGATTGAACCCTCATGCATGGATATTCTAAAGGTTCACTAATGTACTACTCATGTATGAATGGTATATATGGAATTTCAGATAAAAAATACCCTTGAACTAATAATGAATATCCAAGAAATTATTCATTAACATGGAAGCCTAAAAATTTTGACAAGAAGTATAATTAACATGAAAGGAAAAAATTACTAAATATATAAAAATCTCATGGAATGTTAAAAAATGAAAAAACTTTATGAACAATATAATTCATGGAATAACACTAATAACTCACCAAAACCTCAAAAAATAACACACGTAAGATTATAGAACACTAGAAATATATTTAAAAAATTTACTAAAATATAATTTAAAATTTTGTGAATATTAGAATTCATTTTAACAACACTGAAAATTTCAAAATTAAAAAATTTATTAAATATGAGTTATTTTAAATTAACAATTAAAAATCTTTGAGGAAATTTTAATATTACAAAATAATATTATACTAAAACCAAACATGTTGAAATTAACAATAGGGATTTTGTATAAATTTGATTGGCATGTTTCACATATGAGAATGTGTTCATATCCATTAGATCCATTGTGTGATTTGGTAGGCTTATTTTTTACATATGGGTGTGTGTGTCGTGATACCTAAGAATTGTCTGCTATATTTTTTCACTTTTGTGTTATTAGATATTGTGTGTTAATGTTTGGATTGTATAGATTTTTTTCAGTATCATTGTGATATGTGGGATCATTGTGTCTTGGGTTTCCACTTGAGGGGGAGCATGTGATAGTGTGGTGTGGTGTCAATGAATATGTTGGGACTAGTATATAGGGAAGGGGTGAAACATCCTTATATCCGGACTCGGGATATATAATTTTGTATTAAATCCCTTTAGACTGACCGAATACCAATCATAGGGACTGGAATAAATATGGCATAACCCAATAGTTTTTGGGGCATGACATCCTTGTGGCCTAACCTGAGGTTGAACCAGAATTGTGATGGATAAGTGTTCTGGTCAGAGGCTTGGTTGGTTGTGGGATTTGTTCTATTATTTTTTGTTACCCTTGTGTCATGACCATATGTGTGATGATGTATGAGACATTCCTTCTATCATGGAGGTGAACCAAGTATCTCTAAGGATCATGGAATCCAGTTTAGTACATAATTTCTTGATATATGATCAGTTTATTGATTATGAATTTAATTAAAATCTTTACATATACCTTTAAATTCTTATGAAATTTATGTTAAGGATAAATTGGTGGTGTCTTACTAGGTTTGTACTCACACCCTACATGCCTATCTCATTGGGTGTGAAGATTTGATGCTCAGGGATCCAGCTAAGGGAAAGGTCCCTACATCAAGGAGATGATCTTGAGGATCATGGAGGAAAGAGGTGCTTTTAGGATGGACTTCAAACTTTCCCTACACTATTTTAGTTTATTATCATTAGTTGTAATAATTTTCTCTACTCACCACTTTTGTATTTTTTGATTTGTTTTGTTTTTATAAGATTTATGTCGTTTTATTATATCATGATGATTTATATTATGTTTTTATGGGATCATTGTTATTTATTTTTTGATTTGATACTTGGATAATATTATATATGGTATAGTCTTCCCAAGGAACCATTCAGACATTCATCACTAATCACAAGCCTCTTTCGAGTACCAAGATTTTCATGAGCTCATGTCACACAACTATTATACCTAATCATTTGGTCAAATAATTAAAAGGTGTTAGGGTGGTTTTATCCTTTTATTTTATTTTGGGCTATATTTGGGAATGATGTAAATAATATAAGATATGTGAAACTTGGGTAAGAGTTCAAAACATGTGTTTTTCTAATAAATGTGCAATATACCTCCAAGTTACTAGGGTATGATATTTTCATTATCACTATTGATTTTACTATTGATCTATTTTATGTTGAGTGATGCACATGATTTTGATGTTACAATTTATGGGATTTTTTATGTGTTTATGCATCATGACATGGAATATAGGATCTCATTCCATGCTTATGATTTCATTTCATACATAGTAATTCAATTAATTACATGTCATTGGTAATCTATGATTTTTTCATATATGATGTATTTGTATTGAAAATCTAATTTATTAAACTAAGAACACTATGTTTAATATCTATATATGACTATAACTCTTTTGTTGGTACTTGAGACTTAGGTTATTTTATGGGTAGTGCTAAGTGGGTTATACCTTGTGGGTTCATGTATCCTCTTAGGATAGATCTTCCATTATAAAGAAATTTATTATTCCTATAAAATACTAGATTTGTTACCTTGTGTGAGATAATATAGGGTTTTATAAGTTTTCTATTCAAATTTTAGATAAAGTTTCCATGACGTTGCCTTATGGTACTACTTAGGGAAATAGGTCAGAACACCCCTACAAGGGAGGACATTCACGTCCCACCACTAGATGTGAAACAATATGGAACTAAGTATACAACCACACCCTATCTAGTGGTTTAAGTAGAGGAACTACTCCATCCTATAGTATTTCAGATAATGACTGTTTAAGGTGGTGGATAACATCAGATGATGATTAATTACACTTCATAGTTTTATCTTCAACATCCCTTGTTTTTCTATAGTATCAAAGGATACCTAGATATTGAGGATTAGACAAAAATAATTAATGTAATATTTGATCTAGAGGAGACTCCATAATATTGATGGGTTAAACTGGTCTCATTCATGATTCAAGTACCAACACATTCATGGTTTGGTTCTACGATCCATGTTGGGAAATGTTAAGGTTTTCATGGGAGACCATCAAGGACCTAGTCTTCTAGGATTTTTTTTCAGGATACACTATAGCTAAATAAATATTAGGAGTTTATGGATCATGTGTATGAAATAAATTTAGTATCTTTACATTTGTATTTTTTCACAAAATTGTTTCATTTTTTCACCTATTTTGGTTAAAAAATGAGGAGTTGATTCTCTAAAATTTTATTACCATACTTTGACTAGATTTGAGGCGTAGGGTCAGGATACTTGATTTTATTATGTATACTAGGGTGTTATATAAGGCCCATGTGATTTAAAAGGGACTAGATGTAATTCATCCCTCACATGGTGGGTCTATGAGTGGGACTTCTTGAAATTTAGTGAATTAATTTTCGATTGTAGGATAATAAAGGTCAAAGAGGAACAATAAGGATGAATCACGAAATGAAAATATAGTTGATTTTCTTTGACACCCTCTAGGGATGAAGGGGTAACCACGTGCTTCAATTTTCTTTAGAATATACATTATCGTATGTTTCAAATAATATCATAATAAGTGTCAATAATGCATTCAGATATAGAATATTTAAATTATTTTCAAAGGTATGATAGTTGGGATTCGCAAAAATTCATTAGGAATAAATGGGTTGTGAGTGATGGGTCTAACAAAAAAGCTCAAAAATATTCTAATCTATTGGGTTCAGTGAATTATCGAAAATAGGGGTCTTAGGGAAATATTTTTGGGACCAATGTATTCAAAGTGTATGTTGTAAACTAGGCTCTGGATGATGCTACAAACTTACCTTATATAGTTATATTTATGCTTTTAATTTCCTCAATAGTATTTTTATTTGTTTAATAAAAAATATTCCCACTTTTTATATCCTTTTAAGTTGTTGATGGGTTAGACTTCGGGGTTAAATTTTCTTCCAAAATAATTTCTATTGATAAGACCTTCAAAAAAAGGGTAGACCATCTACAAAGATGTCCATAATTTTTTATAGTAGTTACTATTTATAAACATTATTGGGATGTTATAATATTATATATTACTATCTTCTATATGATTTTTATCATGGATTAATTGACTAGTTGTCATGTTAACATTGACTAATATAATATATGATATTATTGTATTATGCATAATGGGGGAAGTTTTTATATTTATTGATTGGGATGTTAGAGCCGTCAGAATAATATCCGACCTGAGTTTTATGGAATTCTAGCTACATAGGTATCGATTATGGTAATTATAATAGATCAGGAAATAACTTCTCATATTTTCCTCCAATGGTGAAATATCACCAATATTTCTATCTAGATGATTCACTAGGTCTTCCTCATAATAAGATAATTTAATTCAAGATAAAAATCATGCTAAGATTTTAGACCATATATATTCTTCCAGATCATATGGTACTAGGTGAGTTAAGAAACTCAAGTTATATATTTTTTATTTTGAGGTAAAGGGATTTATCAAATCAAAAATTTCTCGTTAGGGAAATTTAGTTTTATTTAGTAAGAAATCATATTGAAGCCTTTGGAAATGAATAAAGTATAGAAACATGGATTAGGTGATGATAAACAACATATACATGTTTCAAGGGATTGATTATTTTTTTGATCATATGAGGGTTCCCTAGTGGTTCTCCAAGATTTACATGAGATCATGCTACAACCTGCATCAATTCAGAGAAGTTGATATAACTAAGATAACATTTAGAATAAAAAAATATACTATAAAATAATTTTTCATGCTTTTTAGTTTTATAAATTCTATATTTTTGTTCATGTATCTCATGAAATGAATCATCCATCCATATCATGACTCTTCTTTCATTAAATTTGTTGATGATTTCCCAATATAATCATAGACCACATAGATATGTTCTATAAAACATGAGATCGTATTCAGTGAAAATTTAGAACACTAGATTAGTGTTTGGATTTAAAAGTTTCAAATTTTTATATAAGAGGTTTGTTTCAATGATCATATGATTTATAAGGTGAGATTTTAATTTTATCCAAAGAAGGTAGGGGCATTGATGTCTTGGGAATTCCCAATGAATGTGTTTGAAATCAAGAGTTTCATAGGATTAGTTAGCTACTACCAATGGTTGATAAAAGATTTATCCTAGTTATAAGAACATATAAATAGGATTACCCAGAATGGGGTGTATTTTTTCTAGATATATCAATTTGGAGAGGCCTTTTAAGAGGTGAACATAAGATTGATATAAACTCTGATTTTGATCTTACCCAAGCCGAGGATTGGATATGTGGTTTACTGAAATGAATTAGGTGTTCATTTGGGAGGTTTTCTTATGTAGGTCGATCAGGAAGTTTCTTATAGGTCTCTTCAGGTATGACCTAATGAAAATAACTACCCTAATATGATTTGGAGGTTGCTTTAGTGTTTCATTCCTATAAATATTAGAAGCAATATCTTTTCAATGATAGATTTACCATTTAGATAGATTAACATAGCTTATTGTATATATCCACTCCATGGGACTTGAATTGTGGATGATTAATTGGGTTGAGTATTTGAAAACCTTCGAATTTGAGATGGTTTATGATCTTGTAAAGTGTAATTGTTTTATAGATTCTCCTTATAGACAGATGTAGTAGTTTAAAGATCAGACTTTAGAGGATGACTGGATACTGATGATCTTGTTGGATGATTGGTTGTTGGGTGATTCTATGGATCAAGGGGTGATGTAATGTTCTATTTTAGTTATCACACCATCCTTGGAATACTGGGTTAATTCCCTCAAATATTCATATTTTGAGTTCTTAGTTATGTGAGAATGGTTGGTGAGGAATTTCCTAGTTCTAGGATAGTATTTTGGTGGAGATGATATGATTTATGTTCATGGTATAGTTTTTGTTCCTACTTCCAGGAGACTATAACTTATGAAAGACTCTCATGATATGTTGTAGCAAGTATACCTAGTATAAATGAAGATGTATTGTGATATTATATTCCATTTTTGGTGTTCATGTATGAAGAGGTACATTACATGCATTGTGTCATGTTGTAATACATATCAATAGGTTATGGTTGAGCATCAAAGAAAATGTGGTTTTTGAAAACATATTCCTATAAAAAAGTTTATGTGGGTTGAGGTGATGATTTAGTTTATTATGGGTATTTATAAAACCCTAAGAGGTCAAGATGTTGTGTAGGTTTTAGTTGATAAACTGATGAAGGTGGCATGTTTTGTGCCAATTCAAGAGACTCTTTCTATAGATGAGTTAGAAAAACTCTATGTTCAAGAGAATATTTGTATTCATGGAGTGAATAAAATAGAATTATAATTATTTAATTTTCATTTCATATTATGGTTTTTAGAATCCTTAAAAAAGGTGATGGGGACTCAATTTAAGATATGTATGACATAACATCCATAGACTGATGGGCAGTTTGATGGGATTATCTAGATTCTGGAGGAGATACTTCAGGCATAAGTCATTGATTTTAGTGCATAATTGGATGATCATATTTATTTATAATTTTCATTCAACAAAATTTACCATTATTGGATTCATATGGTGCTATTTGCGGTACTTTATGGTCGTTTGTTTCTTTTATTATTGTGATTGTACAAGGTAGATGAAGCAGCCATTATCAGGTCCAGTATGGTACAGGAAACTTGTTATTAGGTCAAATTGATTTCTAAGTAGTTGGATACCACTTAGAGTAGAAATTGATCATATGATGAATATATTATATGGTCTTTAGGGTTCACTATTGGTGATTAGCGTTTCTTATGGGTGTTATCTTAGTTTGGGAATCAGTGATTGTGGAAGCAAGGAAAGTTATCACCATGGTTTTTGTGACTATTTGAGATAATAATGTGCATTAGAATTGTATAATACAATTTGGTTCTCTCTCAATTATATCAAGGTATTAATTATGTATTATATATGTCTCAACATCATAGGTATGAGATTGATCATTCAAAAGTGATCGATTGTGAGAACATTGAGTGGGATCCAAATTAATTCTTCATGGAACATCAGATCATGATCATGGACTGGTTTAGAAAGTGTTGTGAGGGAGAAAATTTCCCCTTATTTGAGTTTCATGGAACCAAAATCACATTAAAAATGATATATGGTAAAAGGAATCAAATGTACAGTTTAACACACTAGAATTATAATATACAATTTCCATTAAATAAGTCAATGTGTTTAATCGCTTTCTCCACACACAACATCAAAGTAAAATAAAACCATAATATATTTTAGTAAAAATATATTTGTTAATTATTACAATTAAAACCTAGAAATTTAATTAGCACGAATGAATATGACTAACGTATTTATGAAACATTTATAGAATAAAAATAATGACTTCTTTTAATATGAATAAAATTCAATTAAAATATCTTAAGCAACTAAGAAAATAAATTTATACATAAAAATATGTACTCTAAAAGTGTTGTTTTAATTAAATAATATAATTATATTATGGTTAGATAATATTAAATTACATCTACCAAATAATAAATTATGAATAAATTAATTAGTAATTGATGGGAAATAAGTATAAAGAATTTTTAACATTTTAAAAATATATTTAAACAAATGAATTGTTTTCTACTATATTTTGGTAATTTATTTAAATATTTATTTATAAAATTTTAGAAAGATAATTTTATATTAATAATAGTAATATAATATTAAGATTATTTGGGAATTTTCTAAAAAATATGATTTGTAGTTAATTAGTGAAGATTGTCATTTTTTACAAAAGAAATAACTTTTTTGACATTATTTGTATATAAGATTGAATTGTAAATTAATGAAACGTTTTTATAGTACCAAATATGTATTTTATACATGAATTTATTATTTAAAAAAAATTTACAAACTCAAATTTTATATTTTAGAGCCTTAGTAATATTTTTTCAAAAACAATGTTTAATACATTGTACATTTTTTATTTAAAAATTTATTTTCATTATTTTTAAAAATAGATTCAAATGAGATGGAATCTGAATTTATAATCATTTTTTGAAATTATCTACTAAGGACCACTTTTTTATTGAATAATGATTAAGTTACTATTAAAAAAACCAATCACTACAATCCAAGATAAAATGTTAAAAGTAATAAATCGAGGGATAAAGGGCTTGAGACATGAAAAAATATCTAAAATTTAGTGTAAAAGGTGTGTAACAACATTATATAATATTCATTCCTCTATTTTTCACTTTGGGAGCCACATGACATGTTTACAGGGTTCTCCATTTATTATAAGTTGAAATATTTACCAAAAATACAATTCTCACCACTTACAAATGGGGACTCTCACGACCCCTTCAAGGAAATCCTAAAAATTAGGTTTCCTCATGTAGAATACCTTATTTACATCCTCTAGTATTATATTTCACTCACTTATGTTTTTTTACCTGTAATAGAAGCATGTTACATCTATTTATAATTGATCTTCAAGGAAATTTCATAGTGTTCAATGTGATTTTTCATTTTTTTACTTAATTTATTTATTTTCTATTTTTCTTCTCCATTTATAAATTTTAAATCGCTATTTAATAAAATTAAAATTGATTATATAATTATTTTTATTATTTTATGGGAACAATAATTCATCACCTTTTTCCTATTTTCATTAAGAAAAATAAAATCTCCATTTTTGTGTTGTGTGGACTACCACCTCTATGATGCAACTTGTTTCATTTTACATCACCAACTTACAATGAAAATATAAAATGGAAATAAAATTAATAATTTTGATATTTATGTAATTTATATGATTCTAAATCAATAAACCATATTTTTTATTCCCCACATTCTATGAAAAGGAAATCATCATCTTTGTGTACGTATGGACTACCACCTCTAGAGAACGATTCATTTCTATTTTTAATTTCATCACCTCTATAAATGAATTGGTATGAATATTTTATTAAATTATAAATATTATTATTATGATATTATTAAATCTCTTTTATATAGAATTTTTGAAATTATTAATGATTTTTTCGAAAACTTATTTTTGTTAATTCAATCATTTATAACCATCGAACTAAGAGGAAAATGATCTCTTCTTTACAAGAAATTACTTTATAAAATTTATATTCTATTTACAATGATTTAAAATATGGATATATCAAGATAATGCATACCACAAAATGTCATTATGATTATGTTAAAATGACATTACAACTAAATTACATCATAATAATCCATTGATCGTGTTAGTTTCATGTTTTGGTCAGTTCAACCACCTACTTGAATAATACTATGCATTTATATCATTAATTAGTATGATAATTTAGATAATAGTATTATATTATTTATATATATAAATAAATTGTTTTATTCCTCGTATAGTCATATCAAAATTTAACTCATTAATTGAGAAAACACATTTCATTCACTCATTAAGTATTGCTGAAACATGATCATCACCAATTTTATCTACACTAATTGTAACAAAAAAATCCAGGAAATGAGATTGTATTATAATAATATATCTTGTAACATCAATTATATTACTTTATACTATCTAATAATGAATTTTTTGGGTAAAATAATAGAGACCAACACCATTTTTTATGGAACTCTTTAAAATAGATAAGGATTACTTACGCACAGTGTTGAAAATAGGTAAAAGTTATCTCATATAACTATGAATATAAAGATTATAAATGAGTACTATAAATTTTTATAGTTATGTATGAGGTTATTAATTATGCATTTATCTAACTTAATTTAAATATTTCTAACATTTTCTGTAGGTTCATAATGAATATGTATCAAGGTAAGGGTTTTTTTATCAAGTTCCTCTTTTGAAACATGTTTGGTATTATGTCAATAATTTCATTTACATATTAAATATATAACATATTTTAGATATCATATCATGAATTATTATTTAATAAAGATATTTTATTTTCAATAAAAATCCCACTCTTTCAAGGTTTTTTCATAAAATTTTTACTCAATATGAAAGTTCTTTCTCAGTCTTAATTTTTATTCTGTGAAACATGTTACATATTATGCTACATGTTTCTTCTAAACATTGTTCGATTGATTTAATATACAAATAATGTAAATAATTTATTTGCTTATATTTAATTTTAAAAACTAATCTAAATGAATTTATTTTCATCAAATTTATTTTGACTCAAGCATTACCCATTCGTAAGAGTTACTTGTAATTATTTTTTTCATTCATTGAATTGAGATCATTAACTTGAACTTATTTCATATAAGATGGGTAAATTCTACCCATTTATTTTATTATTTGGTATTCTATAATTTTTTACAATTTTACCATATACACACCTTTTCAAATGTTTCATGTATTGTGGATTATGTTTCCCATATGTATAATTGATAACATGAGTATCCTAACCATTAGTTATATTGTTTCATCATGAAAATATTTCTTATATTCCTATTTTACATCATCCTAATATTTTCTGATTTGGTATTTTTATAATTATATTTCGGAAAATGCGGTTTTAAAACACATTTTTTACCTTAATTTTCATATGTTTTTAGATTTGAACAAAGGTATTTTGAAAATAATAAAAGGGGTTTCCTTTAACTTTAATATATTTTGTATTCCTACCCTAATTTATCTAAGATAAAAAAATTGTTCTTTTAAGTATATTTTATTGAATATGATTTTTTTAATTTAAATATTTATAAAATATCTCATGTCACCTTTTCAAAAGTTACCTTTAAAATAGTCATATAAATTTTTATTTAACGTCAATGATCTCTTTTTAGTATTCACATCCATTTCCATTTTCATTATCAAAACTATTTACCATAATATGGTTTATTATTCAACATTTCATAATGAAATATATGTTTTTATTTTATGATAATGAACTCATTGTGGCACACATTTCAATTCTTCATCCTTTTTTGGTTGGTTTCGTTCAACCATTCTTTTGAAAGGATTTTTTTCATCTTTGTTATTATTCTTCTATGTTTCATTTATTACACTATGGATAGGTTCTTTTTCAACCATCCACCTAATTTATTATATGGGGTTGTAATTTTGATATCACTTTTTTTAATATTTGTAAATTTATTAATATACTATATATTTTTATTATAATACAGATGACTATTGGAAAGATGACTACGTATTGTTTGGTCATCCACATTATTTCTCAAGGTGGATAATTATCGTGTTATCCCTTTGATGAATTAAGGAAATTTATTAACATTATTGATGATTATTGAATGATAAAACAGGTTTATCATGTATTGATATTATATATTCTTAATTATATAGATAACATAGTTTTTATTTAGCTAATGGTTCCATATGGAATGGTATGAAATGTCTTATTGACTCCCCTGGGGAATATATTAGTCATAATTAGGTGAAAGGTGAGCCCATAACTATATATCTCTTTGATTCATCTATTGGTATCATGAGAAAAAACACATGGTATTTTTCTATATACCTCTTCCTATAATTGGAATGTGTATTTGAAAAAGGCCTTGACAACGTGTTTTTAATTTATAACATTTTGACTTCCATTAGAATATGATTTATATTTCTGATAAAAAAAATTTCTTTTATTATCATATATATAGAATTCCCTCATTTTTAGTTGATTATGGAATTATTTAGATTATTTATTATTGTTATATTATGTATATCATACTTAATTTTTTGATCACTTCTGTTATATATTTATGTCACTGAGTATTTGCTCTCGCACATTCTACTGCTTTCATTTCCCCTGGTTATGAAGAAAAATATTACATATTGTTTTTCTAAAATGATACCTTCTGTGATGAATTTTGTATGAGAGATTAAAGTATTATAATAGATTAATCGGTTTCTTATATAGTGGAAAAAATTTCCATTAGTTGAGAAAGATCATAAACATTATTAGTTTATGTTTTATTCTAATTATCCAAATATCTAAATATAATAGTTCTTAGGAATATATATAATGAAATAATTTCAATAATCCATGTAATTTTGGGATATTTATGCCCATGAATTTATAGTTTTTTATGAATACAAAATGTAAAGTATGTGTTTACGAAATTGGATTCAGGAGTATAGGTCAGGGGTATTATAATAGGAATTATAGCATTGTTTTGATAACTCTAGAGATTATGATATTTATTGAAGAGAATTTAAGGGTCAATAAGTGAAGGTTGACCATAATATTAAATGAATGGAAAACCATTTGGGATAGAATATGATTAAATTTTAAGGTAATAATTTAATTTTTATTTTTGTATTAGGATGAGATAAATATACTGAAAACACTAGGAAAAAGTCACTGAAAAATTATAATAATAGGTTAACATCTTGAAATTTTGGAGAAGTTGGGATTGTGTATTTATCATAACAAAAAAATCACTATATAGATACTACATGTGGATACTATAACACCGATATTTTTTTAGAAAATATTATTTTTTGAATAAATTAATATTTTTTGATGACTTGTGTTGCATGCTACACCAAGTTATGCTTGTGGTACATCCAAAATTGAGTTTAGCATTTGGTACACACAAATTTTATTTTGGTGTATTTTAAAAATGATACCATGTTTAGATTGAGTAATAGGAAACATAGACCCTAGATTGTGTTACACATACTACCCTATCCCTTCAATATCTTAAATTACACACAAGACTATGTTTTACCAAACTACAATATTCAATTAATATTATTTAAATATTAATAAAGTTTTCTGCATTCTTTTAAAATGGAGGGTACAAAATAAATTAACTAAATTATGAAAAATATTTTTTGATCATGTTTATAAAATGAATTTTTTTTGTAACCAATTAGTCTTAAATTAATGTAAGAGCCACTTGATAATAAAGAAATTCCTTTTCTAAAAGAACATTTTTTCTATGAAAATACACGTTTTATCTTGATAAAAATATAAAAAACTATTTTAATGAAATATTTTAGTTATATATATTGTATATATTCAATCAACTATTTAAAATTAATCTTATGCTTTTTCTTGATAATAGATAAGAATAAATCTAATTTTATGCATAAAAAAAGTATTTTTCTAACCGGTTGTTTACCACCTTTTTATGGAATGTATAATTTAAAACTATTTTTTTACCCATTAATAAATTATATTTTAAAAAATAAATTTCATTTTTTAAATTTTAATTTTACAATTTTCTTATGGTGAATTTTTATTATTTTTTGGAGAGGTTTCATTTGTTGATGAATAGTGAAAAGTACTGAATTTTAATTGAAAACTGACTATTTATCTATTTTTTTATATAGATAAATTAAATTTTAAATTTATTTTAATGTATAATAAGTTAAATTATACATCAATAAATCCAATTTAGGTAATTGGGATCAATTTAACATTTATATTTAATGTTAAAAAAATTAAAACTTTTGAACATTTTCACTTTAGAACCCGGTTGTTTTGTCAAATCTGTGGGATTATTTCTAAACCAGTTTCTACCAATTCAATGATTTAAATTTATAAAAAAAATTATTTTATATGTTCAATAATAATAATTTATAATAAGTTTAACGTAATTTTTTTACAAAATGTATTAGTTAAAAGAGTAAAAACTAATTATAATGATTAAGAGAAAAATGAGTTTACCATTGTATAAAACATTAAATTAAGGGGATATATGACCTTAAAACATGTAAAAAAATATTTTTTTATAATATTTATACAATTTACCATTATTTAAAGAATATGGTTCATTATGTTAGGAACATGATATAAGGTATACTTACCAATAGTGTTTACCTTTGGGTATTTACCAGAACGCCACTCCTCCATTATAAAAGGCCATTCATTGTCACCATTTATTCACCCCAATAATGAAATTTGGATCAAAAAAAGATAAATAAATATATCTTCCCAAGTTCTATCCTATTAACCTAGAATCTTCACTTTGGGATTATATCCAACCATTTATGTCCTTTATTACAAACCATTAAGAGTTACCTGCAGAAGATGTAACATTCATCAACATGAATTTTTATTTTTCTTCCTTATCTACCCCATTAAATATTTATTATAAAGTAATTATATAATATAATAATTATAATAAATATATTTATATGTTTTTATGTCATGTTTATAACCTAAAACATTAAACACATCCATAAAATGGGATACATAATAATCGTTCATGTGTTCGACATACTATTGCCTCATGAACCGATGTCATTCGTTCTTCCATTTCCACAATTAATGGTTGGTAATAATGATAGATATATAGTTTATATATGATATATATTATATTTATTATTTATTTATTATTTTGTTTTATTATTATATCACACATACCTTCATGATTTCTGTTTTTTGAGAATACAATAACTTCGTTCTTGTGTATAGTAGACTACCGCCTTGCGAAGCGATGTGATTTATTCATGCATTAGATGAAATTTATTAAGTATTGTTTTTATATACAGTTGTGATATATTTTAAATAATAATTCTACTATGATGATAATATATATATAATTTACTTTTCCTTCTTTCAATGTGACATGAAAATGAAAATAATGTTCTTACGTACGTACGGCTACCATCTCCATGAATGGTGTATTTCATTTCCATATTTTATAGATTGTTATAAATATATATATAATGAATATATATAATTTTTATATCATGTCTTAAATTATGGTACTTATTAAATCATGATATAATTAATAGTAAAAAAATAAAAAGTGAAAACATATTAAAAAAACAATGAGGTTGTTACCCGAAGCATAAATTTAACATGTAATTTAGAATAAATGAAAAATGTAAATAATTAAAAAAAATTATGCTATGATATAATTTAATATTGTTATATTTTATATGTATAATAAACATATATTCATTATTATATAGGATTTAACTTGTATGAATGGAATAATTACTCAATATAAGGGTATTTCTAGTCTCCCTTTTATTTATGTGAGAATTGAGAAATTGTTACCGCTCATTTATTTTGTGCAGTTTATATACATACATAACACATAATATATAATTAATTATAATTATTTAATTATATTAAATGTTTCAATTGATTTTATTCTTTCATGGGTCTCATAGTTCAAAATTTACTCAAGTGGTAAGGGATTTTTGTCTCACTTTTTATAATTTATGAGACACATGTTATATTCAAAACATATTTATTCTATAGGGTGTATATTCTGCCAATGAATTTATTTAATTATTATTTTCATAACAGTTATTGGTATATATGTATCCATTTTAGGATATCAATTTCATGGGGTTTATGGTTTAAAATTTTTTGAATCAGTACTGTAATTTTTTCTCCATTTTTCTTCTTTGAGACACTTGTTATGATATGCACATATATTCCTCTAAGAGGTGTATACACTTCCCATTTGACATGTTATATCATTAATATACATATTTTCATGGTAATAATATTAGTTTAAGGTTATCATTTAATGGGTATTATGATCCAATGTTTTCAAAATGGTAAATGTTTATTTTTACAATCTCATCATTTTTCGGGATTGTTTATGATTAGACATCCATTGAGGAAATATTATGATCCATATGTAATTATTTGTCAATAAGTTCATTTTACTCAGGAAATTGATGTTATATTTAAGTAATGGTACCATTTTCCACTCTTTGGTACATAAGATAATTACGAATGTGTAATTAATAAAATATGCCATTGTTTCTCTCTTCGGTTTAAAATCTGTTTAATTGAAAAACCTATTTTTTTCTATAATTTAAAATTTGTTTTTAAATTAACTTTTGAACTCATTTACTAGAAAACATATTTTAAAAATGTATTTTGTTTTAAAAAAATTTAAAAAGGGTTTCAAATCTTCTTTTATAAATTTTCATGTTTATTTTGAATGAAAAATATTTTCAAAATGGTATCTGTTTTAATAAGTGTTTCTTAAAGTAGAAAGTATATTTACCTAAATAATAGTTTTAAAATATTTTTATTGATTACTTTATAATTTATAAATATGGTTTTAAAATAAATATTTCTAAAATTCTTTAAATTTTAAAAAATTATTTTCAAAGAAATGTCATTTTTATAAGAAAAGATCAAAGTTATCTGTCAAGATCCTCCTCTATATAAGATGCCATCCATTGGTATGGTTTATGATTTATTGGGGATAGTATCCCAAGAATCCATTCTTATTATTTATTTTAATGGTTTATTTTTGTGATAAAAAATTGTTTATAAAACTTGTTATTTCCACAATTTTTACCATGACGAAACCCACTTCTTTTTAGGGGTTATTGCATGATGAAATGATTATGAAACCTTTCAATTGTCCCCATGTTATGATGTGATATAATTTTTATAATTCCTATTTAAATTCATGGTTTATGATATGATTAATGTTTTATGATATTGTGGAATAAATAAATATGGTTTTTCTTATGTCGTAGTGGTACCGCTATCTCCCTTCAATGCATTGGGAAATGATTTTTATCTCATGAGATAAAAATTGGAAACTAGATAACATGATTTATCTATAACGGGAGACATGTTCATCCTAATCCTCATGGAGAAAAATGTGTATCTATATCCACAATGTTAAATGTGGGATTCCTAATCCATAATGGGAAATGTGTTCATCCTTTTCTACAATGGGAAATAAGTGCATCCAGGCCCATAATGTGAAACAAGTGTGTCAAGATACACTATGATCATGGTCTTTATAGTTAACCATGACACATGAAATTGTTTTACATATTTATTATAGCTACACAATTTTATTCCATGATATTATAGTTCATTATTTATTAGTGATGGTTTATCACCCTTATGAAACGGGTTTTCTAAAATGACGTGTTTTATTCAATGAATCATGTTTATGATTTATGAAAGGTTGTGTATGAAAATCAAAAGATTAGATTAACAATCACATTCCCTTATTATTATATTATGATTTCATATGGTCATGTTTTTATATATCTTATGTTTACCCTTACTAGGTATCTGATATTACACTTTATTATGTTTTCTTCCCAATATTATGAATATAATTTTTGAGATGTTATTCCTCTTAGGAATAATAAATGGAATGATCTTTGTGGGAAACATTTAAGATCTCTCACCAAGTTAGAAAATTTTTTTATTTTTCCAAATACACTAAAGTATTACTTTCATTAGGCATGTAATTTCGTAATGTGCTGAATATTCATCGAAAATGATGAAATATACATGCATGTTAAACCCAAGTTTCTATAGCTGGGACATTTAGTAAACCATTAGATACTAGGATGAGGAATTTTTATCAGGATCCTAGGGATATTTATATGTTCATGTTTTGAGTTGTATCTGAGGATGATTCTAAGGATGATTCAATTTTTAGGAAAATGTCATGGAATTCTGGTAAAGGAATGAGAGATTAGTTTTGAAGAAATTACATCCCAATAATTGTACAAAAAGTGGATGTATTAGAGGAAAAGAAAGACGTTATTACTATATAAAATAAAGAAAAAAATAATGTTACTATAAAGGTAAAATGAAAAAAAATCATTTTAGTTTACTGGATGAGAATAATATCCACCATATGATATCATCGGTAGTTGAAAATTATATATGTGTAAATCATGAGATTTTTGAAAATTAATTTATTATGGGGAAATATCATGAATGAAATCAACATGGTTATATGATTAATGATTTATTTAATAATTAATTTCATGAGAAAGGAAATAAGTCTTAAGGAATAAGAATATAAATTTAAGTTTATTTTTTGAGAAGGAATTTTTGTGATTAAGGTATTTCTGTATTGAGATTCAAGAACTAAGAAATATATAAGGATAGTTCAGTATATGTTTTACATTAAGTATTTTAAAGGATGTGTAGAATAATGATGATGGGCTATAAATTTGATTTAATGGAAATGTTATATTTTCTACAAAAAAATATGATTAATATAAGGTAACCCTTAATTTATTCTTGATGTTGAGAAAACTATTTTTAGTATAGAAAAAGATATGATTGATTTGGATAATTTAAATCATATAGTATCGTTGACCTAAGAACTGATAAAATAATTTTTTGAAATACTATTTAATGATATAATTTATGGTGTTTATAAAATTATTGGATCTATGGAATATATTCCATAATTTATGGGTTTATTCAAGGAATGATGAATAATTCTTTTTTTAATTATGGTGATAGGATAATTTAGGTTATTACCATATTTGAATATATTATATGATAAAGGTATTCACATGTTTGGCATGTGACAATGAAGTAATACTTTTAATATATATGTAGGATTATTGTTATGTTGATTTTAAAAAAATTAGCCACCTTATTTATCATGTTTTGGATTTTAATCTTTTCAAAGGTTCAGAAGGCTAACCGTTTATGAAATATTTTACGTTGAACTTTAAATATGGTTTTATAAATTAATAAATTCTCTCACTATATAAATATGTATAAATATTGGATAATCTGTACTAACCACTTTCCGTTCATGATAACTAAAGATAGATATAATGGATAATCATTATACCTATATATCCTATGACATGTTAGAACATGAGGGATATAAAAATTGACCTTTATTTCATAATGTAATATATGTAGTGGAAAATGATCAAGGAACAAAAAAATGGTGAGATTATGCATATAAAATGGAATGAAATCAAGTAATTATATCTCCTTGGGAAAATTATTCAAGTTTAGGAAAAGGATAATGAAGTAAAATGGTGTACTTTTATCATTATTTTTCTGATATCAGTAACTTATTCACACCTATTTAGGTTATGGTTTTGTGGTTTCTAACATTCTTTGCATCACCCACTTTCATGTGATCAATGGTCTTTTTCTCTCTCTGTATTTATATATTATTTTCTTCCACATTCACATACTCACATTCCACCTATGTTATCTTATGTAGAAACCCAGTCATTAGTAACATTGGATAATAGTTTTGTTTCCATCCTTCCTTTATTAAAAGTTGTTTTAGTATTCACTTTTTTATATGGGTTTCTATGAAAAGATCATTCAAGTATTATGACATGGATTAACCAACAAATTTTCAATTGAAAAAATAATTTTAATTTGGGTATAATGTTATACCATCATTTTTTATGAATTATTTTTTTTATAAATTAAAACAATTATGGATTTCTTTTCATGTAGCAACAATTTTAGCTTCTAGTACACACTAAACTGAGCTTATCTTTTGATACATGTAAAACTAATTCGGGATTATATTACACATGATACCAAGTTTATATTTCATTACATCCAACATAGAGCACTGATTTTTTTATAAATAATACTAAGGCAGTTTAATAGTTTTTGTTAAATTAAAGACTAAGTTTTACAGAAATACAATATATTATTAATGCAATTATTAAACTATTATTATAGTTATCACATAGCCTTGGAATGGTTGGTATAAAAAGGGTCAACTAAATTATGAATCTTTTTTTAAGGATTATAAAATTAAATATTTCTTAACCATTTAGTTATAAATGACTTTATGAGCTATTTGAAAATAAATACATTTGTTTTCTAAAAAACTAATTTTCTCTGAAAAAACATATTTCATCTCAATAAATAAAATAACTAAATTTTATGAATAATTTTAATAAAATAAATATATTTTATATTAGATAAACTATTTAAAAATTAATATTATTCTTTATAGACGTGATATAAGAATAATTCTAATTTTCACATAAAAAGATGTGTTTTTTAAAAGGTAGTTTTACCATATTTTTATAGCGCAATTATTTTAATAATAATTTTTTACAATTTTATAAATATAATTTTAGAAAATAAACAAAAAATTTTATATAATATATTCAAAATTATAATAGGTTTAAATTTTTGTATTTTTCTACAAATTTTCATTTTTTTGATGAATAGTGAAGAATACTATATTTTTATTGAAAATTCGGTTTGAATATAATTTCTTGAAATAGATAAATTATATTTTAATTTTGTTTAATAGTATAATTATTTAAATTATACATAAATAAATTCAAATTAGATAATTTTAAAAAATTTCATTTTAAAATTGGATCGAAAAAACATTCTAATATTTTGAACATTTTCACTTTAAAAACTCAATGTTTTATCCTATATGTTGAATTTATTTTTAAATATTTTATTCCAATTATGTGATTGGAGTTTGAAAAATAATTACATATTTTTAATAAAAATAATTTATAATTTATAATAAGATAAAATTAATTTTTTATCAATATTATTAGTGAAAATAGTTAAAATTAATTACAATAATTACGAGAGAGACAAGTTTATTAAGGGACTAAACTTTAACTTAAGGGTAAAAATGGCCAATAAACTTGTCAAAAACACATTTTAGGGCCAAATTGTGACCTTATATCATCTTTTATTGAATATGGTCTATTCTTGGGGTCATGTGATATAAGGGAGACCTCCCAATAGTGTTTATTATTTGGTATTTAGAAGAATGCCACTCATCCTCCATTATAAATGGGAATTCTCTCTCTCCATTTCATCATCCCTAAAAAGACCTTCCTCTTATCCAATACCATATAAAATATCACAAAAAGTTCCTCATATAAAATTAATATCCTAAATTTTGGCATTAATTCAACCAATTAAGCACTTTGGTGAAAACCCAAAGGAGTTACCCAAAGAAGAGGTAACATTCATTGACATAAATTTTTATTTTCATTCCTGCTACATCCACATAAATTATTCTTATAACATGATTACATAAAATTATAAGTATCCTAAATACACTAAAAAAATTTATATTAATTTTAGGACTAATAAATTAACAAGCTTCCACTAAATGGGATATGTAATCATCATTCGTGTGTACAGCGGACTACAGCTTCATGAACCGATGTTGTTCATTATTCAATTAACACATTTAAATGATGTAAATAAGGATGTATATGTAATTTATATATTATATTTATTATATTTATGATTTATTTAGTCCCCTGAAATTGTTACACAACACAAACCTTAATGCTTTCCATTTTGTGAGAATATGATAACGTTGTTCTTATGTATGGAAGACTACCGCCTCGCGAAGAGATGTGATTCATTAATTCATTACATGGAATTTTTAAGGGTAGGTTTAATAGAAATATTTGATATATGTTAAGTAACAATTATACTTTAATGATAATATATATATATATAATTGTTTTCTTTCTTTCAATAGGATAAGAAAATCGAAATAGAATTCATGCGTACATATGACCTACTCTCTCCTTGAACTGTTTATTTCATTTCCATATTTTATATATAGTGATAAATAGACAAATAATTATAATATTAGATATATATGTATATATATCATGTTTTAAATTATTTTAATGACAAAGTCGTAATGATACTAAGATGACCAAAAATAACAAGTCAAAACAAATATGAAAAACAAAGTGGTTATTACCTAAAGCATAAATTTAACATGGAATTGTCAGTAAAAAGTAATATAAAGTCTTGATAAAATAATATATGTTTTTATATATAAGAAAATTGTTCTTATATAGATTTATAGTAAACATATATTTATTCTACATGAGTTTTAACGTGTTTGAAAGATGTCAAGAATCAAGGTTAGGGGATTTCTAGTCTCACTACAATTTCTGTGAGACTTCTGAAATATTCGTCACTCGTTTTTTGGGGTTTATATACTAACCAATTGCATGTTATAAATTAATTAAATTTATTTAATTATATTCAATGTTTCAATTCTTTTTATTCTTTCACAGGGCTCACAATTCAAAAGTTACGCAAGTAGTACATTATTTTTGTCTCACTTTTTAACTTTTGTGAGACACAAGTTGTATTCACCAAATATTTCTTATATGTGGTGAATATAATACCCATTATACTATTTTATTATTACTTTCAAAAAATTTATTTGAATTTACATATTCATTTTTGGATCACCCTTTAATGGGGTTTACAGTTCAAAATATACTAAATTAGTAAGGAAATGTTGTCTCAATTTTTCTTCTTTAAGACACATGTTATATTAAGAACCTATATTATATTATGAGATTTTTACATAGCTACATTGATATGTAATATCATTTATATCCTTACTTACATGATATATTAAGCTTTATGTAATGTTATCATTTCATAGGGATTATGATTTAATGTTAGAAAAATGGTAAATGTGTATTGTAGCAATCCAACAGTTCATCAAGATTGTTTATGATTATAATTCAATTGATAATATATTATGATCCATATATCATGAATTATCATTAATTTTCATATCCTATATTTATTAAGGATATATTTAATTAATGGTAACATTATTCCACTCTTGAGTACTTAAGAAAATTGAGAAAGTGTTTTTAGGAAAATCAATCCTTATTTATCATTTCGGTTAGAAATATTTTTAATAAAAAATTATCATTTCAAAAAACGTTTCAAAAATGGTTTGAAATGAAATTTTAATATAATATTTATTGAAAAATATTTTTATTTTATTTTATTTTTTAAAAAAAATTTAAATGGTTTTGAGAATCTTACTTTATAAGTTATTATATTTAATTTATATGAAAAATGTTTTCAAAATGTTTTCAATTTTAAAAATTTTTTCTAAAAGAAGAATGTATATCTTTATCAAGATATATTTTAAATTATTTTTAAATTATAATTTATATGTTTTCAAAGTGGTTTTCAACGAAAAGGATTTTAAAAATGCATTATGTTTTAAATAAGTATTTACAAAAAGAAATTAAGAAATGCTCCAAGTAATATTTTAAAATAATCTTCCATATAATATAACATCATCTAATATAGTTTATGATTTACTAGGTATATGATCTGTGGGCATAATTATTATTCTTTAATTTAATGGTTTATATTTATTATAAAAATTTATTTATGAAACTTTTTTCTATTCTATGGGTTATAAGATGATAAAACCCCCCTTTTTAGGGTTATTCCATGATGAAATGATTGTGAATCTTGAATTTGTTTTTTATAGGTTATGATATTATGATATTTTTATAATTCACATTTAATTTTATGGGTTATGATATATTGAATATTTGATGATATTGAGACACACAAAAATATTGGTCTCATTATGTGACTCGTGGTCTAATGAATTGGGTAATTATTTTTATTCCATGTGATAAAAATGGGTAACAAGATGATGAGATTGATCCAAAATGGGTAATAGAAGCATCCTGATAAACAAGGGGAAATGGGTGAGTCTGAATCCACACTAGGAAATGGTTACATCCTGATCTATAAAGGGAAATGTATGAATACTGATCCTCGATAGGAAATAGGTTCATCCTGATCCTTTCTGATAAATAGGCGTGTCCTGATCCACTATGTTGATGGTCTTGGTAGTTGACCTTGAAACATGCAATTTTTTTCTATATTCATGGTGCTTCCAAAATTTTATGACATGATCTTATGGTACATTATTGATTTGTTATGGTTTCACACCTGTATGGATCATGTTTACCAAGATGATAATGTTTTATTCCATGAATAATCTTTATTATATTTGATAGGATAGGTTTGAAATTCAAAATATTTTATTCATTATCACTTAACCATATGTTTATCTTGTGATTTAATGTTTTCATGGATTTATATCTCTTTTAATTACCCTTAATAAGCATATGATCTCACCCATTATTATTCTTCCTTCATGGAGAACTTTTTTGTAGGAAATGCCTATAAAAATTACTATATTGGGAGATATTCGTGGGAAATATTGAAGATCTCACACCATGTTAGAATACAGTGTTTGATGTTTCCAAAGGCACTAATATATTATGGTCCTCGGACATTTTTTATTTTAATGTTCTAAATGTTAATCTAAATTTTGTAATTATCATTATGTTATTCTTGGGTCGTTATAGATACAGACATTGAAATAAGTGTACCTAGGGGAGATAATACTAAAATAGGAATATTGGGTATTAAATCTATTATCACCTAATGTGTGACAAAGAGGAATAATTAAACACTTGGTTTGACACTCCCAGTGGTTATTCATTGGTGGAATAAAACTCTCTTAATAATTCATTATGATAGATTTGAATAGGTTTAGGTCATATACTCTAATATGGAAGTTTCCATGGATAATATATATTTAAATGTTGATATTCATAAGTTAA
Source organism: Viscum album (assembly GCA_963277665.1). Classification (NCBI taxonomy): domain Eukaryota; kingdom Viridiplantae; phylum Streptophyta; class Magnoliopsida; order Santalales; family Viscaceae; genus Viscum; species Viscum album. The sequence continues at coordinate 1,845,588,297 of OY728158.1, read as the reverse complement.
TGTTCATATTAATTAATATATAGTTTCCTAAATAGTGGATAAGTTAGATGTTTGGGCATATAGATTTCAATTATTTTTTCCATTATAACATTTTAATAATGTTCATGTTAATTTCGAATCTATATTTTTTGGATTTGGTTTAAAAGTATAATAGAACCCAAATCTAAGTAAACTAGATTGAACCAAAATATTATATAGGTTATATTGAGTGTGACAACGGTTGAACAGATTTTGATACAAGTTGAGTTGTATAAAATATTGGATAAAAATATAATGTTATAAAGTGAGATATATTGATGTAATATTTTCCTATAGTTATTTAAAATAATTATATTAAAATGATAATCACTCGTATCAAACATTTTGGTTTTATAAATGGGTGGAACTAGATATAGTGGTGGGTACGAGGGGCAATGTGAATATTAAAAAAACAAATGACCCCTCATAATGTGAGTTGGAGTGAGAAACCTTGTGATTATTCATAACCATCTATCATGAAATATTATTAACAATGTGAACATAGTAAAAGTATCACACATAAAATAATAATACAACTATAGAGTCTCATGAAATATCATGTAACAAATATTATGAAGGAATAAAGATTTAATTTTCTATATTTCAAAAATAAGGGAAGAAGCATGAAGAAATTTATATAAAGAGATAGGTAAATTCCTTAAGTGTGTAGATAAAGGTCACCAGACTCACAAGTATAAGGGATATATAGAAGATAAAAAAATAACTTTCTTCAATTTTAAGAGAGTTGCGGATTATGTGGCTCAATTTTCAAAACTGATGGACAAAGAGGGAAATAGTCCCCATCAACCATGTGAATAAGGGAAAGCCTGTGCAAGTACTATTAATGTATCATATAGTGATTTTCCACTCAATAGTTTCTAGTGTCCTATATTATATAAATTTTAACAAACTATTACATATTTACTTATAAATAATAATTTAGTGTTTTAACTATCCTTGAAGTCATTTTAATGGTTTTTGGAAATATATTCCTTATGGATCGAGATCTTCATCACTTTTTAGAATAATATGTAAAATTTAGAATGGTTTACCTTTCTTTATAAATTGCTTATAATGACTTTATATATATATAAATCTAATTACAAATCCAAAATAAAAATATTATCTTATATGGGTGTATGGTTAATTATAGCTCCCTTATAGAAATTACTATGATATTATGATTTAATTTTTCGGGATGAAATTTATTTAAGGGAGAGATTATGTAACGCCCCAAAATTTTAATATATGAGTACCTTTAAATAAAACATTTTGTTTGATATCCTTCTCCACAAAAAACACTAAACTAAAATAAAACTGTGATATATTTTAATAAGAATATAAATATTAAGTATGACTATTAAAACATATTTATAGAATAATTGGGAATGAATAGAGTAACTTTATTAGGAAAAATTATAGATATAAAATAATGGCTACATTAAATTTGAATACAATTCAATTACTATAACTAAAACAACTAAAAAATAATTTATATTTTGAAACATATTTTTCTAAAATTGTTATTTTAATTTCAAGAAAATAAGTATATATGGTGAAATCATTATAAAATATATTGATAATATAAATAAGAAATTTCTCATAAATTAATTTGTAACTAAGATGAAAAAATAATAATGATTACTTAACATTTTTAAATCTATTTTCCTATATTTATATTTTTCCACTATATTTATGTATTTAATCTAAATATTTAATTCAAAAAATTTATAAAATTATTTTTATATTAAGAATAATAATATAATCATAATATTAATTTTTTAATTTTTTCTTAAAAAATTAGGTGAATTGAGAAAATACCATTTTAAAAAAAAACCATGAAATTTATAACATTATTAGTATATAAGAATGAATTGAAAATTCATGAAACATTTTTATAAGACTGAATAGTTATTTTTATGTGACTTTATAATTTAAAAAAAAATTAGAACCCCATATTTGATATTTCGGTGCATGTGTAATTTTTTTAAGAAAATAATTAGTTATTTATATATTTTTATTTTAATATTTATTTTTATCACTTTAATAAATTGAATTAAATGAAATGGATTTAAAATTTAGAATTAGAGTTTATAAACATTATAATAAGTAACAATTAATTTTTTGTAAAAATGTTTATGTTACCTTAGGTAAAAAATAGTAACCACGGTAAAATCTAAAATGGTAAATGTGATAAATCAAGGGGAAAAGGGATTGAAACATAATAGAAACATGTTTTTAATGAGTTTATTAATTTTTTAGCGACCTTTTCTCTTCCATACTCTATTACTTCTCAATTTTTGAGCCACGTGACATGTTTAACATATTTCTCTCTTTATATTATGTAGAAATGTTTGCCAAAAATATCATTCTCACAACTTATAAAAAAGGTATCTCACCACCCATACAATTCACAAAAAAAATATTTAAAATACTATTGAAAATATAACCTTTTTCATTCCCCTTGAATAATTTTTAACTATTTTGATATTTTTTCCATAAGATATTATCCTATGTTATCAATTTTTATGGGATCTTCCACAAAAATCACAATGTGCTCAACATGAGCAATAATTTTTAATTATATTATATCTTTTCTATGTTTCTTTTCAAAATATATTTTTAAAATGAATATTAAATTAAATAATTATGGGTTAAATAATAAAATTTATTATTATATAGGAATAATCATTAATAAATTTTTCCCATTTCTTACAAGATAAATGAAACTATCATTCATGTTTTGTGTAGGCTACCACCTCCATGAAAAAATGTGATTTGTTTTTTATTACCGCCATAAAATGTGGAATAAAAGTAAAATTTAAAAAATAACTATGATATTATATCATTTTTATTCTTTGAAAACAATGCACCATTTTACTCCTTCCTCACATTATATGAGAATGAAATCATCATCCATCAATAATTGTAGAATACTTCATCTATGCAATGATTTATTATTTTCACATTCATAGTTTTATTAAATAGTTTCTCATTAGGATTTTACTAAATGATAAATATAATTTTAATAATATCCTCATGTTTCGGGTATATTAAACATGATAACCTATTAATGATTTTATCAACAAACTATTATCATTAATTCAATCATTTCATACGAGCGAGCTAACAGCATAATGTTATCTTCTTTCTAATTAATTACTCTATATAAATTATATTGTATTTATATATCATTACACCAATGATATATGAAAATAAAATAATAATTAAAAAATAATTTTTTTCATAATGATATTATTACAAAATCAACCCATAATAATCCATTGATGATGGTAGGTTCATGTCTCAGTCACCTTAACCACCAACTTGAAAAATGCTATAAATTTATATATTGAATTACTATGAGAATTTATTTACTAGTATAATATGGTATAAATTTATAAATAATATTTAGTTTTTGGTTCGGGTTTTGGTAATATTATATCAACATAAAACTCATTAATTATGAAAATTCCTATTTTTTGTTATGTGTCATATAAACATGATCATCAACAAATTCCACTTCTTGGTTGGTAACCCAAACATCCAGGAAATGAAATTATATCCTCCTAAAATATATTGTCACATTTATTATTGTACCATATATTATCTAATAATGATTGAATATAAAGAAATATACCAACATCCATTTTATAATACTCGTTCAAACCAATAAATATTACTTACATCTCATGTTGAAAATAATTAAAAACCTTAAAATATACCTATGTTATAATGATTATAAATGATTAGTATAAATGGTTATAGTTATTAATGTTGTTCTTTATTATTTATTTATTTAATTTAATTTAATTTTTCAGGACATTTGATGCATGTGTATAATGAATCCGGACCAAGGTAAAAGTTTTCATCATGAATTCATCTCTTTGAGATGTGTCAGTAACTATGCTCCAAATTTCATTTATATGGTTTTCATAAAACCTATTTGAGATATAATATAATAAACTATATTATAACAGTTTTTTAAATTTGAATATTAATATCACTCTTTCAGGGGTTTTTTATTAAAGTTTTACTCAAGTTGTAATAGTTTTCATGGTCACAATTTTGATTTATTGAGACATGTTACATATCATTCTCGATGTTTAAATTGAATAATGTTCTATTGACTTAAAATATATTTAATATTGTACGCTTTATTTCCTTTAAATACATCATAAAAACTAAATAAAATCTGATTCTATTCATTAAAAGTATTTTAAATCAATTGGTAAGCCAATAATTAGAGTTTTAGGTAACTTTATTTTAATTCATTGAGTTATGATCAACCACAATAAATTATTTCATATTAATTGGGTATATTTTAACCTTTGATAGTATTATGTGGTATTATCTAATTTATTACTCCTTTTTTAACAACCCAAATAAATGAAGAATAAAATAATTTCATATTTATTAATAGTTGTGAATTAAATATTTATTTTACTTTAAAAGATTTTCCATGATCCATAGTGTACCCGATACGCAACAACGGGTTTCATTGAAATCTTATGTTGCACACTAATAATATAATATTATTATTTTAAATGGAAGTTAACTACTAGACGTTTTATTGGTGGGAATGAACAAAAATAACTACAATATGATTATACATGTTAGTTAAATGTATTTACATTTATCCAATAAAAGTTAGAGGCTTAAAATGTGAATGAATCTAATTTTAAGAATAATTTACATTAAAAGGTTGATTGACCACCTTTTAATGGTGAACCCTCTTTAAATATAGTTTTGTTCAATTTAATAAATTCTATTTGACCAAATAAAATATTTCTTTATAATGGGGACATCAAAATTTTCTTTCTGTAATTTTTTGGAATTTTTCCGATAAAGTTCATTTTTAATGAATAGTGAAATATATTGTATTTTAATTCAAAACTGTGTTTTAATGTAATTTATTTATATGGTTATATTATCTTTTTAATTGGTTTTAATTTGTAATTATAATATATATTTAAAATTTAACCCAATGTTCATAATTGGAATTAATTTCACTTTGAATATGGACATAAACAAGTGTCAATCTTATGGTAGTTATTGTTTCCTAAAAACATGCTATTTGTTTTAACAACGGGAATTAATTTTAAATTTATTAATGATACTTATATTTTTATAATTTTTTAAAATATACATCATTTTTTACTTCAGAATATCAAATATATCTTAGGCTGATTTTATGGTATTTTTCTAAAAATCTTCAATTTTTGATGTATAGTTAAACCACTTAGTAGTAGTTAAAAACTGACTTTTTCATTTAAAAGAAATTTTACCACTTCATTGAATTGAAATTATAAAATTCTACATACATGGTTGTTTTTAGTAAGTAAAATTTTATTCAATAAGATGAAAACAATTTTTGGTGAATAGTAACTTTTGACTTTTATTTACCATGGGTAAAGGTAAATAGGGTAATTCAAGGTAAAAAGAATATTATAATAATTCAAAATTAACATAACACTTGTCCTAACTTTATTATATGAGTAGTGGACGACCATGGACATCCTTGGGTCTATTTTGAGACCCCATAGAGCCACTTATGAATGATAATGACACTTAAGATTAATTAATTTAAAGTAAAGGAAAAAATGACATAAACAGAACTCTTTTAGTAAATTAATTTCTATATGGTGATATATAAGTAATATTTTTGAATATAAATATTAATTGAAAATCTAAAATGATTTCCTACATCATGGTATTTTATTTATAATTTTTAGACAACGAATAAATTAAATTATTTTTTACACAATAATGATGTAGTGGTTACATCATTAATAAATCATTTAAATAAATAAGATTATAAATATTAAAATAAAATCCAAAACATGTCCAATTCTTACTGGATTATTTTATTTCGACCATGATTCAGCGTATCTTTGACTCTAATGATTTTTGGACCTTTAGAAACTGATTATTATTATATAATAAAATAATATTTTCACACTTTCCTAAAGAGCCCCTCCTCCCCCATATGAAAGAATACCATTTATAACCAATTCCTCACACCTCTAAAGACCTTTGGATCATCAAAAATCTCCCCAATTAACCTCCCTAAATCCCTATCTTCCACTTATAAGAATTACCTTATGCAGAAGGCACTTCAACAAACCATTTGGGTTCAAACCAAAAGGAGTTACCCAAATTAAAGGCAACAATATCTCTAAACTTATTTATTTTATTTTACTTCTCCAACCCCTAAACTCTTTTTATTCCTTTCTTTAATAACAATAAAAGTATCCTCAATATACTACTATGTTGTTCTGATAAGGATTCTAACTACACTTACACACACCTCCATCTAATGGGTGAAAACAAACTGTTTCTGTGGATGGAAAACTAAAGCCTCACGAAACGATCATTGTTCGATTATCTTCTACCGCCTATCATGGTGGCCATTATTATGAAACTATATTTATATATGATATATATTATGATTATGTTTTTTTTATTCTTCTGTATTTTTCTTTTATATCATACCTTTATGGTGTCCATTATGGGTTAATGCAATAATTTCATTTCAGGAAGTGCAAACTACCGCCCGCTCAAAGTTATATGACTCGTTCATGAAAAATGTGGGATGTATAAAGGATATAGATAATGGTTTTATATATTATATTATACAAGAATTATAATATACCAATTAATAATTATGTTTTAATTCCATTAAAATAAGAAATAGAAATTAAGGTTTCCTTCAAGCGTACGTATGGCTTACCGTCTCCATGAACGGTGCATTTCATTTATTACCTCCAAATGATATATCCTGTTATAAAAATATATATATATATACTGGATATATATGATATATATGATATCTAAATAATTAATATCATTCTGGATATAATGGACTATTTACAACATGGACAACTTTTAAATATATGGTGTTCATTTTTGACTCATGTACCAAATTTCGACAAAATGACCATTATAAACTAAAATGATTACATAATGTTTATAACATGGTAATGATTGATATAAAAGAACTAATAAACTTGAAAAATAATCCAAGGAAATTATAAATTAACTTTAGTTTATTATTCAAGAGATTAAAGAATGAACGGGTCAAGTCGGACATGATGTAAGGGACTTCGTCTCAATATCCTTTCATTGTGGCATATTTTTCTTTAATACATGACTTTCTTTTATACGCTATATAAACACCCTTCACATTTCAAAGGGAATATTTTTCTACGATGCTTTTTACTAAATGGAAAAAATGAATGTTTCTTCAAACAAAAGCGGTGACAACGACCTTTCCACCGTCGTGAGTATTATTTTTTCTTTGGCTTCCTTAACAAGATGTAATGTTTTTTTACTATATACTCTTTTATGTATTTTGGTATTGAAAATGGTTTTGATAATGTATTTTTTATTTAAATATATTTAAGTGATATATTGTGATTGAAATGTGGAAATTTTTTCTTTCCTTTATATTTGTTTTATGTGTTATGATTTTAGAATGGTGCTTGGACATTTAACTGGTGGTTACCTGATAAAACAAATGACAAGTGGTGTCGTGATAAACTAAGATGGGTGGTTACGTTATAACCTACAATTTATTGGGTTTGGGAGTCGGTCGTATGGCTATTACATTTAGAGATATGTGTGTAATTCGACCATATGATTATTCCATTTAAGTAGTTTTATGTCCCAAGTTACCTTTATATGTTATGTGTCCTTTATATGGGTCTTATGGTAATAATTTGGTTACAAAAGGGTATGTAGTGATATTTTATTCAGTTATGAGTACTTAATACTTCATAAAGGTGAAAATTATTACTTTTGTTAAAGTATTCATGGTTTACATGTTGTTTTGAAAAACTAACAGTTCTCATTCTTTGTGTATCGCTTACTGAGCTTTTCATGATCATCCCAAGTTTTTGAAATTTTTTTCATAGGACATAAAATGGAATAGGGTCAAGGATGGGATCATGGAAAATTCATACTGTCTAAAACATGGAACTAGATATGACTCTTTTTTTCAAAGAGTTTTTATTTTGTGAAATTAATAGAATTTGGGTAGATGTGTTGACATGTAATATTCAAGTTGTTATGTCTATGATATGACCTGACTCTCTAAAACTCTAAACCTAAAAAGATCTTCAATGTGAATTATTTATTTAATTCAATATTATGAAATTTTTATGTCTGGGTCATTATAGTTGGTATCATAAGTCAATTTAGACAACTTTTGGAGTTAGGGAATTGTTAAATAAATGTCTATAAATTAATTAATGGTAATATTGAAATGATATAGCATTTACAAATTACCATGTTTCTTCATCTATAATATTTCTGTGTTAAGAATGGTTTTTCGTAGAGGAAATAGAGAAGCCTTTTTGGGAAGGAATACATAGGGAAATGTCCTACCAAATCAACATCCTCATATGGTCAGAATCAGAATTGAATAGTTTCTTATAGTGATGGCTCAGTTGACTCTGGTGATAAATAGTGGTTGTGTTTCTTGATGATATTTTAGTTTATTCCAAAATTAAATAGGAAGATGAATGTCATTTATGGGTCAAATTACAAGCCTTAAAAGAAAAGAATCATTTTGGGAAATTTAGCAAGTGTGAGTTTTGGTACTAAAAAATTTCTTTCCTTGGTCACATTGTTTCAAACAATGGCATAAATGTTGATCATTTTAAAATAAAAGTTTTTGAAGAGTGGCCAAGACCCACAAATATAATCTAGATGCATAGTTTTCATGGTTTGGTAGGTTATTACCAGAGGTTTTTTGAGAATTTTTCATGGTTATCTTTTCAAATTTCTATGTTAACTCGAAAAATTGTTAAGTTCATCTATACAAAAGAATGTGATGATTGTTTTTAGGAATTGAAAATAAGATTGGTGAATGCCCTAGTTTTGTCATTGCCTTATAGAAATGGTGAGTTTGTTATTTACAGTTATGCTTCATTGAAAGGACTTGGATGTGTCCTTATGCAGAATGATCAGGTAATTGCTTCTGCTTTACATCAGTTGAAACCTCATGAGTTAAATGACCCTACGCATGATTTGAAATTAGTTGCTATTATTTTTTCTTTAAAAATTTTGATGCATCATTTTTATGGAGTAAAATGTGAAATATATAGTGACCACCAAATTTTAAAGTAAATATTCACTCAGAAATAATTGAACATGAGATAGAGGAGATGGCTGGAATTAATCAAGGATTGTGATTGCACGATCCATTACCATCCGAGAAAAGAAAATAATGTGGCTAATGCTCTGAGTTGAAAAAGTTTCAATGAAATCTACTCTATCAGACAGAATAATGCAAGCATAGAAAGAAGACAGTGAGTTATAGAAAGAGGTAGAGTTGGTTAAGAATGGTAATTTTACTGATTTTAAAGTTGATAATGATTGTGTTTTGAGGAATGGGAAGAGATTATGTGGGCCTTGTGATTCACAGTTGTTGATTGAGTTGTTATGCGATGCTCATAGTTCTCTGTTTTCAGTTCATCCTGGTAGTACTAAGATGTACAGAGATCTTCAAATGTATTACTGGTGGGATGGAATTAAAAGAGATATTGCTTATTTTAAAATGAATTGTTTGACTTGTCAGCAGGTTAAAGTAGAGCGGCAGTTACCGAAAGGGATTTCTCAATATTTACCGGTTCTAGAGTGGAAATTGGAAAATATATCCATGGATATTTTTTTGGGATTACTGAAGACATATTGAGGTAATAATGCAATCTGGGTTAGAGTTGACCGATTGAAAAAATATATTCATTTACTTCCTATTATAGATAATTTGTTTCTAGATCAACTATCTCAGTTGTATGTTAAAGAGATAGTCAAGTTTCATGGTGTTCCCCTCTCCATTGTATCTGATCATGATCCCAGGTTTACTTCTAACTTTTGGAAAGGTCTTCAAAAGTCGTTGGGTACTAAATTAAATTTTAGTACATCTTTTCTTCCTCAATCAGATGGGTAGTCAGAACAAACAATTCAGACCTTGGAGGATATGCTACATGCTTCTTTACTAGATTTTCAGGGAAGTTGGTACCAACATCTTTCTTTGGTTGAATTTTATTATAATAACAGTTTTCATTCTAGTATACAGATGGATCCATTTTTGGAATTATATGGAAAGAATTTTCAAAATATAGATTTTTGGGATGATGTAGTTTAAAGGATGTTGATGAGACCAAAATTGGTAGAAGTGATGGTAGAGAAAGTTCAGTTGATTTAGAAGCACATAAGAACAGCTCAGAGTAGATAGAAAAATTATGTGGATAACTGGAGGAAGGTAATTTCTTTTGAGGTAGATGATCATGTCTTTCTCAAAGTTTCTCTATGGAAAAGTTTGATGTCTTTTGGTATGAATGGAAAGTTGAGTCTGAGTTTCATTGGAACTTATGAAATCCTAAAGAAAGTTAGATCAGTTTCATACAGAGTGGCTTTAACTCCAAGTGTATCCCAGGTACACAATGTTTTTCATGTTTTGATGTTGAGAAAGTATATGCCAGATACATCTCTTGTTTTGAGTCTAGAGGTAGTTCAGTTGGAAGAGAATCTCTCTTATGAAGAACAACCAATTAAGATTATTGACTGTAGAGAGAAAGATTTGCGGAATAAGGTAATTCACCAGTTTAAGGTTTTGTGGAAAAACCATATGACTGAAGAGGAAACATGGGAATCTAAAAATGCTATGAGGGATAAATACCCCCAATTATTTTGATAAGTGAATAAAAATTGTGAGGATGAAATTTCCAAAAGGGGGGAAGGATGTAACATCCCAGGTAAATTAAGTATAATATATTTTCATATTTATTAATATTTTTGAATTAAATATTAATTTTACTTTAAAAGGGATTCCATGTTCAACAGTATACCCGATACGCAACAACGGTTTTCTTTGAAATCTTACATTGCACACTAATAATATAATATTATTATTTTAAATAGAAGTTAACTCCTAGACATTTTATTGGTGGAAATGAACAAAACTAACTACAATATGATTATAAATGTTAGTTAAATGTATTTATATTTATCCAATAAAATTTAGAGGCTTAAAATGCGAATGAATCCAATTTTAAGCATAATTTACATTAAAAGGTCGATTTACCACATTTTAATGGTGAACCGTCTTTAAATATAGTTTTAGTAAATTTAATGAATTTTATTTGAACAAATAAAATCCTTCTTTAGAATGGGGACATCAAAATATACTTTGGGTTGATTTTTGGAATTTTTTTATAACGTTTATTTTTTAATTAATAGTGAAAAATAATGTATTTTAATTCAAAACTGTGTTTTAATCTAATTTATTTATATGGTAAGATTGTCTTTTTAACTGGTATTAAATTTTAATTATAATATATTTTTGCCATTTAACTCAATTTTTTCATTGGAATTAATTTTACTTTGAATTTGGACATAAAAAAGTGTCAATCTTTTGATAGTTATTATTTCTTAAAAACACGCTATTTGTTTTAACAATGGGAATTAATTTTATATTTATTTATGACACTTCTATGTTTAGAATTTGGTAAAATAGTCATCATTTTTGATTTTGGAATATCAAATATATCTTAGTCTGATTTTTTGATATTTTTCTGAAAATCATCAATTTTTTATGATTACTGAAACCACTTAGTAGTAGTTAAAAAAACTGACTTTTTCATTTAAATGAAATTTTACCACTTCTGTGAACTAAATTCCAAAATATCAACAAAAATGGTTGTTATTAGTAAGTAAAATTTGGTTCAATAAGATGAAAATAATTTTTGGTGAATAGTAAATTTTGACTTTTATTTACCGTGTCTAAAGGTAAATAGGGTAATTCAAGATAAAAGGAATATTATAATAATTCAAAATTACCTTAACACTTGTCCAAACCTTATTGGATGAGTAATTTCTGACCATGGGAATACTTGGGTCGCTTTTGGGACCCCATGGAGCCACTTATGAATGATAATGACACTCTAGATTAATTAATTTAAAGTAAAGGAAAAAATGACATAAACAAAAAACTTTAAGTAAATTAATATTCATATGGTGTTATATAAGTAAAAATTTTTAATATAAAAATTAATTGGAAATATAAAACGATTTCCGACATCATGGTATTTTGTTTTTAATTTTTAGACATCGAATAAATTAGATTATGTATGACACAATAATGATGAAGTGTTTACCTCGTTAATAAATCATTTAAATAAATAAGATTATAAATATTAAAATAACATCCAAAACTTTTCCAGTCCCTATTGGATGATTTTATTTCTACCATGAGTCATCTTATATTTGAATATAATGATTTTTGGACCTTTAATAACCTAATATCATTATATAATAAAATAATATTTTCACACTTTCTTAAAGAGCCCCTCCTCCTCCTTATAAAAGGAGACCATTTCTAACCAATTCCTATCACCTCTCAAGCCTTTTTTATTATAAAAAATATACCCAATTACTCTCCCTACATCCCTCTCGTACACCTAAAAGAATTTCCTTTGGCATAAGTCACTTCAAGAAACCATTTATCTTCAAACCAAAGGGAGTAAACCAAATTAAAGGTAACAGTTTCTCTTAACTTATTTTAGTTTATTTTACTTATACAAACCCAATACTATGTTTATTCCTTTATTTTATAACAACACATGTATCCTAAATATACTAGTATGTTTTTATGATAAGTATTCGAACTACACTTACACACACCTCCATCTAATGGGTGAAGAATACACTATTTCTGTGGATGGCAAACTAACGCCTCATGAAACGATGATTGTTCGATTATCTCCTACCGCCTATCATGGTGAACATTATGATTACACTATATTTCTATATGATATATATTATGTTTATGTTATCTTTATGCTTCTGTATTTTTTTTATAACATACCTTTATGGTTTCCATTATGGCTAAACGCAATAATTTCATTTAAGGAAGTGCGGACTACCGCCCCCTCAAAGTGATATGACTCATTAATTCCATATGTGGGACATATGAAGGATAGATTTAATGGTATTATATATGATATTATATTGGAATTATAATATAAAAATTTATCATTATGTTTTAATTCCATTAAAATAATAAATAGAAATGAAAGTAGTGTTCATGCATACGTACGACTTACCGTCTCCATGAACGGTGCATTTAATTTCTTACCTCCAAATGATATGTAATGTTATAAATATATATATATATATACTGTATATATATGATATATATGATATCTAAATAACTAATATAATTCTGGATATAATGTACTATTGACAACATAGACAACTTGTAAATTTAAGGTGTTCATTTTTGGCTCAAGTACCAAATATCGACAAAACGACCATTATTAACTTAAATGATTACATAATGTTTATAGCATGGTAATAATTGATTTAAAAGGACTAATAAACATGAAAAATATTCTTAAGAAATTCTAAATTATCTTTAGTTTATTATCCAGGTGATTAAAGAACGAACGGGTCAAGTCGGACACGAGGTAAGGGACTTCGTCTCAATCTCCTTTCCTTGAGGCATATTTTTCTTTAATACACGACTTTCTTTTATATGATGTATAAAAACCCATGACTTTTCAAAGGTAATATTTTTCTATGAAGCATTTTACTAAACGACAAAAAGGAATGTTTTTTTAATGTATGTGGGGGAAACGACCTTTTCGCTACCATGAGTATTATTTGTTCTTTGGCTTCCTTAACAAGCTGTAATATTTTTTTCAAAGAAAATAAATACCATATACTCCTTTATGTATTTTGGTATTGAAAATGGTTTTGATAATGGATTTTTTAGGTCAATATATTTAAGTGATATATTGTGATTGAAATTTGGAAATGTTTTCTTTCCTTTATAATTGTTTTATGTGTTATGATTTTATAATGGTACTTGGACATTTGATGGGTGGTTACATGATAAAACAAATGACGGGTGGTGATGTGATAAACCATGATGGGTGGTTACATTATAACCTCCAATTCATTGGGTATGGAAGTAGGTCGTATGGCTATTCTATTTAGTGATATGTGTAGTAGTCGACCGTATGGTAATTCCACTTAAGTTTGTTTATGTCCCAATTTACCTTTATATGTTATGTGTTCTTTATATAGGTTTGATGGTAATATATTGGTTAAAAAAGGGTATGCAGTGATCTTTTATTCAGTGATGAGTATTTACTACTTCATAACGGTGAAAATTATTACTTATGTTAAAGTATTCATGTTTTACTTGTTGTTTTGAAAAACCCACATTTTTTTTCTTTGGGTATCCCTCACTGAGATTCTTATGCTCATCCCAACTTTTTGAAATGTTTTTCATAGGACATAAAATGGAATAGGGTCGAGGATGGGATCAAGGAAAAATCATGTTGTGTAAAACATGGAAATAGACATGACTCTTTTTCAAAGAGTTTTTATTTGGTGAAAAAAATAGAAACTGGGTAGATGTGTCTACATATAATATTAAAGTTGTTATGTATAAGATATGACCTAACTCTATAATACTCTAAACCTGAAAATATATTCAATGTGAATTATTCATTTAATTCAAGATTATGAAATGATTAAGGTCGGGTCCTTATACATTTTCCACCTAAAACCCTTTGAAAAAATTTCTGGCATCATGAATTATATTTCTAATAATTGATATTGATATCTCAAGACTTCATTCAGTGAGTTATGTTGCTTCTTTATGAACTTAATTATTTAATTCTTTAGTTCTCCCACCATACAATTTGGTTATATTGTATTTTATTATATGGTATTTTATAATCCAATTTGAATAAATTAAGTGCTAATATAAATGAGTGTTTTTTTACTCTTTTATAACTGAGTGTTTTGAATAAAGGAACTTTGAACATAATATAAAGGGTTTTCCCTTCCACATTAATGTGTTTTGTGTTAATCTCATAATTTATTAGATATATCAATTCTTTATTACTAGTGATTCGGTTTAAATATAAATATTATAAAAATATTTCAAGTCACCTTTACAAAATATTCCTTTGAAAGAGACATGCTAATTTGTATTTTGCATCAATGTTATAATTGATTTCCATAATATATTTCATGTTTTTATTTCCATTTAAATTTTCATTTTCAAAAGGATTTACCCTAATAGGTTTTATTTTTTAATTTTTATAATATAATATATATTTTAATTTTTAGGTAAAAAACTCATGATAATAAACAATCCATTTCTTGATCCCTTCTTAGGTGGTATCGTTCAAGCATTATATTACAAGGATGGTTTTAATGTATGTCAACATAACTAGGGTTATGTTATATTTCTACCATCCTTATTATTTCTTTGAATGAGTTATGATAATGATATACCATTTCTTGAAATTGGGAATGATTTTGGAAAACTATATAAATTTATTCCAACATGGATGACTATTGTCAACTTGACTAAGTATTGTTTGACTTCCACCTTCATTCTCAGTATGGTATATGATTATTTTATCCCTTTATTGATGTGAGAATAATTATTGACATTATTGATGATCATTGACTACTAGAATTGTTTTATCTTATATTCATATACTTTATTCTTTATTATATGGATAAACATTTTTTTTAGTCAACCCAAATTTCCTTAGGTAATGGTATGAAATGTTATATTGAGTCTTACTGTAGAGAAATTTTAATTAATCAGTTGATGGGTGTGGTTTTGGAATTATATAGATCCTTGATTCATCAAAATGCCTCATGTTCCCATTTATTTTCATTGATATATCATGATCTTAGTTTTAGTTGATTGTATATTTATTCTGATAATTTATTCCCTCTATATTGTGTATACCATGATTATGTTTTTGGTAGCTTCACATATATGTTTCCCTTATTAGTAATTTTAGATCACCCCTTCTTATGTTCCCATTTCAATAGTTTGTAAAGAAAACTATTACACATTATATGTTCAACTGGCTAGCTAGTGTAGATAATTTTTATGGGATAAATAAATGAATTATTATATATTTTTTAGATTCATATATAATAGGAAGACAATACCCATTGTTGAGAAAGAACATGAGATTTATTAGTTTATGTTTTATCTGAATTATCTAAATCTATAGACCAAAATGGACATAAAAATGTATGTAATGAACTTTTTTCTTTATGTAATGTAATTATGAGATATTTATGTCAGAGAATTTATAGCTAGTATCTAATATAGAATATAAAGTATGTGTTTATGGAACAATATTCGAGATTGTGTGTATGAGGCATCACATACAATATCAATGGCCCAAGATTGTGAATGAATTAAAGAGACACTTATTAAGGATGAGAAGTCCTATATAGGGGATATTCTTACAAATTATAATTTTTAGGTATGTTATGCTTTTCATTAATCCCTTTATAAGTTTTTTTGAGTTATTTATTTCTTGGATGAATTAGTGGATATATTCTATATAATTTTAGGTAGATTTAATATATATTAAGCGGTTAATAGTTTGGGAATGGTTTTTGTAAAATCGAATGGTTCTCCTTAGGTAATAGTGTGGCTTGGTGTAAAGGGGTAGTAGATGTCGCATGGTTAGAGTATGGTTAGAGATAAACATGTACAATTCCCTAAGAAACTAGGAAACATAAATAACATATAAATATATATTTGGTGCATTGTTTAATCAACTATACAGTCAAACGATGTAGTTTCCATGAAGGGGTATTGAGCCTCATGTAGTATGTGTATGGTTTGTTAAAAAATATGACTAAACCATGCATAGAAAATTAAAGAATCTGAAAATTGGGATTTTAACATGAAATCTCCACTAAACCCTTCATTTTTATTTCTATTCTTAGGTATCATTATATTAGGGACTCAAGTCTGTATTCCGAGAAATTATTATTTCTCTAAACTCCAATTATGGTGGATCTAGTGGTTATGGATCATGAGAATTTACATTTAGAGATCATTATGTTGGAGTTTCTTCCCTACAACCAACTTCTTTAAAATTTATTATAAAAATTTATTAATTTTTTTTAATATTAATAAACTAATTATCACATAATGATTTTTTTCTACCTGACATTTTTTGTGATAATGTCCTAAGAGTATTTGTCAAACTAAAATGTCATAGCAGTTCCCCACTATGATGAGAACCTATAAGTACTATAAAACTATTCTTGATTATATGTTCTATAGTTAGATGATATCATTTTAGGGACACAAATGATATAGGATATTAGGTTTGGAGACTCATAAGACTTTGAGAAAACTTTTCATAGTGGACTCCCTTGGTAATATCCAACATGATATTATTAGAATGAGAGTAGCCAATAGAAAATCCACATTCATATGTGTAATTAAATTTTATTATCTACAGATGTGTGTATTGGGATATAGAATTTAATATTATTTTTAATGAGTATTATGAGTCAAGAACAAAAATGTATTGAAGAAAAATCTGACGACAGATGTTGGCGATGAGGTAGGATACATTGGGTGCACCACGAGTTATTTTTCATTAATAAATAATGGGAGAAATGATTTATCCCTTCTCTTCATTGATGGAAGTTAACATCTCAATACCATATATAGAAATGATATATCCTAAATAAATCCACTAACTTGGTGTTCATAATCATGTTCAATTTCTAGAATTTTAATTAAATAGATATCAAACTCATATGTTTATGGCCCTAGAATTCAACCTTATCGATTATAGATATTGGAATCAAGAGATTATATTTTATTGTAAGAATCCATATGAGGTGTCATATCATTGTGTCATTTACTCGTTTCTCTGTTGGTGCCTTGGCATTTTTTTAGATAATAACCTTGGAAATTAGGCTGGTCTGCCTAATTTCATTGAGAAAGAGGCCTAGAGGGTCACAGACTAAGTGCATATAGAATATCAGTTAAATAATATATTATTATTTATTATTTAACAGGCTGAATAAATATTATTCCCGTATCTTTTTTAATAATTATTTATGCATTCATGATCATATTTATTATATCACTAGTTATTCAGGAGAATATATTGTGAGCATAATATTTTATAAATATTTTTTTTCAATCCAGTGAATATATTATTTATTTATTTAATAGAGAAAAATGTAGTGATTATTATTTAATAAACAAAATATGCATTACTCAAGGCCCGATAAATATTGTGGAAGAATGGAGGAATGATATTAATGGTCTAGTGATAAATGATAATATTGAATATTATTTAATTAAATAATATTTAATTATAATTTAATGTTCAGAACATGTTGAGAAATAAAAATATTAAAAATATTACTTTACATTGAGTATTAATAGGATTAAATAAATAATAACAGAACTTTTTTAATTATTTTATTTTAAGCCTATAAATATAAATAACCAATTATGTTATTTTATAAAGATGCAATTCGGTTGTTCTCAACAATTCTTGGAGAATCCCCTCATGCTTAGAGAACCCCCTTCCCATAGAACCGTCCCACGAATTGTGTGTAAACCTCCTCCACTAGATCAAGGAGAGTAATTTGGAAGTGTTTCTAAATTTGATCAAGGTGGACGACGCAAGCATAATGATCTTTCATGTTAGAACCCGTTGACTTCTTTATAAACCTTTCATGTTTCCTAAAACATGAGTGGATCATTATTTGTGGAAATCTATAATTTCTTTCAAAAACACAATGATGGTGCACTGAAAATCTTTTGTTGGACTCATCAACTATGAAATAATTAATTATATGTAATTTTCTCTCTAATTAAATTAATTATAAACAATATGTGTTCATCGCCTTTCTTTGGTTCTGGCATTGTTATACCTTACTTATTTAATTTATTTGATTCTATGGATCACAACATTAATCATTGCATTGGACTTAGATTGATCATCAATTAAGGAAAAACAATTGGGCACTACCCATCGCACGCTTCCGCTGCACCTGAAACCTACAAGTCATATCATAGGGGGCACATAATTATATATAATTATTTAAAAATTGTTGGTGATTTATGAATTAATATTTTAGTTTATTAATTAATTTTTAATCATTATTTTAATCTTAATTTCTAAATCTTTCTCTTCCTCCATCATTTATTATATATCTAATAATGTTGATTAATTTTAAAATTAAAATAAAACTAAGGAAATCATCTGGAGGTGACATTGTTCGGTTTTAATAGCACTAGACTACACACCATGTAATTGGAGTTACACACTATGTATTCATGTTCAACTCATCAATATTGATTCGGAAATCAATTCAATGTTATGAATTAATTAATACATTAATTACACAATTAATGTGTCGTGTGTTGACCAGAATTAATTGGAACATGGTCATCCGAACTACATGCCATGTGGCCTATTGGACATGGTGGGTAATCCTTTTGGGTTAGAGCTGAGTCGTGTATTTCATACAAGACCTACCCCACCGATGATAATGTAACATTTATTTTACATGGTGTGTG
Organism: Viscum album; assembly: GCA_963277665.1. Taxonomy (NCBI): domain Eukaryota; kingdom Viridiplantae; phylum Streptophyta; class Magnoliopsida; order Santalales; family Viscaceae; genus Viscum; species Viscum album. Next base: position 1,845,568,874 of record OY728158.1, on the reverse strand, counting down.
GATCATTGGACATGTTGTGTACTCCAAACATTTCTAAGGTACACTTCACACACCGAGTCCCTTGTCATGTACCTATGATGGATGATGGAATATGTACGTGCCATGTAGATGAGATCTACATGCCGTCTACTTATACCATGTTATGTAGATATAAAATTTAATTATTTTACTATTTAAATCTTAATACATGTACATGTGTGTGGTCATAGTTATAGGACACCCCATGTGATAGGTGTTAATATACATATTTATTTAAATGTTTAATTAATATCATCATAATGTTTAGATATGCATATCATGTTTGCGTTGTATTACTAGATGTCACACTAGGCATATTTAAAGATAAAATCTTCCCAAAAAATCATTTAATCCATGAAATAATTTATTAATTACACCTTGTTAAATAATTTGATTAGTCATCTATGTCGTATGTTACAATAGTAAAATTGTTTATGATTATAATACATGTTGGGAGGAATCAGATAGGTATGCACCAGGTTTCCACCATGGTAAATTTATGTATCAGGTTAATTTTAAATTAATTTATTACATTTGTTTAAAATTATAATGGATGATAATATTAATGAAATTTAGATAAGTATTAAGATAAAATTATTTATTACTTAACGATAATAATTAATCTATTAGAGAACAATTTATCTTAATTAAGAATCATTATGAGTTAAATGTTAGTTTTATTAAATTCATAATTCATTTTATGCATGCAAATGATTGTGGTCTAGGACAAATATTTTGTATAATATTGGTTTCATTTAATTTTTTATTAAATTGAACTATTAGAATGTTTTCCCTCTATCATCATTATTATATAGGGCATGTGTTCCCATAGTTTCTTTTATATAAAACACTTTACCCCTCACCTACACATGAGTAAAAGGAATATGTAATGGATAGAGATATCCAGATACTGGAGGCAGTTCATGTTTGAAGCCTAGGTGAAAACAATCCAAGGAGATATAAAGGTGTATATTGAGAAAGCTATCAAAACAAAACCTTAATTGGTTCATGTTGTTTAACTCCTAGGTAAATGGTTAGTGTATCAACCACTTGATAAACTAAGCATTGGTATGATCTCATGATCATACCCATTATTTTATTTCTTTTAGTTGAATGGTTATTTCATTTTATATGTATTGTCGTGGTCAAATAATTAATGAATTAACAAGCATGAAAGATCGAACTAGAATAAGTTGGATTATGAGTAAATATTATATAAGGCATTAGTAATCACTTAATTAATTCCTCTTAATATTAACAATCATGTTAAAAATATAACAATTATAAATTTACATATGAAAGGATAAAATCCATAAATAAAATATTTTTTTGGTATTGCCTTCAATTAATTCAGTTAGAATCGAATCATAGTTCAATGTTCTTGACCAGCCAATGTTGGGTTACATTGAATTATATGTGAATTCTAACATGAGGTTTTGGGTTGACATAAATTTGTTCACATCTAGGGTTGACTTCCAAAGAAGGACATAGTGTAACTAAGAGGCAAAGTTTGAAAAAATATGAATTAATGATTTCAGGATTGGAGAGTCTACTCAGTATATCAAAGAACTGTGAGTTAATGCAGTTGGAATTTGGAATACCTACCAAAATCATTACGAGTTGATTGACCGACAAATTTTGGGGTAATGATAAGAGAAATATGGATCATTCCTACTAGAATATCCAAGAAACATGATATTCCAAATATAATTATGTGTTCTATTGGGTTTTAATAAAACAGTGGGAGTCTAATAAATATAGTATTTATTTATTTGTATAAATTTTATCAGATAAATTAATAATATTTTTTTATCTTATTTTGTAGAAACAATAATTAAATGATATCAAAAATGTCATTATGATCCATACATGATAAGGAAAACCTTCTCACCAGAACAAATTTCCAAGAGTGGAATAGTTTCCAACATGTTATCCATAAACATGAAAGGAAATTACATGTGCTGGAAGAACCTTTACAAGTTGTCCCTGGTAATGTGGAAAGTGATGATTATTTTTATCTCAATAAGAAACAACTAAATGATTCTATAGATGTCCAATTATTCTTGATAACTAAAATTTACAACTAGATTTTAAATCAACATGAATATATGGATTCCTATAGCATGATGTATCACCTTTGGGATATCTATAAAGAGTAGGAAAGACAAGAGAAGTATGTGATCTCTGATTCATTGTTCAGAACTATTCTTAGATATTCTATGCTATATCGGCCTCACGTAGTCAATATTATTGGATTCATTAAACACATGGACATCATAGTGATTAAATTCATGGATGAGTTTTTTACAGATCTCACACCTTCATCACTACCCAAGACCTTCTCCAAATTTATTGTTAATTTCATTATGAGAAAAACTGAGAGGATTTTTCATAACTTTTTACATTGATTCGCCAAGTGGATAAGGAAATGGGGCGTTACAAACCTGCAGTCCTTACGGTGAATAAGAATATGAAGGACATGTAAAATGTTCCAAATAATTATAAATAGTTTAAATATTATGAGAATCATCCTACATAAAGATGAAGATCGAGAGACAGGTCAAGGTAATAGAGGTGTTATGTTTTTATTGTGGCAAGTTAGGCCACTGGAAGAGTAACGACACCAAAAAGAATGGTGAATCTAAATGTGTGTTCATGATCAATTGAAATCTTTCTATTTATAAACATTTGGTATTCTATACAACTTGTGGTTCTCATATCTATCTCTGGATGCAAGAAACAAGTAGATTTAAAATGATTTCTAGAGGATTAATGGATTTGAGAGCTGTAATTGGGTGAGGGTAGCTTCCATATCAATTGGTTACTACCACTTTTCATTTCAATTATGAATAATTTTTGACATGAAATATTGTTATTATGTACTTGCAGATACCAAAAACAAAATTTATGTTTCATTTCTAGATATAGGTGTATTTATTTTCAAATTTTGAAAACAAATTATGTTTCTTTTATAATGATAACATATGTTTTGGTATGTAAAATTTAGAAAAGGGTCCTTATGTATTACATTATGAAAACCAATTGTTGAAATTTGATAATAAATCATTATTCCATGACTTATATAACACCTAGTTGTGGCACCACCATCTTGGTCACGTAAATTACAAGTGTTTTACAATGGTAATTCAATATGGTTATTTAGACTCTTTTTATCTAAAACCCATTGAAATATCTCATGAATGTTTACTTGGAAAAATGACCATACCACCATTCAGTGTACATGGTGAAAGGACCACATAACTTCTAATATTGGTACACACTAATGTGCGTTGCCCATTTCTTTTAGAATCTAGAGGTGGGTATTCTTACTTCATTGATTTTACTAATTACTTGAGTATATATGGATATATATAAATGATGAGGTGTAAGTAATAGTACTCTGGGAAATTAAAGGAATTCAATAATGAACTAGAAATTTATCTTGGTAAGATGATAAAGAAGAATTAATCGGATCGAGGTGGTGAATATATTAACCAAGAGTTCATTGAATTTATTTAGAATTTTGGGATTGTATATCAACATACTTCATATTATACACCACAGTGGAATGGTTCTAGTGAAAGGTGGAACAATACCTAGTTATTCATGGTAAGGTCAATGATGAGTCATGCATATCTTCCATTATCCTTTTGGGGATATGAATTACAAACTATGACATACACATTAATGTGAGTACCAAATAAAGTGGAAAATGGAATTCCCTTAGAGTAATGGAGTAGTAAAAAACACGATTTATAAAATAAATATGTATTGGGTTGCGAGGAATTTTTTATCCTTATCAGGAAACAAACTAGCACTTAGGGAACAAGGTGTAACTTTATAGGGTATCCCAATAGAACAAAGGGATATTACCTATAAAACCCCATTGAAAAGAAAGTGATCATCGCCAAACAAGACATATTTCTTAATAGGGGGAAATTACTCTAAAAGATAGTGGGAAAATATTGACTTCAAAAAAGTTAATGATCAAGATATAAAATTGTTGGTTCATAAAAAATATCAACATTCCTCCTTGGAAGAAGTAGTTCCAGAAATAAAAGTACAGCATAGGAGTGTAAGAGAGGTAAGAAAACTAGATAGATATTTTTTTTTGTACATAGAGGATCAAAAGCCAATATTGGATGAAATTGATGAACCTTTATCATAAAAGGAGGAAGTGGAGAGCTCATAAGTTAAAATATGTCTAGAAGTTATGAATTTTGAGATGTATTATATGTATCGTAACAATGTTTGGGTTCTGTTCAATGCACCAGTTGATGTAACACCTATCAGATGAAAATGGGTATTCAAGAGGAAGATATAAATGGAGGGTTAAGTGAGTACCTAAAAATAAATTCTAGGTGATAAAGAGTTTAAAAAGTGTTAAGTAATTGAATACGATGAAACCTTTTCCCCAATTTCCTTGTTTAAATCCAGTAGAATTAGAATTTCATCAGAAGATTACAATTACTATAAAATTTGGAATATGGATGTCAAAACCACATTACATAAAGGGAATAATGAAGAAGATATCTATATGACTCAACCAAAAGGGTTTGTGAAACTAGGTGATTTTTATATGGTTTGAAAGTTTCAAAGATCCATTTATGGATTGAAGCAAGCATGTAGGTCAGGTGACATTCAATTCGATGAGTCCATAAAATAATTTGGATTCATTAAGAATGAATTTGAGTCATGTGTTTAGAATAATATTAATGGTAATTTGGTCATTATCCTAGTAGTATATATTGATGACATATTAGGTATTGGAAACAACATTCTTATCTTACAATCGGATAAGAATTGGTTAAAAAAGTTCTTATCCATGATGGACTTAAGTGAAGAAACATATATTCTAGGGATCATGATCATTTGTTATAGATCCAAGAGTGTACATGGACTATATAAAAGTACATATAATGACTATACACTAACTAGATTTTGTATGGAACAATACAAGGGTTTATTGGTTCTAGTATCACGAGGTTTATATCTTTATAAAAAAATGTTTCCCTCAACACATCAATAGAATGAGTGAATAAGTAAGATCCCATATACTTTATAAATAGGATCAATCGTGTATACTGTGTTTTGTACTATCACATCCATGACTTCTTTTAAATGTATTTCTTCATTTAATTTCCATTCTTTCTTTGTTTTGGAGGTTTTCCATTCATTTTGGTGGAAATGGAGGGTTTTCAAAATTTGGGTCAAACTGTGAGCCCAATTCTAGATTTAAAAATAAATTGTATTTCTTTTATAACTCCTTAATTTGTTAACATTTTTCATCCATTACACTTTCCAAATTTCCTCCTATGACCTATACAAATTACCATGTCCATTTTGACCCTTTTTGAACCCATTAGCATTTTGGGTTTGAGTTAATTAATTTACAATTGGGCCAACCCGTGAGTCATTTCCAGTTTTAAATTTGTTTGTTAATTCTTTAATAACATACTCATTGTTTACTGTATTTAAACGATTCCACCTCCAAAATTAATCCAAAATCCCTATCCTCACCCCCATTATTCATTTTTCCACTTTGGACCTCATTTTCCTCGAGGATTAGGGAAAACCTTGTTAGGGTTCTTCAAATCGACCAGATTTGAGAAGGTAATTTGATTCTTTCATAAATCATTTAATTTTCACTCTTTTCCCCATATTTCAGTCCCCACTTGACCTTATAATCCCCATTAGAGCCTCTATATCAGTTTTGGTTGCTTGTAGATTCAAATTTTGGTGTATTTGGTTCGTTTGATTCAAGATGTTTCAAGTAAGTGTTTCTTTCCATGATTTCATCCCCTTCCTTAGGATTTCTTTCACCCTTTCATGAAGTTCATCATGTCCAAAAGTTGAGGTTCAAACATAGGGTTTGATTTTGTGTCTTTTTGTTCAATTATTGTGGTCTAGGGATTGATTTTTATTCCTTTAGTTGCAGTGGTGGTGCGGTTGATGTTTCGCACCATGTTTTGAGGGTTTCGACATAAAAGGTAGGTGATTCCATGTGTAATCATTTCTAGATGAGTTATTTTTCTTGAATTACTTATTATGCATGTTCCTAATATGATTTTTGTGGTTCAAAAAATGTTTATGTTGGATTTTGTTAAGTATTTATTTTCATAGTTTCATTTTAGCTTAAAATTGGGTGTTTTTCATGTGTAACCCTTTGGGTATTGTTTGGGTTTAATTTATAACATATGAAATTGGTTTAATAAATCTTTCTTGGGCTGAAAATTCTGATTTGGTAGGTTATTGGTGTGACATCAGGTTTTAAAGAGGTTTTTTTAATGGGTTTAAGGTGTAAAACCTTATTGTACTTCTTGAAAGTGATTTTGAAAACATGTGCTTTTCATGTGGATCTTTTGGGGTATTATTAAAGGTGTTTGTAAAACACTTGTGGGTAGTTTAATAAATGTTTTGGGGGATGAAAATTAAGTTTTGAATTTGTATTGGTGTGATTCTTTCTTTGAAATATGGTTTTGAAGTGGGTTTTATGTGAGAAGATTTCGTACACTCTTTAGAATTGTTTTATGAAAGTTTTGAATGGTTTAATGATTTATGTAAGAGGTGAATCCATATTTGAAAACTGTTTTTTATTGTTTATACTTTCAAATGGACCATTTTAAATGTGAATAGGTCTGTCATGTAATGTGTATCCTCTTGTAAATTTTTTATAAAAATGTTTAATGGATTTACTAAAATGTGAAAGAGGTGTGAACTTGATGTGGGCTGTTTGTGTGAGTGCGATGTGAAAAATAGATTTTGTTTATCAAAATGGTTTTTTGAAACACGTTACTAGGTTGTTATGTGATTTTTAGCATATTTTTAGGGACTTTATTAAATGTTTAAAGGATGTTTTGTATTGTGACAGTTATGCCAAAAGTTTTGTGGGCTATTTTGGTGTGAGTTAGATTTCGAAATGCATTTGAATGAAAAGTGGAATTTGTGAATTGTGTGATGTACATGGGGATTTTTGGTTAATTTGGGCTGTGGAAGGGATATTTGAATGTGAAAGCTATATTTCATGGCTTGTTGAACTTGTTTTATCACAAAGGGAAAACCCAGGTATCTAGGTGGGTGGACGTGTACTAGTATGCTAGTGAATTCGTGGGGTTTGGACTTAGTTTCACTTTGCAATATTGACGCTTACAACTCTAACTAAACTATGATGATGATGATTGGGGACCACTAGGTTATAGGTATGTTCCCTACTGGTGGCTCATTCATGAGAACAGATATTTTTTGTGGTTACTCTCACTGTGATACGAGGTACCTGGGACCCACATCTTGCTAGTGCCTAGGTGTTATTTACTATTGCTTGTGCTCATTGGATCCATTATACTTACCATCGGCATACGGTATATTTCAATGGTAAAATTATGTATCTTTTGAATTTATTTTAAAAGTTTTGATTTTTTAAATTAGCCCACTTGAAAACTGACATTTTTTAAGTTGCATCTTTTAGAAATTGTAACTATAAATTACATGTTTTTGAAAACTTACATGATTTTCATCTTTTAATGTTTATTACATGGAATCTCTTAGTGGTGGTATCCTACTGGGAATTGGATCACACCCTACTTACACCCTTGGGTGTAATTATACTTGTTTATTTTTGTTATCATAGGTTTGGGTACAAATTTTGTGCCAACAGTTCGGGTTTTCACCGGACATTCATGACGCGGTGTTGTAGAGATGACTTGAGGGTGATGCCTCGTTCCATGTTGAGGTTCTTGGGCTGTTAATTTTTGGTTTTTTAACTTTTTTATAGTCCTGGTAAATCATTCCCAATTCTCATTTTATGATACTCGAGTACTTGTGCCAGCCCGTGGGGATCATGAACGCCCTTCGGGCCTTGTCACCTACCAGGTTTGGTGCCGGTTTCAGTGGCGATCAGATTAGGTTCGTGAAAAAATGGTATCAGAGCAGGTTCGCTCTCTTTGGGTCATGTTATTTGGGGAACAATCGGGATAGTATGCAGTTAGGATTGTCAGGACTTGGAATTTCTATTATGAGTAGTGTGGCTGATCACCACACCTCATTACAGGATTCATGTCTCTAATGGAATTCTAGACCTTTCAAATTCATTTGGTTTTCTTGGTTTAATGATGATTAGGGGAAATTAAAAGAGATTTGGGTTAATGGTCTTCGTGAGCTCGTAGGGACTGGAAATCCATGTGGAGCTGAGGATATTCCCTAGAACACTCTCTATGATAGTGAAGTGATTGGAATATGGCCACCAACCATATGTCCAAGTCACCCACTAAAACTAGTTTCCTCTCACATTGTATTGTGTTCTTTAGTTTTGAAATCATGGAACTTTGGTTTTAAAGTGACTTGGTTTTATGAAGCGAAAAGTTTTTGTGAAATGATTTTCAAATAAATAGGGAATGGTTTGATTTATGAAATGGTGGAACTGAATTTTCAGAATTTTTTTGAAATGAAAAATGGTGTGCTTATACCTGTTTTTAAATCAGGAACTATATTGAAGTTGGTTTTGAAAATGTGTTTCCAATAGAGTTTTCTAAACAATCAAAGGGTTTTTTAATGGGATGAGATGTTTTGAAATTTATGTGAATAACATTAAAGTGCGTTATTTTCTAAATTTTTGTGTCTTTGTGAAAAGTTTTGTAAGATGTGAATTGGTATTTTCATCATATGGTTAGCGGTTTTGAGAAAAAGGATGTGTCGGTTAACCGTTTTGGGTTTGAAAAGTAGAATGAATTTTTATTTTAACCTTTGGTATTTTCATGAGATACCACATGCATGGGGTTATATGGGATGATGTATGATTGATGGCATGACCGGATGAGTTCCAGGATGGATATGAGGAGGGTGCTCGTTGTGGCACAGAAACATTCATGTGTGAGGCCCATGGGGTACCATTGGTGGATACGCTAACCGCATGACTATTTGTTTTGAAAGATATGTTTTTAATGAAAAACATGATGTCTTGTTGAATTGTTTGGGATGATTTATATTATGTGTTTTTGGAAAATTTTGATGTTTTGGGATGTTTTGAGTCTATGACTGCCTCTTGTTCGAACCGTGTTTTGGGTTTGTGTCTTCATGGCAAGTTTGGTAGAAGGACTAGTTAGTAGTATTTTCTGAGATATGTTTCGAGAAACCTTTATTGTGGTTCCCTTCATGTGTTTGGATCTGGTTTATGGCATGTTTTTACCAATGTAACAGCTTGGTTGGGTCCTTGGGTTCTCTTACTAGATTAGGTACGTCCACATTATGGGTTAATGCACAACTGAAGTGCAACCCATATTGTTTCACCGTTGGAAAATCCTACAATTGATCAATATAAGGAATATTATATCGATATTTGTTGATTGAGTATACACCCATTCATTTTGTTGATTTTTTAATCTACTTTTAGTGGGATAGTTCTTCTAGAAGGTTTAAAGAGTCATTAGTTTCTTAAGATTCTTGAATCATCGATGGTGAAAGTGTTCTGGGGTTGTTATTGTAGATGAGTGTCTTGATGGTGTCTAAGAGGGCCTCTGGGTTCTTCATAGTTTCTTTGAAGCAAGATTTCTTGTTAAACCACCAATTTTTGGATTTTGGTCATGATAGGATATTGTGTCCACTTTTTGGACTTGTTTGTTGTTTAGGGACTTGGCATAATGTCCCATTCCATGTATTATTTCTATCAATCGAAAGGTTATGTTCGGTGATGCATTGTGATGTTGTGTGCTCATTTTACTATAAAGGTGAAGGTCACGCAATCCTCTGAGGTTCTCTGTTATGTTGTGAGTATGTATCCCTTGAAAAAAACATCAAATAATTTATCTTGGAGGAAGGTTTTTATATGTTTCCCTCCCTTATATTGTTTCTCACCCAAAGAAACAAGGTGTGATGTGTGTGCATATTCTGATCCCTTGTTTCAGTGAAATTTCAGGTTTTGGAAAAGTTAGTTATGGAGTGTGTTATGTCTTGGTGAACCCATCGGTGTATGTGGTGTAGTTTTTTGTGGCACCGGAAGAAGAAGTTCCACACAAGGTTTTCCACATCCTAACTGTGAGGCCGAAGATGCTTCAATATTTTGAGCTCTATCCATAGGTCCCGGAGAGAAGCTGGTGCGTAGTCAGGGGAAAGCCCAGTTTCGTTTAAACCCTTGTACAAAGTCTTATCCTCAATATGAAGGATATGCTGATTTTAAACCTATGGTGTCATCATCTTTATTCTATTGTTCTCGTTCGGTGGAAATAGGGGGAGGTCCTTGTACCCATGTCATCACCCAATATCTCCCCCCCCCTTGGTTTCCATTGAGTCTTTGGAGAATGGATTGAAATTTGGATAGATAGGCTGAGCACGTGGTTTGTGCATGATTAGTAGTGACCATGTGCCAGGAATCCATGGGAATGAATGATCTTCCTAGTTAGTGCACAGTTTCCCAAACCTTGTGGACTAACTGTGAAGCCTTCTTAAAACATTAAATTTTTGGGGGTCTTCTCGTGTCGGCCCATGCCGGTCGGTTAAGATGGTTGGTTATTGTGGTGGGGAGACCCACCATGGGTATCATGCATATTCTATTGGAAATTTATAATGGATTTATACCCCTTGTACTAGAGAGTCTGTTCGGGCCTCCCCCAGTTAGTGTCATGATTCTGTCTTGGGAAAAAAATAAGTTGTCTCTTATGGTGGGGAGCTCATTTGTGTCTCTTCATACGAGTAACTAAGATTTTTGTTCCTTGGTCATGTCTTGGAAGTAGGTATTATCATTATGAGATATCTAACTACCTACATTTTCCTTGTGGAAATAATGATATTGGAGAGTGCCCAAGGGTTTATTTATAGTATGGAAAGTGTAACTTTGTTCGATGTTATTTTTTGTTTAGGTAAATTGATTGAGTATTGTTCAGATTGTGGTTGAGGAGTTTTCATTTGGTATAAAGCCTGAATGTGATTGATTGTTTCAATAAAGTGTTGTAAGTATTGGTTGTGAGAGTAATCCTTCCTTAAATGATCACTGGAGGTGTTTTGACCTTTGAGGTCGAATCTTGGCAAAGAATTACTTCTTGGTTTATCGGTTGGGTTTGGTTTTTGTATTTGGCCTTGCTGTGGATTTTAGAGGATGGAATGTTTTATGGTGGGTAGAATTTTCACATCCATGACTTCTTTAAAATGTATTTTTTCATTTAATTTCCATTATTTCTTTGTTTTGGATGTTTTCCCTTCATTTTGGTGGAAATGGAGGGTTTTCAAAATTTGGGCCAAACCGTGAGCCCAATTCCAGATTTAAAAATTAATTGTATTTCTTTTATAAATCCTTCATTTTTTAACAATTTTCATCCATTCCACATCCCAAATTTCTTCCTATGACCTATCCAAACCACCATTTTGAACCTTTTTGAACCCATTAACATTTTGGGTTTGAATGAATTAATTTGGAATTGGGCCAACTCGTGAGCCATTTTTAGTTTTAAATTTTTTTTAACTCTTTAATAACACACTCCTTTTTTACTGTATTCACGTGATTCCACCTCCTACTTAAAGCCAAAATCTATATCCTCACCCCATTTATCCATTTTTCCACTTTGGACCTTATTTTCCTCTTGGATTAGAGGAAAAATTCTTAGGTTTCTTCAAATCATCCAGATTTGAGAGGGTAAGTTGATTCTTTCATAAATATTTTAATTTTCACTCTTTTTCCCCCATTTTAGTCCCCACTTGACCTTATCATCCCCATTAGATCCTTTATATCAGGTTTGGTTTCTTGGAGATTCAAATTGTGGTGTATTTGGTTCGTTTGATTCAAGATGTTTCAAATAAGTGTTTCTTTCCTTGATTTCTTCCCCTTTCTTAGGGGTTCTTTCACCCTTTCATGAAGTTCCTCATTTCCAGAAGATGAGGTTAGAACCTAGGGTTTTATTTGGTGTCTTTTTTGTCAAATATTGTGGTCTAGGTATGGATTTGTCTTCTTTGAGGTGCATTGGTGGTTCGGTTGATGTTTCGCACCATTTTTTGAGGTTTTCGACATAAAAGGTAGGTGATTCCATGTGTAATCATTTCTAGATGAGTTAGTTTTCTTTAATTACTTATTATGCATGTTCCTAATATGATTTGTGTGGAGCAAAAAAATTTATGTTGGATTTGGTTAAGAATTTATTTTTATAGTTTCATTTTAGCTTAAAATTGGGTGTTTTCATGTATAACCCTTTGGGTATTGTTTGGGTGTGTTCTATAACATATGAAATTGGTTTAATAAATCTTTTTTGGGCTTATAATTATTATTTGGTAGGGTATTGGTTTGCCATTATGTTTTAAAGTAGTTTTTTTAATTGGTTTATAGTGTAAAACCTTATTGTACTTCTTGATAGTGATTTTTAAAACGTGTGCTTTTCATGTGGATCTTTTGTGGTATTGTTTGAGGTGTTTGTAAAACACTTGGGGGTAGTTTAATATATTTTTTGGGGATTCCAATTATGTTTTTAATTTCTATTGGTGTGATTTTGTCTTCGAAATATGTTTTCGAAATGGGTTTTATTTGAAAAGCTTTCGTACACTCTTTAGAATTGTTTTATGAAAGTTTTGAATGGTTTAATGATTTATGTAAGAGGTGAATCCATATTGGAAAACTATTTTGGATTGTTTATACTTTAAAATGGACCATTTTAAATGTGAATAGGTCTTTCATGTGATGTGTATCCTCTTGGAAATGTTTTATAAAAATGTTAAATGGATTTACTAAAATGTGAAAGAGGTATGAACGTGATGTGGGCTGTTTGTGTGAGTGCGATGTGAAAAATGGATTTTGTTTATCAAAATGGTTTTATGAAACAAGTGACTGGGCTGTTATGTGATTTCTATAATATTTTTAGGGACTTTATAAAATTTTTAAAGGATGTGTTTTATTGTGAAAGTTATTCCAAGAGTGGTGTGGGCTATTTTGGTGTGAGTTTGATTTCAAAATTCATCTGAATAAAAAGTGGAATATGTGACTTGTGTGATGTACATGGGGCTGTTTGGTTAATGTGTGATGTGGAGGTGATATTTTCATGTGAAAACTATATTACATGGCTTGTTGAATGTGTTTGAGAATAAAGGGAAAACCTGGGTATCTAGGTGGGTAGACGTGTACTAGTATGCTAGTGAATCCGTGGGGTTTGGCCTCAGTTTCACTTAGAAATATTGACACTTACAACTCTAACTAAACTATGATGATGATGATTGGAGACCACTAGGTTATGGGTATGTTCCCTACTAGTGTATCATGCACAAGAACAGATATTTTTTGTGGTTACTCTCATCGAGATACGAGGTACCTAGGACCCACAGCTACCTAGTGCCTAGGGGTTATTTCCTATTGCTTGTGTTCATTAGATCCTTTATACTTACCGTCAACATACGCTATATTTGTCTGGAATAATTCAGTAGCTTTTGAATTTATTTTTAAAGTGTTTATTTTTTAAATTAGCCCACTTGAAAAATTATTTTTTTTAATTTGCATATTTTAGAAATTGTAACTAGAAATTACTTGTTTTTGAAAACATGCATGCTTTTTAACTCTGAATGTTTATCACATGGAAAATCATAGTGGTGGTGTTCTACTAGGAATTGTATCACACCCCACTTACACCCTTGGGTTTAGGTAGGCTTGGTTATTTTTTTTGTCGTAGGTTTGGGTACAACTTTGTTGCCAACAGTTCGGGTTTTCACCGGTCATTAATGATGCGGTGTTGTAGATATGGCTTGAGGTCGATGCATCTTCCCATGTTGAGGTTCTTGGGATGTTCAGTTTTGGTTTTGTAACTTTGTTATAGTCCTGGTGAGTTGTTTTAGACTATGTAATTCAGTTCTTAATTTTTGTAAAACATTATTTGGTTTGAAAAATCCAAATTCTTTTTATTGGATTTATTTGTCATTTTATGATTATAAACTTGGGTAAATCATTCCCAATTCTCTTTTTATGATACATGGGCACTTGTGCTAGCCCGTGGTGATCGGGAACGCCTTTTGGGCCTTGTCACCTGCCGGGTTTGGTGTCGGTTTCAGTGGCGATTAGATTCGGTTCGTGACATGTACTATACATGATTGTTACTGTGTACTGAGAATGGTAAGAAGATATCAAGACGTTTCATGAGAACAACATTGGACTACTGTTAAGATTATCCTTAAGTATCTAAGAATAACCAAGGATATGTTCTTTGCGTATAGAGAAGACTGGGAGATGGTCATAAGGAGTAATACTAATACTGTTTTTTAGATAGATCAAAATGACCGGAATTCATAATCAGGTTACATTTTTTGTGTGAATGGGGGTATGTGAGTTGGAAGATTTCAAAGCATCTAGTTTTATCTAATTCTATAAAAGATTCCAATTATATATAGGAATCTGATAAATCCATGGAATCCATTTGGATTCTGAATGTTTTCTATGTGCTTGATTTGGTACCTAGTAGTAAAGACCTTATCACATTTTACTCTGATAATATTATAGTGGTGGATCTTGAAAAAGAGACAAGGTCACACCTAAAAACATATCATATAATCTATATGTATCACCTCTTGAGGGATTTCTATTAGTGGGGTGAATTTACAATGATCATAGTACCCACAGAAGAGAACATGGTAGAAACCTGGACTAAAGGCATCTCTCTGTAGAGGAATGGATTTCATGTGAGGGCTAGCAGACTAAAGGTTATTATAAGTTGACTCTAGTGAAATTGGGAGTCTATTTGATTTAGTGATTTATAACCAATTTCCTTTTATTTTATGATAAAAATTTATTCATTTTGTTGAATATTAATAGATAAATTTTCACATCATGATTATTCTTCTACGTGACATAGTATGTGATAATGTCCTAAGAGTATATGTCGCACTAAAAGGTCATTTCAATTCCACAATATGTTGATAACCCATAAGTGCTATGACACAATTATTGAATATGTGTCTTATATCCGGATGATATCATTTTTGGGTCTTAAATGATACAGGATATCAGGGGTGGAGACTTATAGGAATTTTAGACACCTTCTCATGGTGTACTCCCTTGGTAATATCAATTAGGATATTATGAGAACAAGGCCCACTAGTAAGAAATCCAAATTCCTATGTGTCATTGGATGTTCCTATCTACGGATGTGTGTATTGGTCCATAGACATTTAGTTTATTATTAATAATTATTTTTATTTTTTTCACTTATATGAATTGAGGAAAACCATGATGATAGATATTCTCATTGAGGTATGATATGTTGGGAGCATCAAGTGTAATATTTCATTAATGAATAATGTATGGAATGATTTGTCCCTTATGTTCATTTATAGAAGATAATATCTTAGGACCTTTGATGAAAATGATATAGCCTAAATAAATCCATGGCCTTGGTGTTATATAGCCTTGTTCTATTTCCATAAAGTCAAAGAAAGTGATATCGAGGTCATAGCTCGATGACATTGGCCTGCAACCTTCTTGATTATAGATAATGTGATAAAGGGTTTATATTACTCAGTATGTTTTTGTATGAGGTGACATATCATTAACGCATTATCTTCTTTCTCTATGGGTCACTTGGCATGTTTCTATATGTTAACCTTGGACTTTAGGACACTTCGCCTAATTCCACTAAGATGGATCCATGGAGGGTTACACACAAATTGTATCTAGAATCTTAGTTAAATAATGTATAATTATTTATTATTGAATAGGTTGAATATATTTTATTCCCATAAGTTGTTTAATAATTATTCATGTCTGATTGATTTCAATTTTTCCATCACTAGTTATTTGAGAGATTATATTGTGAGAAGAATATTTAATAAATATTTATTTTCTATTTAATATAATATTTATTTATTTATATGAGAATAATGTAGAGATATTTATTTAATAAATAAATTGACATCACTCAAGGCCCGAGGAATATTTCAGAAGAATAGAAGACTGAGTTTAATAGTCAGATGAGAAATGAAATATTTAATATTATTTTATTTATTATTATTTAACTATAATTTTCTAGTTTAGAACATGTCGAGAAATAATAAAATTACTATTATTACTTGAAATGGGGTTTTTATAAGATTGAATAATTAGTAATGGCACTTGTGCAATTATTTTATTTTAAACCTAGCAATATAAATACTCAATTATGTTATTTTATAAGGATATAAATTGTTAAGAAGAATTATTTTTGGAGAATCCACTCAATCCTAGAGAGCCCCATTCTCCATGAATACTTAGAAGAATTGCGAGCAACCCTCCTCCACCAGATCAAGGATATTACATTGGAATCAATTCTCAAGACAGTCAAGGTGGATGACACAAGTGTAATGTTCTACCAGGATAGAACCCAGAGACTCATTTGAAAACATTTGGATATTCCTGGAACATATTTGGATCACCATTGAGAAAATATAAACTTGGTTTCTACAAAACTACGATGGATCCCCACAATTCTTTCAAAATCCTCATCTGTAAATAAATAATTCCTTGTAGGAAATTCTTTATCTAATTAAATTAATTATAAACTATATGCATTGATCTCCTCTCTTTGGTTAAGGTGTTATTATGCCTTTCCTATTTCATTGATTCAATTTCATGGATCACAACATTCATCATTGAATTCATATCATATTGATCATCGATTATGGAAATAATCAAATTTGGGATCCACCCATCACATGCTATCACTACACCTAGAGTCTACACATTATTCCTTTATTATTCATGTTTATATCAGATCTCCCCTCCTATTATTGGATGGAATCATAGATCTAGTTTATGTGGATAGACCTATTAATTCAATCATGATATATTGGATAATTTTTAGTTGGTTGATAGATAGATGCTAGATCTAGGGAATTTTAGTCCCTCCCTTCAAAATATCTTATTCTACCATTAACAGTAGATCTCATTGGGAATATTAATCTACCATTAGTACTATGTTACATTATCCTTGTTGAATCTTGATTAAAGGATCCTCATGTAATGAATTGGGGATGGATCAAGGAATTCATGGTGTGAAGACTTTCTCCAAGTGGAAATTCATGGAATTAAGAATGCATACTCTTGTTGTAGGAATTCATTACCACATTGGGACTCGGTGTAATGTTTAATGGAATATTGTTCATGAGAGATTTAGTGTGTTTCCATGGGAACCATTATATGATATAGAATGATTTTTTTATATGATTTGCATGTGTGGCCGGTATAACTTACATATTATGTGTTATATTTGTTCCCATATACGTTAATCCATGTTGTGTGTGAATAGTTAGCCCGTAGTTATCAAAGTAATAGGTTTGATCATCATGATTGGGTAAGCCCCAAAAGTATGAGCATGCCCTATTATGATGTAGCATAGATGAAAATAAAGGGACCTAGATATAGGGATGGGGTGTGATGACTTTGTGGCCTCACTCGAGAAAGAGGATAGAGTACAACAACCTTGTGGTTTAACCCAAGACTAAGCTAATGGTGTGATGGTCTGTTCAGCTAACCTAGTAGACATAGGGGAATGAAATATGTATGGTTTGACCTGAGGTTGAGCAAGGTTTGAGAAATCTATGTGGCCTTACTAGGAACTATATTGGTTATGGTTATTATTTCATGACATGTGTTAGACCAATGTCCTGACCCAATATGTGATAAATAACAAGACTTTTCGTATATAATTGAAATGATGTTGGTATTTTAGGGAATTTGGTATCCTAGTTAGGGGAAGACCACCTAGGAAATGATTATTTTCATAGTTTTTAATTTACATACAATTATAACATACACATGCATATACTTCTGCACATTATGTTTAATATTCTTTGGTGGTGTTCTAATGGGTTTATACTCACAACCTACACAAGATTCTAGATACATGTCCAAATTTCATGGTCAAGGATACAACTAAGAGTAATGTCCCTACATTGGAGAATAAGATATGTTTATTATGGAGCATGTGGGTGATGGAAAGACATAATTGTAACTATCATTGATGAATTTTATATTATTATCATTAGATTTCATAGTTTTGATGAATTACTACTTTGGGAGTCTTGTGTTAATTAATTTTATATAACCAATATGATATTTTATTATGGCATGATTTTGTTTTTTGTGTTTTCTTATGATGATTTTTATTACTTATTATGATTCTGGTGCATTGTTATCCTTAACAGGGGTACAATCTCCCCATGACATCATTTAGACCATCCTACCTAGTCGATAACCTCTTAAATGTGGGGATATTATCATGAGTTCATGTGACACACTGATCAGAACCTATTATTCGATTGAAAAACTAATAATATGTTAAAAATAACCTCTCCTAATTTTATCAGTGATTAGTAATTTAAATTTTAAGGACACAATTAATTTCTTGGGATAGAATGTAATGACTGAAGATTTTGGATCCTTTAAATTATTACCCTCTATAATAACATGTCTCACAAAAAATAATAACAAATGAAACACATAACTAAATCAAAATATGACATATTTAAATTACTTGATAAATATAATCATTAGTAAATAAAAAATTTATCATCTATAAAAATTATTATATATTATTAATTTACTTTGTTAAGTATATTTTTAAGGGATTTCTTTCAAATAACTAGTTAATAATGGGGGTACTTTATTTTTCCATATTTAATTAAATTAATTAAATATAATAATTTAATATAATAGTAAATATTTGGATTTATAAAAAATTATATAAACAATAAATTTTTTCTTAATTTAAATGAAATAATATTTAAAATGATTGATGTTTAAAAAGTCATTTTTCAATAACAAGTATTTTTCTTTATATTATGTATTTTTTTTAAATAAATAAATTTTTAAATTTAGTTTTATAAAAATAAATTCATTTTTTAATTTAGAATATCTAAATTATGTTAGGGATAATTTTTTATATTTTACTTAAATGAATAATTTTTTGGTGAATAGTTAAAAATACAGTTTTGATTGAAAACATAGTTTTTATGACTATATCAAGAAATAATTGAATTTTTATAACATATAAAACATTTTTCATGATAAAATGCATATTTAAAGAGTAAGAATATATATTATAAAA
This sequence comes from Viscum album, assembly GCA_963277665.1. Taxonomy (NCBI): domain Eukaryota; kingdom Viridiplantae; phylum Streptophyta; class Magnoliopsida; order Santalales; family Viscaceae; genus Viscum; species Viscum album. The sequence goes on along the minus strand of OY728158.1, from coordinate 1,845,549,828 downwards.
AATACTATTATGAATTTATAAATTCTATGTTTAACCATTTAATTAACTTAAGTAATATTTTCTAAAAAAATAAATTGTTTTTGGTCTTTTATTTTAATTAAATATTGTTGTTGGTAAAATTCAGAATTCAATTGATTTTAATGAAACATAAACTTTTATATTTTTATAAAAAACAAATTATATAATTAAATTCAACATAATTGATAATTTTTCTTACATATAATTTTTCATCTTAAAAATACACTTTTTATTAAAATGGGGTTTTACACGTTATATGATCTTGTGTAAAAATTTAATTTTTGTTGGACATATAAATTTAATATCATAAAATTAATTTCATATTTTTATGTATTATATCTCAATTATGTAAAATGTTACATTTTATATTTATTCATTAATAGTAAATTACTTATGTAAAAAATTAGCTGCCATGGTAAACCAAAAATGCTAAAATTTAAAATTCTATGAGAAAAGGAATTAAGTAAATATATAAAAAATTGATTAAAATTAATTTTTCAGGTATTATAAATCTTATATTATCTCCCAATACATTATTTTCCATATTTTATTCTTCTTGACATGTGAACATTTTCCACGCTTTATATTAAGTTGAAATATTTACAAGTATCTCATTCTTAGCACATATAAATGTGGGATGTCACCACCCCATCAAGACCACTCTAATAACATGGTTTCCATTTGATACTCCAAAATTTATTACTTCCCCTATAATAATATTTATTTTACATAATCATGTGTAGATAAATCAATTACTTAATTCCTCCATTTCAAAGGAATTCTCCAAGGAAAACACAAAGATTTCAATATGAGTGCCCATTTTTTTAACATAGTTTTTGTTTATATTATTTTTTATTTTATAATTTTATATTTAAATTATAATTAAATCATTATTTTTTATAATTAATTTTATTATGATATGGTATGAACTTATTTTTGACTTTACCCTTTTGTACTAAGATAGTTGGAACCAACATTCATGCATTGTGTGGAATACAACCTCCATAAAGTGATGACTTTGGTTTTTCACCACCACCTATATACATTGATTATAAAGGTGAAAATAAAGAAAAAAAAATTAAAAATATAATATAATTATTACTATTAATATTAAATTTTTAATATATCTTCATTCCATCTCATTTTTCTAAAAATAAATATTTTAATCTTGCATTGTGTGGACTACCATCTTTATGAAGTAATGTTTCTCATTTTTCATCTAGTTTTGTTTTTCATTTATTAACCTATGTTAAAATATGATTCACCAATTTAAAATTATCTAATCCTTATTTATTTTTAATAATTATATTACTCTAAAATAAAATACTTTCATAATCATAATCACCCGTTAATTTTGGTATGGCTAGTATAATCACAAACTAGAAAATTGTTATAAAATTCTATCAAGGATGAATATGATAACTAAAATACTAAAGATATATGATATAAATAAGTAAATAAATATTTTAATTTTATTTTGGAGTTCTAAATTAAATATTAAACATGTTAATTAAGATATTAGATATTATTCCTTAAAAATTACATAATCGTGCTTATCAATGATTACATCTTTAAGAATCATAACTAAAAATCTCATAGAATGATATTATATTTTTTAAATCAATATAATGGATAAATTATAGTACCATGAATGATCTCATAATTGTTTAACTATAAGATAATAATGAATTCTGATAATTTTACAAAGAAACAGGTTTAAAACAATCAAGATTACTCCCACTCAATATTGAAAATAGAGAAAAACTAACTAATATATATAGATAAAAAATATAAATAGCATTTAAAATAAATTATATTTATGAATAAGTTTATTAAATTTTTTATTAATATATTTATTTATTTATACAATATATTCAAACACTTTAGTAAAATTCATGAATTAAGGTGGGGGTTTTGTATCTCAAATTTTCACCCCTTGAGGCATATTTCTTATTATAAAACATATATTATTTGGAAAAGTGTATTTTACTAAACATTAATATTTAGTATCATGGTAACATCATTATTAATTGTATTAAATGTTTTATTTTAAATCATGTCTATTAAGGGGGTTTGACTTGTATGTTTTTATAGATTTAATGGGTTATTTGTCTAAAATTCCATTTCTTGAGACATATTTATTATTGTGCACAATGAACAATTGGATATGGTGTTATTGCTACCTAATGAATTTATTTTACCATGTTTATTTAATTTATGTGTTTTTAAGATACATTTCATGTCCTCTCTTTAAATATATTTTTATTTAATGGATAACATGGTTGAAATGATCTTCATTAACTCAACTATATTCATTGTGTTAGAATGCTTGATCTTGATTTTATTTTTTCAAAGTGTTGTTTCTATCACTATATGATTTTATATCATCATAAATTATCTTCCTCTCTGGTGAAAATTAAACTACTGATTAAAATCTTCTTTCTGGAAAAATTTATTACCTATAAACATTATATCATTGTTGAAAATAATTTGCATCCTAATTAATAATGGTATACACTCCATGTCCTTGTTTTTCTTCCTAAATATTTTATCCACTGTGATTAGAAATAAATTTATATGATTCCTGATGTTACCTCCATATTTCTATTTTTCTCTTTTAAAACTGATTTTTGAAATTATTTATGATGTGGGTTTTCAAAAAATTTATTTCTGAATATTTTCACAGACTTTTTAAATGAAATAATTTAACATCAAATTTTTATTTATTTTTATAGCCTCTATATCATTTTGGGGACCTATTATTTATGTTTTTTTTCCATAACTAAGTTTATTCCAAGTAATCCACATCAAATTTAGGAACCTTTATGTCTTTGTTAATGCTTATTTGTTGAATATTCTTACACAAATGTAAAATAATTCAAAAATGTTTTCACTTCGGCTTTTTGAAACCTTAATTTATTTTTTCAATGCATTTATTTAATGATACTTTTTATACAGTGTAATCTGTTTAGTATTTTTTTCATTACATTTTTTAAATATTTATGTATTTTTCAAAAACCCACTATTGATTTTTTTTAAAGTAATCCTTTTTCAAAAAAATTAATACACTATGAAAAAAATTATTTTTCAAAGTGACTATAACATCATCTTTTAATAAAAATATAAAATCATTTTTAAAAAAAATACTTTTATAATTTATATTCCATATTACACTTTATCAATAAAGTATTTATATAATTTTATGTTATTTTTCATAAACAACCCTCTAAATTTTCGAATGGAATAATCTTTTGGGGTGATTGGGTTATAGTTATAAACTATTTAAATTCTTGAGGAAAATTTTGGGGTCACCTTCTAAAAATGTTTTGGATCCAATTTTTTTATCCACGGATTATTTATGATTTGATAAGTGAAATTAATTTTCCACTACGGGTTTTCAAGATATGTTAAATGATCGATATCATATAGAACACATCTGTATGTTTTTTATTATGTGATCGTTGGGACCTATATAACCCTCTAGAACATTAGTTAAAGATTTATATCTCATGATATATTGCGAAATGAGTTGTGATTCATGATCTAACAAGTAAAATAGGTTAGTGAAGCTCGATCCACCAAGGGAAATATGTTATTTCATCCTTATATACTAGGTAATCATGTTATTAAATCCTGGTCCACTAATCTTAATAGTTAGTGATACCTTATCCATTGTATTATGATTCAAATGCTCATGATAGTTCCATATTATTATGTTTTCAAATTCACATGTGCTTTGATTTATCATGTATTATGATCTATGATTATCTTTATATGTTCTACTAATTTTATGTTCATGGGTCTTTATTATGCTCTTATACCCATATATTTATCGTTTTCTCACTTATGGTATTCATTGGTTATCTTTTATATTTTCCTTACTGGTCATCTGAGTTCACCCCTTAATTATATTTTCATTCCCTAGGAAATAAAATTGGTATTACATGTGATATGTTTAAAAGGGTTTTTAGAGTATATTGGATAAAAATAATTGTTCATTAGAGTGGTAAAATATGTTTTTAATATAGATATTATTACAAGAAACCAAACCTTTAGTTATTTGGTTTGTGGGACTATTTATGATAGGTAATGATTAGTCATGTAAAATAATAAAATAACTATTTCTATTTATCTTGGATCACCTCAAAAAAATAAAAATACAATTGTCATTATATCCCATGAAATGTTATTATTCTAATACTATTTCTTAAATAAAATAAATAATAGTCATTTGAATGATATTATATAAATTATACCATTTCTCATAGATTAAATTCTCAATATATATCCTCTAATAATTTATTATATTCATAAAACATATTATTATTATTATTGAATCTTCATTTATTCTAAATAAAATTTTATTTTAAAATTTTCACAAAAATGGGGAATAAATAAATGTTCAGTTATTACCTTGTAAATAATTAAACAAGAGATAAATTCTACTCACATATTCTAAACATGAAAATTTAATGATTGATTTTATGTTATAATATTTCACTTGAATAAATAGTGTTTCATAAATTATAGAATAAGTTTAAATTGAATAAAATTTAATGATATTCTAGATACACTTAGTATGTGATCCTGTAGGCGTATTTATCATATATTTCTAAGTGAACTTACCTAAATCCCAATATCATCATCTATTAATATGTAAAAAACACATAAGAATGAATTTAATTTATAAATTATAAAAAAAATCTATGAATTATTCAATATAGAAAAAGCAATTCAATTGATATCTCATCGAGAAGCATGTGTACTTGTTTCATCACCATGTATGCTTGATTTATTATTATTTGACATTGTTAAATGAACTTGTATATAAACTACCTAGGACAAGGACTTATTATAAATTATTATATATCAATTATAAGTACAAAGATATATTCTTACATTAATATGGAAGGAAAAAATCTTTTCTTGATAATTTTATTGATGTTATATCAATTTTAACACACCAAACATATATTATCTCATCACAAGAAATTGAAATAATGGTTTTCAACCTTCTATAAAAGTAAATGATTCAGGATATATATTAAAAATAATATAAATTATAAGGATCAAAATGCATGTTCACATATAGGAATTTAAAATTATATATAAACATTTTAGAATTCCTATTGGAAGGTCTGTGATCATTACCTCCCTCCTAGAAATCACCATGTGAGAACTTCATGAGAACAAGTCTTAATATATTATGAGCCTACATAACACAATATTTAAAAATAATTTATATCTCATTATATATATGTCTATAGATTATATGAAATATTTATTTTGAATATCAATATAGAATCTTTAGGATTCCATTACAGTGGGAAACTGTTATAACATATTAATGAAATCATTACTCCATGTACATAATCTCATTAATGTTACATAGAAGAATAATAATTATTTGATAAGATAATTTATTTAATTTCTAGTAATTTAATGTAAATAAATAATTTATATTTATATAACAAATTCCAAAAAACAGCCACCGTAACTATTGTTTCCTGAAAAATATGAAACAATCATTCCTGATGGTCGACTGTGTTTGATTTATGGTGGCTTCACAATAATTCATGGTGGTTTTAACATATAGTTTTATGACATAAACTAACAATTCTTCCCATATCAATAAATGAGGGTAGACCTGGTTTCCAATGGTAGGTGTTCCTTTGGGTTTTTAGACTAGATGATTCTTAAGATCTCAAATTGGTCAAAAAGATGGAAGGTCAAGCTCATCACGCTATTTTAGGGGGAAATTATTTCATATTCAAGGATTATATTATAGATTTAAGTTAATTTCATGAAGTACTTCTTAAGCCCCGATATGGGACTGGTTACCCCTGTGTGAATAATGTTATTAAGATCATGTGTTGGGGGGAATGATTTTGTATGTCTTGCATTCTCTATCATTCCATTATTCATTTATGATGATTATGTTTATATCCATGTTCACATTCCCTAGAGTTTATTTCCATCTTGGGAGGATTTTAGTGTTTTGAAGTTAGGATTTATGCTCTATGGGTATTCATATGTATTCTGTAAGAACAAGAATCAAAACCCATGTAGTTCGTTTAACATAGTTTAATGCCTTGTGTTTGGACCGATCCATGTAGTTTAATATCATGTAGTAAGGAAATATATATAAGGATTGGAACTTGATTATTAATCCTTCAAATCCTATTAGGAATGGAATTAGATTTAATATATATTTTTTCTATAGGGGACTATATAGTGAAATGGGTGGAAAATATTCTTTGAAAAGGACTTATGCATATAAGCAATCCCTTGATTTCCTCATCCGGAGTATGGACCTTTGAGTGAAGATGAGGTGTAACTAGACTGAAATCACAATGATCAAAAAACACTAACGTAATTCATATCATGATATTCATGAAATCATCTCTAGTCTCCAACTAAATGTGATCAGATCTCAAAGTGAGCAACAATAGATAGTAGAAGCTCATACACATAAAATTAGAGAATATTTTTATGGGAATTACATAGTAAATTGTTCCATTAAGAGGTATGATGACTAGTCTCCTAAGAGATATGTTATCAATCTCCTTCCATAGTTAATTCTATTATATATCCTATTTATAAAAGGAATCAGAGTCATAATAGTTATATTCATGCTTAACCCACTAGTGGGTTTGAGGTATTTTAGGGAATGGTCGAGACTTACACTTAAAATGATACCTGTTTATGGGCCCATTATTCATCTACTGGTGGAAGTTGAAGGATGAAAGAATTATGGGTGAATTTAATCAAATTATTCGAAAATATTTTGTGTATATAGAAGGACTTTCACAATGGTAGATGCCCATTAATGCTCAGGCCATAGGATGGAATTCTATGTATCCTATTTAGATAGGAATCAATGTTATCATAGTTCAGTTATCCCTAACAAGTTGATGGGTGGAGATTATGATCACACTCAGGGACATTGTTTTTATACTTGAGTTTTATGAATTTTAAGGGCTTATACCAAGATGCATTCTCATTTTCATATTCATTTATTATCTTATGATATAAAAGGAGAGATGAAAACCATAAATCGTTTTTTGATGATACATGTTATGACATAGAGTTCATCTCTGAGAGCATGGCCCAAATACGGTCTCCTAAGTGCATAAACCTAACCCATTAAGGACACTCCCCTTAAAAAGGGGGTATATAGTTGAAGGTTCCTGGATGGGGTTCCACATTGTATAATATCTGAGTGTGTCTAACAGATGGAGTTGACATGTCCAGGGGGATCTACACGAAATGTTTATATTGCCTACTGGATGTGTCTTGATTTTCTACTAGACATGTATTGGGTGGCAATATGGAATGGAAGATATGTCCAAGAGTCTCCACTTAACGTGTCATGTATTCTTTGTATTATCAAATTTTATATTTTCATTAACTTTTGTATGATTATCTAGTTTATCAAGAATGTATTCATATTATTAAGCCTAGTTTTCCATTTCATTTCGAATGATCAACTATCTTTTACATGATTCCATCGCATAATCAAAGTGAATTATCCAATAATTCTTATCATTATCAAGTCAGCGGTGTTTAGGTTATCTCTCATGATCAACTAAATTGTATGAGATTTCTTCTTGTGAACAAAGAAGAAACATCTAGTGAATTTCGAATCACAATGTTAACATCTTGACAAGTTGTCATGTGATCAACCAGAATTTTTCAAGGCCAATTGTGTGACCAAAGATACTTCCTTAGGTATTCCTTGTCATCAATGTGATATATCCATGGTCACCCAAGGATATCACGAGACCATTGAATAATCTTGTGTTTGTGTGAGCTTAATTCAATCAAACGATGGGGTCATGAGAACTTTTTTACGAAATAATGCTTCTCCAAGTGTTGAAATAACATGCCATAAGGGATCGCGACTCAATAACACATGGTGAATATTTTCAAGGGAGTAGGAGTGCATGGATAAGGTTTTATATCAAGGCCATGTGTCCCTAGGATTTCATAGTGAGAGAGTCTCATATCTATTGGTTTATATGCATTTAAAATCCTTGTATGTGTCGATGGGTAACTCATGTCATAGTATCACATGGTGTCTAGTTAGTTATGTGATCACATGACATCAATGGGGTCTCAAAATGGGTTCTAAAATCATGTACATGGGATATTTTTTGATGTTGTATGCATGGACAAGGGTGAAAACTGCATGAAAAAGAGGGGTACATGGCATATGGTGTTCACGTCCTCAGTATATGATTTTTTAGAAATGGTGTATGCCTACAGACAATAGTATGGACGTCTGTAGGTCTGAGGGCTTTCACCATGCGATCAAATAGAGGTATAATTACACCAAAGGTGTCTATCTTCTATCTTTTCATGGTTGCGCAACATGCCTTCCATATTTATACATCGTATAACAGGGGTGTGCATTACAAAATCACTTGATGTACTATTATTCATGTCATCACATGACCTGAAGGGGTCTTGTGAGAGGCCTTGATAACATGTTCAAGTGGTACACACTAGGGTTGAATGCTTGTCAAATGGTTTTAATGGAATATGAAGTGCATATCCAAACAGTATGTGCATTGGTTCTTATGCACGTCAAAGATAATTTTCTGGGGAGGGGTATTTGTGGGACAGGGATGTGTGTACATGGAGGTTCACAACTGAGTGGAGGTGTCTCCTTATAGAGGGTTCACATGTTATTATTTTTATACATGCGAATGATTGATCTCAAGCTGATAACATGATGGATTCATACAACGGATACCTATGGTAGGTTCTTGTAATGGGAGTCTCCTGATTACCAAGAGATGATCTCCAAACGAGGAAACCAACTTCTCCACCACAGTCTACTTTTTCTCCCCTTGGGTCTATGTTTATTTTTGGGTGGTTGGGGTTTATATAGGAAGTTTTAGCCCTGATTTATTCCTCTTTTCACAATTAAGGTGTCGTGTGCACTGAATAAAGATGGTGGAGGCTTCGCATGAAAACCATCATGTGATCATAAAATAGATTCTTGTAATTGAATGAACGAAACCCATTGAGTCTTTACATGATCATTCCTAGGGACTCTTATGACTGATATTTTCCATATGAGGTCTTTTTATACATTCCCTGAGGGCTTCACTTGATATCTAGTGGCTTCACCAGATTGGCTTCATGCAATTTTCATGCATGCCTAGAAAAGACAGAGGAATGGATTTGGTGTGTCAATGATGATTCAGCTATCTCGATCTAGTTCAGTGGAGGTAATTGTTCATGGAAAGTGTTTGGGAATTAGGGTTTCAGATGTTAGTTATCACATGATAGTAGATGAATCCTACAAAGGATGAAGGTGGGAGATGATGAATGGGGTAAAATAATATTGATAAGATTATTCGCATCATATAGCTTAAATTTTATACTGTAAATGTTTCATCGATATTCCCTTTCTATATTGATTTTTACAGTAGTTGGAATGTGCTTAATAAACAATATCACATCAGAATCTCCTAAAGCTGATAGCGGGGTATTCTCCTTTCACACCTTCACCCACGCCCTCACTGGTCATGCCCTCCCATTTTGAGGACCACCTAGACACACCTACATGAACCCATGGGCACACCATATGATCACTTATCACTCACATCCCAATCACTTGGCTAGCTGGTCGGTCGGCTCATGGGGCCTAGTTGAGGTGACTCCCACAAGTTCTCATGGTTGAGATAGCTTTTTGGATGGCCTATATGACCATTGTTTCAAGAAATGGGAACCCATTAATATAAAGACTATAATAAAAAAAATACGAAATATTACCTTATAAAGTGAATCCAAGGACTATATTCTTCAAGGAATCTACCTCTGAGGCCTTCATCAAAATTATTTCGGTATTTTTGCGTTGTCTTTAGATGTTTGAAATTTTCACTAAAAAACACAGTTATGGGTGTAAAAAATATACATAACTATTAATAACAATTTACCCATTATCTATAATTTGATTTTTATGCTTCTACTTTAGTAAAAATTTATAAAATAGGCCTACAAAATTTTCATTTTTGGGTAATCTACTTACTGTGAAATCACCCCTTTGAGTAAAATCTATCAAGAGGTAGTAATTCAAAAGTATCTACTTCATTACATTTATATGACCTGAGAGATTTATCAAGAATCAATATATAGTGTTATCCCAATAATAATTAATAAAACCTAAACTACTAGGTACAATACCAAGTTCATAAATAATGTTTATAATCTAAAATACTTATTTAACTACATCGGAAGATGCAATATACTCATATTGTACTATAGAATCTCTGAACATTGGCCATATAGATCTCTTCTATATAACAACTTCTCAATTTAAGATAAATTCATATCCTGACTATAATTTCATATCATTATAAACCATTTATAATTTATCATTTATGTATCTCCTCACAACTAGTACCACATTGCCTCTATAAATACCCTGTATACACCTCAGATGTAGCACCCCGAGATTTTAACAAAATAAAATTGGGTTTGATCGCCTATATGAAATATAACACCAGGAATAGATAATAAAATGACACCCTAAGACTTTATGATATATTTATTTTTAAATAAATTTGACCTCTTTGGTAGCTTGTGGAAGACACAACCTCGGGTCTAAATGAATTGAAATATAGGGTATTGTCATAACCGAGGCATTAAATTAGAGGGTTTGAATAGTTCTAAATAAATTATGAAAATTAAATTCTTTACACATGTATAAAAATATTCATTTGTTATTCGATTGATTAGAAAAAAATAAGAATCATTTAATATAAAAATAACTATTTTCTAAAAGAACTGTATTATTTTAAAAGGTGGTTTAGTCACACTATTCACACATAAATTAAAAATAATTTTTACAAAATCTAGAAAATTTATTTGAAAATATTAATTTCAATTTTGAAATATATATGTCAAATTTATCTTTGGGTAATTTTTTTGAATTTTATACATATATTAACTTTTTGAAGAATAATTAAAATACTAAATTTTTTTTGAAAACATATGTTTTATTTTTAATTATTTAAAATGTTAAATGATATTTTAATTGGTTTAAAAGTAAAATCAGTTTAATTATATTAATATTTAACAAGTTTATCTCATTGGAATCAATTTCATGATTAATTTGGATATTAAAACCTTCTATAATTATGAGAATTATCTCTTTGGAAATCCACCTTTTCATCTGGTTTACGGGTATAAGTTTAAATTGGATTCTTCCACTTATATGAATGAAATGTTGAAAAAATGGATTCAATATTCTGAGTCAGAATAATTTATATTATATAATAATTTTGAGTTAATTTTTTACCATTATGAATAGTATAACTGTAAAATTTAATGACCACATTTAAGGTTAAAACTGATTTATCGGCGGTTAGACTAAAAAGATAAGGAGAAAAATGTAATAAAACTTCTAAAAACCCAATTTATGTACATATTAAGACCTTATCCTATTTATTGTTTTCAAATGAACCATTTTAGTGGCTTATATAATGAGAAAATTGTTTTTGTCGCTTTTTCTTTTCATAAAAACTAAGTGTGTCCTCTCCCCCAATAATAAAAGGTCACCCACTCTCATATCCACTACAGACATCAAAACCCATTTGGGCTATCCAATCACTATTAAAATTCATTCCTTAAATATCTATAAAAATCCTAGAATCCCTTTTTTTATAAATTAATCATAAGAAGTATTTTGGTTCAAACCTAAAGATGTCAACCATAGAAGAGTTAAAATTATTAAACAATCATTTTTATTTTATTTCTTCTTCCGTATCCATCAAATTATATTCGATAATGATAGTATAAAAATAAAATTATATAATATATAATTATATTTTATTATTTTATTGTAATATCTTTTACCCATATCCTCGCCCACCAAATGGGTAATGAAACCATCAATCATGTGTATAGCGGACTACCACCTCACGAAACGATGTAACTCTTTTTCCATAAATGCATCTCACTATTTCATAAAATGATGAATTTAATGTATATATATAATATTTATGATATTATTATTCTTATGTGACTATAATATCACATATAAATGTTTGACATCGAAAAATGTGTTTCAAGCATTATGCAACAAAATTCATGATGTAACCCTCACATAGCCAATAAATGTAGATTTTTATCATATTTGTGTCTCCATGATGAAATAAGATATAGTTTGTATTTTCAAGTTCCTAAAGAAGCTTATATATTCCTTAAAGATTTTATTTTACTTGTCGGAGTGCCCAAATAGACTTACGAGTCAAAAGTTGTGGAACTTGGAAGATGAACAAATTTTATAAAGGGATTTGCCTCACTTGGGCCACAGACCAGAGCCAATAACCTGAGCCAAGGACCTAATCCCAATAACTGAACCAAGTACCTGAGCTAAGGACATGATCCATGGACCTAAGCTTTGTAACTATGCAAAGATCCTGAGTATTGGACCATAGCCATGGACATGTGCCAAACACCTGCGCCAAGAACCTACGTGAAAAACCTATGCCAAGAACCTAATCCATAGACCTGTTCCAAAGACCTACGCTAGGGACCTATGTCATGGACCTACACAAACAACCACCTTCGACTAGGTACCCCTATTTTCCTATTAATAAGACCCCTGGGCTCCTCATTTATACATCTAAAAAATATGAAGAAGGTGAAAGCTTTGGCTGTGTAGCCCCTTCGCCCAGGTCATAAAAAATTCTCCATGTAGCTCTTTGAAACCTAATAGAAGAGAAAATTACGATGGATATGTGAGATTAAAGTCCCTTTAGGGTCCCGAACACAAGACACATACAAAAGGATTTATTCCCCCTAAAGAAAAACTACATCTGCGAGGCCCCTCTCCCTAATCAAGGACTTCTGTGAGACCCCTCTAGGGACACTAGAGGAGACCCAAGAAACCTAGAATAAAGCATTACCCATGTTTTGTTTCACTAGTGTTCTATTTACTATGAAATAACTGGTTTTCATAGGCATATTCCCCCCATGTGAAGAACTTTAACTTCCTACTAGGCCATGTACCGAACACTAATTCATAGGACCTATGCAAGTAAATTTTTGAGTCATATTCCAATACATCAATGGCGGGACACCTCCTACCTTGGTTTTATTTTTTTAAAAGGACAGAGATGAAACCTCTAACAAATCATCCAAACATGAAAAACCATGGTAAAATTCATGGTTGTGGGTCTCCCATTTTAATTTTTATTCTTTCAGTTAGAGGTTTCTCACACTTATCCTACCATAGGTTTAGGTTTCTTGGGATTATTTTCAATTTGTATCCCTTCTGTCATGATGTCCCCTTACCTGGATATAGCATCACAGATTTATCGGTCTTAGATACATTATTTAGGAACATGTCCTACCATTATCATCTCTATGATCTTGAGACTTTGGTTCCCAATAGGGTTGATAAGGATTACACTTTCATTTCCTTTTGAAAAAAATGAAATCTTCATTTCCACACTATGGAACTAATTATAGGGCATCCATCCTAGAGGAATCCCCTAAAATTTCATATAAGAAGTATCTAAATACTTCCCTTCTTCAGTCTCCATACCTTGTACCTATTCCAGGATAAATTATAGAGTGGAAAGTGTAGTACCCTAGGCCTCTTCCACTAGTGGAGGAGGAGAAGTGTGTGGTTTGTTGGATCATTTGCTTCCTACTATCCATAACATTCAAGAATGAATCATCCCAACTCATTTAGTCATATATGACAGTCATAATCAAAATATCCACACCATTATGCAGGGGATTATCCTTTGAATATTCATATCTAATTTCTTTAGAATTCCACCATAAGAATGGTTCCTGAAGGTCATGAATCCAAAATTAGGGAAAAGATGATTGTGTGGATTCCAAGATCTACTATCTCCACTTGTTTCTCACACATTTCATGACTCACATGGGCTTAGAGGTCGATGGTGTTCAAGACATCCATATGATTCCAACCCATAAAAGGGAATCGTCCTTAAGAGTAAGCCCCAATCACACTAGTCCATGGGAATCCTCCATAATTGTAAGCCCCAATCAAAACCCACATTCATTAGGGAAACAACTTCAAGATTAATCCCAAAATTAATCATCTTAAAGGTCCATACTCCATTACTAGACAAACCTTCAAGGGACTAGATAGGTGTAAATCATCACCACAGAACTAAGTGGATAGTGATTCATATCAAAATGAGATGCGTAGGAAGCCAACATAAGGTCCAAACACAAAACCTTAAGTAAATTTTTTTATCTTTGGAACATTTTCCATGAAGGGCCTAATTCGACATGGAAATTCAAAACCCTTCTAGGTTCTTTGGGATGCTTCTGTAAAAGTCTCAGTCCAATATTTGGCTAGGCAACTTCCTCTTATAAATAATTTATGCATGATACTAAAATTCATGGTTATGTCTTTATTACATGACCTTTAAATGTATTATAGGGTATCCTCCTCAGGTGTAAACCCCAATCACACTAGTCCGTGGGAGTCCCCTTCATGAGTAAGCCCGAATAATAATACACATTCATTAGGAAATCATATTCAAGAGAAAGTTTCTAATTAATCCAATAAAATGGTTATACTCCCCTATGAGACAAACCTTCTTAGGGCATCCATAGGCAGAGGTCCTCACCACTTAACTACATGGGATTTGATTCTCATCCAAATTGGATGCGTAGAAAGACTTTATGTGGTCTAAACCCAACACCCGATGACAACCCTATTCTCTCTATTTCATAATCCTAGTAGGATCTAATTCAACATAGAAATTCATATACCTTCTAGGTTCCCTGTGATACTTTTTTATAATTCCCCCTATAAAATTTAGTGAGGCACCTTCTATCTATATGTCCTTTCCACGTGACACTATACTACATGGTTACATCCTTATCACAAAACCATAAAAGGTATGATGTGCCACATTAAGAGGAACTGAACTACATGGTTTCTAATTCCATTCCGAATGATACTTAAGAAACCCATTCATGGGACCAATCCCAACATAAAAACAACTCATGTCTCCCTGGATGATGATACACTCTAGAGTGCCCCGCTATGTGGATAGAAAACCAATATCAATGTAATGATGAAAATAGAATCTCTATGTAGCAGATAAGAGTATAACATTGACGGAGAACCTCATATATATATAGATGTATCTATTGAAAAATAACCTTAGATACATATAGATGACTCCAAGATCCATACATGTTAATAATTTATTGTTAATTCAAGGGTAATACACATAATTCTTATGAATTAAAAAAGGATTCATGAACGTATATTAAATATATAAGAGAGTTTCTATGTAGGAAATAATTCCCCCAAAAAGGGTGTGATGATCCCAACCTCCCATAAGCTAGAAACTGTGAGTTATTAAGCATTGTATGAAAAAATACATAATGAGAACCTAATGTGGAATGAAGGTTTTTCATGGATATAGAGGCATTAAGTTTTTCTAGTTCCATGAACAAACCAATTATAAACCATACAGAAATACTTATTAATGACCCAAAGATATTTCTGAGGGGAACAAATAAATGGTGAACCCAACTTGAATCCTTAACCAAGATGATTGTATCACCCACCTATTAAGTCCCTTTCAATATTAAAATAAAATAGGGCTAAACAAGACAATCAATCAGGCATTTGGTCACTCAAATCCAATGATGTACTTATATATTTCACCAATGCAATCCGGAGCTACTTCTCAAGCCACATCTTCATCCCCGTGAAGGAATCCAAAACCAACCCATCATCTTTAATGTTGGGTCTCAAACTCATTTTTTTGGGAGTACTATCAACACAATAATATATTAACATTGGAGTCCTCCCAATAGGCCCTCCATATCACCATGTGCTACCAATCATATAGCCAGTGATGACAAGTCTCCCTAACATTGATGGCAGCAGCCACCTTCTCCAACTATTCTGGGAGCCTTCCCCTGGAATTAAATAATAAATATCTACCTTATTTCTATAAGGAGGATCGAGAGGCCACATTCGGTCTCATCCATAAGACATAGGGGTCCTTCTCAAGGGATCCTTCATGCAATCACTTTCACCAACACCATGTGGTATTAAGCACTCAACATGATGAGGGTGTTATCCTCAGCCGACCAACCAAGGTCACCTAGATCTAGGCATACAAGAAGGCTCACCGAGGGCAGTGACCATCTATCCAATGTCCCAACGGCCTTCATTTTTTATTGATTTTTGATAATACACCTTTAAAGGGGTGAGGTGAAACCATTACAAGGCCCATAGGCTTAAGTATTACATGGCCCATAGGCCTTAGAAGAATCCATTTCCCATATGCTTCAAACATTACATACAACCCAGACTAAATACATGGAACTTCTCTTCCCCAGCATCTTCATCGTGAAATACGCTCTCCACCTTCACATGGATATTCGGCTCGGAAATCTTGTGCATGCATAGGCTTGTCCCGATGGAATGTGTCATACCCACTCATTCTTGAAATCCATGTAGCTTCTGCTCTGGTGAAATCTCCTTGCTCATCCTCTTTATAGAGTTCGTTTCTTGTATGTTTTTTGGTGTTCGTCTTCACTTAAGGTGGCCTAAAGACCTTGAGGTGGACCAAATGCCTTACTGGCTCGAAGGCTTGGGTGGCCTGAAGGCCTTAAAGGGCTTGGGGACCAAATGGGTGGCCCAAAGGCCCAAATGGAGGAAAATTACCAACTGCTACAGTTCCAAACAGTGCCTGCTATAGTACCTACTATAGTACTACATAGTTACCACTACAGTACTGCTGCATTACTACTACAGTACCCAGGAATTGTGCCTCCACCTAGATTTGATCCCAGGTTGCTTGGATGCACTTAAGAGTTCTCATCAACCAGGATGAGGTGCATGTGCCCAAGGGTAGTGACCAGTCACCAGGGATAATGGTCACACCCCTCTACCCTCTAGATAAGTCAAAAAACCTAATTTGGTGAAAACTGTGAGTGAGAGCATACAACCATCCACCTTAATTAAACCCGTTGTTAGACTCTGTTGGAGGCACCTAAGGATTACCTCGATTAAAATCTACCCTCATATTGTGATTTGGAACATACACTTATACACACCCACGAATCCTTCCTACGGACTCGTCTCACATCACTAAACAAATCCTGTCAACCATGATTAGTGGAGAGCCCTCAGTAGGCCCACACGCCTGCATGCATTCATTCATCCTTCCAGCTATTTTTTCTAATTTCATTTAGAGATGTTAGTGAAAAAATATTGAAAACGAGATAGCAGATGAATCAAATATCTACCCACACATGATTATTTTCTGTATCCGCATACTAAAAAGGGATTACAAGAGAAAGCATATACACCTTCTCTAGATACATAATTTCTATATATCCCCTTACCAATCGCTAATGTCACCAATCATATTCTTGAAATGGTGAAATGGAATATGAAAATCCCTAACATATACTATATACATTATAGGACATCATAACAGAGATGAATGTACTATATGAGGGGAAGATATACTACTCAGTCCCTAAAAATTGGGTGTCTCTTCAACATGCCACCACAGAGCATATACACACCTCTACTCCCATATAGAAGGGCCATGAATAATAATCCTCCAAAATATATGGAAAACTAGTTCAGGAAAATACACCCACTCTAACTTGAGATAATATACATATCCCAATGTCCACTCTGATGTAGGTCAAAAAAACCTTCCCATAAAAATCAATTCCCCCTAAAAACGACCCCATTTTCTCAAATGAGGGCATCCAAAAATAATCTTTATCAAATAGAACTAGAAAACTGATGGCTGATCTACGATCCTACTTTACTTAATTTTAGTGTTCATGAATACCTCAGACACTAATATATGGAAGATTAATATCCTACTCTCCCATTACCAAATTATGTGGGTATTTGTAATAATTTAGAAGGTCCTTATAAGAAACTTTACCATAAAGGCATTCTTTAGGTATAAAATCAAATCTATCCTTAGAGATAATATCCTGGTGAGTTTCATAACATCCCTCTATATGGCTAGAAGATCAAGCAGAATGAGGGTCTCCGCCTTGCTAAAATCAACCATGGTGATCCTCTTGATGATGACATTCACTACGAAAATTCACTCTACAGTGGTGTTTCCCATTTTCAAAGGAATTATTTAATTGGTAATGTAGTTATGAGAAAACCAAATTATTGTGAGGAACATGTGAAAATATTTTCATTCATGTATGATGCGTTATTATGGAATATGAAATCTATTCTCAATTGGACGACATCCCATGGCGACAGTTATTCTTCGAACCACCCATGGGTAACTTAACTACCAACATAGAAAATGAAATCCCAACCAATCATACTAATTATGATAAATAAATCAGGAAATTTCCACTTTGGTTAGAAAAAGTACAAAAACTTCTAGAAAAAGAAGAAAAAGACAAGCTAAACATGAAGAAACATATGGAAAAAGAGGACACACCACTCATGTTTGGTCCTTTGGATGCTCCTCAATATAACAATCCAGAGGCATTTTCAGGATATTTTTTATACAACATCTACCTCAATATATATAAATATATTCATCAGTTGAAATAAATATTATTACCTTATAATATGTATCAAAGTCATGCCATATTAATAGAAGGTTTGCAACGCCAAATTGAATTGAAATCTCTCAAGGATTCACGACATCCAAATATTGAAAAATATAATGATCCCTTTAACATGAAAGCCTCAGTAAATTTATTATATTGTAATAGATGATCATAGAATCCAAATATGGAGATCATATTAGTGGGTTGGATGCACATAGTGTATTTCATTTCACTATTCCCCCTAACCAAAAAATCCTACGAAAGCTTATAGTGTGGAATGTTATAGGATCAAGTCGGCTTAAACAAACTAAATTTGTTCATGACCAAATATATGCATAGATAAAATAGTCCATGACAAAATCTCACTAACATAGAATTAGAAGAGGGATGGATATTGATATAATATTACATCAAGCATCTAAGAACATCGATCAAGCATCCCATTTAGGGGAAATTCATATTAGATAACACAAATGTTAGAAATAGATAAATGGCCTTCAGAAAGGGGTGATTTAGGTGTGTGGGGATTGATTCTCCTAGTCTACATTCAAACATAACTATATAGATTCATAAGGGAATCTATGGTAGTAGCATCCATAGAAATTTTAGAGCAACCCAAGCCCATAGGGCTGGGGGAATTTTAAACCCAACCCTTGAAGTTAGAAAACTAGGACCGAAGGGTTCTGAAGGTGGAATGGGAACAACCCCACCCCTCAGGGTTAGGGAATTTTTCACCTTAACAAACACCACATGAACAAAAATATATGTTATCTCGATTAGGGAACATTCTGTAGAATATATCCTCCTAGTTATTCACATCCTATGATATATTACCTTCACATGGAGCAGGAACAACTAAACTATTTGGATATTCCATTCAGACTATTTTCAATCAAGTAGTGCCCAGATAATTATAAATTAAGAGGACAAGGTCTCATGGATGGCGTAGAAGAATACATTCTTGAAAATACACTAATATAAATCCTATGATGCATTTCTCATTAGTGAATTTCATCAAAATCGTGCATGATGATTCTGCAGAATATGGGGCTAATTCAGAGGGTCGGAAGAAGAATTTCTGGTTCATAATTTGGTTAATACCGAAATAAATATAATAGGTGTTCTTAAATAGAAGTTGAGACCTGCCTTGAATTTTTGAACTCCCTACAACAATTCATTATTACCTCTTCAAAATGAACCCAATAGGGAAAAAGGTCAGGATCAAATTATATCTGGACTTCATTTGGAGAGGTTGATCCCCATTCTCTAGAATAAATATTTTTTATGTTGGAGGAGATGAAAGAATGGAGGAGAATAAATGTTGAATTACATCATGGTATCCTTCTGGATAAATATGTTCTACAAGATGATCCTCAACTCGCACTTCTAGTTGGCACACCTCATCAAATAGGGTTTATCACAGCAACTAAATAATATCTTGGAACATATTATCAATGAGGGATACCAACCACTAATATTTTTATATCTGTTAGTGAAAGATTAATAATTATGGTACATCCTTATAGTCATTACCTATAGATTACTCACGATAGATGCAAGCAGTCCTACTGTAAATGGCCCTATCGACCATTATATTCGTCCAGGGTCTAGCTATACTAGATATTCCTTTGGTTCTTATGAACACTATTGATTTACTAAAAACATGATTGGATTCCATGGTAGAATAGTACACATCGATACTGCCAAAAAAATTCCTACCCTAAATGTGTAGATCCAACTCTTCCCCCCACCAAGTTTTGGGAACCTAAAATTTAAATTTCAATGGTTCAAAATACGTATAGTATCACTTGATTAATTTCATATCTAGATTTTATTTGATGATGGGGACCACTGAAAAATAGGTGGTGGTGAAACTCAGGTGCCTCGTACAATAATTGTAGGCACCATCCTTCATATGATACACTAACTTGCAATATTAGTCAATCACTTGATAAGAATACCTCGATCCGAAGATTATTTTTCTATTCAACTCAATGTTATAGAAGACAACAATACTCAATCTATTTAAATGAATGAAATGGGGGAATGAAAAGGTCTTTTAATTCATTGATTGGTGGAAAGGTTTGACATACTCCTTAAACCTACCGCTCCCTCCAGAATAATTGTTTCCTATCTATATAGTCAGTATTCACGACAAAAAGCTTATTCCATTGACTCTTAGGAAATATTAAAAAGTGATTTTAGACCTTGATGTGATTTCTCAAAAGGTAGAGGAATCCATTGTAGAGACTTACGCAAATTCCCAATAAATTCAACGGACTCCAGAAATGAGGATAGGTAAAGGATAGGTTTCTACTGTTATACTTAAGTACGCCACTGCACTGACCCACACTCCAAAGCCTTCCCCATATCGTGGGGTTCCACCTC
Organism: Viscum album; assembly: GCA_963277665.1. Taxonomy (NCBI): domain Eukaryota; kingdom Viridiplantae; phylum Streptophyta; class Magnoliopsida; order Santalales; family Viscaceae; genus Viscum; species Viscum album. The sequence goes on along the minus strand of OY728158.1, from coordinate 1,845,528,837 downwards.
TTGAGTGTTAATAACAATTCTATACACATCGGGTTGATTGTAGGGAACATACTCAAAAATATTTTTAGGATATGAAAAACATTTTCTATTCTTTTCAAATTGACCATGTCCCTAACTACATAATTTCAGAAATGGAAAAAAACACTTTAAAGTGACCAAATCCAAATAAAACAAACAAATAAGGTGATGAAGATATCCTATACTACTTCCCCTTTCATCAAATTCAATGTAACCACATCTAGTATTGATATATTTTCAAATACCTCCTGCAAAATATGGTGGACTCTAGGTAAGTGAAACTAAAAAATTCACCTACTCAAGTTGGGTATGTTTCTACCACTAATATAGTGAAGGAAAACGAATGGAAAGAAATTAAGAGAAAGAGTACATAGAAGGTTGGTGACTAGATCATTAGAGAAATGATCAACTTAACTCCTGATATCCTCTAAGAACAGATGAAATAGCCGACAATTCCCCTGACTATTTCTACTACAACACAATGAACTTCATTGAAAACTAAATCCTCTAAAGGGAAGTCCTACAAAAAGTGACATGATAAGAAGATAAATAATAAAGCATAGAAATATGAGCATGTACCAAATCCAATGTTCTTTTAACTTTAGTATACATCATTCCGATAGTCCTAGAAGAACGGTCACCGCCCCACCAAAGGTTTCAAAAAACGGTTGACCCACCAGACACAATCCTCATATGACGAGGAGTTTATTTTATGTACATTTAATGTTATTATCTTAATGGATACCTTAAAAAATTATGAGTATGACCATGAAAAAGATTTAACAATGCTAGATTGGGGAACTAGAGGTAGAGTCCTTCAGATTTAAGGTTATAGTGCAAGACGCAGTCATGCCAGTAATCACTAACTTAACCATGCCCCTGGTAGAACTGTATACATGGCCAAAACTCATGGGAAATCTCTCAAATGACCTCATCAGTAAAAAGTGGATTCCCCCATGCATGAAATTGTCTGGCCTGACATGATCAACAGAGAATCATGATTAGAAGATATTACAATTCCTAATCAACCTTAGCAGATAGGAAGTCCTAGCCATCCTAATCCACCAAGGGTAGAGACACCTTTCACTCCAATTCCAATGGACAACCTATCTACATCATCTACACCATCTCCTAAGTTTCCTTCAAAATAACATCCCTATATTTGGAAGAACAAACCATTGGACCAGAAATTTGATTTCTTGAAGAAATTATCATTGGTGATGGATAATTTATCAACCCAATATGCCTTGAGTCTATCAAACGACCACAGGGAAGCACTTATTGATTACTTTTCAATCCCTTAGGAATTTTAAATAGAGGTTTATACCGGTGAAGTGTATCATAAAAAGAAAGATCCTACAAAATTTAACAAAGTAAATTATTTCATAGAACAGGAGGAGTGTTCTATCATACATGGGCATGTTAGACCCTTGAATATGTCTAGAAATAAAAATGACTTTGATATCCAATGTGCCTTTCTTAACAATGGATTGAGATTCAATCCCATTATATTCTATACACTTCACCTATTGGGTTTCAATGAATCTCACTTGTACCCCTCCACTCTGATGTTACAGGGTTATGAAAGGAATGATAGAATTCCTATTGGTGAGATCACACTAAAACCTCAATATAGGGATATCATGTCTGATTCAGAATTCATGGTTGTTAGGTAGGATACATCCTTCAATTTCATGCTGGTAAGGCCTTCTCTACATCATCATGAAACCATTATTTATTCATACCACCAATTCCTCAAGTATTCCATCAATGTACAAATTGGTAAATTGTATGTTAAAAAGTCCCCATTGAAATCATGTTTGTCAAAATACATTTATATAGGGTTATATAAAAAAATGGAAACAATCCATGGATGATAAATTCACTCTGATCAATGACCAAAATTTCATGGAGATGAACCCATAAAACCCATTCAAGTAGCTTAGTTTAGAGTATAAGTTTCCCATAAATCAAATAAAATGGGTGGTCCTGAATTCAATCACTCATTCAGTGACATATGTAATGTTTGTTGTGAAATATGATCCTGATGGTGCTAATGAAGTTTCCAATTCCTTAAGTAATAATGAAAGTAATGATATATTAGATGATAATGTCTTAATTCCATATTCTTGTGTCCAAAAAAACCTAGTTATGTCATCTGGGATGGGAAAAAATTTCATGAAAATATGAGAGAACAAATACATGCATTCTCAGTCGCTCATTTCCCCTTTGGGACTCCATGAGGAATCATGCTAGGAAGAGAGCCGAAAATGGTTGTCTCATCTTCATGGAGGTCCAAATAACAACTCCCCTCCAACTTATAAATAATTTTCATCATCACCAAACACTTAGGAAGAGGAGAAATAGATCAATAGCATTGAAGAGTAAGAAGAGGAAGGCCTCAATGATGCCCCTCTAGCATTTGAGAAATTAAACTCTAGCACTGTGGATAAACACATAAAAATTCATAGTACATAAAAAGATTCATGTACAAGTTTGATTAGTGAAGCCATGAATACCAAAGAAAATGAGGGATATGCATCCTTCTTGATGCATAATTGGGATGTGTTTTTTTCAAATTATACAGAGGTGCAAGGCCTTGAACCCGAGGTGGCCACCCATCACTTTGGTTTACCAAAATCCCATCAAGGATACAAGAAAGCATCCACAAGAACACACCAAACTCATGCCTCCAAAATTTAGGCCAATTTGGATAAACTCGTCAAGTGTGAATTCATCCAAGAGGCAAAATATACAAAAATTTAATCCAAAACTTTCTTTATGAATAAAAAAATTGGAAAATCAGATATTGCATCGACTTCAAAGATCTCAACCAGTATTATCGAAAATATTACTTCCTAGTTCCAATTATAGAACTCTTAATCGATGCATTGGCTGGTTACCAATACATACCCTTCTTTGATGTCTATCTATGGTATAACTATATTCAAATATCCCTAGAATATGAAGAATATAAAGCCTTCATAGCCCTCATAGATTATTCTACTCTTGAGTCATGCCCTTCATCTTGAAAAATGCTAGCACCACATACCAACTAGCTATGCATCACATCTTCAAACATCTTTTTGGTAATTTTGTTTAACTGTTACTTTGAAGATATAGTGTTTATGTCTCGATATCAATTTGACCATCTGACTAACCTAGATACCATATTCAGTAAGCTGCAAAAGTATAGTTTCATGATGAAACCCTCAAAATGTATTTTTGGGGTGACCTTGGGAAAGTTCCTCAGGTTCATTATATTATATCAATACATTGACCTTTCTCCAATGAAAAAAATATATATCCCAAACATTTCACCTCATCAAAACATGAATTAGTTGAGAGTACATTAGGGACACTTGGCCAACACCTAACACATCATATACAACCTTTAGGTAATATGTTTCCATTCAAGAAACTAATGAATAAGATATTCACGTATCAGTAGACCAGTGGCTACCAGGAATAATTTTATAACCTCATGAAATTCTTCTTGAGTCTACCAACATTGATGCCACCAATTTAGGGAATCCACTCATTCTATATAAGATGGCCCTGAAGCAATCTCTAAGAACGTTCCTCATGAAAAATAATGACACTAGAAATTAAAAATAATGTTATTGTCTTATTAAAACCATGGTAAATATTGAGACTAATTATTCGGATATTGAAAATATCTTAGAAGAATTAATCATTACAGTTTATAAATTAAGGCACTACCTGAAGCACCATGAGGTCTAGTTGGTTTCCAAAATTAACCTACTCAAGTATATCCTCAACCATCCTATTATGACAGGACATGTAGAATTTTGGGAGTTTATTCAATAATAGTTGGACATAAAATTAGTGCCTCGGAAATTTTTGAAATTTCGGGCCTTGACAGACTTCCTTGCATAGCACCTTTCTGCAGAAGTGACGTTGTTAAATACATAATTTCTAGACAAAGAGATATTTTTATATTAAAGACACCCACCAAACTTGGTAAGTGTATTTCAATGGTTCATCTAACAACATAATTGGAAACATAATGGATGAAACTAAGGTAAAAAAAAGGTTTAATGATTTAGATCATTTCTCCAACAAAGGAAGTCTTATCATACTCTTTTTTTGTATCAAAGGGTTGTACCAATAATGAGACATAATATCAGGCTCTCGTAGCAGGCCAAGTAGAGGTTATTCAATTACTAGTAGAATATTTAGTGGTGAAAGGAGATTCAATATTCGTAATCAAGAATATCAATGGGGACTGTGAGAACACTCAATCCCCCTAATTAACTGTGTTTTAGTGTTGATGGTAGAGATCCCCTCAGAACAGAAATTGAATCGCGTACCATGATTTCAGAATTCACGGGAAGATACAATTGAGAACTCATCTACAAAACTAGAAGATCAAAACATGGATGAAATCGTTATCAGCATTTCCCATCACTAGATGGTGTCACCATTTGTTCAAGTCAAAACAGAGTAGATAAACAAATTCTACCCTATAAATGAGCCATGTGGTCCTACAAAAAAATAGATTCTTCCCATCATGAAATTACTCAAATATAGAGTGATCCTTTGGGATTGGGATGGGAAAGATCATATCTGATAGAGACAATCTTACTTCACCCATTTTAATAGACCAAATCACCAATAATACCTTGATAAATGAGGCCTTGATGGAATCCTTCTCGGGTGTATCGATGTCATTGAAATTGTGGAAATTATGGAAGAATTGAATTCTATAAAATTTGGTTCTCACCAATAAAGATATTTTTTTTCCAATAAAATTTGAAGTCTTGGGTACTACTCACCAATTGTGAAGCTGGATTGTACAAAATTCACCAAGAATTGTAACTCCTTCCAAGTACCTTCCAAATTCATCCATCAACCTCCATATTTTCAATATATATCTAAATACTCTTTTCTATTTTCCATATGGGTAATGGATGTAGTATTACTATACCCTTGTTTTATGTCCAGTTAGTTCAAATACATCCTGACTTCTAAATATTTCTTCTCTAAATGGAAAAAGGCAGTACCCTACAAAAAAATTAAGGCCAAAATCATTGTTAAAATTTTCAACAATAACATTATTACTAGATATGGTGTCCCTCATAAAATATAGATGGAAAATGACACTAATTTTTGTTCTTTTGAGGTGGAAAATCTATATCTGGATTATAATATCAAATACACCCATTCATCTCAATATCATACAATGACTAATAGATAGATATAGGCTATTAAAAATACTATGTTAAACATACTCTAGAATATGGTGGATAGAGACAAAAATTATTTTCCTACTAAGATATTTCATGATTTATGGGTTTATTAGACTACAACCCAACTTATATATGGGAAAACCATTACTCAGTGATATACATAAAAAAACATTCTTTCCCATTGAGGATCAATTACCATTACTTTGTATTTCCATCTATTACCAATTCTCTGTAGATGACTTGTCCTAGAAATGACTGGAAAAATTGAAGAGATTGGATGAAAATATATTGCACACCATCTATCACTTGGAAGTGTATAAAAATATAATAGTGTGAGCCTCTAATAAGAAGGACCACCATAACTCATTGCTCCTAGGAGAATTAGTATTATTCATTAGGAATCCAATTATATCAGGAATGAATCCTCCAAATCTTGAGCCAATGTGTGAGGAACCTTACTCTATATACAAGGTCCACTCTAACAGATCATATTATTTTATCTCTATGGATGCAGAAATAATTATGAATCCATCCAAGGAAAGGTTCCTAAAGATATATTTCTTGTAATAAAATATAATATTGTCCTTATTACAGAACATTAAACTGCACAACACCATATACATCCTAGCAAGAATATGTTAAACTGCATAGATGGTCCTTGTCACATGACCCTAAATGGAATGGAATAATGTACATCTTTCATGACATTAAATTATTTGTAATCATCCTGTTCATCACATGACCATAAACTGAATGATAGATGGTCCTAGTTATATGACCCAAAATTGCATGAAACCATTTATTCTCACTGCCTGACATTAAACTACACTATAAACAACTCCCTCATATGACATTAAGAAACCCCAAAATATCACGACTTTACACTATTCATATTCCCTTAAATATAAGCCTCCATCTCAGCTATAAGTCTCAATCACACTCATATAACCCCTCTGTGGGTTACTATTCCCTCTTGGCAATACATGATGAAGAAAGGATTGGAAGATCAAATAAATAATCCCTACTCACATCAAATCCACTCTATAGTGGCACTTGGGCCCCTTCATAGGTATACGCCAAAATGTTATCACTTCCTTCCCATATGATTTTAATATTTATGACCAATTCAAGAAAAACATGTGGCTTTATTCCCATTCCAATAAGATTTGTATTGACACCTAAATATCTTATCTCTGGTCTAGCCGCAATGAAAAAAAACACCATTTTCCCTCTGTACAAACCAGACCAACACATTGAATATTTCATAAAAAAACTACATGTGGATTGATACTCATTATAATTAGATACATAGTGATGCTCTAATATTTTATCTTGGTTCCAACCATAAAAATAGACCTATTTTCCTTGCATATGAATCATACTTTCTTAGGGAACCATTCAAGAACTATGTTTGGTTTGATTCTCATTATTAAAATATTTGTATTCAATCCATGATCACTTATTATAGGTCCATATGTAATAAAACACCAGTTTCATTAGTCTGGAATGCATGAGTTTAAAATACCCACAAAAAGAGATTTAGTACCCACCAGGTTGAAACCCTGTAAAGGGGTCTATAAAAAAAATTAGTCCAAGCTCGCTAGGCCTATAGTCTGTATTTTTTAGGAAAAAATTGATCAATGAAAAGATAAAAGGAATAAAACATGTTAATCTAAAAACCCATAATGGGTTGCCTTGTAAAAAGAGGAGCCTATACCACTAAGTATTCTTTATATTTAGCTTAGGAAAAATTATCACAATGAGTATGAGTAGATTTGTGTCTCCATTATGAAAGAAGATATAGTTTGGATTTATATATTCTACAAGATGTGTAGATATCCATAGTATCTTTGATTTTACTAGTCTTAGAGCCCAAACAAACTTTTGGATCAAACATTTTGCCACTAAGAAGATATAAAATTTATATAAATTGATTTTCCACATCTGATCCAATGACCTAAGCAGAAGACTTGGGCCAAGGACTTGAGAAAAGGACCTGAGCCAAGGATCTAGGCCAAGGACCTAATCCAAATACCTGAGCCAAGGACCTGAGCCAAGGACATGAGGCAAGGACTTGAATCAAGGACATGATCCAAGGACCGATTTTATTGACCTACACCAAGCACCTGATCCATGGACATATTCCAATGACCATCAATAAGAACATACTCTATGGACCTACATGTAAAACCTCCTTTTATCTAGGTCTCTAATTTTCTTATATATTGGACCCCCATTCTCTTCATTTTCACCACTGAAAAAATTGGAATAAGCTCGAAGCTTTGTCCATGCAGCCCCTTCATAAAGGCCATAAAAAATTCTCCATGTTTCTTCCTAGAACCCAATAGAAGAGGTAATTAAAGGGGGGTAAGTGAGATCAAAGTCTCATGAGGGTCCATAACACAATACACCTACAGGAGGACCCATTATCCCCTAAATAAAAACCATATCTGTTAGACCCATCTTCTTAATCAAATACCTATGAGAAACCCCTCTTGGGACACAAGTGAAGACCCTTGGTGCTAGGATATAAACATACCCATGTTTTGTTTCCCTACTGGTCTATTTTCCCAGGTATAAACAACTTTTATAGGCTTATTCTTCCTTAAGAAAAGTAATTTTAGTTCCTCACATGCCCTATGCTGAAAACCTGCAACCAGGACCTATTCCCAAGACATACACAAGTCACTCTTTGAGTCCTCTTCCAATATACCAATTTGTGGACTCCTCCTCCCTTGGTTCCCTTTTGTAAAAGCAGCTAAGTTAGAACCTCTAACAAAGCCTCATGGATTGAAACAATATGGTAAAATTCACAACAATATGTCTTATATATGGATTTTTATTCTTTCATTCATAGTTTTCCCTCACTTTTACTACAATATGTTTAGGGTTCTGGTGGTGCCTGTGAATTTTTATCCCATTAGTCATAAGGACCACTAACTTGGAGAGAGTTTTTGGGAGTTTCTCATGTCAGATACTAGGGTTAGGACCATGTCCTACCCTTTTCGTCTGTAATACCAGGAGACTTCAGTTTTTAGGGGGGAGGGTAAGGATTATTCTTGAGTTTATTTTTTACATAGAATGAAAACATCCTTCCCTCAATATGGAATATGTTGTAGGGAATCCCTCATAGAGTAATACATTAGATTTTCTTGAGGTAACTCTCCTCCTCCATACCTTCATTAGTATACATACCTTGGACCCATTCTAGAATAAAGTGATGTTTGGGAAGTTTCGTACCCCTAGCCTCTTTCCCCAACAGAGAAGGATAATTTCATCATTTTCTAGATCGTATACTTCCTCTTGTTCATCACATTATGTCATGACTCATCTGGAATCCTGTGGACATAGAGGATATCCATGGTCCTGGAATCCACACCATCAGGTGATTGTTTTGGAAGGGTATCATCCTTATAATATACCTCTCACCCTCATTCAGAATGCCACAATAACTATGGATCCTCAAGTCCATGTATCCAACTGTAGGGAAAAGAAAATATTGTGGTTTCCTGAATCATCTATCTAATATTGTTTCTCACACTGAGAGTGACTCATGTGGACTTAGAGGTTCATGATCATCATGTGATCCACATGATTCCAACACATCAAATGTAATCCTACTTATGAGTAATCCCCAATCACACTAGCCCATTGGTATCCTCTTCAGGAGTAAGCCAAAATCATAACCCACATTCATCAGGGAATCCTATTTAGTATTAAACCCAAACTCAATCCTATGAGAGTTATATACTCCTCTATGATACAAACCATTGAGGGCCTCCATGGTTGTAGGTCCTCACCACTAAACTATGTAGTCTTTGATTCTCATCCAAATTGGATATGTTGGAAGCCTCTATGCGGTCCAAACCCGATACCCTAAGTCAAACCTGTTTTCTTTGGACCATATTCCAAGCCAGTTCTAAACCAACTTGGAAGTTTATGGCCCTTATAGATTACTTGGTATACTTTATCATAGGTCCCATACTAACCTTTGGATGGGTACCTTCCACCTAGAAATCTTTGATGCATGACATCAAACTAAATAGTTAGGTCCTTATCACATGACCTTAAATGGTATGATAGGGAATACACCTCAGGAGTAAGCCCCAATCAACTAGTCCATGGGAATACACCTCAGAAGTAAACCCCAATCAACTAGTACATGGGAATAGTCCTCTGGAGTAAGCCCCAATAATAATCCACATTCATAGGAAATCATCTTAATGAGTAAGTCCCAATGTAATACTCTCAAAGGGACATACTTAACTATGAGACAATCATTTAGGGCCCCCATAGACATAGGACCTTACCATAAAAAAACATAGGATTTAATTCATGTGTAAATGGGATATGTAGGAATCCCCAATGAGGTCCAAACCCAACACCCAAAGTCAAACCTATTTTCTCCATGATATATTCCTAGTAGGGTCTAATTAAACATGGAAATGCATATCCATTCCATGTTCCCTAGGCTTAATTGGCATAATTCTAGCACAAAGCTTTGCCTAGGCACCTTCCACCTAGACATCCTTGATGAATGATAATAAATTTTATGGTTAGGTCCTTATCACATGAAATTAAAATGCACAAAGTTACCCATTAAGCATCACTAAACTATATGGTTTTTAATTCCTTTCACAAGGTTACATAGGAAACCCATTATACATGAGGTTAAATTACATTAAACTAAATGGAAGCATGAGCTAAGGGGATTCATCTCTATTTATCTTCACTGATCCATATTGTAAAGTTATGAATATAATTTTTTATATGGTGTATATATTTCCCACCTTTCATGTATTATCATTAATACATCATACATAATGGTTTTTTTATTTTAATTTGAATTATTTTATCTAATTGGATTTGACATGAAAATTACAATGTGGACAAGAATCTCATAACTCCATTTCATTTCATTGGGTTATATTACTTATTTATTATCATTGAGTATATAAGATTATTTGTGTAAATAATTTTAACAATATTATGATGTATTTACAATTATTTTTCCTATTTTAATTTTATACTCACAATCAATTCATTTAATAAATATCTCTTAAATGTTATAACATTTATAAGGGTTTAATTCATAATCTTTTTTAATTGATATTATTTTTTCATAAATTTAAATTAAAGAAACTTATTTTATGATTCTATAATAAAACCATTTAATATTCTTTTACACTATTTATTCATGAAATTTTATAGTAATAGTACCATTTTCTACACTTTGGTGCATACAGTTATTGATAATTTATTTGGGAAAACCCGACTGTTTTTATCTATTAAGTAGAAAATCCTTTTCCATCAAAATACATGTTTTAAAAAAAATGATTTTAAAAATGATTTTAATATTCTCCAAATATTTTAATAAATACATTTTTACCCACATTTGAATTTTTACAAAAAAAATCAAAGAATCGTCATTTCATTTAAAAAAATGCTTATTTGGATTTTACCAAAAAAGTGAAATGAATCATTGTTTTAACATGTACTAAATTAATAGAATTTATATTCATCCTGAAAAAGATTTGTTTTAATGCATAAAATATAATATTTAAATGAAATTTTTAAAGAAAATTATTTTCAATGTACTTTGTGAACTTTTAGTTTCAAAAATATTTTCAATGTGAAAAGGCTATTTATACAATAACGATTTAATGGAATTTTTATGGTATTTTTATTCATCAAAAATGTCACACCATTATGTAATTATGATATAATAGAGATATATTGTATTGATAAATTTTTATTATTTCTCTAGATGGTTTATTATCAGTTTGACTTGGGAAAGTATTGACATTCCCTTTCTTAATTAACTTTTGTAATTATGAACTCTCCCTTGAAATATTCACTTTCTTATTATCATTGGTCATTAAATTTCTCCTAAATATATATATTATTTTTCAGGGATATTCTTATTAATTAAATCATATATTATTCATACATTCATTATATTACTTTGAATATTATACGATTGACTAGGGAAATTTTTCTTACTATTTATTCTTTACTCAATACAGAAATTTATTGATAAGGTATATTGTTCATGAATTAAATCAATCATTATAAATATGAGGAATATGTTTCACTTACCCATACTGGTGGGGAAAATTTATATATATCCCCTATATGTATCTATAGACTCATAAAATGAAATTCTTGTATTTCTATTAATTCAATGGGTTTCTCATGTATACCGACCCATAAGTTTTAAACAACCCTGTAAAAGTTCTAGAAAATAAAGGCATCATGATGCCTAAGATTATGATATATAATAATTAGTAATTTCCTTTATTAAAAATTAAATTATTATTATCCATGATCTTTTTTCAATGATAATACCTACGGATGCATTGCATTCTCAGTTTATTGTTGAAATGACATTTATTTATAGTTACTTACCTGTCCATATTTATTAGTCCTTATCTAATCATAATATTTGTGTTATTGATTAAATGGAATGTGTTATTTTATATAAATTTCCATGTTGATTATGTCTTATCAAATCAAGATTGTAATGTTATTGATTAAATTACATGTGTTTTCATCTATATAACTTTCCATTTTGATTATTCCTTATCTAATCATGATAGTTAAATTATTTAAATGTAATGTGTGTTTATCTATTTTTCATTACATGTGGATTATGATTATTTATTCATGACAGATTTTTTTGTACATAACCCATCATGAGTATTTTATCACACACATATTTTTTTCCCAGGAATCTATGAATTATTTTAAGAACGGAATAAGAGGATATGATAGAGTAAATATTGATATTCCTGGAAAAAATTATTCTGTAATTTTTTCATTCAAATATAATATAGAAATCATGTATGTATCTAGTTTACTAATACTAGAAAACTGTTATGTACTGTGGGATTTGATTCCTATTATCTTTGAAAATTTATGAAATAAGACATCAACACCAGTTTATTGAGTTCAGGGTTGTTATAGTTGGTGTTAAAAGATGTTTCAAATAAACCTTATGAACTAGATTTTGGAAAACATATATTAGGGAACATAAGCCTATGATATAATTTTAGGATAAGTATAGAAAAACAACCTGATTTTTTGGGTATGGTATATATTATATGAGTTTTTCTAGAAATAAATCCATGTCTAGATAATATAAGTGTATATGGTTCTAGAACAGATGTACCTAATGGTAATAAATCTTAATAATTTATGTGGTCCTGAATGAAACGATACCTGGTCCATGAAAATTTTCCTTACAATGCACCTGGTTTGACACTCCCAGGGGATATACTTTGGGTATTTCCCTATTTTTACAAACCATTATTGAGGATTTAAATAAATGATGACAATGAAAGACCTAGTTTGAGTCTAATCTGTCATTGATTGAAAATAATGTTTCATGAGTTAGTTATAGTATAAATGATTATAAGGTTTTCCCATTATGATTATTTTTCATCACACTAAGATATTTTGTTTTAATCAATTGATAGAACATGAAGTAGTAATTTTAATATAGAATCTTAATGAAATGTGATGACAATGGGAATCCAAATAAGACAATGAATGGTGTTAAAGATATCATGATTATTCCTAATCAATTATCATAAAAAATAATTAACAACATATACCATAACCAACTCTCAAACTCACTAAAAAAGATATGGATGTATTTCTATAAGAGTTCAAGTGATGGAGACCATGGGGAAAAGACATAAATGTAGAAAGAGACATTAAGGAAGGTGTATTTGAGGAATTGGAAAATGTTTTATCAATAGAAAGGAAGGAAAAAAGGTTGTTATTTTCTGGTGAAAAATGACGATTAGGATGTAAGAAAATAAATTATATCCAAGGGATCCATTTATATTTTATTGTATTAAATTTGGGGAACATTAGAATTATCTGAGTAAACTAACTCTTCTAAAGGATAACCCCTAGACTAAGGACCTATACTGAAATAAAACAGTTGATGTATTTATGTATTGGGATTCAAGAAATGTATTTTTGAAGTATTTTTACCAATGTTATATTGTATATAATAATAATTAAACATATAAGGTTTATGTAAAATAATTAAATCGTATATATCTTCATTGACATAAGAGTTATGGATACCATCATGGGTTTATGAGTTTACAGTTGACGATAAGTTCAAATTCTTATATACACCATTTGAAAATTTTCCTGGTAGGAATATATCATAATTAATTATAATTTTTGAAATTCTTTATGGAAATAAAACCAATTTGTTTTTTATATGAAAAACGTATTTGAAGAATAATTCTATTAAATTTCTTTGGAAAGATAATTAAATGTATTTTTAACCTTTAAGGGTTATCTTATATTTGATGTTATAGTAATTATGGGTCACTACAATTTGGGGTTCTCATTTAAATTATATTAATATGGTTTTAGATAAAGGAAAACCCATATACTGGGTGACAACCCATTACATCTAATAAGGTTGTATGTATCAAAAGCAAAACGGATGATTCATATGGGTTTAAAACTGACAATGGGTCTACCAGATTTTTTAGTAAATATTTAATTGTTTTTACATAAAAGTTTTGATGAATAAATATAAATGATGAACTAGTGGTGTTACTTTTGATGTTCACATATTAATAATTTTTCTAACCATATTTTTTAAAAAAATTATTTAGAAATAGGATGAAATAAATGTCAATATTTTCTTGATCTTATCATCTGTAAAAAGTTAATTTTATTAATTCAGAAATAAAAATTAATTTTTTAGTATTCATTTCATATATTAATTGATGATGTGAAATAATTTATCATATAACAAAAAAAAGTATGAAAATTTCCTTATAGAATAAAAAATATCAAGTATGTATATTTCCTTATATTTATAGAGAGTAAAGTAATTCCAAAAAATTTACAAGGGAACATGAGAAAAATATTTTATCATTTTACATTCATATCGTATGACTAAATGGTCATTGAAATCATCATATATTTATGATTTTTTATTATTCACTTTCTCAAGATTATTCACCTTCTTGTGATCAATGGCCTTAACAATCCTCCATTATAATTTGGGCATTACATTTTTTCATGTATATAGCTTCACATCCCACCGATATTCTTCTACTTGAAAACCATTTGATGTTTAATTCTAGAGGAACTTTCATATTTTACTTTCCCTCTTTTATAAGGATTTTTAATTAACCCTTTTAGGGTGTGGGTTTTCAATTATAAAAATTTTAAATTTCAAACCCCTAATTTTCTAATTGAAGTTTAAATTACGAGATTGAAATTTTTTCAAGGTTAGGAGAAAATAGCACCATGATTATTTAAAAAAACAATATTGGGTTCTATAATATATATGAAATGCAACACCAAGACTATATGATAATGTAACAACCTAATAATTTATGATATATTTTTAAAAAAATAAATTTGACTACTTTAATTGCTTATAGAACATGCAACCTTGGGTCCATATGAACCATAATATAGTATATCATTATAACAGAGACTTTAAATTGGTGGGTATAAATAGAAATTACTAAATTATGAAATATATATTGATTATGTGGGTATAAAAAATTCATTATTTATCTAATTTATTAGAAATAAAATAAATATTATTTGAAAGAAAGAAGAAATGTGTTCAGGAAATATTTATTCATCTAAAAGGAATTGTAGTCAAGATTTGTGAACATAAGTTAATTAATTTATACTAATTTGGAATATTTTATTTTAAATTTTTTATTTATTTTTTAAAACATACATGTTAAAAAAAATTGGTTGAATGTTTGATAATTATTTAAAAGGGATAATTTTTTATAAATATTGAAAATACAGATTTTTATTGAAAACATCTTTTTTATTTAAATTATTTAAAAATTCAAATTATATTTTAAATCAGTTTTAAAATAAAAATAGTTAAATAATATTGTGATATCACTAATTTATGTCACTAGAATCAATTTAATATTTAATTTTGATATAAATACTTTCTACACTTATTAAGATTTTTCTTTGGAGACTCGCATTTTCGCCACATCTATGAGTATATATTAAATTCGATTTTGTGACTTCTATGAATTGAATTTATAAAAATGGATTCCATATTTTTAATCATAAAAATTTATATTATAAAAGAAATTTAACATAATTTTTTACCATTATGAATAGTGAATGTATTACAAAATAATTACCATGGTTAAGGTAAAAAATAATTTTTGGGGGGTTAAACTAAGAAGATAAAGAATAAAAATGACTTATACCTTTTTCAAAACCCATTTTATGGAATTATTAGATAGAATATACTAAATCGTTTTATAATGACCCATTTTTTAATCTTTTAGTCTAATAAAAACATGGGTATTACTTTTTATTTTCAAAAATATCGTGTTTGTCCTCACCCCCAATTCTAAAAGGCCCCCCATCTTCTCTCCTCTTCACGCATTAGAAACCCTTTGGTACAAAATATACCTACCAAAATCCATTACTTAATATACTTCCAAAATCCTAGAGGCATTTTTTGATCACAAAGTCTACCTGGGTAGGATTTTTATAAAAAACTTAAAAAGTCTGCCAAAGTAGTGGTAACGTTCTTAAATGATCATTTTTATTTAATTTATTATTCCAACTCCATAAAATATTATTCAATAAAAATTATATAAAAAAATAATTATATAACCTATAATTTTGTGTTATTATTATAATATAAAAACTTGTATCCATATCCATCTCTATCAAATGAGAAACGAACTCGTCGATCGTGTCTACAATTGATTATCACATCACCAACAGATGTAATTCATTTTGAATGAACTCATCTCATGAATATGTATAATGATGGATTTAATGTATATATATAATACTTATGATATTATTAAACTTAAATAGTAATAATATCACATATACCTTATTAATTTTCATTCTATTTAAAATACAATAATGTCCCTCATGTGTGAGATGGACTACCGCCTCGTGAAGCAATGTGATTTTTTTTTCCATAAATGATTCTCACGAAAATTAATAAGGATACACTTATTGAATATATTTTAAATTTTTAAAGTTATATTCATTTTTTAAAATTGATATATCACCCTATTTCTTGCACTTTCACTCGTTATTGTAATTATATCATCAATCAGGTGTACATACAACCTATTATCTCTAAGAAGTGATGTGATTCTTTTTCCATGTCCATACTTAAAGAATGATTATAAAAATTTATCTAATGAGTAAGTAATATATTTATAAAATTTATTTAATTATTTAGTTTATTCAAATGTAAAATATAATCAAGAACTCAGACATTCATGAAAAATACGCTTGAGGAAACAAATCAATTTACACCCAGACCAATGAAAATAATAAAATATTATTAACGAATGGGTGGAAAAAAGTCATAAGAGAATCATATATGATATTATAAAGATGAATATGGATCTGGTATAAATTAATAACATTATTAAAACAACTATAATGTAATTTATATCTTGTTCAACCAAAAGGAAGTGTGAGGTAAGGGACTTCATCTCAATTTATCTTCATTAAGGTATATAGTAATTTTATGCCCCTAATTTATGTCATGTAGTGAATATATATACACTTTTTCAGGAAATAGAATAAATCATTCATAATTAATGGTATATTAAATGAAATCTATTTTCAATGATTTACCTTTTCATATTTATTATTCATTATCTAATAGTGATATTCAAACTATTTAAATGGTATTTATGTTCAGTTATTTACCTTCCCATGTTGATTATTATTATTGATTCATGATAGCTTCGACTATAAATAACCCTTAATGATCATTTTATCTCAGAATTATTTTATTTCCTTTACCATGAGTCCTAGAAGTGTATTAATAATGATATGTAAGGATATTCTAGTAGAATTATTGATATTCTCGAAAAATATTTAGGATTTGATTTATTTATTCAATTTTAATATGGGAATCATGTCTGTATCTAGTTTACAAAGACTAATAAATTATTTGGTCCTTTGTTATATGATTCATTATATATTATGCCAATTTAATAAACAATACACTAACACCAGGTTATTGCGGTTAGGGATTCTATATAAGTTACTTTAGGGTAGTCTTTATATACTATAATGTCTCTCTTCATGGTATTCTCATTGTTTATATACCATGCTCATCATATAAGAATAATGTAGCCTAGTTTATATAATGGTATGTGTGATGGATATAATTCTATGTTTATAAGGTATTCTAATCAGTATTTCTCTATCTTCTGGTGTTTAAATACTTATTTTCAAAGAGAGATGTATAACATGTTACACAAGAGAAAATCATCTTGAAATATTCCTTATTTTTAATTTCCAATACCGCATCAATATATCTACCATAAGATAGTCCAAGAAAATTATTTGATATATATGGATAGATCTTGATCCCTGGAAAATATGTTTTTCACTTATGTCTTTCAATGAAAATAATTTATTTCAAGGCTGATATCTCATTTTAAATTAGTAATATATCATTAGTATATATAAGTAGGAAAATAATAAAAAAAATCCCACTAAAACTATTATAAATAAAAGGCCCAAATACATTATTAATAAAACCAATGTCTATTATGGTTTAATTAAAATGAGTATACAATGATCTGTATTCTTTCCCACACCCATAAATGGATCTCCATACATTAATTTTTTATTGTCATCCAACGGTGTTAAAAACCCTTCGGGTTGTGTCACATAGAAATTTTAAATAATATATTTATTATGGTATGTGGTAATTATATTGATTATCCAAATTTGATAATTCAGGTAAAATTATATATCAAGTAAAAAATATTATGGATTTGCACTTAGAAACCTGGGAAAATGTTTCTTTAAAGTCCATTCCATTAAATGTCTTGAAAAAATTATAATCAAATAAAATATTATATATAATAACATTACCATGAATATCAAGTTTCTTCTTGAATTCCCATTTATATCTAATAGGATTTACATCAACTAGGTGATCCACCAAAATACAAACTTGATTTTGGTACACGAAAAACAAATCCATAATTTTTATATTATTTCCATTTAGTAACTTATAAGTATACAATATATTACCTATATGATGAAGGTTCATTATTCTCAACTAATAATATGTCACCCTCGATGATGATAAGAACAACATATATATTTGGTTATTTAACCTATCTAGTAATTCAATGTTATAATTTTGTCTCTAGAACAACTTCTTCCACTAGGTATTGTAGATTTTGATCACGTTCTAGCTCTGATATATATTTAGATTCAACATCATCAAATTATATCTTTCTCCCACTATATCCATGGGACATGTTATAAATTTCTAGAAACATGGCATAACTCTTCACAAAAACTCTTTTAACAAATGGATTGTATAGATAATATCATTTTTTTACATTGGGATAAATTATAAAGATATACATTATTCTTATTGATGTATGTTTATTGGTAATATTGGATTTAAAAAATGATTTGAATCAATATGCATAAATATATGACAAACAATATTTCTTATCCTTAAAAATTACATATATGATTTCACTTTATACTTTGGATGAACCTTTAAAGTGTGTATTATACTAATTTTAATGAATATCCTCATAAGGATAAGGGGATATTTTCCTAACTTACCATCTAACTCACCATGTGTAACATGCTGAATTTTATACTTTCCCAAATTCCATTCAATATTGATGTATAATGAGTAGTGAAAAATAGTAATATCCCAAAATAATTGAAATAATGAATGAAATCTTGGAAAAGATACTCCCTACCTCTATTTGAGTGGCGTTTCATTATCTTCTTAACAAGCTGATTTTTTTACTTCATTTTTTATTCCTTAAATTTTTCAAAGTAGGTATACTTATAACTCATCAAGTACATAAATCCAAATCTATGGATATTATTGGTAAAATTAATTATGTATGTGTACCTAATTTTGGCTTCTATAGGAAAAGTTAAACATACCAATGTATGAACTAAATCTAGAATCTTGGGGGCCCTCTCAACCATTCCACTTAAAAGAACCTAAATCAATTTAACTTATAAACAATAATGATAAATATTTTTGGGTGTAAGCTCAAAAAAATATAAATACCCTTATTAATATTATTTTATAAAATAATTATTTATATATGATGAAGTTGGTGGTACCACAACTGGGTATAACACAAGCCATGTGAATTAGACTCATTTTCAATTTTGAAGACCTTATTTTCATAATATAGTATATAAATACTGTTATTTGAATGTTTCACAACATAATATGTTTTAAATTAATAAAGGTATCATCCTTTATTTCAGAATATGAAAATAAAACCATCAATGTATAAATGAGAACCAAAAATATTTCTTTTAGTAGTAATGTCTATATAATACCAGTTCTAAAAAACTAAAACCATTCCAACTAGTAATGTAAGATGGTAGTATCTTATAGATAGTGTATATATTATTGCTCCATTAGTAGATATAATATTCACACCACCTTTATTAATGTATTAAATATAAATTTATTCTATTTTTTATATAAATGTGAGAACCAAAATATATATTTAATACCAAATATTTATAAATGGAAGGATTTTAATTAATAATGAATGTACCTAAATCAATCCCTTTTTTCTTTTTTTATCTATGATTATTATTCTTGTATCCCTTCTTACCAAATGTAAAATAAACAAAATCCTTTTTTTAGTGTATCTCTATATCTTTCACTTCTTGTAATGGTTTTGGTAAGGTTTATTTTTCTTAGATACTGTTAGTAATTATAAATTATTTTTTGAGTTCTAATTTAGAATTCAAGAAAGAGAAACTCACTAAATTAAATTTTGGATACATTTTTAGACTAATGAAAATGTACTTCTATAAGATGTTGGTTTAAGAATGTAATATTTCATAATTTATTTATAGATGTTCAGTTTTCTAAAAAAAGGCATGTGGAAGCTACACCATATATGAAGGTTCGTATAATTGTTATCTAAAAATATTTTTAGAGGTTTTAATGAAATATATGTTATGTAAAATTCATCATAATGGAGCATTAGAGTAACATAAAATTCTATAGTAATTTGGTGAACAAATAAGAGATACTTTTGGGATTACATAGGTGGCTAATGAAATAAGTGGGTCCCATATAAATGTATGAGTATGACGGATATGGTTGACAATTTGGACCATTTCACATGTAGACTATGCTAATGTATTGAGTTTAAATTTAATTCTAAATAATAGTCATTAAAACTTTATATAATAGTAACTTTGATTTTAGTCTTTGTATATTCCTTAAAATGAAAGGATGATGTAGTGTTCTCTTATAAATGAAGTACTTAATGTTCAAACCATGTAAATAATTGTTATCTATTGTTTTTATTTATTTCACTTGTATATTTTATTAATGAATGTTATAATTTTGATATTGTTCTTTGGGGTTGACTTAGTTTTGAGATTTAGGGTGTTTCTTGACTTCTTATGTTAAAATATTATGAGTTTTAAGGGTTCTTTAGGTACGAGAAGTTAGGGATACGTTATTCAACACTTGAAGCTCATACTATATTATTGTGATTAAGGGAGAATCTTTAATTTCTATACTCAGGTCTATTTTTTTAACGTTTAACTTTACATTTCATACTTTGTTAGTGTATCATTTTTAAGATAAAAAACATAAGAAACTAAAAAACCAAAATCATAAGGTTTATTGGAAAAATTAGGTTCATAAAACATTATTATATATGAAATATTAAACATTATTTAAATCCTTCATCACGGTCCTCCTAAAATATTACATGGTCATATTATTACATGTAATAAACTTATTACATTCATTAAAGAATATATGAACTAAAATCCATGTAAGGATGGTAATAATTAGGAATGAACACAATAGAAGAATCAATAAAAAACATGGATTATAATAACCATCATCACCATAAGGTTTGTAAAGGATCATCATAATATGAATTAGGGAATAATTTAAATATAATTATAATATGAAATCTTTAAAATAAATAAAACATCATAATATTTTGGTGAAAGATCTCACATAATGTTTGGGAAAAACTGGCATCATGTTCTTTTATAACATATTTGTGTAAAATCACCACTTCAAAAAATGTGAAAAAATATAGAATCATGTTCAAACATAATATGTATAATGTCATGAGATATATTGCATTATCCAATGAATTAGATGTATATATATTTCCATTCCCACCTGTGACATTATAAAATTTTCATAATCATTCACTCTACATAAAAACAAAATATAAAACAATCTATAACATTAAAAAAACCCTTGAGAAAAGGATGGGTTTCATAATGATATTGTAAGGAGTATGTTATAGAATAGTATTTATAATTACCAAAATAAAAAAGTAAAACATTATTATATATATTAAATGGTGGTATATACGATAATAAGTTAATTGTAGAAGAGGAAAACCACGTAAAAGGAACCAATGAGATGTTTTTAAAATTATCACTTTATCAAATCAATATATCTATCTACGAAATGAAACCAACATCATAAGGTCATGAATAACCCTAGTAAAATAAAAGGGAAAGATAAATAGAATACATTTAGATATTATGAGAAAGAATCATGTTGAACCCATATATAAAGAGGTGAAATTTTCAAAAGGGAAGAGTCTAGTTCGAGCATCCCCTTAACATAGGTTCTTTTTGTTTCATCACATTTATGCCTATTTTAAAATAAAATTATTCTAATTAAATGACTAATAAATAAGTTTATTCAATTTATGTATGTTATTATAGATAAATTTTCACCATTATTATTTACTTATTAATATTTTTAGTTAATGATAAAATAGACTGATTACATGTATTAATTGAATTACACAATTTTCATTTTGGTTTAATCATTTTGAGTCATTGTATTTAAAATATAGTAAAATAACTTCAAAAACATTAGAATAAATAAAAATATATTTATAAATTTACTATATAATCTACACTAACCATCCAATTGTGTGATGATAGGTATAGCATTGACAATGTCCTCAAATGTGAATAAAATCAACCATTAATGGGATGTATAAAAACAGGTTGGAGAGGGAGTATATATATAGTAAATGAATTAAAATAGTTACAAAAATATCAACATAATATTTATATGTTATATAATTTTAAATTAAATGTTTTTGGAAGGTATAAAAAATAACATATATTTGTAGAGGTGAAATAATAAGAGAAAAAAATAAATGCTTGGATCTCATGGTTACCTGATCATTGAAGCATAATCCTATAATATTGAACTAGATCCATGAGGGGTTATGGTTGAATGAAATCAGAATATCCCTAGATATTAAGGATAATAAATAGGTGGTAATTTTATATAACTATGTCTTTCATCAAGGGATTTGAAGTAATTTTAAATTGGAAGAGAGACGGGAGATTTACACCTGAGGGGGGAATTGTGGGATTAAATTGTCGAATAAAATTTTATTTCCAAATTGAAACCTTAAATATTACTATATTTGAAATTATGTATCATATTTCATTTAACATAAATTATTATTTGATTGTTTAACTCTATTAACACTGAGTTTATTTTCTTTTAGAAAAGGAAATAAGTAAAAGAAAAGTATTTTTTAAATGGGAAACTCTACATATTTAAACTTTGGAAGTTAATATTTATGTATGGTAATTAATTTTATTTTTTAAAAATGATTAATTTTGAATATGAACTAATTTTTATGTATTTATATCAATTTTAAGATTTATTATGTCTTTATTACTTCGTTATTATGTTGTAAACTATAAATTATTTGAAACACTATATTTTTACTATCAACCATAAAATTGATGATTTTCAAAAAAAATTACCAAAAAGTCACCTGTATGAAATTTCAAGGTGATGATTCCAGAAAAAGAATTATATTGTTCAAAATAATTTTCCAAAATAGTATACTTTAATTATTGTTATAAAAATTATAGTTTTTACAAAATTCGTTAAAATATACTTTATGAAAAATGTACTTATATATTATTTGAAATTATATTTTGAATATTTTTTAAGAATTATAATATTTATATCTACATCCACTTTTCATTTTAAATATTATTTACGTGACATTATTTTTTTTTTGTTAGTCTATTATTCTAATGGTCATATTTCATTTATAACATCCATGTTACTATTCCCAATGATCATCACACTATTCTTAATAGTTATATTTCCATTATAGAAGTCATATTAGTCATTTAAATTTTATTAATATCACTTATTTTCTTTACTGATCATTAAATCAAATTCCTCTTAAGGTTTAATATGGATTATTTTCAAAATGAAGAATAAATTATTAATGTTTTGTTTATTTTTATTGTGTTTTTCAGGGGTGTGATGATTCTAGGAAATAAAAATAATCTAAAGTTTTTTATTCTATTTATTTTATAATTTTTATTTATTATTTGATTTGACCACATTAAATTTAAAAATTAGTATCAAAAACTATTTTTAGTTTTTATTATGAAGTTCATGTTCTTTATATAAAATATGACACATATGTTTATTCATGATTAAAAATTACATACATATATTTATATGAAGTTATGGGTCATTAAATGGTTTAAAACCTGAAAAATATTTTACACAACTTGAGAAAACCACTGATGTAGTGAAACCCAAAGTTTATTAATTTCATGGAAGAAAATGGTTTCATCGATTACAACTTGGATTACTATTACCACTGAAATATTTTCAATAATGGAAGATTTATAATCATGCTCTTTTGTGTGGAGTATTTTCTCATATAAGGTGTTTCCCTTAAATTATTCAATAGATAATAAGTGGTTAATCTAGAAGATTCAAGATGAAGGCTCTTAGTGAGGCTATGAAAAATCATGGGAATGTGGATTAAGAGAGGCATGAGATCTATAATTTCTTTTTTTATTAGAGTTATTACATCCATAAAGTCACCAAAGAGTATTGGAATGCAATTACGTAAACCTGACTCAACTCCACTACAAAAAAACATCAAATAATCCAATGATAAAGAACTAGAAATGGAAGATAAGGATAATTATATGGTGAAAGTTTTATTTTCATCAGTTGTAAGAAGATTGATATATTTCATGGTATATAAAATCTCATACATTATATATTTCTTTGTGGGATTTAATTAATTTTTTATGGAGAGTCTAGGTAAATAAAAAATGTAAAATGGTTGGTATATTCCCTAAAATATAATAGGATTATAAGATATGTCTATGTGTTTTGTAATGGATTTATTTGTATTTTTATTTGTATATGATCATTGGAGAAAATTTGGATGCAAAGAATGTTGACTTGGTCTATGTATTTACTTTTAAATGGATAACTATAAGCAAAATGTTAAGGTTTATGCCAGTCATATCACTATCCATAATGAATGATAAATATGTGGTTGTCACCAAAGTAGAGAAATATTTGATATGGATGAAAATTTTATTACAGGATTTTAGAAGAATTCATCAACTGGTATTGATTTACTTTTACTATCAACGTTCAATTAATTTGCATCAGAATTTAGTGATTCATTCATAGATAAATCACATTCTGAAGAAATATTATTTGACTGATAATATTCTAGAGGGTATAGTGTTAGTTATTTTAAATATAGGTGGCATACATAATCCTTCTAATAAGTTCACCATGTTTTTAGTTAATAAATTTCTAAGACGTTATTTTTCCTTAGTGGGACTTGGGTGAGTCAAAGGTTATTGATATAATTTAAGTTTTATAGAAGATGGATGATCAAATTTTGGTGTAATTATTTGTGGACTCTATGTTTGTTCCTTAAAATAGTCTTTAAGAGTGATTTTTTTAGGAAATGAAAATTAAATAATATTTTTAATTCAAACTCCACAAATTCAACATCGACTATATTTTTAGACTAATGGTAGTGTGACTATGATTATAGTCTTTTTTTAATGTTATATTTCTGAAAGTGTGCATCTGGTTTAACATAGTGTATTGATTTAGTGTCAAGATTGACTTCTTATGTTTCAATACATTGAATTCAATGGATTCTTGTTTTCAATAAATATATAGGGACTTTTTTAATTATATAATCTTTTATATGGATACCTTTTATTATCTATCCACTATTTCTCCAATAAAACCTAACTTAGACTTTTTATCTTTTTACTTCCTTTTTCTTACCATTAATACCAAATTATTTACATGAGTCATATCATTATTAGATTGGGGAATCAAAGATAAAATATCCATGATAGACTTATTAATATTTTTCATGTTAAAATTGAAAATAACACTCAATAATATAATTGTAGTTGAGGATAAGAAGTTTTTTTGTGAATAATTACAGGGGTATCTTGATTCTAAAAATCTCTAAATGATTAGTGTATCCAATAATTTTATCACATGTGGTTTTTAGGGACTCATTATCCTTTCATTCATGTAAATGGTTCTTTCTAGATTTCATATCTCTCCTGTGTTTATATCTCCTTATAAATATCATGAATATGGGATAGCATACTGTAGTAATTCATATCTTTTTGAATATTTTAAATCTCAGTGTCCATCAATGATAACATGAGGCACTGAAAATGTAATTCATAATCCTATGTTTCTAGAAGATATTTTTATCCTCCAGAGTTACCTCCATTGTGGGATAATTAGGAACATGGGACTCCAATACATAAAACATTCTTTCTTGGTATAGTATAATTTTTATGTTTTGTATAATTCTTAGTTGTTTTCACTTATAAATAGAATCTATTTCTCTTAAATTTTTCATAATGATAATGTGGTACAACACTCCATTATCTATAATATATAAAATATTATATTAATTCTTCATCTTGATTACCAATAATGAAATAATTGAAATTTTAATTATGTCTTCCAGTATTTTATAAAATCCCAACATCCCTTGTTATTGGATTTTTAATTTCCAAAAAATTGGATATTCTATTGTAAAAGACCAATATATCCTTTCTTATAACATAGAAGCAGGCCTTATACAATTACAAAAATCTATTTTGGTAATATTTAATTAATAACATAATTAATTCATCGCTCACTAGTCTAATGAGTGGAATAGTTGATCCAACATCCTCAAAAATTGTTTCCAAGTTACATTGAGTCTTTCTAATAAAATAAACCCTTGATTCTAACATGGTTATGTTGACCCAATATTTTCATTATAAATCCCTAAAAATTTTAATTACCTTAAAAAAGACAAGATAAGTACATTTAATTATGATTTTATTCTAACATAAGTATGAGAAAGTATTATATGGACTTAATATTTTCTCAAGGTATTTTTTTCCTATACATAAATAACCTTTTATTTTATTCTACACTTTATTTTAAATTTTATATGAGACTTACATAATATTTCACCATATCTGAGAAAATAATTTATTCATATGGTTTTACCACTATATGTTATTTTGTTTTATCCATTACTAGTTACATTATCTGGAACTTATGTAAGTACTCAATTATACTTAATAAAATAAAATTAATCATTTATTTTATTTTATCTATGAAATCTTTGTAATTTATTTATATCAACTGATCCTATTTAATCATCTAAATAAACCATGCTCTAACTAAATAAAGGTGTAATATGATCATGATATTTTATCAAATAATTGGTTTATGAAGCACTTATAAACTAAACTTATCCCTAAGGGAAAACTCCTTAATCGTTTTCTTTTATCAAGTTTTTAAATTCATCATATTCATAATTATATAATTATTTAAATTCATCTTGACTTGGGTCTTAAAATGAATCCACTAGCTGGGAACTCCATCCTTTATGAATATATAATCACAAAATGTTGATGGGTACCATGGGTATATGGATAGATAAAATAATTCATGGGTGTGAAGACTCATACATAATAATTAAGGGAGGGATGATTCACAAATCATCATATTTAATTTAATAATAATAACAATCACAAAAAAAATTATATAATAAATAATTAAATTAAATGATGTATCCAAAACATACCCATGTCACTCAATGCTCATCATCAATCATAATAAGAAAGAACAACTGTATTGATTATTTATATAATTATTTTATAATCATTCAAATTTAGATAATTGAAATGAAATTGTAAATAATAATTAATTTAATAAACTAATTTTTCATCTTATATTCTTCCAAATTACTAGTCCTTTATAAATTTCATAAATCTCATTATTTTTTTACAAATAAATTAACTAAATTTTATTTTTTAAAATTTAATAAAATTAAGTACACGATGTGTACATCGTAGAAAATGTGGTGTGTACTACCTACGCAACATTAAACCACTTTCTAAAATTTAATGTACCACATGATCTCAATATCATTTATCATGAAAAAAACTACATTTAAATCCAAACACCATGTCATTAATGACACATTTTATTGTTTCAGGTTGTTAAATAGTGTAGTCTTCTGATGTGTATGACCATATAACATTCCATTAATGTATGTGGTGTGTACTGCGTGAAAGCATGTGTTGTACATGACGTGTAATTATAGGATATATATCACATATTTATAGATACCCATAATTTTCATACATAAGCATTACATCCTTTTATATGTATATTCATTACTTAACATTTTGATCCCTACTACAACTGTATTAGAGTGTCTTTGGAAACATGGATAAAAAATGGCTTATTTCATATAGGGACATCAAAATCTACCAAAATTTTCTTCATATTATTAACATTATAGTCACATAATAGGTATAACTATTCATTAAAACATAGGGAATAAAATCATAAGAAAGGGTGAGCTCGGATTCTTATGAAGATTAAAAAATGGGAGATAACTATTAACGATCATACATGAGCATAATGGTATAAAATGTAATAAAAAACTTAATGAAGTCATACCCAATAAATTTAATATCTTTATTCATGTTTTAAGGAATAAAGTTTTTAATAATTAAATAAAATATATTAAAGGTCATCAAATCATCAATTATCAACCATGGGTCATGTGAGAAATCATAAATATAATAATGTGGCTAAGACATGCGCTTATAACATTTTGAATTTGTATAAAGAGAAATAGGTTCACTCATTAAGTTAAGGACATGAAATCATGTAATCACATAGAATTATTCACGATATACTATATCTAAGTTTAAACTTGTGTAAATGAAAACCAAGTATACTCATAAAAGTATGGACAATAAAACTTTAACACCTCAATATTTTTATGAAATGTATCTTTAAATAAATTTATTTCCTTGGTATCTTGTGTTTCACGTAACAGAAAGTTTAAACAATATTTGATTTAATATTAAAATATTAACATGATAGTTATAATCTAAAAAATTATTTGGAAGGTATAAATATATATAACTGTATAATTAAATAAACTTATTAATTATTAGGAAATAAACATTTTATTTTTAGTTGTCATTTTATTCATCAAAAATATGTTTTCTTAAAAAATGTATCTTTCTTTGAGAAAATAAATATAATTTATTTTTTAACATTTAGAAAATTTATTTTGAAAAACATAAAAAAAATTTGAAATCATCATACCAAAATTATCCTATTTTTAATTTTTTTATAATTTTTTGAAAAATATTTTTTTGAGAATTATAAAAAATGTGTTTTTTATGAAATATGGTATCTTTTATGATATCTTCAAAACATAAATACTATATAGAAATTTATTAAACTTATGTAAATACCTATTTATGATAATATAATGAAAATATGATATATAAATAATTCATGACTTATAAATTATAAATTATTTCATGAGAAATATAAAAAACATTTTCAGTGTCGATGAAGTGCATGCACAGTATTGAAAAAGTTAGATGAGTGACTTATAGATATTAATTAAGTGGTAAAAATATTTTGAATGAATTTAATTTTAAATAAAATTAAATAATTGTTTTTTCTATTGATATTTTTAAATTTTTGAATTATATATCATTATAATTATCTAAATACTTGTGCAATTCTTACTGAAGGCTATAAAAGTCAAATTAAAAAACTAAATATGTTTTATTGTCATAGATATGAGTAAATACACATTATTAATTGATATAAAAGATTATCTTGAGAATAATTAATTTATTTTTATGATAGTTAATTATATTTAATTTTATATGTGAAATAATTATCCTTAATTCTTATTCAATGTTTACACAGTGATTGTGTAAGAAAAAAAATCAATAAAACGATTCTAAATAAAATAATAAGAACCATGAAATGATCCAAAAAATACACTAAAAAATATTGTATGAGTAACTTTCAACTAAAATAATTTATTGATCTAATTTATGACTTTTTGGATCCACTTAGTATCCACGAGGTCCCTTAATGTATTTTATATAAAATAAAGACAAACTTGTCACACTCTTATTTTTAATAAGTAGAACATTATAAATATATGGTTTTCCCAAATTGATATCCAACCATAAATATAATTTTTTAAATCTAAAATATTTATCTTATTCATGGAAATTTATTTTTAATTTTTAAAGAATAAATAAATATCTTAAATGCTTACATAATAATGATAGAGTATTTATTAAATTAATAGAAAAATCGAATAAATGATTTTAAAAATATTAAAATAAATATAATATGTGTTAATTTATATACTCAAAAAATTATATATATGAACATGAAATATATAGTATATTATAAAAATCAAATTTTAATCTTTTTTGGATATTTTTTAACTTATAGTAATGAATAGTATCAAATTTGACAATAACGATATTTCATGAATATAATATTTTAATAAATTATTTAAAAAATAATAATCAGGAAAGAGGGTATAATATATGGTCTAGTATTTCATCCCCTGAACATTTAGAGTCTATTTTAATGTTTTTAGAACTAAAAAGGTCTTATTATATTTTAATATTTTGAGAAATTATTAAAGTGCCCCTCACATAAATTATAAAAGGTCACCCCTTCCTTCATTTTGTTTCACCACCTAGAGAATTATAGACCAAATTTACTCTAAAAAATCATTTTATCTTCATCACTATACACATTTTAGTGTTTATATTATCACAAAAATACCAATTCCATGTTCCTTAAAGAGGTTCTCAAGGAGCCAATATTCAAGAGGTAAAATCCTCATTTCTCATTTAAATTCTTTCTCTCTTCTGCCTTATCCTCATCCATACTATCCAATGTTGAAGGAAAACGACAGTATCATAAGTATACTATAATTTTGTTTTTTAAATGTTATAACCTTCATCAAATATCTTATATTCTCCTTTTATTATTAAAAAAGACATCGTCCATGGTGTGTCGATTCACCAACTTTGTGGATAATGAATTTTAATTTCCCATTACCACATTCATGGAAGGATTACATTCAATTATTATTGTTTAAAATGATAAAAATATCTATATTATAAATTTTACCACATTATTTAATTAATATCTTTCTATAATATTAAATAAAAATAATCTTGTTCGTGATAGTCGGAAAAACCTCCAAAATAAACTAAACATTTATCATTAATGTTTTTTTAATTGAATCATCCTCATGTCAGAATAAAAAATGATATGTGACACCATTTAAACTTATATAAGTTCATAATTTACATTTAATTTTACATCTATAGTTTTATTTACATTTGACAATGACTTCCCTAATTATACATATGTTAAAATTTCATGAAACCGTGAAATGAATGTTCATGGAACGACAAAATTGATCATTATAAGTCATCAAAATGATCAAAAATTAAGTTATTAAAATTATAATAAATATAATAAATGTATAATTCTATGAATTAAGTAAATAACTAATCTAATTTTATTATCCAGGACATTATGTTCATGTGCAAAAGGAATTCATACATACTTTAAGGGATCTCTCCAAACCTCTATTTCTTTTTGGGTTAGACGTTCCCCCTATTTATAAAAATTTATTTCATCTTTATTATTTTATAATTCTTATAAATTCTGTTTATATTTTCTACACAAATTTATCTTGTTCAATTCATCCTTATTTTATGGGTAAATACATATTTTAAAAATCCACTTTCTCAATTTCTCTTGATAAGTGAGCCCGATTAAATAGAACTTTCCTAGTTTTTTACACATTTTCAAGTACACTATAAAATTTTTCTGCAACAATAGTTTTCTAAAATATCACATTTTATCATGAAAATATATTTTAGTTCATTTTTTAGAAGATATTTTACTCCATTGTCCTCTTTAACAGGAATTTAATATTTTTCCTTAAATTATTGTAAAGTGGATCATTTCTAAAGATCCATAAACACTATTTTTTATTTGTTCAGTTCAATTGGAAATCATTATTCTTGATCTATTTTTTTATAAAAACTATTTAATACCTTCATTCATAGATACCATTATGATACACCCTTTGGTTATTCCTTATGACATGATTATGAAACCCATTTCTTTCCATTGTTAACCCTTATGATTATACCTTATGTCTAACTTCTTGATGTGGAACACATATGCATTAAAATGTTTTGATAGATGCAGCAAAATAGTGCTTCAATACATTTGGTAATGTTTAGTCTCATGATATTTTATATATGTGAATAAGGAGTAAACATAATCTATTAAGTGACTTTTTCTACTATGTGATATAGTATTGAAAGTTCACCCTGACCCATGATTATGTCATGTTACATGCTGCTTCTGCATTCCAATATTTCCATGATCATATGATTCCATATTATAAATGATATAATTCCTTACATTTATTCATGATTCATTCCTATTATGTTTTCATGTTATTACTTCAAACACATGTGTTGTAATTTATTATCATGTTTATTCCCTTATCGGGTTTTTTAGATCATCCCTTTCGTATATGTATTCCCTAGGATATCCTATACAGTTTTAGGCACTCAAAAAGAGTTAGGAGATCATTTTCAATGATTAATAAAAGATGTTTTATTTTATTATCTTTTTTTTAATTAGGTACCCATTATTGCAAAGGTAATATAATTTTTGACCATTGGATTTTATTTTAAAGGATAATTATTCTTAAAATCATGTAATGATATGTGTAAAAGGATAGAGTCACTATAGTTGTTATTAGATAATAATTAGGTTATTTGGGAGTTTAGGACTATAAAACTATATTAAAAACCCTAGAGATAATTATATCACTATTTATAACCAATATTTAATTTTTTTTGAATTTAAAGTATGGATATACTTTTCATTTATATGTTTTTTCTTCTATATTCATAGATTCATTTTTATATTCTTATTAGATAAGTATTCAATCACCCTAATATTTTTTTTTCTTTTAATTATTAACATGAAATGGATATCCTTTTCTAACAACAAATGTGATAGTTAATGGGATGATTTTCCTAATGATATTCCAAACCTGATGCGAACAGTAGCTTAGAACATCATTACAGTACTCACTCAAGTTATAAATACTAACTTGAAATATATGGAACACCCTACTTCTCTTAAGAAAGATCAAATTGCGGTTGAGTTATTTATATTATAAAGTCCACTCATATTTTTTGTATCTTCTAATCCCCTCATTATAGAAAATTTTATTAAATTCATTGAGATTATAATCTCTATCCTCTAGTGCTCATAAGAAGATAAATTTGTGATGGTGGTCTGCTGTTTTGATGGGGAAGCCGGTCAGGGGTGAAAACTGATCAAAAAACATGAATTTTAAAGAGGAGATTTATTCCATGGATTGGGAATCATTAAATAAAATATTTTAAATTAATATTTTCCTTGAACTCTCCATGTTAGTATGGAAAGGAAGTTCCTCATACTGATTTAATATGAAAATGATCCTATCTGAGAATATTTAGCAATCATGACAAGGATTTCATGATCTAACTTTGTATTTTTCATGAACACCGAATGTAATGCGGTTTACTTCTTTTGTATTTGAAAGTAGGGTCCATGAAAATATTAGTTGATTCAAGACTTTGATAGGTATGAGCATATTGGTAGTTGGGATCTTAAGGTTGAGATTGAAATTGTGGACTCATAGTGGTCAAGTGAGATAGAAGAAAAAATGGGAAGATAGATTTTAATATGGAATGATCAACATATAATTCCTATAGAGAAAAGAAACACCAACATCCCATATTCCAAAATGTGTGGGAAGAAGAATCCCTATAACTATATAAAGTGAACTAGAATATGCATCAAATGTGTAATATAGGGGGATTAGGATAATCATTACTGAAAGGATATGAAGAATCCCACTAACATGGAAGAAGAAAAGAATCTAAAGATCCTCTCTCAACATATAGTATAGTGTTTCAACTAAAATGAACTTGGAAATTATGTTATCCATTCCCCAAATATAAGGGTTGTTAGAGACCATCAATTACAAAAAAATTCAAGGCTGTAAAGAAGGTAATATTTTATCACTACTACGTAGGTTGATCCTGATAATTATGTGGTTATAGGTATGCTAGTTATTCATTATAGAATTGGGATCGTACTATTTGATTCTTATTTTATGATTTCTTTTGTATCTTAAATGATTAGTACAACTATTCAAACACAACTTCATAATATAGAAGTTGGTTTATTTGTGAGAATAGGGAATATAGAAATTATTGCATCTAAAGTATATATATCCTCCCTTGTCAAAGTTTGTGGACTTAAACTCCTAGAAAATTTCATCTTACTAGCATTTGTGAAGCATTATTATATATTTGGCATGGATTGAAAATATTTATATAAATAAAAGATCAAATATCTGGAGAGGGAGATCTCTCTACACATCTTGAGGCATCGTCCAATTTTTTTAAAGTTTAAGGAGGGAGATTAACTTTGTACAAAATCATCAAATCGGGTGTGAATATTATTTAATTATGAGGAAGAATATCATGCTCGAATGATTGAAATAGAGCAGGTGATCATTCTTAAAAATATTCCCATTTTGAGGTAGAACACCGATATATTCCTAGAATAATTTTTTATTCTTCCTCCAAACCGAAATGTTGAGTTATCAAATTAAATTATTCCTAGATCTCTACCCATATCAAAAGATACATAATGGTTGGCCACCATTGAGTTGGAATAATTGAAGAATAATTTTTAAGAAAATATGGACAAGGGTTTCATATTCCCAATTTCTTCACCATGGGGGACATCAGTTTTATTCTTCAATAACAAGGATAAATCAATGATATTATGACATTATTATTATGATCTCAACAAAATCTTAATAAAAAAAATTATCACCATCAATAGATAAATGCCTTATTCAATCATCTATGTGTGTCTATGTATTTTTATAAGGTGTACCTTAGGTTGGGATATCACTGAGTAATGGTGAAGAAGGATGATATTCCCAAGACTACCATTTTATGTTCACAGTGATTCCCTTTGAACACACTAATATAGTAGAAATATTCATGGATTTAATGAAGACTATCTTTAGAGATTACCTAGACAAATTTGCGGTAATCCTTAGAGGTGATATTCTATTATAAATCAAGCGTATGGAGGATAATGATGATAATTTTTATACTATGCTAAATACATTTTAAAGAAGGGTCTATATACAATGTACAGAAAATGTGAGTTTTGTATGGAAAAAGTATCATTCTTGGGAAATATTATCACTAGAAAAGGGATATCTATGGACTCTTATGAGATAAAGGAAACTGAGGAGTGGTCTAGAATAACATATTTAATGGAGATCCATAGTTTCTTTCCCTAATTAGGTATTACCGACAATTTTTGAGGAACTTATCATGATTATAAAACCCACTAACCCAGAAAAATCAGAAAGGATTAAAGTTTGTGTGGACTAGTTAATGTGAAGACAAAATCAAATAGTTGAAAAAGAGTAATATCATTCAATGATTACGTACACTTACCAAAAGTGGATAACTATTTCTGGTATGTAATTAATGCATTAAAGAAGGGATTAGGATTTTTACTAATGAAAAATGATAAATTAATATCTTATTCATCTGGCATGTTAATGTTCGTGAGAAAAATGATCCCATACAAGATCTGGAGTTAGCAGCTATGATCTTAACATTGAAAATATTGGGTCATTATCTCTGTGGGAATAATTTTTAAATATACTAATCAAAATATACATAAATATATATTTTCAAAGAAGGATCATAATATGCACTACAAAATATGGTTAGATCTCATCTAGAATTATGAATTCTCAATCCACTACCATCCCGGTAAAGTAAATTAAGTGGAAAATGAAATAATTATAAAGGATCCTAAACCATTATCAATTATGATAATTAAGGAAGATCCAATCTTATTATAATTAAAAAGTATAGACATGGGAATTATGAAGGAATGAAGGTCATCATTCCTTTCTCAAGTTATTTCTTAACCATCCATTATAGAGAAGATAAAAGATGCTCAAAGGAATGATGGTAAAATTTAGAAGAATAAAGAATCTATCAAAACTGGGGTATCCCTGGGATTTAGAATTGATGAGGAAGGTGTTTTTGATTTTGGGGGGGGGGGATTGTATGTACCATAAAATCCTAAGATAAAGGGGGAGATTTTCAATGATGCTAAAAGATCAACCTTATCCATCCACCGAGAGAGAAAAAGGTAGTATCAAGATATTAGAGAGAAATTTTGGTGGGATAATATGAAGAATGAGATCATTGTATATAAATCAAAGTATCTACATTGTTAGAAAGGTAAGTCTAAAATGAACATTATAAGGATATGAGGTAGCCATTACCTATACCTACATGGAAATGGGAAAACATTACCATGGACCTTATCACGAGAATTATGAAGACATTCAAAGTAAATAATGTTATATGGGTTGTTGTGGATCACCTTAAAAATATATCTCAATTTATTATAATTAGATATGACTTCTCAATCGACCAAATTCCATGGATATAAATCAAAGAAGTGGTGAGGCTGCATGGAGTACCGTTATCTATTATATTTGATCAAGATCTAATATTTACCTCTATGTTCTGAAAAAGTATCTAACATGCTCTAAACACTATGATGAACTTAAATACAACTAATCACCATAAAACTGATGGTCAGTCTAAGAGGACCATCCAGAATCTGGAATACATGTCGATAGAATTTTCAGTAAAATTCAATGGATTATGGGAGCAACACCTTCCACTGGTCGAGTTCTTGTACAAAAATATTTTTCATTCAATCATCCAAATGGATCCATAAGAATCCCTTTATGAGAAGAGATATAGAAAAATAAATGTTGGGATGATGTTAGTGAACATAATCTAGTGGGACCTAAAATGGTCAAGGAAATGCTGGAAAAGGTGAAAGACATTCAACAGACACTACATAAAAAATACACTATACACACAGTTTAGAACAGTGGGTACAACCTGCAAAATTGTGGCTATAGTATATACCCACAATTTTAGGAATCATGGCTTGGAAGGCATCATTATAGAGCTTTACACATGGTTTCTATAGAAACCATGGGAATAATCTTAGATATTTTTCCATACCAACAGTTTAACAAAAATCATGGATATACTATGGGTAATGATTTTCTAGAAAAAAATATATACCCATGGCATAGTGAATCCTATCTATAGAACTCTATCCCCCTTTGGTAGCTACAACTACCCTTCCATCCCATTATTAACCTATAAATAAAATACACACCACTACAATCATTCAATGCAATACATATATTGTATATTTATCTTTCAACCAACTACTTGTAAAAAAATCAAACAATTTACAATACCACAAAATACATATACATCTATATAACCAATCAATTAATGTCATTAAAATACAATACCTTCAATTTCTGAAAACCCTTTGCACACAAATCTCTCTTTGTTTCTTATTGCTTCACCTTCTTCATTCAGCTTCTTCTGAAAACCCCACTTTTTTCCCATAATGTTTTTTTAGGCTTGGGTATGAGTTCCCAGCTATCATTATTTTCAATCTGGTCCAACTCTTCATTAATTTCCTAAACCCATTCCAGATACTAAAAAGCTTCATTCACTTCATTCAGCTACACTATTTAAAACAAAGAAGTAAATTTAATACAATTTGTTGTTCTTCTTGTTTAAACCATCTGATATTGATCACCAATTATATTTTGAGTTTCCACTTTCTTCGTCAACCAGGGATGATACTTCAATGTATCTTCCTCATCACTGTAATTTTGTGAGTCTGATTCTACTTCTTGAGTAGGAATTCAATTTTCTATATCCTTATCATAATGTTTTTCCTCAACTTTCTAAACTTACTTTTCTGTCAGAATATGTTTTTCTTTCTCACCACATTCATTTAATTTCACATTAATAGAATCAAAAATTATTTTTCTCTCTTTTTTAAAGCTTCTATATCATCTTTATTTTGAATCATAACCATGAAAGATTCCATATTGACCTTTCTACTTGAAATTTCCATAGTATGAACTTTTATTCTTTATATTGCATAGACTCATAAACACTTTAAAATGTTTCAAACATGTAGTTTTTTCATAAAACAATTATATGATGTCATATCTGAATTTGATCAATAAAAACAATACTTTTGAATATAAACAGCCATACACATTTCTTGAATCTATAATTAATGAGAAATGTTATGCTCAAGTAACATGGTTCTTCCTATTTCTGCCAAACATATATTATTTCATCCAGTAACCCCATTTTTTGAGCAATGTATTGGGAACTATACTAATTTGAAATTTAATACTTCTCAAGATATTTTAAATTAGTTACTTCTGTATTAACTACTATTATTTTTCGTTAACTTATTTACTGAATACTCACATTCCTTCTTTTCTTTCCTTCTAAAACTTTTAAACAATTTCAAATATTATAATTTTTGTTTCATATACATAACACAAGTAATGGGAGTAAAATTATCAGTGAAATTATTGAATTACTTATCTTCATTTTTTGATAGTTTTCTCATTATCCCACAAAATATCTGAGTGAATCAACTCTCGGGGTTGTCTTGAAGAAATATCAAATTTCTTATGCACAACATTTGTAATCTTTACCTTCTCAAAAATAGTTCAACAGCAATATCTAATTATTTTATAATCAGGAATATCTCGAACATTGTTTCTTTTAAATAACATGCTCATTTTTCTCTACCCCATTTGTCTCATCCTTTTATACCACAATTGATTCTTTTCCACCATATTCATGTAATGAGAAGTTTGTATTTAACCAACTAGAAACATTTTTTCTTTTATACATTGGACTCTTGTATCAATATTTCAATATTCCTCACTTTTCACAACAAAACCATATTTTAAAAAGATCATTTTTTTACCCCCTCATCACACAATTTTGAAACACTTAGAAAATTATTCTTCATCCCATCAACATACATTATTTTATTGGATTTCATATTTTATTTTCCAATGATAGATGACCCAACACCTCTGATTTTTATGGATTCATCATTTCCCAATGTCACTATTCCCATATTAAAATCATTCTCATTCATTAGATATTTCAACTCTCATATCATTTGATAAGAACACCCAATATCATGGATCTAAGGTTGTTCTCCTTTTGAATCTTTCAATTCAATTTCAATAAGAGCTTTAGCTTCTTCACATTATTTCCTCTCCTTAATTTTTTGAGAATTGTTAAGAATATTGTTTTAAGATAGAATAAAATAAGACATACTTTTGTAGGTTTCTAGGTTTTTAACATATTTCAAAGATAGTTTCCAAGGGTTGGAACCTATTTTCCATCATAACTCTAACCTTTTTAGGTTTCTTAACAAAAACCATATCAAAATTATTTCTTTGTGGATATTGACTCCCCCTCAACCTTTTCAATTCCTAACTCATGGGATAATAGAAATATTTTTTGTTGAACCAAAACATATTTTCTATATTTCTGAATCCACCAAAATACCCCCAATAGATATAAAATGATTATTTTCCTCTGAAACATCCATTCTGGCCGGAATTGTGAATATGTTTCTCAGCCACATTCTTCTCTTTATTTTCTAATCCATCAGTCATTCTATTATCAATCTGATTCTTCCTTTCATTTTCTGTATTATTAGACCCATAAGTTTTTAATACATATCCATAATTAGATTGTTTCAAAACATTATCAGACTTAGGTTTCTTTGATACTTTTTAATTCACACATTGATATTCTCGGCCGCATACATGACTTTCCCATATCTCTTCTTTTAAAAAAATCTTCTCTCTTCTCAGCCATTGGTTGTATCTTTTGTTGATACTTATCAGGATCCTCCTTTTAATAACTTTCACAAGCTTCAGTGATAATTGTTTTTGAAATATGTACTTTCCTTTACCACTTTTGGACACTTTTATTGGATAAGTTATAACAGTTCTTCTTTTTCTTTCAACTTCACCCCCAGATGCTCATTATGATTCTTTTATTTTTAAATAGATTACTTCAAATCATCAATATCTTTTACTATATTTACTTTTTCATTATTAAAACATTCTTTATTTTTATTAAGGAACATTCATCTTCTAATTATTTGTTTTTATTTTTTAAAGTACTAATATTTCTCATAAATTCATTCAACTCTTCATTCAAATAATGTTAAAATTGAGTTTCGTATTCTATAGAACTACTAGTTCTGAATTAACATCATTTAATATTATAATAGAATTATTCTAAATACCATACTCAATGGATTTTTGGTATTCAGCATCACTACATTTTTCATCTTTATCTTTAGAGAAGAAACTACTTCTTTTGGATTTGAAGTATATCCTTTTTTCCTTGTGTATTTTGATTTTTCTTTTTCTCCCAATTTCTTCCACGATCTTCCTAGATTTATATTTTCTTCTTAACTATCCACTTCTTTATTTCTCTGATCACAATTAGCCTCAAAGTACCCAAAGGATTTAGATTCATGAAATTTCAAGGGAATATTTACTTTTTATTTACCAGAATCTGTTTTCAAATTTTTAGAAAATAAGGATGATATATTATCAAGATTTTCACATACCACATATTCAGAATAAGATTCACCAGCTTCATCTTCCACATTAATTTTCATTTAATTTTCATTATTTTTTCCCTTGAAAGTCATTTCTCTATCAATGTTTTTTTTAAATTAATAGATTTCTCCCTTCTCATTTTACAAGTAATGAGAATGCTATGAAAATCATCAAGAGATAATGTTTTAGGATCTATATCTTCTAATGAAAAACAATTTCATTAAACATGTCAAGAAAAATTCTAATAATATTTTCATTAATAATAGAATCATAAAAATTTTCACCAAGACATCTAATAGTACTAAAAATTTCATTTACCCTAGCAAAGAATTCCATAATAGATTTGTACTCACCCATCTTCAAGTCTTCATACTTCAATATTCATATTTGAAGTTTCTCATTCTTCACTTTTGAATTGTCTTCATATATGTTTTTCAGTTTATCTAATAAAAATTTATCATAGGAAACACCTTTCACCCTTATGAATTCAATTTTATAATGTAATGAAAATATATAATTATTGGCCCTTCCATCATTCTCTAGATTATTATTATCAATAGATGTAACAGGTGAATTAAAATTAATAAGTGGAAACACATATTTTTCCACTTTGATAACATCATATCCAATAGACACAAGATAAGGAAACATTATATCTTTCCAGATATTATAATTTTTCCATCAAATACCGGAATACCTTTACTATTTACGCAAATCAAATTATCTGTCAATAAAGAATAAGATAAGGGATCATACCCTCTGATACAACTTCTAAGTTCCCAGTCAAGATAATTGTATTACTAATATGTGGGGGTGAATCAGTGATATATTTTTCTATTAAATTCCTATGGAATTGAAAAAACTAACACCTCATATTAAAGATTAAATTTCAGACTAAAAACAATTCAAATACACATCTATGGAAACCTAATTATTTACAAGGTTCATTATTCAATAAGAATATATATGTCCTTCTTATGGTTTGGAGAAAATATAATACCATAAAATCCACTATAAAACATTAATTTCATTACAATGAGTAGGATATTACCTTTCACTCATTTAGTACTTTGAAGAAAATCCAAATATACATGTGCACCCTCATAAAAAAATATGTTAATAAAATGTTTGTTTAACAACTCATGTTGCCTTTGATTATTTTCAATTTAAAAAATGTTTTCAATTAAAAATAGTTCTTCAAATTCTTACCCAAAATATGGTGTGATCTTCTTGGAATTTTTTTAGGGAAAACTCAGTCTGATTTTCCCAATCTGATTCCTCTGAGTTTGATTCTCCCTGATACGATTCTTCTCAATAATATTCTCATAGCACAATTCTTCTGAGTCTGATACTTCACATTATGATTGATCAATATGAAAATATATAACTCTATCATAATAAGATCAAGATAATTCAAAACACTTCTTTCCTATGTTCATAAATCCCAATACAGAAATCTGTAATCTGATTATTTCATTCCAGTACGATGATTGACCGAATAAAATGGTCAATTCAAAAATGATAATAATCTGAATATGATAATAACTGAATATGATGATCATCTGAATAAAATAATGTTATATTGTCTCTTCTATTTCACTTCAATCCATAAAAACTTCTTCAACACAAGTCAGTAAATAAACTTCTTCTTCTCTCTAAAAAAACTCAGAGCTTCTCTCCCTTTTGTGATGAATAGTACCTTGGCCATCCACAAAGTATGATGTACTTTATTTATTCTATATGTGACCCATGAATGTTTTTGTGGGAGTTATAAAATCATTCCCACTCAATTAAATCCACCCATGTCTTGATTTCCCCAAAAATCTTAATTGACTTTTTGAATTATTCAACATTTCTCAGTTCTTCTCAAATCATCTTACAACTTCATCTATTCTTCATATAAATTTAATTTCATCAAAACAAGGATCTATATCAATTGAATGTAATTGAATGAAGAAATGAATATCACTCTAAATGATGAATAAAAACATTCTTTTGAAATTCAAGCTCCCCTTTTACATCACATTTAGAAAAATCTTTCATCTCTTCTCTCGAACCACTTTTACTTCTTCACCATTTCTCATGACCCACATGAAAAAATTATTTCCAAAAAAAACAAAGTAATTCCACTCTAGACCCACTTGATTAAAAATTTTGAAAACAAATCAAATTTCATCTATCTATTCTTTTCAAAAATAATTCAACCTTTTCAAATAGTTGACTACATTGTTGATCAATATTTATCATTATAATTTTCACTAGCTTCAACTGAATTCTATTTTCATTGATATTTTTGGAAAAAAAAATTTCATGAGTATGATTGTATAGAGTATGATATTTCTAAGTAAGATTCCTTAAATAATATCTTTTTTCTGCATGATCATTCTAGATATGATCATTATAGGCACAATATTTTTCTTCCTATGACTGGGTATGATTTTCATCACCTTCATTATTTCCATCCAAATTCAATTACTTTTAATACGATTGAAAACATCTCTATATTATCTTTCACCCGGATTTGATTAATTTGGATAAGATTGACCTCAAATATTTCACTCTCCCTTTCTTCCATCAATCATTCATCATTTTTTTCATAACTTACTTATGATTAATTAAAAATACAAATTAGGAAAGCATCATCACATTTAATTAATCATAGTAATGAAGACTCTGATTCTCCATCTATGTAATGCCCTAAACCCAGTTACCCAGATTCGGTGCATTATTACATAACATTGGAATGATCACAAGGGATCAAATCCCAAAATACCGATCATTTTAGTAGCCTTGGAAGTACTAGATGCATACATAAGTTTTACATTACATCATGAGAAAAACAATAAAAACATTTTTGTCCCCTTTTAACACACATATATCCCTTAACCTATCCCTGTAGGTCATTTATAAAATACTTCATCATATCCTGGGAAAAATAAAACATAGAAAGGGGTGATCTCAGATACTCAGTAAGGATAATAATATATCAGAAACTTCATAAGTAGGCATAAACATTTAAGAAAATGTATAAAACTAAAAAAAGCATTGTAAACTTAAACTTCAGCATAATATGGAAAAGATAAATCAAATAATTACATTTAATTATTCACATGGATATTCTATTAGTCGAATAATCACATGTAATATCAATATCTAATTTCATAATGATGGAATGCATATTTATGTACATCATAACAACATATTCAAGGAATCGTGCTAAGTCTACAAATAAGATTTTGTCAAGGCCTTGTGACAAGACACTAGTTTGTCTCTTGAGACCTACCGATTCATCGATGAGCTATAGTGGGCTCCATATCACTTACTAAGTCCAATGCATTCCTCATATGAAAAGGTTGAAACATAACTTAAACATTCGTATTAAAAATAGAAAAAAAATGTTAATAAATTAAACAGAAACCATGAATGGTATAAAAAACACATCCATAGTCAAACATATCATAAAATCATCAATACAATATGGAATATTTGTATCATAATAAATCAACTTCAAACAGGTATAAAATCCATTAAAGGATGTTGACATATATAAAATCAAAACTATTTGAGAGAAATATCTCTTTCTATTTTGAAATAATTTAAAATACATGTAATTATAAAAGAAAACATTTATTTGGAAAATATTCTTATAAGCCTGTAAGGGGAGCTTCAAAGGTGTTATAATGGCAGAGAATAACCACACCCGCCGTATAATTGAAAAAACATTCTTACATTAATTTTTCGAGAAAGTTATAAACTACCTTTTTTGGAAAGCGATGGAAAGATTCCTTTCAAACAATTTTATAAAAATTCAAACAAGGGTATAGATGAATTTAATGCATAGTCTAGTAAATAGTAAAAAAAATTAAATACATTTTTAAGAAACATGTATGTGGATGATAAAGAGGTCTTAGTAGACACTTACGTAAAAATAACCTCAAATAATAAAGAGATTGTGAAATTG
This sequence comes from Viscum album, assembly GCA_963277665.1. Classification (NCBI taxonomy): domain Eukaryota; kingdom Viridiplantae; phylum Streptophyta; class Magnoliopsida; order Santalales; family Viscaceae; genus Viscum; species Viscum album. The sequence goes on along the minus strand of OY728158.1, from coordinate 1,845,484,753 downwards.
ACCCTCACCTTGTACTTTTCCTTGGTCGGGGGTATGTTAACCTCATGTATAATAGTTAAATCATTGTTAGTAAATTATAAAATAACCACATATATAATTAGTATATCATAAATGATATTCTAATATCACTTTGTTAATAATATTTTAGTAGTATCATTGTTTTGGGAGTTACCTGATTCATTTTCCTTTATATGTTTTGTTACGTAAGTCATGTTTGTTATGGATAGGATGAATTTTATTTGTATTAATAATTATATAATGTCCTTAAATATTATTTTTAATAATCAAATGAAAATTATTATTCAATGTTTATGATTGGGAATGAATCTCATCGCGTTCATGGAGACGGTAATCCGTACGTACGCACGAACATTATTTCCATTTAATTTTTTTTGTCTTAAAAGGAAAGAAAAAAATGATACATTGGTATATTATTATTCCTTTATAATATAATATTTTATATATGTTACGTAACTTCATTAACACCATCCTTTGTACATTCTATGTATTGTATAAACGAGTCATATCACTTTGAGGGGGCGGTAGTCTGCACTTCATCAAATGAAATTATCTTATATATACAACATGAAAAGAATAAAGTTATTACATAAAAAAGAATTAAAAAAGTTCATAGATAAAATAAATATCATATATATCATATATAATTACATTGATATCATAATGGCCACCATAAGAGGTGGTAGTAAAAGATTGAACAATCATCGTTTTGTGAGGAAGTAGTTCGCCATCAAGAGAAACATTATGTTCTATACCCATTAGATGGAGGTGTGTGTAATATTAGATCAAATAATTATAATAAAAAACAACCTAGTATATTTTGGATACTGGTGTTGTTATAAAATAAAATAATAAAGAGAGTTTAGGGGGGTGGATAATTAAAATAAAAAAATTAACTTAAGAGGAGATGTTACCTTTTAATTGGGTAACTCCCTTTGGTTTGAACCAAAAGGCTTCCTTGAAGTGCTTTATGCATAAGGTAAGGCTTATAAGATGAATATAGGGATGTAGGGAGCTTAATTTGGAATAGGTTGGAAAATATAAGGAGCTTTAGAGGTGTGAGAAATGGGTTATAGGTGAGGGATTTTTATAAGGGGGGAGGGGATCTTTAGGAATGTTTGAAAATATTATATTATTTTATAATTATTTTATGTTTTTAAAAGACAAAAAATCATTAATGTAGAAGATAATATGTATTATGTACGAAATAAAATCATCCAATAAGAATTGGACAGGTTTTGCATATTTTTTTAATTTTTCAAATCTCATTTATTTAAATCATTTCTTAATGAGGTAAACACTGCAACATTATTGTGTCATAAATAATTTTATTTATTTGATGTCTAAGAATTATAATAAAAATACCATGATGTAGAAAATATTTTTAAATTTCAAATTAATATTTATAGTCTAAAATATGACTTATATAACCTCATATAAAAATTATATTACAAAAGGATATTTTTTTTTCATTTTTGTCTTTACTTCAAATTAATTAATATAAAGTGTCATTATCACTCTCAAGTGTCTCCATGGGGTACCAAAATCCACCCAAGGATGCCCATGGTCAAACATGTATAACAAATATAAATATGACACATGTTAGGTAAATTTAAAATTATTATAATAAAATGTGTTTACCCTTATTTACCAAATTTACCCTTTAACCATGGTAAATAAAATATTTACTAAAGTAAATATTCCTAATGTCTTAAAATAAAAGTTACCACTTTGCAAAATTTGTACCTTCTGATTCCAAATATGTAATCCATTTTTCCAAATTCAAAACAAATAAGTGGCAGAAATTAATTTAGAATTAATTCCCGTTGTCAAAACAAAAAAGCGTGTTTTAAGAAATAATAACTATCAAAAGATTAACACTTGCTTATGTCCAGTTTAAATATGAAATTACATAAAATGACCTATATTATTTTAAATAATAAAAATATAATCTAACTATACTTAAAAACCTTTAAAATAATTAATTTAACATTATAAAGTATTTCGATTAAAAAAGATGTTTTTTATTAAAATTTAGTATTTTTCACTATTCATCAAAAATTAAATGTTTTTATAAGACTACCAAAAATTCACCCTAAGATAATTTTGATATTAAAAATCCAAAAATGAAGTCAATTTTGAAAAATAAAATTTCAAAAAGTGGTTATCACTATTCATAACGGTTAGTTTGATTGGTCGTGGTGTGTTAGAATCTCAATGTTGTGTACAGCACAAGCTATTGCATTATTCAAAGGGAAATGTGTTGTGGAAGATAGGGTGTTATAGTCTAGATAATAACTCCTTCCACACCATATCCACAGTGGCTCTGATAAGCATTTACTTATAGAAAGATACATTCTTAATTTGACAATTTCATTCTGGATTCGGTGTGAATCTGATTAATTTCTCATTACCACCATCTCCCATTACAGACCCATGGTGAGTCCCATCAGAATATTTTCCTCCATCCAGATTCTTTTCATTATAATGGACTATTTTTAAACAATGTGAGTCTGATTCTTCTGAAAACAACCATCAATATTATTTTCACAAAATAAAAAGTGAGGTCATTTTTTTCCTTCAAAAACATCAGTTGACAGCAAAAGACAACACTTCAATACAAATACCTTTCGCATCTATTTAGTTATAATGATTATAAGTTACATGTATTTTTGGAACAATTGGGTGATCAGTTTACTTCTTTCACGCACTACAAAATCTATTTTTTGGCCTCAACTACTTCTAAACAAATTTTTTATATCTTAGTGGTCTGAGAGTTTTAGATGATCCCGATGAGGACCAATACCTAGTGTGGTTGGTTTTTTCCTTGGGTCAACATTAGACTCCTCCCTGGTAATCATTTCTTAATCCTTATCTCAAATGATCGTTTGGCCTAAAGATATCATCTTATTTCTCATCAACGGCCTCTAAGGAAGCCTATTGAAAATATAAAAAAAAATATTTAATTATTAATTATGTATAAATATTTGAAATATAAATTACAAAACATACAATATTTTCTTATGTTTTAGAATTTACTACACTTCCATCCTCTTTATCCCCACTCAAGAAAAATAATTTTACTCGAGGTACACGAGCTTCGATGTCCAATACCACTTGATAAATGTAACGTCCTAATTCCGGGTGCCACTCCACGGGTGCCCCGAACCTAGTTTGCCACGTGACCTCAAGCGCATTTCCCCAAACCCTAGAGGCTACCGACTAGCAGCGAGGGCCTAGGTCTAAAAGTGGGAAAACTATGCCCTCATTTTTCGAAGTGTAGCGCAGAGGAATCATAAAAACATTCAATAACAGCGGATGCAATAAACCATAAACATGGAAAATAAAAAACTGCAATAAAATATAACTGACAGTTATATAAATAATGATGCAACATGTCTCGTGTTCTATGAAAACAGCCAGAACATGTTAGAAAACAATAAAGTACAGTACAATACAGAGTACAACAATACAAAACAAAATTGTCGATAGCATCACGAGCCTAATCCTGGTCCCATTCTCCCCTACTCCTCAGTAGCAATCAAGTAGCTGTATAAGGTCCCATGCCCTTATCCACACCTGCAGAAATGTAATCTGTTTGGTCCAAATACATGACTCAAATAGGGTGTGAGAAAATAAATCCTAGTAGGCACCCACCAAAGGATTGTGCCCAACTGTGTGAAAATACGCAACAACATTGTGCAGTAGTAAAATTCAATAAACTAAGTAGTACTCAAAAGTAACTAACTTTATCTGTTATATAACCATTTTATTATTTATTTAATTGTTCATTATAAGGAAACCACCACAGGGAATTTCTACGTAAACAGTCAGTGTCCTCAGAAACGCAAACCCTTACCCTCAGGTAATCAGAAATGTAACCCGTATGTAATTTCCCACAGGCATCACAGATATTTCCCTTAGGCATACAAAGTGTCTCCCTCAGGAATAGAGTCTAGTGCCCACAGGCATGGAAGAAGTTTCCCTCAGGCTAAAAGATGCACTTCCCTCAGGCAAAGAAAAACAACGCCCTTCGGCTAAACAAGTAACCAGGCCATGCCCAACATATAAACAAGCAATACACATACAATTCTTCTCAAAGAAAAAGTAATGTGCAAAATAGACATGGGATACCCTCGGGTATCCTGGCCAAACGGCTAAGTAGAGGAACGCACCCCCGGGGTGGTCCTGGATCCAATATGTGATCCCAAACAGCAGTTTATTATCACATTTAAATTACCTATACAATTCTAGGTATTTAATTCAATGAGGCATCATCCATACGACACCCCATTCATGGGCACGTATCACAACAGTATATAAAACACACATCAGTTGGAAACTAAACACCAATCCACCTACCTCGATCACCCTTGATCGATATACACGAACAATGCCTTCTGAAATGTTCAAGAACATCTTAGATCTGAGGTAAAGGAATTTTTTTTTAACCTTAAGTAACTTCCCTTAGAGGAATAATTGGAAAGAAACATACAAGGAGAAGGAAGCTCTTACTCGTGCAGTTCCGACGAGATTGATGGCGGAAGAATCTGATTCCCAACGCAGGATTAGGAGCTCCTCAAAGGTTTGGCCTCCTCTCTCGAGCTCCTCCGGCGTTCTAGGCCTTCCTTGTGAATAGGTGAGGCTACTGCCCGTTTTATGTGAAAAAAAAATACACTGCGTGTACTCTCAAGTACATAGCATGTACATTCTATTTTTTAAATTGTTCCTCTGGAGGATTCTCACCAGCGTGGCACTGTTTATCTTTCAACATGAGTACACGGCATGCATTCCTCTCTACACAGTGTGTACTGTCGCCCGGCTGGCCACTGTCTTACTATTCACCTGCCGACTAACTACACGGCATGTAAATATCCACTACATGGCGTGTAGTCGGTTTTTACACCCTTCGTCGCCAACATGGCTACACACCACGTGTACTCATACCACGCGGCCAAAAGTACACGGTGTGTGAAATAGTACAAGGCGTGTATTCTCAAAAATTTAGGATCTACCCCATTTTCCTTATTTTCTCAAAAACAGTTAAGGAAAAGGGAAAAGAAGAAACTCGTACCTCAATAAATAAGATCCGGGTTCTTACAAACTTCCCCCCTTAAAGCAATTCGTCCCCGAATTACCCTTCCAAGGGTGGTGAAGATATAGTCGTGAACAACTCCAGCCACTGAGCCCGTATGTCGGTCTCCCGCTCCCAGGTTTCATCCTGCAATCAGCCATGCTACCATAGCACCCGTACGAGAAGAACTGACCGGCCTTAGAGAACCTTCGTGCTCCTATCGACGATACGAATCAGATGCTCCTCAAAGGACCCATCTATTTCAATCTGAACCTCCTCAGGCTTAAATACGTGAGATGGGTCTGAATGATAGTGACGCAACTAAGATACATGGAAGACGTTGTGCTTGGCTCGGTACCTCTACGGTAACTGAAACTGATAGGCAACTAGCCCGACTCTCTCCAAAATCTCAAATGGCCCCACATACCTCAATGAAAGTTTACCATGTCTCCTAATCCGCCTGTGTCTCAACCTCGGTGAAACACGCAAGAAAACCTGATCCCCAACCACGAACTCCAAGGGTCTTCAGCGGTGATCATCATATGATTTATGACGAGACTGTGCAGTAGCCATCCACTTCTGAATCAATTGGACCTTCTCAACAGTCTCCTGCACGACACGTGGTCCTATTAAAGCTGCATCACCTACCTCAAACCAGCACAAGGGTGATCGGCATGGCCTACCATATAAAGCCTCCTAAGGTGTCATCTTAATAGTTTTCTGAAAACTAGTATTATAAAAAAAAATCTAATAGGGGTATATGCTTCTCCCAAGAGCCCCCAAAGTCTAGGACGCATGCACGCAGCATGTCCTCTAGCACATGTATCGTACGCTCTGACTGGCCGTCGGTCTAAGGGTGGTAAGCTGTTCTCAGAAGCACTTGTGTACCCAGTGCCCTCTAAAAACTCTTCCAGAAACGAGATGTAAAACGGGCATCCCTATCTGAAATGATAGAATGAGGGACCCCATGAAGACGTACGACCTCTCGAATATACAACTTCCCAAGATCATCAACACCGAAGTGCTTCTTGATCGGAAAAAAGTGAGCTACCTTTGTGAGTCTGTCCACAACAACCCACATGGCATCATTGCCTCGAGGTGACCTCGGCAACCTAGTCATGAAGTACATCGTGACATTATCCCATTTCCACTCTGGAATGGGTAACTACTGTAACAGTCTTGCTAGCCTCTGTTGCTCTGCCTTCACCTGCTTATAGGTGGAACATCTCGTAACAAAACGAACTATCTCTCTCTTCATACCTGGCCACCAGTACTGACATCTCAAGTCACAGTACATCATGGTAACTCCGGGATAAACTTTCTAGACTGAAGCATGAAACTCCCACATCAGCTCCTTGCGTATATCCCTTGGAACCCTCACTCATCCATGGAAACACAATACTTCATCATCTCCTATCGTCTAACTTGGAGAAGGGTCCTCACCGGTCACCGATTCCCATAGAACTAGGCCTTATGAATCAGATAGTTGTCTCATTCTCATTATATCATGGAGGATAGAAGTCACAACTAAAGACGAAAGATAGGTCAGCCCCTGACTGTTGTGCACCTCCAAATGCATCATATAGAACAAAGCCATAAGTTTCCATTCACCACTGGCCTCCTGCACTGCCTGTATCTGAGTCTTCCTGCTCAGTGCATCACCTACTTCATTACCTTTACCAGGTGTATAGGCAAGCTCAAAATCGAAGGACTGAAGGTATTCAACCCACCTTCGCTATCTCAGGTTCATGTCGCGCTGGGTAAAGATGTAATTGAGACTTTTGTGGTTCGTGAACACCACAAAATGTTTCCCCAAGAGGTAATGTCTCCAACAGCGCAACGCATGAACAACTGCAGCCAACTCGAGATCATGCGTCGGGTAGTTCCTATCATGTGGCCTCAACTTCCGAGACCCGTATGCAACTACTCAATCACCCTTCATCAACACAGCTCCTAGCCCAATACCAGATGAATCACAGTAAATTGTATATCTCTTCCCCTACTCAGGGAGTATCATGATCGGTGGTGATGTCAACTTTCCCTTCAACTCCTAGAAGGATGTCTCGCAAGATTCTGACCAAATTAACTTCACACCCTTCTTAGTCAAACCCGTCAACGGCACTTCTAAGTAGGAGAAGTCCTATATGAAGCGTCTGTAGTAACCAGGTCGCCCCAAGAAACTCCATATTTTAAACACGTTCTTAGGCTGCTCCTAGGAAACTACTGCTTTCACCTTCTCTGGGTATACTGCAACTTCTGCCTCTAAGATGATATTACCCAGGAAGTGTATCTGGTCCATCCAAAAGTGTCACTTTGAGAGATTAGCATATAGCTGATGCTCTCTTAGTGTACTCAATACGATCTCAAGATGGGTGGCATGGTCATGTCGAGTGTGAGCGTACACCAAGATGTCATCCACAAATACTACCACAAAATAATACAGATAAGGATGGAACACACGATTTATCAGAGCCATGAAAACTTCTGGTGCGTTCGGGAGTCCAAACGGCATAACCGTATACTCGTATAGACCATACCTACTCTTGAAAGCTGTGATAGTTATATCAGATGGTCTAACACGCAACTGATGATATCCTGATCTCAAGTCAATCTTCAAGAACACCCGTGCTCCACTAAGATGATAAAAAAGATCATCAATATTTGGCAAGGGATATCAGTTCTTAACCATCAACTGGTTAAACTTCTGATAATCCACACATATTCTGAGGGTACCGTCCACCTTCTTCGCAAAGAGGATCGGCGAACCCCAAGGAGAAGTACTGGGTTGGATGAAACCCTCTGCATGTAACTTCTCTAACTGTATCTTGAGCTCCTGAAACTCTGGTGTGGCCATCATATAAGGAGTAATGGACACTGGTGCTACTCCTGGAACAAGCTCAATGGATAAATCCACCTCACGCTCTAGAGGTAGACCTGAAAAGTCATCCGGGAAGACATCCCTGAAACAATCAACCACTGGAGGGAAATACTTCTGAAAAGTCCCCCGGTTATCCAAATATATTCTCGCAATATGGGTTGTGATACCACCTCGCCCATGATGCTCTAGTCCATCTCGACTCGCCTAAACAGCCCACTCACCCTTGTATAGAAACTCCCCATCCTCTGGTGACGTGAAACTCACCTTGCGGCGATAGCAATACACAAAGGATCGAAAGGGAACTAACCAGTCCATCACGAGAATGACATCATAGCTTGTCATCTCTAAGACATAGAGTTCCCAAAGGAAGTGACACCCACCAACCTCAAGGGGGAACTCCTTGCACTAATGCACACCAGCCGTTATAATCTCCAACAGAGTGTCTAGCGTCATAACAGTAGAAGAAAAAGAAACACAGAGCCCAAGGCTCTCCAAAATAGGTACAGATATGAAACTATGTGTAGTTACAATATCAAAATGTACTAAAGACAAAATAGAAGCTACTAGAATAGTACCTCTAACAGTAGAAGGTTTGGGATTCTGCTCCTGCTGGGTCTGTTGCACTGCATATGTCTGCCAAGTCCCACGGCCCTGCGACACTGCCTGGATACCCTGAGTTGTCCCACCCTGTTACCTCTGAGATCCTAGTGTTTGGCTACCACGACCACGTCCACCATACCTACCTGCATGCCCTAATGTATTCCAGTTCCCCGGCTGGTAAAAAGATGTTGGTCCTACCCCCGCATGCGGAGTCTACACAGAGCCCCTCTCACTATCCACTGGTGGAAATGCCCTACAAAAATGCTGCAGATGACCCATCTTTCCACAAGATCGGCACTCCACTGGGTCTCGTGGAAACTGAGGACTCTTGTTCCCCTCCTTTACACATTGGTAACATATGACCTGGACACCTGAAACATTCTTCTGGCTGGCACTACCACCCTGAGAGAATTCCATTTGTCTCTTACTCTTACTAGTAGAAATAGTACCGGAAACTGGTGTTGAACCATCCAGGCCCACACCACTAGCTTCTTGTAGGTTCCTCTCTATAATCAGTTCCTAGTTCATAATAGAATGTACTAAAGGAAACCTAAAAACATTCAATAGTGCTCGGATGTCATATCTAAGACCATCCTCAAAACGTCTGGCTCTCAACGTCTCATCACCCACCAGAATGGGTGAAAAATGCTAAAGCTCGGTTAAACGAGTAGAATAATCCATCACTGACATAACGCCCTATTGCGGGTTCATAAACTCTCGAGCTCTATCTGTCCTAAGTGTCTCTGGGAAGAAGAAGTCACAGAAGTCTGTCTGAAAATCTTCCCACACCTTGTCTCTATGACTTTCTTACTGGGTGTTAACATTCCACCACCTCTTGGCGGAATCACGCAGCATATAAGTTGCGATATTTACCCTCCACCCTGTAGGAATCTCTAGGTGCTCAAAAATAGACTGCATCGACCCCATCCAAGACTCTGCAGCCTGTGTTCTGCCATCCCTTAAAAACGTAGGTTGATGCTACTGCTGGAAGATGTGAGTCAGCTCGGCCATAGATGTGGCAGCCGGCGGTTCTCCCTGAAAGGTATGCATGAACCGCATAAAGCCTTCACAGAACTATGCCTTCGCGCCTATGTTCGGTATTATGGCTGGCGGCACATCTGGATCTGCTGAAGGATCAACTGGTAGCTCATGGCCCACCATCTTCGGAGTATACTCATTGCCTCTCTCCTGGTGAACTACGCGTGAATGTCTCGGCGGCATGACACTACAAGGTCAAATTCACACCTTTAGATCAAGATTATCACAATCTGGAAATGAAGAAACCAAGAGGGGAACAGGTGGAAGAAGGCATTTAATATTTGCAAAACAAGACTACACGGCGTGTATACTTACTACATGGCCTGTACCTAACTTCTCTTCCCTGCCCGGGTCCTTTTATACGGCCAAGCCACACGGCTCCCATTGAACAAAACTACACGGTGTGTATATAATCTAAACGGTGTGTATGGTGTACTTTTCGAACTGCCTGTGTCGTTTGTGACATGGCCGACTACTCGGCTTGATACTAGACGGCGTGTTACACCCACACACGGCATGTACACTACCCTGTTTCCCAGCCACACGGCTATTTCCACATGGTCTGTCCTCGGATAGGACTACATGGCGTGTCCCACAGGTACACGGGATGTAATAGATGAGCTTTGCCGACCCGTGTTGTTAGTTACATGGCCGGATACACAGCTCACACTACACGGCGTGTTCGAGATGGACACGGCATGTACACGAAAGTATTACATCGACCCGTGTTGTTAGTTATACGGCTGGATATCAGGTCATACTACACGGAATGTTCCATAATGGACATGGAGTTTATGTGCTAAGGTCTCCTCCATTCATGTTGTTAGTTACATGGGCAGACCCTGGGTCAACACTACACGACGTGTACATCCGGTACACGACGTGTTCGCCCCAAGCATTTTCCATCCCCTTGTCCTTTCCCACATGGTCTATGACACAGAAAGGACTGTAGTATGTGTACTTAGGGTACACGGCGTGTACTCCAAAAGTTTTCTTTTCTTCCTGAACAGAAGAACATACATGGCGTGTTTAAGGTACTACACGACGTGTATACTGGATTTCTGGACAGTATGCCTCAGAAACTTCTCCAGATCCCAAAAAATACTGAAAACAACACCTAAGTGCCAAATTTCGATCTCTGTGGGCCCATACTCCCTGCGAATCAAAGTTTGGCATCTTATATGCGTTATAACTGAATAAACCATCAATGATCCACCAAATTCCGGTCAATGAGGGCCCATAATCTCCAAAAACCAAATATTGGAGTCTATTCGATAAATAGGCTCAGACAATAATACCCTATCAAATAGCAGGTATCTTTAAAATTAGATATCACAACAGCATGCTTTTACTAGCCCAACATCTATCACAACAACATGCAATATCTAATGCACCTACATGGAATGGAAACTATGCATGGCATGTGATTTCTAGCATGTGCCTAAATGATGCAAGAGATGGCATACCCTCATCTCATCGGGTTGAAAATAAATAGAACCCATGAATAAAATATAAACAACACAATCACAATGTGTCAGCCTTCAGTGAAAATCAATTCAACTATAAAATTGCAAAATCAGAAAAAATAGCTTCACGAGGTAAATTAGCTTTTCCCTATACACGGGTTTACTACGCCCGGGCACAGCTTATTACAAACTATCATTCTCATCCTATCCCTGAATAAGGCTCCAAATAGTAAGTCAAAGAAAGTAACCTCCCTCTAATACCACTTTGTAACGTCCCGATTTCGGGCGCCACTCAACGGGTGCCCCGAACCCGGTTCGCCATGTGACCTCAAACGCATTTCACCAAACGCCAAAGGCTACCGACTAGAAGCGAGGGCCCAGGTAATATAATGGGGAAACTATGCCCTAATTTTTCAAAGTGTAGCACAGCAGAATCATAAAAACATTCAACAACAGTAGAAGCAATATACCATACACATGGAAAATAAACACCTGGAGTAAAAGATAACCGACATTTATATAGATAATGATGCAACATGTCTCAAGTTCTAAGAAAACAGCATGAACATGTTACACAAAAATTCAGTACAGTACAATACAGAGTACAACAATACAAAACAAAATAGTCGGTAGCATCGTGAGCCTAAGACCGATCTCATGCTCCCCTACTCCTCAGCAGTAATCAAGTACCTGTATAAGGACCCTTTCCCTTATCCACACCTGCAGAAATGTAATCTGTTTGGGCTGAAGACATGACCCATCAAGGTGTGAGAAAATAAATCCCAGTAGGCACCCACCAAAGGCCCATGCCCAACTGTGTGAAAATACGCAACAATAGAGTGCATTAGTAAAATGCAATAAACTAATCAGTACTTAAAAGTATCTAACATTACCAGTTATATTTCCATTTTATTAGTCATTTAATTGTTCATTATAAGGAAACCACCACAGTGAATTTATATGTAAATAGTCAGTGTCCTCAGATATGCAAACCCTTACCCTCAGGTAATCTAAAATGTAACCCGCAGGTAATTGCCCACAGGCATAACAGATATTTCCCTTAGGTGTACAAAGTTTCTCCCTCAGGCACAGAGTCTATTTCCCATAGGCACGGAAGAAGTTTCCCTCAGGCTAAAAGATGCACTGCCCTCAGGCTAAGAAAAACAACACCCTCAGGCTAAACAAGTAACTAGGCCATGCCCAACATATAAAGAAGTAATACACATACAATTCCTATCAAGGAAAAATCAATGAGCAAAATAGACATGGAATACCCTCGGGTATCCTGGCCAGACGGCTAAACAGAGGAACGCACCCCCGGTGTGGTCCTGGATCCAAGCAGTGATCCCAAACAGTAGTTTATTATCACATTTAAATTACTTATACAATTCTAGGTATTTAATTCAATGAGGCCTCAGTCATATGACACCCCATTCATGGTCGCGTATCACAATGGTACAGAAAACGCACATCAGTTGGAAATTAAACACCAAGACACCTACCTCGATCTCCCATGATCGATATACACGAACAACACCTTCTAGAACATTCATGAATGTCGTAGATCTAAGGTAAAATAATTTTCGTTCAACCTCAAATAACATCCCTTAGAGGAAGAATTGGCAATAAACACGCAAGGAGAAGGAAGCTCTTACCCACGCGGTTCCGACGAGATCGACGGCGGAAGAATCTGATTCCCGACGCACAATCGGGAGCTCCTCGAAGGTCTGGTCTCCACTCTCGAGCTCCTCTATCTTACTAAGCCTTCTCTGTGAACAGGGGAGGCTACTGCCCATTTTAAGCGAAAAAAACAAAATACACAGCATGTACTCTCAATTACATGGTGTGTACTTTCCATTTTTTAAAATGTTCCTCTGGCGACTTTTCGCCAACATGGAACTATTCATCTACCAACATTAGTATACGGAATGCATTACTCTCAACATGGTGTCTATTGTCGCCCAGCTAGCCACCGCCTTACTATTCGCCTATCGACTGACTACACGGCGTTTAAATATCCACTACATGGCATGTAGTCGGTTTTTACACCCTTCGTCGCCAACATGGCTACACACCATGTGTACTCATCCCACAGGGCCAAAAGTACATGGCATGTGGAATAGTACACGGCGTGTAGTCTCAAAATTTAGGATTTTCCCCATTTTCCTTATTTTCTCAAAAACACTGAAGGAAAAGAGAGAAGAAGAAACCCATACCTCAAGAAATAAGAACTGGGTTCTTAAAATAAAAATGATATTGATTAGTATAATAATACATTGTTGAATAATATGCAAGTTATAATCCTAAAATGAATGAGAATTTTAGCTATTGAAAAAATTCATAAAATAAGTAATCATTTAATATACATTTAATTGTAAATTTAATACTATTGGGAAAACATAATCGATACATACTAATTATCATAATAAATATTAGTATGATATGTATTCCTCTTTAATTCCTATTTTTATCCAACTATATTGGTGTTATGTTATTTTTTATTCGGTCACTTGATAATTTTGATCATTTTTTCATTAAATTAATTTTCAGGTTAGGTTGTTTGGTAAGTTGACCAATTGTTCAATTGGTTATTTCCTAATTTTTCCATTTTTCCATTTCAAAATTTTTCTAATTAGTCCATTTAGACCAATTGGTCTTTTTAGGACAATTAGTCCATTTAGGCCATTTAGGCTAATTAGGACAATTATGACAATTAGGCCATTGGTTCTGTTTAGAGCATTTAACCCATTTAGCCAAATTAGGCCACTTGGGCATTATGCCAATTAGAAAATTGGCCATTATTCTATTATTAAAATTGGAAAATAGGTTAATTTGCCATTATTCCATTATTCTATTTGGCCAATAGTCCATTAGGCTAGTAGGCCAATTTCCCATTATGTCATTTGGCAAATTTCACAATAGGATATTATGTTCATTGGCTATTAAGAAATTTGGTGAATTGGATAATAGGCCTTTTGTTGAATTGGTCAATTTTCTATTAGGCCAATTGGCCTTTTGGGAATTAGTCCAATTGGACAATTGGTCAAATTTTCGTTAGGCCTTTATTTGAATTCCCCATTAGGCCATTAGTCCAATTTTCCATTAATCCACTAGGTTCATTGGACAATTGTAAATTAGGACATTTTGTCTAATTGGCCAATTTATCCTTAGGAAATTGAGATTATTGGTCATTAAGAAATTTTCTCATTAGGCTAATTGGGCATTGATCCATTATTCCAAGTATCCAATAGGCCATTTAGGCTAATTTTTCATCTAGACATTAGGCCAATTATCCAATTGGATGTTAGTCCATTAGGCCAATTGACCATTATTCCATTATACCATTCAGGATAATTAGATAATTGGTCATTAAGACATTAGGATAATGGTACATTAGGTCAATTTTCCTTTAGTTTTTTAGTCCATTAGGTCATTAGTCCAATTTCTTATTAAGAGATTATGGCAATTTTCAAATTAGACCTTAGGCCAATATCCCTTATCTCCATTAGGCTATTAGGACAATTGGTTATTAGGTCTTTGGTCCATTAGGTCGATTGGTCGTTAGTCCATTAGGCCATTATTCTATTAGTCCAATTGTCCAATTTTCCATTAGTACATTATCCCAATTTTCCATTAGTACATTATGCCAATTGGAAAATTAGTCATTGTGTCATTAGGAAATGGGACATTAGGACAATTAGGCCAATTGGACATTAGGTCAATTGGTCGTTGGGCCATTATTCCACTAGGCCTATTATTCATTATTCCATTAGGAAAATCGAACATTATGAAATTAGATCAATTGGTCATTAGTCCACTAGTACAATAGGAAATTAGTTCATTTGTTCAACGGGTATTTAGGCCATTATTTTTTTAGACCAATTGACCACTAGGATAGTATGACATTTCCTATTAGGCCATCATGCCACTTGGACTATTGTAGATTGGTTCATTAGGCTCATTATCCAATTGGAAATTAGGCATTTAGTTCAATTTTCCAATTTTCCATTAGTACATTGGTATAATTGGTTGTTAGGCTATTTTTTCATTATTCCAATTATCTATTAGGCTAATAGTACAATTGGTCAGTTATGACACAATAACATTTGGCCAATTGGTTGTTAGGCCATTAGTGCATTATTCTATTAGGCCAATTAGCAATTATTCCTTTAGTGAAATTGGATAATTGGTAATTAAGCCATTTGGGATTTTATCCAATTGGTCATTCGGCCATTAGGCCAATTGGACAATTAGACATTTAGCCTTTATGTAAATTATCCATTATCAGAATTGGTGATTATGCCATTAGACCAATTGAGAAATTGTCCATTAGGTTATTTAGGACAATTTTCCAACTGTCCATTGGTCCATTAGGCCAACTGGTTGTTAACCCACTCAAAAAATTGGTTATTTTTTCATTATTCCAATAGGAAAATTGGTCATTAATAAAATAGATCAATTGTCCTATTGGACATTAGGCCATCCAATTGGCCATTAAACAATTATGGTAATTGACCATTATGCCATTATACCAATTGGATAATTGTATATTAGGCCAATATTCCATTATGTTGTTACTCCATTAGTCCAATTGTCCATTGTTTCATTAGTTCAATTGGAAAACTACCCATTTTTTCAATAGACCAATTGGCCAATTGAACATTATGCCACTAGGACAATTAAAAGTTAGGACATGAGTACATTAAGATAATTTTCCTATTATCCCTTGGTCCATTAAACCAATTTTCCATTAGTCCATTATGCCAATTGGCCAATTGTACAATTGGACATTAGGAAAATTGGATTTGTTCCATTAGACCATTATGAGAATTTTCTGTTAAACAGTTAGTCCAATTGGACATTAGGCCATTATTCCAATTGGTCATTGGGAAATTAGGCCATTAGGCCATTAGGACAATTAGCCCTTAGGAAATTTTTTCAATTGGACATTAGGCCATTGGGATAATTAAATATTAGGTTATTAGGCTAATTGGTCATTATGACATTAGTCCATTAGGCCAATTGGTCAATTTCCCGGTATTCCATTAGGCAAATTGGCCATTAGGCCATTTAGGCTAATTATACAATTAACCACTAGGCCATTAGGTCAATTGGATGTTATACCATTAGTTCATGCTTCTAATTGGTAAATTAGAAATTAGGACTTTGTGTGAATTTTCCATTAGTTCATTAGTCCAATTTTCTATTAGGCCATTACAAGAATTTTCCATTAGTCCATTAGACCAATTTTCTATTATTCTATTTTTTCATAAGGCCTATTGGCCAATTGGACATTAGGCCATTATGTTAATTGGTCATTAGGCCATTGGGAAACTTTTACATTATCTCATTAGGCCATTTAGGACAATTGGTTAATTGTACAATATTTCATTAGGCCAATTGGCTCTTATGACATTAGGCAATTAGGCCAATTGGCCAATTGTTTATTATGTCATTAATAGAATTCCCCATTATGCCATTATTCGAATTATCCAATCATCCATTAGGCCATTTCTTACAATTTTCCAATTGGTAATTAGGAAATTAGGCTAATTGTATGTTAGAACATTATATAATTAGGACAATTTTACATTAGTCCATTAGGCCAATTGGACAATTTCCCATTAGGATAGTAGGCCATTAGTCCAATTGGACAATTAGAGCTTAGCCCATTTTGATAATTGGAAAATTGTACATTATTTCATTAGAGAAATTATCCATTAGGATATTGGGGTATTATTGAAATTGGCTTTTAGGGAATTAGGTTAATTTTTCTATTAGGGAATTAAGTTGTTAGGACAATGAGACATTAGTCCATTATTTTAATTTCCCGCTATATTATTAGGAAAATTGGCCAATTAGACATTGGGTCATTATGTGAATAGGACAATTGGACATTATTCCCTTAGTCCAATAGTTAAAAAATCAAATTATATATTAGGTCCTTTTTCCAATTAGTCCATAGGATATAAGGCCATCGTGCCAATTGGCCATTCGTTCATTAGGTCATTAGGCCAACTGGTGGTTATACCAATATGACATTAAGATAATTATACATTATGCCAATTGGTCATTATTCCATTAGTGCATTAGGCCAATTAGATATTATGACATTAAGAAAATTAGTCATTCGTCCATTAGGAAAATTATTTATTTGTACCTCAGTCTATTTAGGCCAATTTCTCTTTAGGCTATTAAGACAAAGTGGCCATTAGTCCATTAGGCCGTTTGGCGAATTGAATAATAGGCCACTTATCCATTAGTAAAGTTGTTCATTAGTCCATTATCATAATTATCCAGTTGTCCAATATGACATTATGTCATTTCCCTAATTGGTCATTTGGTCATTATCCCATTAAAACTTTAGGTGAATTGGACATTATACCAATTGGTCGACTGTACAGTAGGTCATTAGGTGAATTTTATATTAGTACATTTATTCCATTAGGTAATTGGATGTTAGGTCATTAAAATATTCAGACAATTAGATAATTTTCCATTAAACCAATGGGTTGTTAAGCCATAAGTCCATTTGTCCAATTGTCCAATTGGCCATTAGGCCTTTATATGAATTTTCCATTAGCCCATTAGGCTAATTAGAAAATTTTCCATTAGCCCATTATGCCATTTAGTCCAATTGGGCAATTACCTATTAATAAATTAGGACATTTAGGCTAATTTGGATAATTATCCATTATTCCATTTGTATATTAGGCCATTAGGCCTTTACGAAATTAGTTCAGTTGGCTATTAGGCTGTTAGTCCAATTGGTCATTAGGCCATTATGCCATTTGACCAATTTTACAATATGATATTTGGCCAATTTTCCATTAGGCCATTTAAAAAGGGTATTTTTAAACATATATTAAAGGTATTAATGAAAATAAAACATAAATTTATTCATGAAAATAAAACTAGGTAACAATATAAATACAGATATTTTTTCGTATTAAAGTACCCGGAGATTCTCACACTCAGAAATTATAGTGTTCCCCAAAGTGTGAAAATACATTATTTAATATTTTTTTATATTTATTTTCCTGGTGCATCCTAAAAAAAATATTATAATATAAGTAATAATAATTAAATTTTTATGTTATCCATTAAATTTTAGGAATACCTTAAACTCATCACTTTCAAATATGAAATCAATTTTTGACATTGTTTTGTTGGATAGTGAGGGAATATTGTTATGTCCTCTAAATCATAACTGACTCTACTCTGACAACCAACATATAACCCATGATTATATGACTGGAATTACTCCCTAAGATCCATCAACCTTAACAACATCACCTTTGGGAAAGTTAAACTAATGTTGTAATTAACTTGTTAATTCACATAAATAAAACAACAATATAGATATAAATTTAAAAAAATTCATTACCCATATCTCTTAACAAAAAAAATCGTGATTTAATTCCAGATATATCTCCATGAGACTGGTTCCATCGGAATAATATCATTTTATTTGGATAAATTCCCCATGAAACATTTACACTACCTGGTATTTTTAAATATCATTTTATTTGTTTCATCGAAATGCACAATTATTTGTGTTTTTTAATTCTAGGATTCATACATATGAGTTCACCCACATTACCTACATCCATATCACACTAAAAAATATAAATTGAAAAAGAATAAGAATTAATTAATTATACAACAGGAAGAAAATGATGTGATATAATTTCATAGAGTTATAATAATAAAAAATCTAATACAAGCTACTCATTTAGATCTGATGGATCTTTGGGCTCTCCTGGATTAGTATCCTCTAAAGTATGTGTTCATTCCAATACATTATCTGGGTGATCTTTTTACACTGGAGTGGAAGATTAATGAACATAATACTGATATCCTAGATGTATAGTAAGAAATGGAGGTGAATAGACATGACACAATACAGGTAGTAGGGTTAGAGATACATCAAAGGATATAGATATGGTAAATATGGGAACATTCCTATAGGTGGTGTAGATATGGTATAGGAAGAAGAGGATAAAAGTGTTTATGATGGAGGCATGTGTGGGAACATCCATGGAGGACCAAGAGAAGGATGGAAAGGTGTGGTAGATGAGGTTTTCACTTGGTGGTTAGGGTGGAAATGGGTACGACGGGTGCTCCCTCGAGGTCTAGGAGAATCCCCACTCAGACCCATGCTATTTGGATGAGATGGATTCATATCTGGTGCAACTAAATGTCCCAAATTTTTTTTGATAAATGATATTGAAATGAAATTATATGTAATGTAGAAGAAAAATATTATAATTATTATACTCACTAAGGGAGGCATATAAAGAAACTTGTACTCTCCCATCTGTCAGTCAACTTCAAATAATCAATTCCTTCAAACCTAAACAATATTTTTCACAATCTACATAAGAATAAAATGTACATTTTTTAGAAAATATTTTAATAAGTCATTCATACAACATAGAATTGAAAGAAGTCATACACAATTTCATAACATGTTTTAGTGAAAATAATTTAAACCCATGTTATACATTTTTTTAAAACCCCCATTTTAAACATGATTTTATGAGTTTAAATAAATCTAATAAAATGAACCGAAACCAAATAATAATAAATCAAAACTATCATTCCAAACTAAATATAAATTAAATTAAATATTGTAATACCAACCCAAGAAAACAATTTCAAGTTAAACTGAATGAATTGTGAACATGTATATATTCTTCTTTATATTTCCCACCACTACTTCTGGTTCAACATCAACTCTCACAATGTGACAATTTGAGTCATCAAATGAAAAGTTTTGTTCAACACCAATGGGGGAATCAAGAGGGTAAATTTTGTCCCCAAAATCATGAAACATATGGCTTGGGATTACTTTATTAATGACACTGTAATTATATAAGAGATGATCTTTCATATAAACCACTTATTTTTCCATTCATACCATAATGTATGGTTCATCAATTTCCAAAAATCGACTCATGTCAATAACTCTGAATCTAAAATCATCAATAAATGTACCATGTGGCTTCATTGAA
The DNA here is from genome assembly GCA_963277665.1 of Viscum album. NCBI lineage: Eukaryota > Viridiplantae > Streptophyta > Magnoliopsida > Santalales > Viscaceae > Viscum > Viscum album. The sequence goes on along the minus strand of OY728158.1, from coordinate 1,845,464,662 downwards.
TCAAGACATTTACATTTAATCATAATGACTCAAACTTTAGAGTCATAATCAAATAATAATATTCTCTCAAGAATGTCATAATAAGACACATTTTCCTATCAGGGACAACTATCTAATGAACTAGCATAACTATCTATTTTAGCAGTTAACATAACACCATCATGTTGTATTCTCATATTCACCACTTGATCAGTTAAAAAAATATATACCCATTGATTACTAAATATTTTCATTCATGGAAAAAAATTGGGACCAAAATCCAATGATCTTAATTCTTGATAAACAGATTCAACAAGTAAACTAAATACCTATAATATATATGTAAAATAAAATTAAATTAATATCTATATTTTATTTTAATTAATGTATAGGCCATACCTTTGATTTCAATGAACCTGAAAACTCTTGTCTATGAAAATCCTATCTCCTTATCAATGGAAAATATCGATGAACTCTGCTTATAATTTTTTTATTTTATCTACATAAGATGATAATAACAGTTTAAGTTGTATGTTAAGTTATATAATTTCATATAATATTTAAATATTTAAATTAATTACATGATATAGTCACAGAACAAACCACAATTAAAAAAGACTATATGATGGGCCATATCACGCTCTTTAAGGATAAATGTTGCCAATGCATATGACCTAATAATTCATCCTATTTTGGAAAGAGATGAAAATGAGGGCTCAATTTTCCCATATTTATCATCATCATTCCTTATTTTCTGGTTATGTCCTATTCTCAAATCAAACGAATACATTGAATAAAATCCATACATTCTTTAGTTAGATACCCACTCACAATGGATCTTTCAGGATGATTATAGTTTTGGAAATAACATTTCACTGTACATATATTTATTTCAGTATGATACATCCAACAAAAAGTAGTGTGTCCCCTATGAAGTTCTTCAGTTGGAAGATAATTTTTTTAATGTAGAATTTCGTGAAAAATGATGGAGAAATTTTTTTTCCAACTAAAAAAAATAAAAGTCTCTTAATTAATTATTATCAAGAAATTATTGGATAACCTTTCAGCACAATGGTATCTGAAAATTGATACCAGTGAATCATTGTCACCCTGACAGTATTGGATAAAAAATTCTGAATTTCTATTAGAATCAATTCTTGAATAAAGATGCGATAATCATGAGTTTTTATAGATTTTAATTTTAAATACCTTCTATTGAACCATTTAGATATGTTTCTGGAATATCCATTAAGAAACTTGATATTATCCAATACTTACATAAATTTATTTTTCCCTAAAGTTGTCATCACATAAGAATCACAAGGAACATTCCATTTGTTTTCACCAAAACACAATGGATGTATTTCTGGTTGAATAACCCAATCCAATAAGTCCAAGAAAGATTGGATGTCATTATTAATTTTCTTCATGATATTTAGAAGAATTTAAAATAACATTTCAGAGATATTTTTTTTAATGTTCATTGCATCTAAATAATTAACTTATAATTCAGTAGACCAAAATGGAAACTGAAAGAAGATACTTCTCTTTTTCCAATTATACATGGCTTCACTGTCAACATTATTCCTTTTTTTAGATTTCATCTGTCCTTTCCATAATGAAAAACTGAAATCTTTCAATACAGTAAGCATATCAGTTCCTAACATATACTTAGGTGTTTGTTTAATTTCAATAGTATTTTCAAACCTTCAATGATTATTCCTATATTGATGATCCATTGGTAAGAATCTTCGATGTCCCATGAAATAAAAACTATGAGTATATTTATGCTTCTCAGCCATGTATTATTCATACAAATAAGGTATAAAGTTTCCCTTTGTTCTCAAACCATAAATTGTTGCATAATAAGGGAAATCATTTATAGTGCATATAAGGGAAGCACGCATTTGATTTTTTTTTAAGAATCATTGAATATGTTCCCACCCATATCCCAAAGCTACTTCAACTCTCTTATTATTGATTTAAATATAATTATTTATCATTACCATGATTATAAGTTATAGATATTAGTATAATCAATAATGTGAAGGGTTTTTTTCTTACACATCAATAGAGAATGATTATAAACATCAATAAAAACTAGGAACATGTTGTGATTAGTAAGCATCTGACCGAACATATTAAAACAATCATAAGATACACCTAACCAAAAATTATGCACCTTAGCTAAAAAATTGGGATGTTGTGCATAAAATTCTCTCCATGATAATTCATATATATGATGAAAGAAATAATCATTACATTCAATTATCTCAGTATCATTCCATCGCTTATTGGATGATATTTCTACTTACATAAAAAAATTTCGAGTCCTGATAATTGATAAAAATTTCCACCTAGCTTTATATAGAACATGATATGGTGTTTCATCTATATTTTCCTTCCATTGATATGTACCATAATCTTTACAGTCATTAAGGTCAGCAATTTTCTCCCAAAATAAACTTTAATCTTCAAGACAAGCATGATTTTTATTGTTAGAAAATTTTAGCTACTTAATTAAGTTTCATGACATATAATGATTTAAGGGAATATCTACACCAACATAAATAAAGTCCTTCTAAAATGTAAGAATATAATTAATGGTGTTATTACTAATTCCATGAATTGATTTTACCTGATATAGCTGCATTAAAAATTATAACTTTTTAATATTAATATATTCCTAATATATATAATTTTTACCATCATTGAATAAATTTTTTACTCTATAAAAATCATAATATTCATTATTTTCCTCATGTGTATTAATATAATTTAATTCTTATATATATCTCAGGAAGATACACAAATGGGAATTGAACAAATATCAAATTCATCATGCAACTTCTTTCCTTCCATTCATGAACAGTAGAATATTGTCTCATCTATCCATTTTTTTACCAAATATAAGATTTTTATTTTGAAATATAGATTTTCATATATGGTATCTAATTTATTCATGGATTACCCATTCTCTTTCAACAAAATTATAACATGGAAAATTTACATGACCTCCATCTAAATCATTATTAAATGAAAAATCAAAAAATTCTTTTGAAACTCAGTTAAGGTATAATCAGTATGATACAACCATCTTCTATCCATTATATTATATGGGAAAAAGTTATATTAAAATCAAAAATGTAAACTATAATTATAATGATATCCAAATTCAAATAAAATATATAAGTATAGCATAGAAAAAATTAAATAACACTAATAAGAAACTAAATCGAATAAAATTTATGATGCAGGAGAAATTTATAGAATATTACTATTTATAAAAATAATGAATAAGGAATATCTTAAGAAAAAACCATTTAATACTCATAAATTTCCAAAAAGGTTCATGTATTTAAATAAATAACAACTAATTAATACTAATATAAAGTTTTTTATTTCCTATCCATAGAGGTCTTATGATTTGAAAACATAATTGAGGATAACATTTTATCATGAAAAGAATTTATTTTAGGTTAAAATTATTTATATTATTCAAACACAAGGAAATGTATAACATGATATTATTTTCATTAATTAGTATCATTCAGAGGATAGACTTTATACATAAACATTATAATAATTAGAGATTTTACAATACATATGAAAACAAAAATAAATGATATTAAATCTTAATGATATCCTTATATTAAATGTTACATATTACTAAGACAATTTACCTCGGAAATGGGAAAATATTAGAAATGGTTGGGCTTGTATTGGTTGTATGGGATAAAAAATCACATAACATACATAGATATAGACATGATTTTTGTATAAGTAAAATTATAGAAAAAATAATGAAAAAAATTATATAAAAAATTAATAGGAACCAAAAAAAATGGAAATGAAAAATTTCATATATCATAAACAAATAATTGAGGCCCAGTTCATTGAAAATCAACCTAGAGTGAATGGACATACCCTTTACCCTATTTTAATTGTCACCTAGTAGCTATAAGTTTATTAAGTGGTTAGATAAATCTAACCCCCATAGTTCACATATAATATCCAATGAATTATTCATTCAAAGTTAAATATAAATCAATATTCTCTATCTTAATAGTTTCAAATGATATATATAATATCCAATAAATGATCAATGTAAAATTTTATATAGAAACCATTATTATACAACTACATGATCATAAAAATTGGTGATTTTTTTATGGTCGTCCTTGAAATATTAATTTATCTCTATCTTATACATTTACAAGTCTTTATGATCAACCAACACTATAGTTTAATTATAATTACCATTTTAATAAATCAATATATAAATACTTTATATCATAAAATAATGGATATATTGGTTTATTCCCCAAAAACCAAAATTCGCATCCTTTTAAATGACATGTTTTAATTATCATAAGGGGCCCATATTTTTATCTAATAAATATAATGAAGTGTTTTTAATTAAGGAAATTAAATTTTAATATGAATGAGAATATGGAATTAATAATAAACATGAAATAATACTAATACCTACTAATATTTAATTGGTTCATAATGTAATCAAATGAATTAAATTTATTAAAGTAGTAGTCATGTGAAAAACAAGATTTTGGATCCTATGGAATCATCATAAATATCTAAAATCTTTTTATTGGCTATAGAAAAAGAAATAAAGGTAATTAAAAATATTTGAATTCATTTGAAAAATTGGTATCAAAATCATGTGGAATCACATGCATAGATAAAAATAAAAATAACATCCTGAAAAAGAGAAGATGGATTCAGACCTCGCTATTCTGATGTTGAAAAATATAAGAAAAAAATCCTTGAACTAGGGTGTAACACGGGAGAATAGAACTATCCTTCTGTCAGGAGATGGGATAATAAATAATCAGAGGGAAGTAAATTTTACATATCATAGAAACAAATTATAAAAATGGAATAATATCACCTATTGAGGGGGAGTAATTCTATGGAGGAGATGAGGGGGGATCCTGAGATCATACTAGGGGAGGGGGATGGGCCTTCAAAAATGAGAAGGGGAGGGGGAGCCCAAGCACAACCAACTTTTTTAATGAGCTATACAAATTAATTATTAAAATACTGGGTATAGAATTGGGAAGAGGATCTATACCTATGATTTATTTAAACCATGTGTATAGATGTGTTGGGATAGACATAGTTTCCTGTAGTGACCACATATGGGCGGCCTAAAGTAGACAGAAGAACTATGCGGACAATCATCATTGAGACTTAATGTTTTAGGTTTTAGATAAGTTATTCCTCCATATATATCCATGAAATAGTGTCATGAAATTTGGGAATACAAGAAATCTACGTACTAGGTACATCTACCCCTTTGAGATTCTTGATCACATCATAATTGTAGAAAATCGACTAGAACTTCTACCAACCATGTCTCAAGTACTTGATGCATTCCATGTATCCCTCTTGAAGAATTACATACCAGATCAATCACCTATACTGAATTCAGAGATAGTATAGTTTGAAAATGATCTCTCATATGAGGATCGACTAGTTAAGATCTTTTATTGCAGAGATAAAGTTCTATGAAATAATACCACTCACCAGGTTAAAGTACTACAGAGGAATGACAAATATGAAGAGGAGATAAGGGAATATGAGGAAGATATATAAAAGAGGTAACCTCACATGTTTTCACCATAGTATGTAATATGAAATTTTGATGGATAAATTTCATAAGTATGGATGAATGTTACACCTCAATATTTTTATGAAATATTTCTCTTTAAATAATTTTATTTCTTCAGTAGCTTATGTTGCACATATCATAGAGTTTAAACAAATTGTGATATAATATTAAAATATTACCATGACTATTATAATATATCACCTAAATTCATGGGTTTGAATAGAAATAGCCATATTATAAAATATATTTATTAATTATTAGTAAATAAACACATAGTTTTTATTAAATTCATTTTATTCTTCAAAAATATGTTTTCTTAAAAAATGATTTTATTTCATTCTATGAGAAAATAAATATAATTAATTTATCCACTATTTGAAAATTTATTTTTTTTAAAATAATTCTTTTTTGAAATAAACATATCAAAATCAGTCTATGGTTGTTATTTTTCAATTTTCATTAAAATTTTTATTTTTTCTGAATAGTTAAAAATGTGTTTTTTATTAGATAACTATTCTTGATGCTTCATGTTTTTTCTTTTAGGATGTCTTAATGAGAATTTATACACTCACCCCTTCATGGGATCGTCTCACACATGTAATGAATTCTATAAAAGAAGACCCATTTTATTGTGTTCTAGGGGGACTAGGAGAAGGAGAAGCAAAGATTGAGCTTGATAGATGGAGGTTTTTTCTGAGAGTTTTCATTTGATCATTTTCCTTACCCTTGGAGAAGGTTGGAATCTCTCTGTAGTTTTTGGTTGGGGCATGTATTTGGATCCATTTTCACTTTCAGTACATTATTTTCATTCTATTTCATGGGATTTATATATGAATGCTTACATTTCTTTCAGTTATTTTACATTTCATCATTTTGTGGGCTTGGGTATGTGTTCATGTGTTCTGGTATATGAGGCTAATGCCTCCCCTTTGTTGGATATTCCTACTCGGTGTACGTCTCCAGCCCTAGCCTATGGGAGGTAGGCTAGGGGTAGTCATGAGTTATACCGTGGTGGCTTGGGTTTTGAAATAGTGGTATAAAAGCTATCATTTCTACCTTAGGACCAGAGTCAGTGTGATTTCTTAGGGTACACAATGATAAGTTTTTGTTGATTAGATTTCAGGTCAAAGACTTCGGTGTTGGTATGGTAGCTGCCATATCCATAAACCAAGACTCTAATCACCTTCTTTTAAACTTGGTACATGTATACTTTTGTTGCATGGAAATAATTGGTACACAAATCATATAGGAATGGTTTTAGGTTTCCATGTCCTTATGCATTCATCTCCTCAGATATACTCATTGGCTATGTTACATATTATTTAATTCAAGATGTGTCTGCAAACACATCCATCAAAGATTATAACATGTTATCATGAGGATGATCTCTTGAGTGATGAGGCCTCATTATAAGGGCCCATACGAGGGATAAACCCTCATGGTGGTTTATGATCTCTACCACCACCCATTCAGAAACAGCTTGTTCTGGCAGTTCTATGTGAAGATGCATGCAGGATAATTGTATTTCATGAGTTTCAAAGTTATTGACTCCCAGGTTTCAGGTTGAGCTAGAACTAAAGGTGGTTGGAGACTGGATAGAGGTAGTCACTTACATTTTTCTCCTTTTTAGGGATCCTACACATCCGATGGTGGCCTTTATAAAGAATCTTATTTAGGTATTTTCTGGGTGACTGTGTAGTTTGGTGAATCTATAATAGGAAAAGATAGTTCTCTCTTGATTAGACTTCAAGCATCTCTTTATAAATTATTTCTATCCATCCATGTTGCGACCAGTGCGTATATAAGATATTCTACATCTTCAGTAGGGAAATTTTAATGCGGTGGAGTATTCAGTGATTTTTATTGATCTCTCATGATAATCCATGGATATGGGTTGGGATCTATTTTTCATATCACAGACCTTTGAGTGGGGCTTTCTCTAGGATATCAGGTCTTCATTAATATCCCTATGAATTCCCGTGTATGCTATAATGATTGAGTGGTCCGTGTTTGTGGATAGATTCATGGAAGATTAGGTGCCAACAATGGGTGCTAATAGTGGGAACCTTGGACTTGAGACCTCGGCAGCAACTAGTTGACAACAGTCATAAGGATAAAAGAATATAAAATATTTCAAGAGTTGATCCCATGACACAGGTTCACTGGTTCATGGTTCTCATGATGGCTCAAATTAGCTAAGGGAGAGGTGGTGTTTCTCTTGGGATTGTTAGATACATATGCCTGAGTATTGTCAATCCCATCATAACACTAATTGAAAGATATTCAATGGATCATTGAGAAAGATATGGAGGTAGAATCAGGGTGGTCCATATGGAAACATATGTGATAAAGCGGATAACATAGAAATATGAGGTGGTCCAAGGTTTGACCTATCTTTACCACAACCCTAAAGTTGACTATTCTAGGATTAGGGAGTCGGTGTTCATGGATGGGTCTAACTGAATCCTATGGATTCCTATGATACTAAGGGTCCTAGGATGATATGTGGTATTTTTTGTGTATTTTCTACGTTATATGAATTATTGATCGACATATGTGTGAGTCGTTTCTTTCTTTCCAATACTCTAGTTCAAGATGTAGTTACTCTGGTTGAGTCTTTACATCAACCCTTATGGTTGGAGACTCCAAAAGGTGGTGACTCATCAATTATTCACTTATACCAATAGAGCGATCTGGTTATTTTAGGTAAGAGTTTTTTATGGGATCTATTTTTTGTAGCGATGAGGCCTTATGATGTCATCTTAGGTATGGATTGGATATGCACAGTTCATGCCCATATTAACTATTCTAGGTGGAGGATGTGGTATGTCTGTAGTGATGTGATGATGTTTCTAATTATGGGTGAAAAGAAAACCATGATAGATTAATATAGAATCATTTAGAGGAGAGGAAGTCAATTACTCACCAGTTATATAAAATGACTCTTAGAGCAATGGATTCTATGATAAACATGTTTTTTATAGTGTTTGAGGAGTATGAGGGAATATATCTAGAGTACATACCAGGTTTACCACCTTATTGAGAACTAGACTTATGCATTGAATTGCACATAGATATGACCTCACTATCAGCACCAAAATCTTGTATGGATCCTGTAGACCTTCATGAGTTGTGGGTGGACTAGAGGACTTATAGTACAAGAGAATTTTAAGACCCAATGTTTCCCCCTATGCAGTACTAGTGTTATTATACAAGAAGGATGGTGGTAGATTGTGGTTATGTTTGGACTAAAGTATCTTGAACTTGGTTACCATGAAGAATAAGTATCCACTAACAAGTATTGATTACATATTTGACTAGTTGAGAGGGGTGAGATGGTTCTCAAATATTGACCTAAGATCAAGAAATTACAAGTTGTGTAAACAGGTTGAGGATATAATAAATATGACATTCAGATGTCACTATGGTCAATATGAGTATTTGATGAGCATCACACTTGACATCTTTGATCCACCACATATGGGGATCGCATTCCAAAACATTGTTTTATGTGACCGTCATTCCATATTTCCAAAACATGGGTTAATACTTAATATGTATTTTATATATCTATGATATATTTATTTATTCTTTATTTTTTTATTTTATCCTTATCAATAATATTATATACTCTTATGTATACCAAATACTGAGAGAATATTATCTTCATTATATCCTTGTATTCTTCAAAGCTAGTTGGAAACCTCTTATATATGGGGAGGCATGAATGATGTCATGGGGAATTCTATCCCACACATGGTGGTTGAGGACGAGGTACTATAATAAAGAAAAATAAAATTATTACAAACACTTTTTATCTTCTTTTAAGGTCCTTGGAAACATATAAATACACAACATGAGTAATTTCCACTTTTTATTTCTATCCTAAAAATTCCACCCTTAAAACCCCTTCATCTATTTATATTTTTAAAACAAATTTTATTTATCAAAATTTTCAATATAATATATATTGTTACTCTATAATTTAGGATATCATCCCCAAAAAAATATGATTATATTTTGATATTTTCATGAATATACACAGGATGTATAGAATAAGGGTCAGTATCCAGCATATATATTAAACCTTGCATTTTATACATTTTGTTAATAGTGCTTCCCCATGATTTAGTTCCAATTATTATATATAAAAACCATATCTAAAATAATCAAATATAAAATATATTTGACACCAAGAAACCAACTTCATTCTTCTTTTTACAAATGTATAGATAACTTCTCATTTATTTTTCCAACGTGAGATATATTCTCATTTCTATCTTCAATAGTAACCAAATATACATCCCTTAGTGATAATTTAATTACATTAAATTTTCTGGGAACTAGATAGATGGAGAAGAATTTAAGAAGACTCTGCTATTATAGAGTGTTGTATTTTGTTGTCAAAAAAGATAAATCAATTCACTCTGTAAAGGACAAGTAAAGAAGATGATATCCTAGTGTACTCATCATCTACAGATGAGCATGTAATACATTTGAGGATTGTTCTGGACATAGTCTGATTGAACTAGTAGTACGAGAATCTATTGAAGTATCAATTTTGGATTTTAGAGGTCTAGTTTTTGGGACACATCATCTTAGAGGATGGATTCGTAGTAGGTATAGTGATGATTGAGGTAGTTCTTTTTTGGGATCCACCCAATAGTGTTACCGAGGAATATAGTTTCTTAGGTTTAGTAGGGTACTATCAAAGGTTTCTACCCGACTTCTATAGAGTAGCATCACACTTGACATCTTTGACCTGAAAGGGGAATCCTTTTATGTAGAACTAAAGGATTACGTTGTTCTTTATATAGTTGAAGTAGAGGTTGAAAATAACTCCCATATTATTGTTTCCAGAGGAGGGTGTCCAATACGTAGTGTTTTATGATGCATTCGGGACCAGACATGGTTGAGTTCTCATACATAGGAAGGTGGTGATTGTCTATGGTTCACTTAAATAGAGACCACATGAGTAGAACTACATGACCCATGATCTTGAGTTAGTAGTGGTAGTCTTCACACTGAATTTTTTGAAACACTACCTGATGGGTGAGTAGTTTATCATCTACTTTGTCCATAAGAGTCTCAATTATACCTTCCCTAAAATATCATAAGTTTATATAAATGTAATGGATTGAGTTCCTCTTAGACTATGAAATGGATATTTTTTATACTCATATAAAGGGTAACATGATAAAATACATTCTCCATATGTGATCATTTTCTCAGTTTATTGTCAAGACGTCAAATTATTTAACCTCATTGTCATTTTCCTTAGCAGATAAGGATGGATCATTATATCTATAGTAGATGTCTGTTACCCCACCATTTTATATTGTGTCTGTGATTAACAGCTGGGAGATACTGATTGTCGGACCTTACATACTCTGATATCTATTTTACATGATCTTGATGGGTATTCTAAAGGTGGGGAGCATATTATCCATTTTAAAGGACAACTGATGATACCTTTGATGTTGTAGGAGGAGTTGATGTGTGAGTTTTATACATCCCCTTTGGTGGAACACCTAGGTGTGTAAAATATGTACCAAGACCTCCAATTACAATTTTTTTGTCCAAAGATGAATAGTTGTGTTGTAAAGTTTGTCTCTCGATGCCTTTATTGTCAGCAATAGAAGGATGAGCTCTAGGTTACATTAGGATTAAACCGAACCCTTAATGTTCCAATGTGTAAGTGGTATAAGATGTCCATAAACTTCATGATGGGATTACCACATACATATAGGGGACACAATTCCATCTAGGTGATCATAGAATGAATTGCCAAGTCATCCCACTTCTTAGATATTCGAGAGAAGAGTCTAGTAGAGATATTGGGATGACTCAACGTATAAGAGATTGTACAACTCCATTGAGTTACCTCAATGATAATTTTAAAACATGATTCTCACTGAATGTCACAATTATAGAGAGGATTATAGGAGGACTTTGGGAATTAATTGTAGTTGAGAACAGTATTTCACACCCACACTGACATCTAGACTAATCATATTATTCCGGTGTTGGAGGACATGTTGTGGGCATTCATGTTGGCCTTTGACCATAGTTGGGAAGACCATATACCCTTGGCAGAGTTTGAATACAACAACAGCTACCATTCCACCATAGTTATGGAACCATTCAAGGAATTGAACAAGAGAACCTATAGGTCACCACTTTGTATGACTAATCTAAGTGATTCGGCACCCTTGGGCCCAAAGATGGTGCGAGCTACCACAGAGAAGGTGTAGGATGTTCATAATAGGATAAGGACTTCACAGAGCCGTCATAATTCTTATGTGGACCATCAACAGATACCTATGGACTTAGAGGAGGGATACCATGTGTTCTTTAGGGTCTCACCAAGATGTGGATTTTCGACATTTTTTAGGGTAAAAATCTTTCTCTGAGATTCCTTTCCCATATTTAGATACATCATGGAGTTGTAAAGGTGGTTTACATCTTACCTATACCATCACATTTGGACTGAGTTCACAATATCTACCATGTTTCATAGTTGAGGTGGTAAGTGCATGAACAATATAAGTTATCTAATGGGGAAATATGGAAATTGAGGAAGGATCTATGTTTGTTGAGTACTTGATGGAGATTGAGGATTAGTAGGAGTGGACAATTCATGGTTGATTGATTACACTAGTGCATATTTGGTGGGACCACAAGAATCTTTAGAAGAGCACCTTGGAGCAAGAGACCCATATTTTTCCCAGTACCCTCATTTTTTTAGTATGTTTTTCTCTTATTAATATTAAAATCCATATGGTGGGGAGAATGTAATGACTCGGATTTTCCATTTTTTATTTTTGGAAATTATAGGGAATATTTCAAGACCAGGACCTGAGGAAAAGTGTGATTCTAAGGCCCGTTGATATCAGAATAAATGTTCGAAATAAATTAATTATATTAAATATAAAATGAATATATATTTCCTAAAAAAGTGAAATAACTCCAAAATGAAGGCATGAATTAGAAATTTTTTATCATTGTTGAGTTCTGAATGCAGGTATTAACTTAGGTGTGACATAACATTTTTCCGCATGGGGTGTTTGCTAAAAACTTATCACAAGAAAGAAATTAATAGAATAAATATATTTATTTAATTATTTATTTTATTTGATATAACAATGTAATTTTTCCATAAATACAAGGTTATATAGTTTGTCTCTAGGTTTTCGTTACACTCTATAGACCTAGAGAACCATTGGATAGCGTTCCTAGAAGACAACAATGGATTGCGATCAAATCACGGATCATTGTACCAATGGAGTTTTTGGATGTCATTAGTAACAAAAACACATAACCATTCCTCATTAATAGTCATCCAAACTCCAAGTTTGATGTTTTCATTGTGATTTTTATCTCTTTCATTTATCCTAATTTAATATGGATCAATTCGATGAACCTAATTTATTCTTTCACTAATGGTTGATTTAATTGAGATGTATTAATTTGTTTAATATGTTTATTATCTTTTTAATATATCTATTTCTATGACAGAAGATCAAGGATGAATGAACAAAGTTTGAGGTTCCTTCCTCACATCTTGTTTTTTTTGGTCTTATCGCTTGTTTCTTCATGAATACATCACAAGTATTTCTTTTGGACCGTGGATCGATGATTTTCCCAGTATTTGATCATTGAGTGAGAATTATTTGGCATAAAGGATCAATATCTGTAGTAACCCTCATGATAGAGGTTTTTATTTTAGTATTGATGATGATATTTGATGATTTGAGGAGGAATATGTCCAAAATAGACTTCAATTCCATTTTTCACATTTCTAACGTGAGGACAGATTGTGATTGTGACAGTTTGGCTCAAAGGATCTTTTTCTAAGAAGAATGTGGATTGTAATCAGGTGGGTGGGTGATGTTGAGGATATAAGACCATTGATACATATGATCCATTGATTGAATTGGCTCTGTTGATGCACACAAGGGTGGGCAAGAGAACAAAATAGATTTGGAAAATCTTACGACACATAGAATGTATTTTAGGATTAAACACCATGTAGGCACCCCTTGCTACAACATTAGGGTTTCTATGGTGAGTTAAATATCACACGTTGTGGGACATAATCACACTCCATGTGAACCTTCCTTTGTGGCTTGTGAGGTATCTTGCAGGTTACATAGACACTTCTAGGAGTACATGGTCTCAAACACGCCCTGTGCTGAGACATGAACACAACCAAGTGTACAAATCATGTATAAATGTACACGAGAATGGCCAAGTGACATGATTAGGGTTTCAAGTAATATTTATACATTTTTTACATTATCTACACATTGTGTATATCGAGATTACATACTATGTGAGGCTGAACCACATGGTAAAATCCTTGTTAAGTGATGTATATCATGTACTTTACTTACACTCTATATACTCCCTTAGATACAACATGAAGATCTTCGTCGCTTTAGTTTAGAATAGAGTTGGTTGAGTGGGTTTTCCATTGGTACTTACCCTCAAGGGTACAATGTGGAATTACATCCTTATCTATGGATTGTGATCCCCTATAGAGGATGTGTTTCAGATAGAGTTCATGGTGTCCCTCGGTGACACTGAAGTTTGAACTTATATCAAATCTATACCATAGGTGGAATTTATGAAATCGGTCTGACCACCTTAACTAGGGAGTTGACCCTCCATCTAGCAGGTCATATTGATAGGGTTCATAGGTATCATTTGAATATGACCCCCTACATAGTGGGTTAATCCGGAATAGGTTTGTGGTGTCCCCTAATGGTCCAAGTCATGACCCCCTAACTGAGTATCAGGGTCTTCTTAAGTAGTGAGATTTATTTTGTGGGTCCCAATGATCTTGACCTCTTGTATGAGTGTCTCTAGTGATAGCATGGATCGTATAGTAGATTCTCCCTAAACTATCATTGATTTGAACAGAATCGTATGATTATCTATTCTTTATGACAACTTGATGGTGTGATATCCTTCTTAAGTATATTTTGGTGTTTTCTATTATGAATTTATTTCTATATCATTTTTATGAGCTTTCTATTCTTTATGATTCATGTTTAGTTTTTCAAATATGCCCTAGTATGTATTATTATACTCACCCATGCATGGGATCTTCTTGTACGTATCATGTATTATAAAGAGGATGAGCCATTTGATGGTGTCCTTGGTGGAAAGGGGTTAGGTAGAGTATATCTTCGTCTTGATAGGCCGAGGCATTTTCTAGGAGTTTTTATTTGACCATAGTTCTCACCCTTGGAGCAGTTTGGAGTCTTTGTATAGTTTTTTTGTTGGGACTGTATTTGGCCCTCTTCCACTTTCATTACTTTGCTTTCATTCTCTTTTATGGGATTTATAATAGAATTCATGAATTGGATTCATTTTTTTCATTTCATCATTGTGTGTTCTTATAGATTTGGTCATCTGTACATGTACACTAGGATAATACTCCCATTTGAGAAATATTCCCACTTGGCATTGGTCACTAGCCCTTGGCCTATTAGGGCTGGTCTTGGGGTGTTCTTGGGTTGGACATGGGTAGGTTGGGTCCAAAATCTGTATTTAATAAAAATTTAATGAATAATGAAATATTATCGCAACAAAGTGTTTGTTTTAATATAAAGTTAACAATCACAAAATAAAGTGAGATTATACAATAACAATTACCATGTGGAAATATTTCAAGTAAAATCCCCTTTGATATAATAATTTAAATTAAAACTTAAAATAACATTAAGTATAAAATAATCATGATATTTTAGGTCAAAGTTTCATTATATACACCACATAAATTAAAATTGGTGCATAATAACAAATAAGTCTCAATGGAATATAAATTGAGACAAAATACCTTACCTAATGCTTTCTTTTGGTTAAACATGATTTAACCTCATATATAGTAGTTTAAAAATTTTCATTAACAAACATCTGAACCATATTAATATTTATCATATAATATATGTTTCTTTAATAACATCTTCTCACCCAATAATTAATATCCTTTCATTATTTTCATTTGTTTGGGTGTTAATTTCTTTTCTTTATAAATTTTTCCTTGTCTCGAAAGTCATGATTATTGACCATATTATATAGTTATATTATCTACAAAATAATAACCCTGATTTGATTATCATATTTATACATATATTATACTTTTAAAACTAATCATGATTAATGTTTATGAAAAAATAAGTATGTTATGATCATGGATATGGAAATCCATTCATGCATTTGAGTAACATTTCCATTTTCCAATGATCATTATGGAAAGAAAGTAATTAATATATAACCCTTTATATAATTAATATTATCATATATAAAATTTTGTATAATTAAATATATCATAAACTTTTATTTGGTTATAAATATAGATTAACATCTCTTTGTGAAGGCAGTAGTCCACACACACAAATGATGTTATCATCTTTAAATGAGTGAAAAGGTAAGAAAAAAAATGATATATACTATGTTTCCAGAATAATAAATATCTCATTAATATCATAATTATATAATGTATATAAAATATAATAATTAACATTAACCTCATTACTTTCCATGTAAATCATTAGTGAAATACAAATCACATCACTTCCCTAGGCGGTACTATGTCGTACAAATGAACGACGTCATTGTATCCCCTACAAAATGAAAAATAAAAATTTTAATATATGATATAATGATTATAGTGTTTTAAATATGTTATATATGTAGTATATATAATTTATATCTTTCATTAAATCTAACTTTGATAGGTGTTAATTGAGAAATGAATGACATTGATTCACAAGCTGGTTGTTCCTTGTACAAACAAGCAATGATTTCCTAACTCATTTGATGGATGTGGAGGTGGTTTTACTTAATTAAATTATTATTTTATAATCATAGTTTCTATAATATTATGAAGTTATTATATAAATATTTTTAATAAAAATTTATTGATTTGGAGGATGAAATTAAAATAAAAGTGCTCATTGATGAACATTACCTCTTCTTCGAGTATCCTCCTTAGGTTTTCACCAAATCCTTACTAGGTAGGATTCATGCCAAATATAAGGATTATATGAGGAGGGGAGGGAATTTATGAAGTGATTTTGGATGGGTATTAATAAAACAAAGAGATTTTAGGGTGTGATTAAGATAGGAGAGTTCATGGACTTTTATAAGTGGGGGAGAGGACACACTTTTTATTTTTGAGATGAAATGAGTGCTCCCACAATTTTCATTTTACACAAGGGTCAAAAATAAAAAATTATTGAAAATTATAATTGGAATGATCTAAATATTTACATCCAATAGTTTTTATGCAAGTGTATAGATCATTTTTTCCCTTACCCTTTTAGTTTAATCCCCTAGTAAAACCATTCTTTCCTTAATCTTGATAATTTATTTTTACTTCATCTAGTATTCATTTTGATATAAAATAAAGTTTAAACTATTAGAAATTTTAAATTATTGTGACTAAAAATATTTAATTAATTTTTACAAATTCGATTCACATAATTTTCAAATTTTAGTTTAAAATTAATCCCGAAGACATGAAAAACAAATAAGTTCTAAATAGGAAAATGTTCAAAAGATTAAAATATTTTATATAAAAAACACATATGAAAATGATTTCAATGTTGTAAATTATATTAAATGATCTATAGTTGAAATAATTTTACTTTTAAACAAATTCAAATTTTAATTTATCATTATAAATTATATAAATTAAATGAAGTTTTCAGTTAAAATTCAGTATTTTTTACTATTTATGAAAAAATGAAACATTTTAGAAAATTCCCAACAATTCACACTAAAATAATTTTAGTATTCCGAATTAAAAAATAATAATTTAATTTAATCTAGTAAATTTTATAAAGTTTTTATGAAATTAATTTTTCATTATGTATGCAATGAGCGACTAATTCATCTTTTCAAAAAATGATGATTTTCATAAAACAATTGTTTTTCAATTAAATGATTTTTATTTTATATATAATCAATTAATGAATATAATTTTCCTAATTTTGTTATTAATATTCATAACAAACATTTTAATGGATATTTGATACATATTATTTTTAATAGTAATATTGTAATAACAATTCATATTTCTTTTAAACTCGTTGTTGCATGTAATGTACTTTACTGATGATAATGAATTTATTTAAAAATAAATATATCATAAATTCTTAGGGTGCTATTTTTTATTATAAGCATGTTTTTTGTGTTACAAACACTATTTAAGAAAATTATCTTGTTTTAAATGTTTTGTGTTACATTCTAACCACCTTAAATAAATTTCAACCTCATAATTTTAACATTACCTTAGTAATGAAGGGTTTGATATTTGAAAATTATTTTCTTGAAAACCCAAATTGTAAAAAGATTTAAACAAATCCTATTAATAAGGTAAAAAGGTAAGTATAATGGTTGTATGGAATAAAACATATTGGGTGTCAAAATAGGATAGAATAAGTTAGATGTCAAAACATGGACATATAAGAGAAAACTAACACCCAAATTTTGAAGGACTGTGATAGAGATGATGGTTAGTAAGAAGTTAACGACCACAAATCCATAAACCAAATAGGTGTGAAAAAAATAGTTGATATAATAAAAAATAATGATAATAATAATAAATAAAATTCAAGATCCTTTTCTAATAATTGAGGAATTCTTTTGAACTCTTTGAATATAAGGAAATATATTGTCTTGATATTTTTTTATTTTATATGAACAATTTCATCCTTTGGTTGTACATTGATTAATTTATAATTAATGTCTTAGTCCAAGAAAAGAATCTCAAAAAATTATTTTTTTTATTCATGAGTCACATAAATTTACTTTTAACAGGTCATAATATCCAAAATAGAGTCATAAGTCATTCCTTGGATATCTAGTTATTATTATATCAAAATGTTTAGCATATGTTATCTAATATACATAAATCTCCATATAGTGAAGTAATACATTAATCTCTAAATTCTCATCAAAATTTCAACTAACACTATTTCATAAATGGTCAACCTTGTAACTTTTACAAAATACTATGATAAATAAATTTATACATAAAGTCAACAAATTTACAAAAATGAATATATCATTAGTCCCTAAAATAATATAAAGTGGTTCTTAAACATCACATACCAAACATGTTAATACCATCATAATTTATTATCATGGAACATGGTAATAAAAAAAATATAATATAAAATTATTGAAAACATTAATTCTTCCTTATTCCATAAATAAAACATGGACCATTGGATATATTCCTTAAATCCAAAAATGTTGTTGAATCCATCAATGATAGCACAAACTAGTTTGTAAAAAATCATTAATCAATTACAATGTAGTCTAAACAATCCAGTATACTTTATCAATATCAATCATCCCTTCATCCCAATATCATTATCTCCATATCATGAACATATTAAGGGTAATATGTACCTTAATTATGTGTTTTCCATGAATTTCAACTGTCCGCTGAATCTATTTTCTTAATACCACTCAACACATGGTTTCAAATCCTTTAAAAAATATACTATAGTAAAATAATTATATATTTCATAATTATTATAACCATAATATCCTCAATAAATTATTTTAAAACAAATTTCATGTATCCAAATACTCAGTAAAATTATTCATTCCACTATGGTTATATTAATAGTATAAGCGGACATTGATCCCTTAGTTTCTTCTATGGTATATTACCATGATGCTTGGTAAATTCATTTTCATAATTCTATATATATTTACAGATCAACCACTATGAATTATAAACTTCTTTCTTCCCCATATAAATAAGATCATGATGACTTTTATCCCCAAATTTATTGAAAACTCCATTTACCTTAAAGGAAGTAACAGGGTACTTCTTTCCCCAATTATCAAAAGTGGAAAAATCCTTCCTCAACTTCTTCCATTTATCCACTTTGCCTCTATTTTATCATCTTATTCTATTTCTTCCCTTTGAATCCATAATACCTGGAGAATTATATCACTATATTGATATCACTTAAAACTCTTTCATCGTATGAATAAAATGTTTGAGAGACTAGATCCCTTTATATAGTTGGCTTAATCCCTTGAAAGTTGTATATAATATTGAACTCTGTGTTGCATATGTAATCTGTAGCATACATATCGAACCATATAAAGGAGTCCTCATACTCTAAAACACTTTCTTATTTCTTTTTCTTTAAGATAATAAATATTTTATTCATTTCAATTTGTTTCTCATGAGGTAAATACTTGTTATATAATTTCTCATTAAAGGATTCTATTCCATGATTCCTATTTTATCTTTCAAAATATTATTTTCGATCAAAACCCTTAATTGATCAACACAAATATTGAAACGATACACTAAAAGGGTAACATTTTCTAATTCATTGAATCTCAAGGCCATAAATATCTTCCCTAGAGACATAATATATTTCTCAACAACCAATGAATTAGTAGTGCCACAAAATATTGGGGGATTGTATCCTATAA
Organism: Viscum album; assembly: GCA_963277665.1. Taxonomy (NCBI): domain Eukaryota; kingdom Viridiplantae; phylum Streptophyta; class Magnoliopsida; order Santalales; family Viscaceae; genus Viscum; species Viscum album. Next base: position 1,845,444,570 of record OY728158.1, on the reverse strand, counting down.
AGGGATTATACATAGGATAATATCATAGTTGAATAGTTTAATCCATCTGGGAATGGTTATTTTCAATAACCTGATTAAGATACCATAATATAGAAATAATTTCCTTAGTTCTAATACCAGTTGTTTCTTCTTACTTAGTAGGGAAATCTCTTCATTTTTTAGGATTATTGATACACTTCTTCCATCCTGGTTCAATTTATAAACAATAGAATACACTATATTTGATCAAATCATTATGTAAGATAAAATTTAATCTCAAAAATATTTAAATAATTATAATAAATTGAAATATTTGTTTATAATTTACCTCATAATCATAAACATGTTTCATTTGGGGATATCTCTATATCAAATCCTTCATATTGGTTTGTAAATCAAATGTAAATTATATGAATTATATCCCCCTAAAGAGTCACAATAGGTGTATTTTATGGCCTATTAACATGTATAAGGTGATGAATGGTTTGATCCCAAAGTTTCATTTTTTAAGATATAACCCTACAAACCTCTGTGTTAGAACCACGTCATCTTTTAGTATCCACGTAGGTATGCATTGTTATGAAAAATCGTAAAATCTATTCCTTAGCAAAACATTATGATGTTATTATATAATTTTCCTCAAAGTCAATCATAGGGTTTAATACCAAATATTTTTCTTCCTAAATATAGTTCCCAAGGTTTATACTAACATTCCTATGATACAAACTATAAGGACCCTGACCCTAGTAGTTCAGAGTCGGTGTCTGCTTTATTACATTAAAATAGATACAAAGTGTTAAATACCAAAGGACTGATCATTTTAGTAGTTCATGAGAAATATATACATACATGATACCAATATTACTTTGTGAATAGAAAATAAAACATAATACATAAAAAAATAAAATGAACTACATCCTTGAAAACTCATTCAAATATCTCTTCTTCATATCCTGGGGAGGAGATAAATGAAGGGTGATATCAAATTATCAGTAATGGATATGTAAAATGAAAGATATTAAGAATCAATAAAATTTTAAATAGCATAGGTTAAATAACTAAACACAAAATCCATTTAAAAAATTTGAATATTATGATAAGATAAGTTAGAATCAAAAAAGAAAGGTAAATATCTAAAAAACATGCCTATGAATCAATAAAGTGAGAATGAAATGAATCTAAATATAATATCATATATAAAATCCCCTGGATAATAAGATAACTAAATTATAAATGATTTAAATTCTTAATTATTAGATATCATGTATCAATAACATGAAAATTTCTACTATTAAGATCTATCCTCCATATAGTTTAAAACTATATATAGAGTCCTATTTAATATTTTCCAACTGATTTGTCTCATGAGACCTATTGATTCATCGTGGATCTATTTAATTTAATGGACCAACATTTCACTTTAATTCCCTAATAATTATTCATATATTGAATAATTTATTTAATTCATGAATCATTGGGAAATGTAATCACATATCTATAGTGAGTAAAAGATACAAATTTATCAATTTTTTCTCAATTTATCAAATAACTTTTATAGTATACACCATATAAATAAATGGTATATAGTTTAAGAAATAATCTTATACACAAAAATAAAATTTTGATATTTAATAAAAATTTGATAACCAGTGATAAATGAACACAACAAATTGATTTCTTCAAGAGAAAGTTAACAATCATAAAAGAAAGTGAGATTATACAATAACTTTTACCGCATTTTAATTTTTCATTTCAAATCCCCTTTAATGAAATAATTCAAATTAAAATATAAAATACCATGAATTGTAAATGAATCATGGTATTTAATTTTAAATGGTTTATATATACATAACATAAAAGTTAATTGGTGAATAATAACAATTAAATCTCAATGTAATGTAAATTGAGATGAAATCTATTACCTCACATATACATTTGGTTAAACATGATTTAACATAATATATAGTGGGTTTAAAATGTTATAACTTAAAGAATAACCATATTACTATTTATAATATCTTATATGATCCTTTTATAAAATCTTATCACCAATTAATTAATACTATTTTGTTAATTTTCTTGTTTGGATGTTAATTTCCTTATTCCCTCATTCATTATTTGACATGAATGTTTTAGTTCTTGTGCATGTTATATAGTTGTATCATATAAAATAATAATTATTAGGATATAATTATCATATTTATACATAAATTATACTTTTAAACCCAATCATGAATTATGGCTATGGAAAATTATGTGTGTTACAATAATGTAAATGGTATGTCATGCGTATGCATTAGTAACATTTCCATTTTACAATAATCAACAAATAAAATGTTTGAAATATATAATCCTTTCAATAATGATAATAATATCATATATACCATATTAAATACTTATATATATATATATATATCATTCATATGGTGTGGTGACGAAAATATAGTCACGATACTTCTTGAAGTTGGTAGTCCACATATACATGAAGGGCATTATCATCTTTTTGTGAGTGAATTGAAAAGAAATAAAAAAGATATATAGTATCTCTATAGAATGATAAATATTTCGTGAATATCAAAATTGTTTCATTTATATCACATATAATCATTAACTTTAACCTTATTATATCCATGTGAAACATAAGTGAAACATGAATCATGTCGCATAATGAGGTGATAGTTTACCGTACACATGAGTGATGTTATCATATCCCCAAGCGAATGGAAATTAAAAAAAATATATATAAAATAATGACATAATATGTATATTTATGTCATAAATATCATATAAATTCTTTATTAAACCATCATACCAAACCTTGTGATGTGGTAATGGAAAAATGAATGACATCATTTCATGAGGAGGTAGTCTATTGTACACATGAATGATGACTTCTAACGCATTTGATGGAAGTGGATGAAATTATAATTAATTAAATTATTATTATAACATATCAGTATATGTATGATATTTAGTTTATTATATTATCATGTTTTAATAATAATTTAGGTATGTAGGGGAATAAATTAAATAAAAGCACTCATTGAAGAACCTTACCCCTTTTTTAGGTATCCTCCTTAGGCTTTCACTAAATACTTTCTAGGTTTGATTTTATCTTAATATAAGGATTCTATGATTATGGAAGGGAATTAGGAAAGTTATTTGGGAATTTATTGGCCAAAAAATAGGTTTTAATGCCTGAATAATAGAGGATATGTGGTGTCCTTCTACAAGTGGAGGAGAGGACGAACATGGAAATTTTGAAAAGAATTGAGTGCTTCCACCTTTTTCATATGTCACAATCATCCAACATTGGACATTATCAAATCATATTGGTTTAAAATTAGAAATATTTATAGAAAAAAAATATTTATATATGTTTATAGGTCATTTTTAACCTTATATTTTTAGTTTAACAAACCTGTAAAGCCATTTTTACATTAACAGTGATAATTAATATTTTCTGCATTCAGTATTCATTTTGGTAAAAAAATTAAATTTAAATTATTATAAAATATAAATTATTATGATAATAAATATGTAATAAATTTTTCCAAATTAATTCACATAATTTAAACATTTTAATTGAAAAGTAATCTCGTAGATGATATAATAAACTGTGTTTGTAAAGGGAAAATGTTCAAAGGTTTATAATGTTTTGGTATCAAAATTATATATAACAATGATTCCAATGACCTAAATTGGTTTAATTGATATATAATGGAAATAATTTTATCTTATAACCAATTTAAAATATAATTTATCATTTAAAATTATTTTAACAAAAAATAAATTTTCATTTAAAATTTAGTATTTTTCATTATTTGTAAAAATGAAAGCTTTTATAATCAAATAAATTTTCAAAAAGTGGTAAAAATTAATTTTAAATTATGTCTACACATCACAACTAATTCATATTTTAGAAAAATATTATTTTTCTGAAAAAAAAATTTGTTACTTTTAAATTATATTTGTTTTCAATGCTACCCATTAAGACATTCATCGTATGTTAGGCTTTAGAAAATAGCCCTTATATCTTCTTTGGTCTTAGGTTTAGCTCCCACATACCATCTTTGGGCTTGGTATAACCTTCCATGTACAATTTAATATCATAAAATCTTAATCATTACCCAATTTATTAGAGGGGTATAACAAAAAACCACTTGTTAGAGAATTAAAATCCATTTATATGTATTCCAGAAGATTGTGATTTTTTCATATGATCGTAGATTAACCCATGGAAAATAAAATAGGATTAATAAATATTTCATCATCACAGTCATAAACCATCTGAATAAATAGTATAGATGGTATTATAGGATCATTTATTCAATGAATCATAAGTATCATAAAATTAAGTCATCATAGAAGAAAAATGGCTTAAAGATATCACCGAAATATTTATTGAGGAAAATAACTTTTTTAGTTTGAAATCAGTTATAAAAAATCTAAAAATTTCCAAGATATTATTGACAACATTTTCTATAGAAAAAACATGGGATCCTATAATTTAGTTTATAAATCATTTAGTGTTCATGACTGATAGAAAAGTTATCCATGAAGTATAAGTTAAAACTAGGATTCATTTCACACCATTGGTAAAAAGAAAAATGTACCTCATTCAGAGAATAACAGGAATGTTATTTTATAAAAAGTTTATATAAGTTCAAACATCGGGTAAAATTGATTTAAAAATAATTTTTTAACAGTACAAAAATCTTGAAAACATTTTAATAAAATTGTTGATAATGTATAAACATATCCCAAACCGAATAGAAAAAAAGTTTGTTTTTCTTAAGAATATTCTTTCAGAACAATTTGTACATAGAGAGAGAAAATGAAATGAAAACATGTAATTTATAGAAATAATTAGAGAAGGATAAAATAAATAATAATTTTGAGTGATAGATCATATAAATTCATTATTTTTTATTTTAGCATAAATTATAATCTAGGTAAAAAGTGTAGTTGTAATAAAAAACTATTACCTCAAGTATGATATGCTTTGTAAGTTCTATAAAAAAATCTTTATTGTATATAAATTTATTAAAAATATATAGAACCATATAAAAACTATTATTATGATATATGATCTACTTATTTTATTTTAACATTCGTTTATTAATAATATTTATTAAAATCGACATTTTTTTGTGTTAATTGTTTCATTTTTCCTGTATATTTTGGTTAAGAAGTTATGATCATTCTAAATTAATCATGGTTCCATCATATAAAAAATTTAATTATGATATAGATATAATATATATTCATTATACACATATTTATAACTATCTGTAAATTGTAGATATTTGAAAATGAATTACATCATTCATGAAGACAATAGTCTTTATGTAGATATGAATGTTGTTTCCATTTTCTAATGGAAATAAGGAAATATAAAAAATATTATATCATTAAAAATTAGAATTATAAAATAAATTATGTTTATTTATTAAATTCAATATTATATTATTTATTTTGAAGATTTGAAGGAAAATGAACCATACTACTAGGTGGTGGCGGTGGTCCAGACGTACACACGAGAGGTAATTTAATTTAACATTTGCTGGAAAGGGGGTGTTAAATGGTTTTTTAATAATCTGAATAAAATCTCTTTATATTAAACATTCCAAAATCATCATGTTATAATGGATACAATAGGTTTATAGAAGGTTTAAGCCTTAATAGATTATTATTAAGAGAAGACCAAGGGATCTATAAAGAAGGGAAAAAACTAAAGAGTTTTTAGGGTAGGTCTATGCCGAACAATATAGATCAAAATTCAAGAGTAGGAGATAGTAGGAGGCTCCCTTTTATAAGTGAGGTAGAGGACACACATGGAATTACATAAAATATTTCAATAATATAATGACATTTTATTGACTAAGTGGAAAAAATGGACAAATATTCATTGTTAAGATAGGATAGCATCTAAATATCTTCAATAATTAATATTTAGATAAAATTATGCAACCTTATTACAATTATCATATAGTTTAATCCCAGATAAACTCATTTCAACCATAACCATGGTAACCAATTTTTCATATTCACTGTGAAAAAAAGGAAAGTGGACTCATTAAAAAAATTTAAAATTATAATTTCAAATATAGAATCCATTTTATCAAAATCAATTTATATATTTCCAAAAACATAATTTTAAAATAAACATGTGAAATGCAACAAAACCTCAATTTTTTAAAAATAAATATAATCATAAAACTAGATTTATTTTCCTTGCCTTCCTATTAAAAAGTTTCAAATGAATGTTAAAATATTGGATTGAATAAATAATAGAAAACATTATTTAAAACCATTAATACATAATGATCTATTTAATTTATTATCATAAAAACAATTTACACATATATAAACAATTTTATGAAAAATATCTCCTTTTTATTTAAATCATTTTATATTCATTCCTAAACAATAGATAACTAATATTCGAATATTTTTTAATATATTACCAATAATTTTTTTTAAATCACTACTTAATAGTATTTATAATAATTCATAACATATAGAAGAATAAATTTCTTTTAATAATAGATCATTTAATCACTGGTTGATTTTATTAAAAATTTAATGATTATTTCGTAGGTAATAAACTAAATTTTTTAATTTAGGGAAAAAATTATAAATATATATTTTATAATTGGTTTAATCATATTCATACCCTCAAAATCTAAAAGTAAGGTTATAAGACTATATTTTATAATGGGTTTATTTAGAATTAGGGTCTCATGTAAAACGCACTATCAAATACCTAAAAAAAATTCAAAAGAATTACTTATAAAATAATAGGGGGTTACATTCAACCCCATTAAAATAAATATTTCTATAAAAATATCATCACTCTAGTATAAACAAATGAGGATATATATGCTTCAATACATCCTCGGGTTCACATGGATCTTCCTAAAATTTATGATTCCTACAAAAAACATTTACAAAGTGAGTGGTCTTGTTCCAATTAACTTTATCTCTACTCTCTAATATTTATAACACTTTTCATTTATAAGAAATTTCCTGCTTACTTCGTACAACATCTGAGTTTATTACATGAAAATTATCATGTATGTACTTCCTCAAATATGATACATGTAACACATCCTGAACTTAAGAGATGTTTGGTGGAATATCCAAGTGATAAGAAAACATATAGATCTAATAAAGAATATCAAAAGGGAAAATTTATATAGGGGTCATATTCCACTTATTTTCCAATCTTATAACCTTCTTCTATTGAGAAATTCAAATGAATTCATTCTCATCAGAATCAATATCTAGATCTTGTCAATAATATTAAACATAAAACTTCCATCGACTCAGAGTGTCTTTGATGTGTTGTGGAATAGATCTAAACATTTTGGTAATTTCATCATCTATACTAGGTCCTAATATATTTTATTATCTAACATCATCCTAGAACATTGGTGTTCTATACTTCCTTCCATATATGGATTCATCTATTTTCATCTAAATTCTCATGTGGAAGAAATATTTTTAAAGTAATTTTTCAAGAGGAATGTCTTGATCCCAACTCCCTTTGAAATATAAAGGATAATATATTTTCATATCCTCTAGGGCTTAAATGGTCCTCTAAGACTGACCATATAACTAAGGATGGTAATTATTACTGAAACAAAACTCTATATCATGATCATTCTAAATAATTCATCCAAAAGTTTTGTTAAAACGTGATTCTGAATTAGATAAAATATAATTTTTACTTCATACAACCTTAACAATTATTTAATGTATATCCTGATAATATGATCAAGAGATAGATATTTTTTATAACTATAAAATGTATTGACTTTGTAAGGCAGTCAACTATAACCCAAATTGTACTGTCTCCTTTAGATTATTTAAACATTACAACAACGAAGCTCAGTATGATATTCTACCCTTTGTATTTTGGTATGGGTAATGGTTGTAAAATATTATTAATTCCTACCAAATGAATGATGGAAAAATAAAGTGGGTAAAATACCTAAAATATTGATACTATTATGATTTAAAGGCACTTATAAATCCAATTTTATTCTTATATTTCATAACTAGTTTAAGGTCATATAATTTGGATAGGTGATCACATAACCCTTGAGGGATTATGTGATGCTCCCGTGTGGCCTTATTCATGTGACCCTAGGTTTAGAAAAAAATTCAATGACGGCCCATTCTAGTGGTCATTATTCTTCATGTGATGCCCTGATGGACATATGATCACAAAACACCCGATAGATCATATAAAAAATGATATATATGACAATTATCTCATGTGGTATTTATTCATCACATGATGTACCTCAAATTCATGTAATCACCTAGCATCAAACTATTTATAGGACCAAATTTGGGAAATTTTTTATATAAGATATATTATTTAGGATTTTTTATGTGAGTCATCAAGGAGACGCCATAAATAACATGTGTCTTGGTTACATGATGTGGAAAAGCTTATACCAATTTATATGGAAAATATCCCCCTCCTTTTTGTATTTGGATCTCCCACCTTGTTAAGTGTCATAGATATAAGGTAGATTTCTATACCCCCACCACCCCACACACACACATTGACACTCATAAAGAGAGTGATAATAGGTAACATTAATAATGAGATTATATACATTGAGGAAAATTGATATGAAAGGATATATAAGTAAGATCATGTGACTTAAAAGTAATTCATTCAAGATTATATGATTAAATTTGATGGATGGGACTTTAAAAATATGGTTAACCTTTTGATCTATGCATAAACACTTCCAACAATACTCATTCACAAGATCACTTATACAAGAGTTGATCGCATCATTACCCCATGGTCACATGATAGTGTCTTAACCTATAAGTCATGTGATATCTAGATGATCTCTTGGCCATGCAGTAGATTCACATGATTTCCTAACCAATCCATTTTACAAAATCACATGACCCCCTTTCTCATCATTCCGTTTTGTGGCCCCATTTCCATTATGTGATGACATGACCCTATTCCCTTCAGGAAATCATCCAAGAGTGCCTCTAAAACCCTCCTAAACCTGTATTGTTTCTTCCTCCCATGATGATATATCACACATGGATATCTAATTTTTTTTAATTATTTAAATAAAAAATATTTTCTAATCTCATTGGGACATAATCTATATGAGTCTGATCATTTTTCTATACCCATCAACAGTGTTGTATTCTATATAAACTATAGAAGCTCTGATTCCAATTATTAATAGGATACATAAAACATTTTCTCAAGTCTTGAGTTCCATATCAAATATCATAATTCCCTCTTATATATTTTTAGATCCTATATTCCCAAGTGTCTATATTCCCCATAGAGACTATAATACCTTCTACATATCATACAATTTCTAAATTTCCATATCCATTGTGAAAATCATTATTCTAGTCCTAGACGTTATTCTACTTGGTTAATGTCCTAATTGTATGATGTAAAATTATGTGAATTATAAAATAGAAGAAATCTGATTCTTGTTATAATCATGATGTGTATGAACTCATTTTAAGGCCCGACCTTGACGGGTAATATTTTTTGGGGGGTTTTCACATCGCTAAATTCTCTATAAAGACCATGATGTACCTATATAAGTTTCAAATTACAATACTCATCATGAAAGATCATTATTTCTCTCATGGATCCATATTCTCCATGGGTCGCATGGTCATATTCCTATTGGGAAATTTCAGTGTCCAATCCCCATTTAATTTCAATATTTCACTTGTATGAAATGTGTATGGTCCACTAATATCTCGTTTTTCTAACATCAAACATAACTCATGTTATATTAGAGACCTGAAATGATCATATTATTAGAAAAATTAAAATTCCTCCAATATGAGAATATTTTTGACGTGTAAGTGAAAACTATATGTTCCATTCCTTCAAGGTTGTATTCTCTCCATGGAACATCTTAGGGTAGGTTCATAATACAGAATCCCCGATCAAACATTGGTTGTCTCACCTTTTAGGACACATATACCCTCAACATGAAAATAATATGGACTATGATTTTGGTCTTCACCGTATATATATGATGCCTCTCCATATAACAAAAACCAACATCAAATATTCAAATGTCCCCACATACATTTTTATTGGAGGTTTTTAAACTTCATGGTGTTGTCTATCCACACAAACATAAACTGCTTCACTCAAACTAACTGGGCTTTGATTCCTACCTCATCAGGATATGTAGGAAACCTCCCTGAGATTCAAACCTAATATCACCAGCCTCTCATTTCTAACCAATTTAGTATATATTCTTTATAAAATCATCCATTTCATTCCCTCACATAGATATACTCCCATGGGGATGAATGTTCTGTCCATCCAGAACATATTCTCTATATATTGTCTTCTACTAGGATACATTCCCAAATAGATTCATGAACCTTCATGGTGGTATATATTCCATTTGGGTCCCACTATATCATCTAATTGAGATATACTTCTGATGGGATCCATCTTCACTGGTCTATACTCCTTATGATATCAACTCATCATAATTGGTTTATACCCCCCAATGAGGGCTATCTTCATAGGCTACACTCCTTGTTACATCAACTCATCCTTGTCATTACATACTCACTTTGAGTTCAATCACCAAGGGAAACTCATACTAAAGTCCCAAACCAACAATTTATTGGAATCCTTCACCTGGTCATCCTTATTTCCTGAATTTAAATTGCATGTGTTGGTTATGATCACATTATATTAAAATTTATTATGTGTCCTGTAAAGTGGCACTGAACTGTATGGATTCTAGTTTCATTCATAAGGATATATTTGAATATCATTCATTATCTTGATACCAACACTATAAAAACCAAATTCCTTACTATAAAATAATAAATTGTATAGTTCCAATCTGTATGGGTTTATAACATAGCAATCCCAAAACTAGAATCACTATGTAATAATGGGTAAAAATATGAAGAAACTATAAGACATACATTAATTCTCAGAAATGGGATGCCTCTAATAAATACAGATACTCACATCAATATAAGTTGTAATCTAATTTTTAAATTTTAAGGAAACCAGACTTGCATTGGGATCATGGAAAGATTCATGAACTTTACTTTAATATTTAATAGAGTCTTGGAGTAGTAAATAATTCTCCCTAATAGTGGGTGATAAGCATGACCTCCCATACCCTTGAACAATGTGACTTCTCTATTATCACTCATCAAGATCCACAATGACGTGATACATTTGTAAATTTGGATTATAACTCATTACATATGTGGGAACCATTTGGTGTTTCTAGTATTACAAATAAACACCGTTGGAAAATATTTGAGGTAGGAGTAGTGGCCTGACATAAGGATTGTGTAGTCATGATAAGCCCCCCAAAAAACCCAAATGTCAGTCTACCCCATACCAAGTTGAAACAAAAATGGGGAGCCTAACATGGAAATTTCATTAAATAAAAAATTGATTGACCGTATGTCAAGCTATTATATTTTTCATGTTCTATAAAAAAATAATTAAAACAATGTGAATTGTTTGTTAACAAGAGAAAATAATTTCATTCCCAATATATTACTAATTAAAAATTTATATTTATTATGATTTTCACTAATAATTATTAATACTTTTTCGTCATTATGATCATAGATACATTTATCACAAAACACATTCGATTCCAAGGAAACAACATCCTTATAAAGAAATTGTTCTAAACCTGAAACTACCATGAGAGATACTACCTCTAAATATTGAAGGAAGATGTCACTAAATCAGAATTACCAACACAAAGTACAAAGAATTATGGTCATATAATACCACTATCATGGTACCATATCACATCGAGGAATGTGTGTATGGGTCTTTGGGTACTAAAACATATCATCCTACCTCAACTAAGGAAACCCATGATAAAGCCAACGGTGATTTTCTCTAGTGTCAACCGCTCAGGGAGCCTATCCCCATAGCATAATAATCATCAGCATAATTATATTAGGAAGGTGGATTAGGGAGTCAATTGTGACTAACACATGGTATAGTATTTACCCAATATCATTCCCATCAATTATTTCCATTAGTTTCATGAAACCATGACCACTCAACCAATAACTTAGAGAAATTATAGGGTGGGCTATATCCCGAACACAAAGATCGAGGTCCCTAGGGGATCTCACTAGGTGAGTAAATATGTAAAACATAGAAAGAAGGTTCATATCTCTTCATCTTCTAATGAGTCCCACCAAAATATTCTAGCAGAAATTGGTGAGAAAGATTTTAACCTTTCTCATTCATACTATGTCTGCAAACATATTCGTATTGTAAGAAGGGTGGGCGCATATCTCTTCTTCCTCACAAGAATCCTTTTAGCACATCACTATGGAAAATAAAGGATTATAGATTGTGTATAACCCCACTTTAATTAAATATTTCTTTTAGAATATCCTATTGAATGAAAAAATGTAGGCCTATATTAATACACATTCCCCTCTTGACTGCTAGTATATTAATCTATCTATAGAGGATCTTTTCCATCATATATTGGACATGATACATGGATAGACACATACTCTTGTTCGGTTTTCCAGAGAATAATATATGTGTGATCAATGTGACATAATGGATACCTAGGGTAAGAACATATTATTTCCCCACCCCCATCCATGAGGATTATTGGCATGCCATGATAGAGGAAAAGGCACATGATTGGGATCACATACCTTTTCTGACTGGTGTTCATAAAATTAAATTGGAAGTCACCATTGGAAAGGTGAATATTCCAATAAAAAATATTATTTTGTATGTTAAAAACATAAACAAATACTAAACCCATATATATTATCCAATCTAGGTTTATTTTAATATTCTAACAGTCACCTCAAGGTAGGCTCATATCCTTGGAAGCTATTAAAAACCCCTAGAAATATTCCAGAAGCCGACTGAAGCTAGTGTATATTTATACTCCCATAAATTAAATACTATCTCAAAATTAATCATATTCGATAAAAAAAGAGAATCATATCCCTTCGCTCATTATATAAGTCTATCATAATATTATGTAATATAATGAATAAAACAATTGGGGTCATATCCCCAATTTAACCAAGGATAGCTGACATTTAATAGTAGCAACATAATGGTTGGATCATACCCCATACAATTATTCATAATATTACTATAATACTATATAAACTACCAAAAAGTGGTAATATACTCTTGAAACAACAAAATACAGTTTTTAACATATTATAGTGGTCACTACACATCTGTCTAATACTCCTGTTGAACCACGATCATTAGGTCTGAATATCCCAGCAGTAATACGTGATGAGGCTTTATCTTCCAATCCCAATTAAGGTAAATATCTTCGAATATATATTCCATATATCTATAACATATCATGTATAAAGCGACTCTTCATTTGAATCATATGTTCATACCGACCATGATAGTCCTCGTCACGGTGGTTTAGAGAAGGATTATTGGGATCCATCCCCAGAAATACATTGTGTAAAACCTCCCCATGGAAATATCTCATCCATTAAAGGAAATTAAACCCTTATCATGCAACCTTTATGTAGATAGGTTCTTTAAAACCAAGGCTCTACTGAATTTGGTACCACCTCATCTGCTAGAAATAACTCACATCGGACTGTAAGAAACTAAGAGTGTTGATCAGCATCCATTTTTTATATGGATCCTAAGTCACTGCCTATGTATATGTGTCCTATGTTATTTGACAAGGTGTAGGAATATGCCAATGATGAAGAAGAATTTAATATGGATATGTTGAATAAAGTATCCTCAAACAACCTTATAACTATGTCTTGTCCCATCACCACTCCAAGCTATGACATCCCAGATGATCTAAAGTAATAATACATTACTTACCTATACTAGAACCTATGAGAAATGTTTTAATGAATGCAGTACAAGAACATACTTTATTTGGGATAGTATGATTATATTCTACATATGATCATATTATACTATTTGATATACCTGTTTTCTACCTCTATGGATTGGGACCTGAGGTTAGAAAAGCATAATATAATATTATGGAATGCTTTTATTAATAAATTTTAGGCCCCTAGAAAATAATAATGTATCTGAGGATATAGAGACTAATGATTATTGAACTCATCCACATCCCCATACCAAAATAGTCACCCTATAATGACATCATGTAATTTCACTATTATAGGAGAGGATATATTTCTTAAAAACGCATGAACTAGTTGGTCAATTTGATAAAATATTCTTAAATTTAAGACATATATGCACTAAAAGTAGAGATTGTAGTCCATTGGATGGATATTGAGTCAAGAATATAGATAAATTAAGAACATGTATCATATGAGAATGTCAAAATCTAAGGCTATATTGAAGTACCAATTTAAATAATCTAACATTATATGTATTCACTCCATATGTCTCATGTTTAATTAAAAATACATCAAATCAACAAGATCGCATTGGCAGTCACCATTGAATCAATATGAGATTAATCCCAGTGTGTATGATCCAGGAATTGTTACCACCACTTTTACCATGTGGGTAATAAAATCCCATTAGGTTCTAGAAGAAATTTGTAGAGACTCAAAATCAACCCCATACTATAGATAAACATGCATTTTTACCTTGAAAAAACCTTAGGAGTCATCACATCATTATATGGTTTAGGAAGTAAAAGTGGTGAACCCACACTAAACCCAATCCATAAGGCTGGGGGAATTATTACCATTTCCTCCAAGGTGATCGGTCTTCTATAGATTGGGTATAATCTATCAACAATGGTAAACCTACCTATTCTTACCATCGCGTGAAATGACAATCTCATTTTCAGCTCACTCAGGGAGTGTTGTTAGATATTCCCTTAATGACACTATTCACAAACCAAAATGAAGTGAACACCTATCAAAGAAGTTCAAATATTGAAAAGGTTATAAGAAAAAATGACATCGTGAGAGAAATGATTAGGGAAAAGACCTTATTGTATCACTTAATGGGGATGTGGGTAGCATATCCTTTCTCTATTACTCGAAATGGTTATATGATTCACATGTCCCAATATTACTTGATGAACATTATAATAACTTAATCCCTAAACATACTTTACTTTATGATTCTTAAAATAATCTTCTAAAAAATAAACACTAAGGATGGAGAGTTCTGGTGTCTTTAGAAGATAATATACATAAATAAAACATCTTAAAAAAACTCAATATTCTTATTTGAAACTACAAATGATCCTCCTACTCCCATAAATCCTCCAAAACATAATGGGATATCCTGTGGAAAGTTACAATGAGGAAAGGGTGAGATAAAAATCCCATCAAAGGAATATAAATTTAAATAAATCATAGCAAGGGGTTCAAGAGGCATAATGTGACATTATAAAAAGAATATAAGTAACCAATAAAATATGGTGCAATAAATTGACATCCTAATATCATGGAATCATAAAAATGTGGTAACATCATAAATAGGGCATCATATGAAAAAAAAACAAGGATTAATCCCTATGATGTCATCATCATATTCCTAGGATTAATCCTTATGACTTAATCATATGTTAAGTATTGTTCCCCAATCTACCATAATATGTCAAGGATTACTCCCTATGCTATCAAAATGGATTATATTTACTCCATAATCCTCTATATATTTTATCATGAGAAAAATAAAAACCTAGGATACCCAAAAAACACAACTTAAAAACCAAAAATTAGGATAACCATTATAAAAATATAAACAATATTATTTGTTTCACAAAAGTTGAAATAAACTATACCTAAATCATAATCATGATTTAACCCATGATGAAAAAGTGGGTTTCATAACCTTACCAAATGGAAAAACTAATGGATATGTTATATTGATTTTCAAGAGAAGAAGGATATAAATAATTTTTAATATTTTTAATTTTAAAAATGAACATTTTTTTTGAACACATGTCCCCATTTTTGAAAAAAATTCTTAAAACAATTCAAATAAGTAAGAATAAAGAGAACCTCTTAGGTGATGCTTCAAAAATGAGATGAAATATTAAAGAAGAAAAAGAATAAAATGTTTTCTTTTA
The DNA here is from genome assembly GCA_963277665.1 of Viscum album. Classification (NCBI taxonomy): domain Eukaryota; kingdom Viridiplantae; phylum Streptophyta; class Magnoliopsida; order Santalales; family Viscaceae; genus Viscum; species Viscum album. The sequence goes on along the minus strand of OY728158.1, from coordinate 1,845,428,515 downwards.
AAATATTAATTTAACTAAAAATTATTCTATGTATAAATACGGTTTTATAGAAAAAAAATGAAGGATAAAATATTTTTTTACTGGTGATTCCTGACATGATTGTATACAAAGTGAAGTTCCCTTGAAAATTCAGATTACTTAAAAGAGAAAAAATTGAAGGAAACCTAAAAAGGTACTTTACCTGAAAAAAAAATGTAATTTAAACAAGGTATATAAATATAAATGGGCCATATATATATAATATGGATGTTATATTATAGAATAAGACAATATAAAATGGGTAAAATAAAGATAATGTGTAACCATAAGGTAATAGGGTGGTTTAGAGATCCCTTACTTTTAGTCATTAAATTATTCTACACTTTCACATAACCTCATATATAATTGAATTATGTTAATAAATAATATACCAAAGAACCTTATTCAAATATATTTTTTTTATATGGACCATTTTTTTTTCTTTTAGTACTTAATTTTAAGATACTTTCCACTTATGTTTGTCACTTGGGGTTGTTTGGTTAATTTCTATGTAATAATTTATACTTATTGACTTTAGTCAATAGTTTTGTAAACAAAAATCATAATAAATGATATTTAATGTTAGTATGAACTTTAATATTCAATTATCACATACTTTATATAGGTATATAGGTTCCCCCTGAATGGACTCAATTTAGCAAATTTAGACTAAGATTTCATTTTCAGCAGTTAAATTTACAAGAACCATTTTTTACAAACATTATTTATGTAATGTAAAATATTAACATTACCTAGTGATAATGGTTTATTAAATAAAACATTTTATTAATTATGTAAATTTTTATATCAATTCATGATATTTTATGTGGAAAACTAATGATAAAAATTATCCCAAGGAGGAGGTTGTCCACATAATTCATGATTTGAATTTCTGTTTCTCAATGAATAAGAGGGACAATGGTGGATTGTAAATTATAATTTCTTAATCTTAAATAAAATATATACATAATATTTATCCATAAATATGATCATTGATAATATACATGTGAGGTGGAAATAGTAAACCAAAATCATTGCTTTGTGGAGGAGGTAATCCATGCACATGCACTAATGACGATTCCTGTCTATCATAGTAAATGGAAGAGAAAAAAAATTTGTATAGTTATTATAATTAAAACAATACACACTAATAATGTTTAATTTTTTATTATATTCTATTTATTTTTTTAATGAAAAATTATAAGGAAACATTATAAAATATGTGTTACCTATATTGAGACCTTAAACTTCCTTTTCATGAAGACCTTATATTTCATGGTCTTAGGATAATTTGTGGTTAATAGGGGAAGGATAGAATGTAAAGGAATTTAAGTATATTAAATTTGGGAATGAATTAATGGAAATTGAAAAATGGTAGTGTATTATTAAAATAATGAAAGTGATCCCCTTTTATAAGTAAAGAGAGGAGAATTTTCCATGGAAAATGAATATTATGTGAGTGGTAAGGATGGAATGGCCTGAATGTTAGGAAAATTAGGTGAAGGAATGTTGGTAACAAATTTATTAAAGGATTACAAACCTATAAACGTATTTATATAAGGTCTAAAATTCAGGTTAATTATGGAAAATTTGATCCACATTTGATAAGTCATTTAAAAACTTTTTATTCTTAATTAAATATTAATTATGTTAACCATTTCATTAATAAAAATATAATTAGACCCTTATTAACAATGTTTTTCATGAAAATTATTACTTTTTTCTCCATTTAATATAAGTAGTTTTATAAATATGATAAAATTTCATATGAAATAAAACACTCATAACGCATAAATATTATTATTAATTAAAAAATAGTTTTAAAAAATTTAAATTTATGTATAATATATCTTTCTGATGCATATTTACTTTCTTTACAGTAATTAATTTTTTATAAAAACAAATAAAAGGTATGTGTTTCTAAAATAATAAGAAACCAAAATTCACCAAGAAAATATTTAATTTAAAGAAACAAAAAAATAGTTTTAGATTCTTATAAATTGTTTCTTATGTCACAAAATATTATAAAAAGAATTTATAAATCCAACTAATATATTAGATTCAATAATCATACCCACAAAAAAATATTTTTTCAATTAACATATTTTATAAATTTTTATGCCTTTCACTTATACTGATAAGGAGATAATGGTCACAATTTTGGAAAAAATGTATTTTTTACTATTAACCTAAAAATAAATTCATTCAGAAAAATTCCAAAAAACCTTATTAAGATTATATAACCATGATAAATAAAAAAATTATTTTAATGTTTTCAAATTGAAATCTTAAAAATGATAAATTTATCTATAAAATAATTTCATAAAATATCATAAAAAATAGTTTTTATGAGGAATAAAGTTTTTTAAGAATACAATTTTAATTTATTAGTTGATTAGTTGTGCTAATTGATTTTGATGCTTAAGTAAAAAAAATGTTTTTTCTTTTATATGTATATTTATATTAAAAATTTCTATTACCAATTAATATACCTACAGATTTTATGGATACTTTTAAAAAAAATATTTGTATGATTTTCTATATTTTATGTGGAGAAAACCATAGGAAAAACTATTTATTTATGGACAAAAACATGGGGTGTTCCATTCTAACCACTTGAATAAATTATGTCCTTGCAATTTTAATTATTACCCACTGATAAATATAGGATAGGATATTCTTAACATATTTATTATTCTAGAAGTAACATTCAATATGAATTCTAACATATTATCTTAACTGACATCAATATAATTATCTTTCATTAAAAAAATCATTTTTATACCCTAATAATATATTCTCTTGAGTATACCTTCCCTAGAAATACGTAAGCTTACAAGTCATAAAATCATTTTTAGATCACATATTCTTCCAAAACATAATATTATTGTTAATCCTAGAATGGTTTTATCCAATAGTTAAATAAATAAAAAAGTAGAAAATATATTCTATAATCCAAAAAAATACAATAACAATCACCAAAAATGTCAATAAGTTTCCGTATTTTCTAGGATATTGATACAACATAACTTAAAATTTTCAAAATCCCCCAATAATTTATTATCTCGACATTAAACATGTATTAAACTTAAAACATATTCATCCTAATTATTCATCCATATTTATCTCTAAAAATATAAAATTCCCATAAAATCATTTCCCAAGGTTATTCATACCATTTTATATATGATTTTGAAACATTGATTCAATCCTATGGAAGAACTATCCTTAGATTTTTCATATTATCCTCAATAACATTTAGAATATACACAAATTTCATTGATACATATCCCTTAACGAATTAAAATATATAATATAATTAAGATTTAAAATCTATTGGGATATTAACTTCATTAATTTAGGTAAGACTAGAAAACTCACTTTTCCATCATAATTGGAATATACTAAGATTCAAATATTTTTTATTCTCCATTATTTTGTTGTAGGACATAGTGGTTTTTAGGATACTTACCCTTCATAGATTCATTTTTTTTCACGATTCACCCAAATACTAAAACAATAATGGTTATAATAATATCCTAAATAATCATATTATGTGAATATGAAATCTAAATCCTATTATTCCTTCCCTAATGACACATTCACTTAAACCTATGATTCTATCATTTCAACTATCTCATAATTGGTTAATCCTATAACTCTATTTGTCCTACCTAGGTTACTTTAAGTTATATTTCCTAATATATTTTAATCAAATATCTTTTATTAGTTAGTAAATAAATCCTTTACATTGTATCATAAATAGCATATAATCAACCAAATAATATCCCTTGGGAGTGTCAGACTAGTTGTGTTGTTAACAAACCTTTTTCTCCACCAAGTGATGATTTAGTTAATACCCAACACACCCTTTTCTGGTTATTACACCAAGGAACAACTATTACATAGCCTATATCCATGTATAGTATCTATATATGGATGTATTTATATAAAAACCACATAATCTATATCTTACTAAAACTTTTGGATCATATACTATTCTTAGTCTTATCCTTTGGGGTTTTGCTAATGTTATCTAATCCTAACCCCTGAAAATTACTATACCTAGCCCTGATACCAACTATAAAATCCAAATAATTAAGCATATATTATTATGTTATTATTAAAATACTCTTCCAACAAATACTCACCATGGATTGAAAGGTTTATTTTTCTTCGAATATTAGTTACATATATACAACATCTTAAACATAAAATCAACTGTTTATTTAAAACTCTGAATGATGTCCCTACTCATTTAAGTCCTTTAAAACTATATGATATATCCTCCATAAAATACAAAAAGAAAATTTTGATCTAAAAATCCTATTAAGGGTATAAAATTGTGAGTAAATCTAAATTTATGAGTCAATAACCATATCATGATATCATAAATACGCATGAAAACAAGGAATAAAGAAATTATATCATAAGAGCATGGATCCATAAATATGTGTAAAAATCATAAACATGAAATCATAATCTTATATCAAGTATTAAACCCTACTCAATAATCCATATATTCTAAGTATTACTCCTAGTTCCGCTATCACGTTCCAAATATTACTCCCTATTCCATCATCAAATGCCAATGATTACTCCTTTTGTTATAAAAAATGATTTGGTTTACTTTATAATCATATACATAGCTTCTCATGAGACTTTAATGTTACCTAAGGAATTGGTGGGATATAACGAACAAAACCATCACAAATTATTCTTACCACAATCATAATATGTACAATATTATGTGTTCTAAAAATTGAAATTGAAACCATACACAAATCAAAAACATGATAAAACCAATGAGCAGAAATTGGGTTTCACAACCTTATCTTATGGAATTAAAAAATCTATGTCAAATGGATTTCCAAGAGAAGATGGAAATAAATCATATTGGACATTCATATTTTCAAAAATTAACATAGGTCTTGAAAATGGGTAGTCATTTTGGAAAACAATTCTTAGAACAATTTTAAGAAATAAGAATTAGAAAACCTCTTAAGTGGTGCTTTCTAAAATGCGTGAAGGAACATTTAACGAGGAAAAGGAGAAAATTTTTCTTTTAAAACCAGGGTTGAAATAAAAAGGGATTTTATGAAAAAAAAAATACTTATAACATAAAATAATAATAAAAATTATTAGCGTGATACTTGACATTATTGTAGACAATGGGAAGTTCCATTAAAAATATAGTTTACTAAAAAGAAAAAACATCAAAAGGAACATAATAATTTACTTTCCCCTAAAAAGAAAGTTATTTTCAAAAAGGTATATATATAAATAGAAAATATATAAAAAAAATTGATGATATACTGTGGAATAATAGAAAATAATTCAGTGTGAAGGAAATAGAATGTGTATCGAAAAGGCTATGGGGTGGTTCACAAGATCCCTTGCCTTTATGTCGGAAAGAATTATGAACTTGCACATAACCTCATATATAAATAAATAATGTTTGTTAAATATTTAGAAAATAACCATATTCATCTAAATTTAACTGTATAAGGTCAATTTATTATCTTTTTGTATGTATTGTTACAATGGTTTCTACTTATAACAGTCTCTCGGGTTTTTCAGTTAATTTCTTCATAATATATTTTGTTTGTTGACCATGATAAAAGGTATTGTAATAATATTTCACAATATATATAATTTAAAATTAATATTTCATTTAATATTTAATTTTAACATAAATTATATTTTTATGTAGTTTCCCTATGAATGGACTAAATTTAGTAAAGTTTATTTGAAATTTTCTTTTTAGCGATTAAATTTACTATAATTTTTTATTTTTAATATTACTTATGGAATGTAAAATATTTTCATTAAATATTTTTAAAAGATTTTTAAATTAACCTTTTATTCATTTAATTCATTTTTAATTCTATTTATTTTATTTTATATGTAAAACAAAAGAGAAACATCATCCCATGGAGGTGGTAGTACACACAACACACGATTAGTGTTTCCATTTCTCAATGAATGAGAAGGGTGAAGGTGGATAGAAAGTGATAATTTAATAATCATAAATACATTAAATATATTATATTTATCCATAAATATCTTCATTAATACTATCCATGAGAGGTGGTTAGGAAAAACCGAAAGAATCACTTCGTGGAGGTGTTAATTCTCTAGTACACACTAATAACGAATATTTTTTTCTTAGTAAAAGGAAGAGAATTAATGGTTTAACCATGACTATATTAATATCTATACACACTAATAATTTTTATTTTTTCTTTATACTATGGTTATTATTGGTTTAAAAAGTAAATTATATGAACAAAACATTAAAAATATATCTTACTTACAATGAGACCTTGAACATCCTCTTGATAAAGTCCTTAGATTTGAGAATCATAGGCTAATTTTTGGTGACTAGAGGTATTAAGGATTTTAAAGGAATTAAAAGATAGTAAATTCTAGTAGGTTTTCATGTCAATTAGAAAATTTTAGTGGAGTATTTAAAGGGTTGAAGTGATCCACCTTTTATAAGTGAAGATGAGAGGATTTTCCCTGTAAAATAATTTTATGTTAGGGGTAAGTGTGAAATGAAATGATATTTAGGTGAGTTATATAAAGGTTGTTAAGAAATGGATTTAAAACATTCCAACATAACAAAATATTTCTATAATGTCTAAATTTCATGTATATTTAGTAAAATTCAAGCTACCATAGAATAGTAATTTAAACACTTATTACTCTTTATTAAATATTAATCATTCCCAATATTTAATTACTAATAATATTAGTAGAAATTTATTACAAAATTTCATAATTATGATTCCAAGTCTGGTCTCTATTTAACCTAATCCATTTCATAAATATATTAAAACATTATAATAAATTAATAACACATAACACCTAGAAAAAAGTTTAATTAAAAGAGTATTTTAAAACATTAAATTTATGCATAAGATATTTTTTATTATAATTAATTATCTTATAGTTATTTTTTTATTATAAAATCATTTAAAATGTATTTTTTTTAAAAATACAAATCTAATATTTACCAAGAAAATATTTAACTGAAATAAACAAAAAAAATAGTTTCTAAATTTTAATAAGATATTTCTTAAGACCTAAAATATTTTAAATAAAACTTATATATTTAAAATAATATTTTTTATTTCTTAATTATACCTTTAAAAAAAATATTTTATTATTTTAAATATTTTATATACTTTTATTCCCTGCACATATATAGATAAAGTGATAAAATCGTTTTTTTGGTCCAAACCGTATATAATCACTGTTCTCCAAAAAATAAATTATTTTAGAAAAAATCTAGAAATCTATATTATGCTAATATGACCATGATAAATTCAAAAATCATGTTAATTGTTTTAAACTTCATATCCTAAAATTGATAAATTTTTCTTTCAAATATACTTATAAAATATCTTGAAAAAATGGGTTTTTTGGGAATCATTTGTTGGTATATTAAATAATCTTTTAAAATTAGTGATAATCATAAATATATAAAACGTGGGAAAATAACCGTTTTATAACATACATATTAATAATAATAAGTGATTTTATTGTTTTCTTGGATGTACTAATTGAGTTCAATGTTTAAGGTGAATTTCATTTTGTTTTACTCATTTATATATATATATATATATATATCATAATTATGTTACCACTAGTTATAACAACTAATTTTACAACCAACTGATAAATATCTATATTGGATTGCTTTTTGGTGTTGTGTTTGTAGAAAACCATAGAACACAAGAATTATTTGTGGATAAAAACCTAGGTCTTTACAAATACTGTCATAGTTAATCCATTAGATAATACAGAATGAGATGCAGACAGAAAGTGATGAAATATGGAAAAAATACCACAATAGTCAATATAAGATGATGCAAGGGCTCAGACCACATGTACCAGGAATAAAAGGAGGGACCAGAATTTATTTCCTCAACATGGGGATTTTTTACCTTCTCAAATCCATTCAACTAGGGATAAAGTGATAGGAGTGGCTACATCCCACTCACCACCAAGAAATGTTAAAGTATCTTCTATGTAAAAAACATATTGTTCAATAAGAGACAGAGATATATAAACTCAAATGAATCAATTAGTAATTTCTCAAGGGTAATATTAACATAATGTATCACCTCCAAGAAGAAATTAATATCTTCCCCCTACCCATCAAGAGGGTGTTAATATGCCTGTAATAATAGAGTATGAACATTAGGTTATAACTTGATACAAATATCCAGTCTATTGGAATAAAAAAAATTGTAAGACTGATATTTTCATCGATATAAGAAAAACCTCCTCCATATATGGATAATCATTTGGTCCCAACATGGACTGGAAATCAAAAATTAATTAATTTTGGACTACTGCATCATGAATCAGTTTCTCCCCACACTCAATTGGTGGTTTAGGTAGAGGTACTTGTTAAACATAACAACATCATCAAATATCTTACCTCCCAAATAAAATCCATGGTAGGGAAGTTCATACCCATACCACCCAAAAGGAATCCATATCCTGAATGGGTAGACACCACTCTAACCCCACCAAATTTCAAGAATATTTGATTCACAAAATTATATTAAATATGATATATAGAGTTGTATCTCTCACACTTCATGCCATAATGTATGGAAAATTATAACATACTCACTCACTACCACACTCCCTCAGGAACACATTATGGAGATTTTTTAAGAAAATATTTCTAACGAACTGTAAAAAATATAAAATTTGTTGAAATATATGGGAATATAATATGAGTTTGAAAACACGACACAATATCTGGGTGTTTTTTTGGTAAAATAGGGTTAAGTCTGGGCCCATACCCACAACCCATGGTAAAAGTTCAAGTAAATTAGAAACATTTATGGTCACACTCAAACAACCATGGACACATATTAGAGCACCCAGGAAGGCCCTAAATCACCTAATGCCTCCCACTAGCCAATAATAGTAAAAAAGCTACCCTTATCTGAATGAAAATATAGATAGATGCCAATGATTTAAGGAATTTATGAATTAAATATACTCCTTATAAAATGAACAGGTTTCTATTTGGTTTCTTACATCCATGGAAAATGACCTCCTCAAACTTCCTGAGCCCAAGAAACCATGCGAGGTCTCCCTCATTGATCTTCCTGACTATTTAACTTTTCATCAAAGGTTAGTTCATATTATCCGATAATGGTTTTCTTAAAATACATTTTCAAGTTTATGGTTTATTCTTTATATGTGATACTAGGAAAATCCCTAGTGCATGTGGCCCATGTGTCCACTACCCAATCAGAAGATGGAGGTTATTTGTGAGAAGTTTCGACCAAGTGTGAAAAAAATTATAATAACTATATAACTATAAATATAGTCAATTGGCCACCTAAAATTCTTAAATAACAATTTAATTACATGATTATGGATCTAAAACCTATAGAATTATCCAATGGTACATTGTGAGAGTCATCCTGTTGAGGAAGATGTAATCATCATTATCATATTAAGGCATAAAAATAAGAGTCTCTTCATAATCCCAAGAAGTCCATGACTCTCATTGGTATCTTGCCCTCATATTTCAATAAACAAGAAACTCCTGACAAAAAATAATCCTCATCATATGAAGTTCTATTATTCATATCTATTATCATAATTCACTTTGTAGACCCCTTCTCTGAATATGGATGTATATATGAACTTGATTTCCCCATACCTAGTCGAGGAGCCAAAATAAAATTTTGTAAAAGTATAGAGAATAGAAAAATACACATACAGTTTTTAGCACAATGTCCTAGAAACATACCTTCAAAGCCATATATGTGATTAATACCCATTGTAAAGAGCTTTAATGATCCTAACAAAAGCATGGATACACCCCCAGAGTCTTCTAGGATCCATCCTAATCCTATTGTTTTGGATGACTATCTTGCTATTGTGAAACTATCTGACCAGCCCATATGAGTGGGTAAAACTATTCGAATCAATACACTTATATCATTTATACCCTCAAAATCTATCCAAGCACTATATCTATCTACCATAAACACTTCATCCCCTATGGAAAATTCTAAATATAATCCCCACATTGTAATGTGCAGACCTCTAATGAAAAAGTACGAAATTTTAAAATATCTAGGGGTTTTCTTCATCAAGATATCAATACCAGAGGTGATGAATATATAAAAACTTCTCTGAGATGCACATATCAAGTCCCTCTAGAGCCCCTTTGAGTTTGAGACATAATTATTAACCGTTTATTTTTATTTAGAGGAATATAATTTAGCATAATGTCATACAACCATATCCTCTAGGCAGAAATATTCAAAAGAAACCATTCATGAAATATTAAAACCCTGTATGTTTTTGTAAATATGAATGATTTTGGAATTATATGGGATATGTTTGATAACATTTCCATGATTAATCTCATACCTATCTAAAATCTCTAACAGTTGGGATATATGGATGAGGATTTATCGTCCATGAAGCTAGCTGTTTAAAAGTATGACAAGAGCAAGAAAAAATCAATAGAAAATTCAAGAAGAAATGAACATTTTGGGACATGGTGTCTAATTACATGTTCATGTTTATATAATAGGGCACAACATACAATGTTCTTCTTAGGAGACCTTGACCTCGTAGCTATTCAAGGGTGTCGTCGATATTCCATTAATGCTCGAAGTACCACATTGATGGGAAGGTTGGGAATATTTATGATGATAGTTTCCCCATTAAATCTTGTGAATCGAAGAACAATGAGGTTAGTTTATATAAAAGATAATTAAAGAAACATATGATAGAAGAAACCTATTGGTTTCCACCACCAATGGTTTGGGAACCTCCCCTATAATCCCTTGTAGATTTATCTGCAATGACTATGTGATGCATATAAATCTAGTCATGGAGGTAAATATAGACACACTAGGCCACCTTAAATGAAATAATTCACTAGAACTAGTCTATGAAATAATAATCATTCCATTAAATGTGGACCTGTCAAAAAGAAATCAGATCAATTCCCCATTTGGACTAGAAAACCCATCTTTACCATTTTTATAAATTGAAAATTCCTCTTCAATGTCACTTTATATTTGGGATTAAAATGTTTCTCCTAGTGGAATAATATTTGTTACAAGGTATAGAGATAATCCCAAACTATTTATCAATCCTTAGGAAATTTCCATTGAATGTGAGTTGGAAGATGAAGAGGATGACCTTAGACAAGACCCTCAAAAATTTGAATAAGGCATCTCCAAAACCATCAATGAGCTCATGTTGGTAAATATGTGAATAGAATAGGAGCAAAACAAAACATTGATTTGTGCCTACATGACTCTATAAGAGAATTATATGAATATCTAATTATTGAATCATCACTATTATTTGTTCACATGGAAGTTTATAGAGATACTAGGGTTCGACCCTTATGTGGATACCTATCACTTGGGCCTACCATATGATCACATTTTCCTAAAAAAGGCAGTCAATAATATTAATATCTTTCATGCTATGATATTTAAATAAAAGGTCGATCCTATTATCAAATCCATGTTCATTTTTGTGGTGAAATACTCATAATAAATTTCCAACAATACTTATGTTAAGAAAAGAATAGTCAGATGAGGGAGTGAATAGATTTTAGGGATCTTAATCAATATTTTATAAATAATGGTTTCCTAGTATTAATCATGGAATTATTGATTGATACAAAAGTGGGATTATAAGACGTTTTTTATGGATGATTACACAAGTTAAAACTACTTCAATATGGAATGTGAATATGAAGAATACACTACTTTTAGGGCACCCTAACGGATATTCTACTATCGTTCCATGCCATTTTACTTAAATAATGTTAAATACACTTATTAATACTCTATGAAACACATCATCAATACATTCATAAGAATAATAACATATTTTTATATTAATGAACAAGTAATTAAGTCTTGATAGTTGTCTGATCATCTAGTCGTCAATTAAATAGTCTTTTATAAAATTGCAGCATCACAACTTAAAAATGAACATTATGAACTGTTATTTAGGGGTAAATTCAATGAAATTCTTCAGTATTGTGGAAAGACACTACAACATTGAGGTTGATATATATAATAAAAGTGTGATCCTCACAATTACACCTCATTTAAACCTTAAAGTGTTGAGATGGATTTCAGGATTCCTTTCTTATATTAGGCATTTCATATATAACATTGTCTATAAATTCCTCACATTTATGACATTAATGAATAAAGTATTCACTTATTAGTGGGGTAAATATTTATAGGAATACTTTTATAATATCATGTAATATCTACAACACCCGCCGATATTGATGCCACTATAGAAGGGAAATCTCTTATCCAATATGTGGCCACTTTGAAGTGATCACTTATCAACCTTCTCATATAGAAGAATGATTAATTGATTGAAAATAATCTCTATTATATCATTTGAATGATGAATGATACCAAGTCCATATATTTCAATATTGAGAAAAACTTCCTTACACAAATAATTATAGAACAAATGTTAAGGAACAACATGAATTACCAAAGATTTTATTTGATTTACTATACAAAATCACTCATGTAAATTCTCAACCACCCTATGATTCTTGATCTTCTTGACTAATGGGTAGTGATTTGATAATAATGAAATATTAAATTCATATAAAAGGTAATATAAGGGAAATCACTAGATGATTTCCTCACAACACACGCTACCCCGTAATGTAAGCTAGTAAACACTGATCTCTCATATGAAGATGTTTTTTATGACCATCACACTACCAAAATATGGGAGATGAATTTTTATGGAAACTCTTATAGATTAATTTGAAAAAATTTAATTCCAAAAGCTCAATCATTTTTTTCTAAGGATTTTCTTTTTTTCCCTAGATAATAAAATATTTCCCTATTCTTTCCTATTATCTACAGGTTCCACCAATAATGAGGTGGAATACCAAGACCTCATTGGGTCCTACAACATGACTTGGAAGTGTAGTTAACCCATTTGAATGTGAATAGAGATTCATAGTTAGTGATCAATAATATTAATGGTGAATACACCATCAAAAAGGAAGAATTGATCCATTTCCTTGGCAATGTGAGAGGAATAATGGTGGAATTAACTTTTGAATTGAATATAATTAACAGTCCCCATTAAAATAATGATTGTACTAATGTATTGGTTAACCCATCAATGACCTTGGACAACCCTAACCAGGATGAGATACTATATTGTATTTCACACCATAGGGGGATCTTCCCAAACATCGTCACTGACATCGATTTGATCAATTTGCGCAAAAATTCCACATTTTTTTATGATAAAATGTCTAATATTGTATGGATGAGCCTTATAATGGAATAACTTCAAAATTAGATGACATCACTAGAACAAACCAAAAATGGATACATCTAACATCGAGAAGAAAACTTCTCCCTTCATGATGGGATGGATGAACAAAAAATCATTCATAAATGGGGATTCAATGGAGTCATCCTCAGATACATCATTGAAGGAGATACCATCATCACAATTTAGGAATTCCATGTAGACTTTTTTGGTACCCACTAGTCAGAACCAATCCCTCCAACTAACATTGAGAATATGCTTTGAGAACTACTCACTATTATTCTCTATGTTTATAGGGAGATAAATCATGAAAATCCATCCATCCTTATGGTGAATAAATATAAGGGTCATGAGGATAGATATATGGTCAAATAATCTTCGAAAAAACCTTCCAAGAAGATAAATATCACATAGAAAATAAAATAATAGGATGATATCTATTTCCAATGTGGCAAGAAGGTCCACTAGATGAAAAATGCACCTAGCCAAATAATTAAGGTGATGGGTCATGTGTGTTTTTTATCGAGTGAAATTTATTTATTTATACAAATTTGGTATTAGATACATCTTTTGGGGCTCACATATATATATATATATACATATATATATATATTCTTATATTAAAACCAATTATATTCAGAATGATTGACTAAGGGGAGGTTGATCAATGCATATCCAACAAATCCAATCATGATGTTGTGTCTATTAGGGACTACCACCTCATGTTGTAAAGGGGAACGGTCTTGATTTTAAGATATTGTTATTATTTTTCATTTCTAATAAAAAACAAGATTCTGACATTCAATCTTGATACAGATGGATTTATTTTCATGTTCTTCAATAAATATTAATTATTTTAAAAATATATCATATTTTATGGTAAGTAAAATTTAACAAATATTATTTATGTGTTAGTTTACATAAACTAAGTACTGAAAATCTATAACAACACTACCTCACATAAATTATACCACACCCAACTTTGGCTTCACCAGCTAAGTCAAGTAAACTAATAGTGTTCAACTAAATTGAACCAAGATGGATATTTAGATTCCGTTGAATTAAAAACACCTTTTGAATGTATTTTAAGTTTATTAGGAAAAATTATTAAATCACCATTTAGTGGAAAAATTTTAATGTATAAAGATATTCTTTCATTAGTTTATACTGATATTTTTGTAACATTTCCTATTGAAGAAAGTGGAAGGTACTCATATTTCATATGTTTTACGGATGATTTTAGGAGACATGGTTATATCTACTTGATTTGTTATATGTCATATTCCTTTTATATAATAATGGAATACAAGATTAAACTTTAGAACCATTTTGATATAAAGAAGAAAACATTCTTAGATTGTGGTGGATAAAATATTAATCAAAATTTCATTGGTTATTTACGGTAATTTGGGATTCAATCTCAACTCGATCCTCCTTATAATCCTAAATGGAATGTTTTCAGTTAAATGAGGAAACATACTTTGTTAGAGTTATTGATATAAATGATGATTCATTCAATTATTCCATTATTGTTTTGAGTATACACATTAAACATTGATTAAAAAAATACTAAACCAAGTTCTAACTAATGTGGAAGATGGTATACCATAGCAATTGTGGAATTGAAATAAACTTGTATTATCATACAGACATGTGTGGGGTTGGGAATAATTTTTTAAAAAATCATTAGGAAAAAATCATTCACCACAAGAAAAAAGTGTACCATTATAGTATACCCTACAGAAAAAATGGGATATTACCTATACGACCCCTCAGACTAAAAGGGAATAGGGGAGAGACATGCCTTATTCCTTTAAAGATACCAAATATTTAAAAGAGATAGTGGAAGTGTGATAGACATTGATAAATTATGGGACTATCATATAGAAGTTTTGGCACATGAAAAAATTATATAAAGACCAATTAAATAAGACCTTCTAGAGATTTAAGTTCTATTTAGGAGTACAAGAGAGGTTAAAGGACCCGAACTTTGTGGTTTTCTAGTCAATGAATATAGTTAATTCTTATTAGTTTATAATAATGATCATCTAACCTATAATGAAGAATTGTCTGGAATAGATGTTTCTAAGGGTCAAGGATCCATGAATTTTGAAATAGATTTCATGTACCAAAACCATATTTGCAGTTTCATAGATACTACAGTGGATATAAAGACCATTGGTTGAAAATGGGTGTTCAATAAGAAAATGTACATGTATAGAAAATTCAATACCTATAAGCGATGATTCATTGAAAAAGGGTTCAAATTTTCCAAGTAATTTACTATAATGAAACCTTTTCCCTAGTTGCAATGTTGAAATCCATCAAAATTCTGCATACCATTATAGCATTACATGACTATTATATATAAAAAAGGTATTTCAAAATAGTATTACTTAATAAAAACCTTCAATATAATGTCTATATGTTTCCACCTGATGGGTTTATGAGTCTAATATATGCCAAAATGGTATGAAAGTTGTGAAGATACATCTATGGATAAAATAAAGAATCTAGGTCATGGAACATTCAATTAAGTAAATCCATAACTGAATCTAGTTTAATAAATACTTATTGTGATCCTTGGTTATATAAGTGGTTTATTGGGAGTGTGGTAATTTTCTGAGTAGTATATATCAATGACATATTAGTTATTGTAAATTAAATACAATCCTTGTAATATTTTAAGTCATGGTTGAAAAAAAATTTCTACATGAAGGAATTAGGTGAAGTATCATATATTATGGGGATCAATATTAATCTTGATAGTTCCAAGAGTCTACTCTTCCTAATTTAAGTTTCATATATTGACAAGATACTTAATATATTATATATATAATAATCCAAGAGGGTATTTTTCAAATGTCACATGGCCTTCATCATTCTAGGAAAATTTGCCCTCAAAAACATGAGGAAAGATAGAGGATTTCATGGATTCCATAAGAATCTTTGATTGGGACAGTCATGTATGTTATGTTATATACTGGTATATATGTCATATATGCTTTGAGTGTGGTAGGAAGATATCAATATAACCTAGGTGGCCTTCATTGGATGGAGTTCAAGATAATATTTATGTATCTAAGGAATACTAAACATATGTTCCTAGACTATATAATAGATGATGAACTAATCATTAGAGGATATGCTTATGATAGTTTCTAAATAGATCAAGATGATAGGAAATTGTATATTGGATACATATTCAATATGAATCGAGGTTTCGTGAGCTAGAAGAGCTCAAAGTATGTTTTGGTCACAAATTCTACAGTAGATTCAAAGTATAATGGGTTTTCTACAGAATCTAAAAAATCATTATGGATACAAAACTTTATCTAAGATCTTGATGTGGTGCCTAATATTAAATATCATATCATTCTCTATTGTGATAATACTATAGTGGAAGATATTACTAAGGAGCTAAGGTCACATAAATAGAAAGAGAATTTACATTGGACGTGTCATATCTTGAGGGATTTTTCTTCAATTGGTGAATTTGAAATGAGAATAATATGAACATATGACAATTTGGAAGAACCATTTACTGTATATATGACTCAAAAAAACATGATCATCTTGTGAGGTATAGAGAAATGAAAGTTGTAGGAAGTTGCATCTCTTCCAAGTAGAAGTTTTTTGGAGTTGGAATTCTAAAATAAAATATTTTTACTTTGATTTCATATATAATAAAATATTTTAATACTAATAAAAACATTTTATGGAATATTTTTCATTACTCTACATGAATTTGATATAATAATGTCCTAGGGTATTTTTCACATTGATAAGGTCATAGAAGTTCCACACTGTGTTGAGAACCTTAAGATCCATAATTATATTCTTAAATATAGTTATATAGTTAAATAACATAATATAATATTTCACATAGTATATTGTAACACCCTAAGCTTCTACGGTACGCTTCTCTTTGAATAATGTGATAGCGTGTGTTGTACGCAACACCGAGTTCTAACACACCATAACCAACCAAACTAGCCGTTATGAATAGTAATACCTAATTTTTGAAATTATATATATTTTATATTTCAAAATGGACTTCATTTTTGGATTCAGAATATCGAATTTAGCCTAAGATGAAATTTTGGTACTTTTCGGATAAATTTAATATTTTGATGAATGGTGAAAATTACTAAATTTTAATTAAAAACAACTTTTTTAATCAAAATAATTAATAGTGATAAATTATGAATTTGATTGGTTTTAAAGTATATTTAGAATATATTTTTACCATTTAATACAATGTTGGTCATTGGACATAATTTTACTATTAAACCGGACATAAACAAGTGTCAATCTTTTGATAGTTATTATCTCTTAAAAACACGCTTTTTGTTTTTACAACGGGAATTAATTTTAAATTAATTTCTGCCACTTCTATGTTTTGAATTTGGAAAAATGGATTCCATATTTGGAATCAAGATGTTCAAATTGTGTAAATAGGTAACTTTTATTTTTAGACATTTTGAATAATTACTTCGGTAAATATTTTATTTACCATAGTTAAGGGTAAATCCGGTAAATAAGGGTTAAAAAATAATATTATAATAATAATAAATTACCCTAAAACGTGTCCTAGAATTATTGGTTGATACATGTTCTACCATAGGCATCTTTGGGTCTATTTTGGGACCCCATGGAGCCACTTGTAGGTGATAGGGACACTTTATTTTAATTAAGTTAAAATGAATACAAAAATGACACAAGCATATATATTTTAGAAAAACAATTGTTACATAGGGTTATATATGTTGTATTTTAGACTATAAATATTAAATAGAAAGATAAAAATATTTCCTACATAATTATAGTTTATTTATAATTTTTAGACATTAACTAATTTAATTTATTTATGACACAATGGTGATGCAGTAATTACCATAATAGTGAAAAATTAGAATAATTGATATTATAAATACCCAAATAAATATAATTTGAGACATTTATTGAATTAAACTAATTTTATAAGTTAATATGACATATTAGTATTGATTTAATTAACTTTTTTCTAAGTAATAATTTTGTGATGTGTTTCACAAAAATCAACTATTGACTAGTGTCAAAATTGACATAAAAGAGTTTTTTTAAAACAATATTATATTATTAATTGATATTAAATTCCTAAAAATCTACGGTTCGTACAAGAGACTTATATCATGATAGGTGTATCATTAATGAACCACTTGGGGTTATCTTGGATGTATATGGTAAGTTTATTAACCATATAATATAAAAATACAAAGAGACATTGTAAAAGTGAAACTAATTAACTAAGAGTTAATACTTAAAGATAAGGTTATTATAATGACCCAAACCTGTCTAAATTATATTCGTTGAGTGGTTTTAGACCCATAACCACCTTAACCTTTAAATAATAAACTTTGGAGCCATTAGAAACCTAATATGAATTTATTATAAATTAATATTTCTAGCTTTTCCAAAGGTTCCCCTCACCCCTCTTATAAAAGGGCACTCCTCCTTCTCATTTCTTCACAACTTCAAAGCCTTTTGATTCGTACAACCCCTGCCCAAATACTCTTCCAACTTCCCTCACTACAACCTATAGGCCTTAGTTTGATCATAAAGACAACCTAAGGAGCCCTTTTGATCAAATCAAAAGGAAGAACCCGAATAAGAGGTAATGTTTTCACCACCCCTTTTCAAGTTCCTTTCTTCTTCCACTTCTTCTTTCTTTGTTATTACCATTATAAAATAATAACTCCAGTATATTATATATAATTTTATGTTATTATAAAAATGGTATAACCATATTCAGTATTCTATCCACCCTTTGAATAACATGTCACCATACGTGCGTACGTACGGCTTACTGTCTCCACGTCGTGGTGTAATTGTTATTCAATGTATTATTATTTGGGTGGGTATAATAATGATGTGTAAATCATGAAAATAATAAATATAACATGATAATTATTCTTTATATATGATATACCATCCAATTATATATTATTTTAATATCAAAAGAATGATATTGTCGCCCGTGCGTACGTACGGACTACCGTCTCCACAAACGTGATGAGATTCATTCTCTATCGTATCCACTCAAGTATAATTATCATTTGATGATTTAAAAATAATTTTTAACGACTTGATATCATTCTGGATATGAATAAGATACAAACTATCCATGACAACCAAGGATTACGTAACAAAACATATAAAATAAAATGAGTAAGTTAACACCTAAAACGACGATAATTCTAAGATATTATTAACAAATCAATGTTAAAAGATCATATATGATATCATATTAATTCATATTATTCTTCTATAATTAAATAAAAATTATTTCACCATTATACAGGAGGTTAAACTACCTTCGACCAAGGAAAAAGTACAAAGTAAGGGGTTTCTTATCTCACTTTTAATTTCGTGATATTTCCATTGTTCACCACTTATTTATTGCATGTGGTGTGTGTACTGCCCATGATTGTATTCATTGTGTAATATACTTTAACTTATGGGTATTTACATCATCATTGTAGGATCCTTATTTCATGGGTGCATGTTTCATAAGTTACCAAATCGATAAGGGAATTTGAAATTTCAATTTGTACTCATTCGGCTTTACACATACTTCATTGATTATTTTACTCCAAGATTATGTGTGGAATCACTATTCATTTGATTATGTCATAATTTCCACTCCCCTTTCTGTGGATATACTTTGTATACACATAATAACTCCATTGATAATTTCTCAAGTCATCGATATGAATTTGATAAGATTAATTTTAACGCATTCTCCATTTGTTGAGTTAAACATCCAATTAATTGGTTTTGTTTTTATAAGATTATGTGTGAATGTCATTTGATTGTTTCACACTGAATATACAATAATATTTAGTGTATTTATATTTTTCACACATAACAATGTTGTTGATTTATCCTTAACCTAAGGATACGGCCTTTATGAGAGATTTCATCTTAATTTACATTCCATTGAGACTTATTTATTGTTATACACCAAATCACTTTTATGTGGTGTATATAATGTACTTTGACATAGTATATCATGATTCCCTTTATTCTCATGATATTACAAAGTTTTTATTACCTCAATTATTTGTATTCAAGTGTCTCTCTTTTGGTTAGAATCTCTAACTAAAATATTTTTTTTAAATGTTTTAAAGACTTATTCATCTAAATCTTGCTCATTAATGTCCATGTTTTAAAAATGTTTTTAAGGATTTATTTATATGGACATTAAAGCTTTCAAATAAAAATTCCTTTTAATAGTTTCAAAGTGGTATGGGACACTTTGATTCAAAAATCTATTTTTAAATGGTTTCTTGACAAATAGTGTGACTTTTAAATGATTTTAAGAAAAAGGGGGATATTTCTCTCAAATAGTTTTGATGATTATTTTCATCTATGTCAACATCCTTCATTATTCTTGATTGAGGTTAATTTGATACAATAAAATCTTCCATATTGTATCTAATGAGTTATGTTTGACTGTGGATGTATTATTTTTATACCATTCATGGTTTGTATTGACATTTCGTATGCTAGTTTTAATACGAATGTTTATGTTATATTTAAACCTGTTCATATGAGGAATGAATTGGACTTAATAAGTGATGGGTGGATCCCGCTATAGCTCCTCGATGCATCGGTAGGTCTCATGAGACAAAATAGTGTCTTGGCACAAGGCCTTGACAAAATCTTATTTCTAGTCTTGGCACGAGTCCTTGGCTATGTGGTTATGATAGTCTGGAATTATGCATTCCATCATAATGAAAGTGGTTATTGATATTTCATGTGATCATTCGACTAGTAGAATATCCATGTGAGTAAGTAAATGGAATTATTTTAATTTATCTTTTCCATTTTATGCTGAAGTTCAAGTTTAGAAGGCTTTCATTTTAGTTATAAACTGCCTTAAGTGTTTATGCTTATCTATGAAAGCTTCTTCTATAATGTTATCCTTACTGAGCATCTGAGCTCACCCCTTTCAATGTTTTATTTTTCCCAGGATTATGAAGAAGTAATTTATGAATGACCTGCAGGGATAGTATGAGGGGATATGAAGACAAGATGTTGTTGTAGTTTTTTTACCTTATGATGTAATGTAAGACTTATGAATATATCTAGTGTTTCCAAGACTACTAAACTAATCGGTCTTTCGAGACTTGATCCTTTGTGATCATGCCAATTTTATGTAATAACGCACCGACTCTGGGTAACTGGGGTCGGGCATTACATATATAGTCTATTTTTTGTGAGTACTCATAAGTGGATGACACTTCTCATTATGAATTTTTCATTTGGAAATCTCTAAGATGATATTTTATGAGAACAATCCTTCCAATATGAGTTCATTGTTTTTTTTCATCTAATAGTTCTATCTATGAGCATGTGTAATGGTCATTATACTTCAATATATCATTAATGCAAGTCATGAATTGTTCAAATAGATATGCTGACCAAAAAGTTTAGGCTATATATTCATAGGATGTAATGTATGTTGGGTGTTTCATGAATAATAGGTTATTAACGGATATGTCAAGGAAGGATCAATCCTAAAATACCCTTTTTCATTATTTCAAAAAATAATTTTATAGCATAAGTGATAACCTAGAATGAAACCCTACTAGAACCCTATACACTATACAGGAACCAAACAACAAAAAAGGAGCCCAAGAACTCACAGTGGGGAGGGTGATCTACAGTATTAGAAAGAATAAAATCCTATAAGTACAATGTTCCTTCCATATAAATTTTTAAAACTACCCAAAAAAATAAAAACCATTATATCCTCCACCCATGTTACACAGAGCCTCCACCAAGCCAATAAAACTTGAACAACTCCTAAATAGGTCTGGAGTTCCATACCAGAAATAGGATATCATTTCCCCACCAAATGAAATATTAATGTTTTAGAATATTTTTACCTAAGAAGACTCCTGATGATACGGAATTTATCCCTCATATGATCCTCATGAAACAAATCCTCAATAAAGGACACCAACATATACCATCTTTTAATAAACTCCTCTATACTGAGCTTTTATTAATTAAATCATCAATTTAATGTATAGGCCTGAGTATGAATCAATTTTATTTTCTTCTTAGTTCCAGATTTCACAACTCTTCACCTCATCCACATTTTTTAATCCTTAAAATAATTGATAGTAAAATCACATTCCATCATTTTTTATTTATAGTTCCTATGGAGGATCATAGTGGAAGATCAGGTAGCCATTGGTTATTCTAAGGATCTAAGTGACACTTTAATATAGAGGTTTTCACAACTGTTTCTTTTCTTTATTTAGGCCATTCTAGGTTCAAACCATCCATTTCATCCATTGATGTGGTTTCCATTAATGCATCCTAAGGTGGGAGTATCACTTGATTTGAGAAATTATTATTGTGGGTTGTACTATCTTCAAGACCTTTTGAGGAAATATGGATATTTTTCTTAACATTCACATTGGTAACACCATGTTCAGGTGTTACTATAGTTGACCTTACCTCTTTCTTTGTTTATTTAGATCTTCCTACTAATATAGTGACCATAGTTTTCAGTAAACATGAGTCTTCGTTGAATTTACATATCCTTTTCCAACTTTTTACAACAAAATATCCAGAATTATGATTCCCTTTATTATTATTCCTCAATCTAGACCTAATATTCAATAACTCATGGTGGTCATGTTCACAGCCTAACAACAGAAGGGAGTTAGTATCTTTTTCACTCATTGTTGAATTCACCAATTCCTTAGATTCACACATCTTTCCTTTATATTTTTGAAGAAATTGTTTCTACCCATTAGTGTCTCCATGCTCCTCTTCATATCCATTCAATGTATTGAAATGATTTTATAGCTATATCGAGCATGAGGGAACCTACGAGCCAAAATACACACACATCTGAGAATTAATTGCATTCAAAGCTGCAAATGTCTATAATAGAAGGTCAAAATCTTTCCCAGTTCCTGAGATAGTGCACCCACCAGCATTCACATCGACCACCCTCCTTTTACTCTCACATCCACCCATAGAACTATTAGGAAACATTGAATGATCATTTGTGAAAAAATATAGATAGATGCCTATGATTTAAGGATTTTAATAGTAAAATATATTCCTTCTAAAATGAAAACATTGTATTTATTTTATCACATCCATTGAAAACAACCTACTCATGTTACCTAATCCTAAGAAACATAGTGAGGTCAGTATCATTGATCACCTTGGCTATTTCCCTTTTCATCAAAGGTTGGATCATACTATCCAATGCTAGTTTTCCCCAAATACATCCTCTAGGTTATGGTTTATTTTATAAAGTGGATACTGGGAAAATCCCTAATGCATGTAGCCAATGTGTCCATTACCCAATCAGAAGAAGAGTGTAATGTGTGAGAAGTTTTGACCAAGCATGAAAAAAATTATGATGACTAGATAACCATAAATATGGTTGATTGGCATCATCAAATTATTAAATAAAAATTTCATTAGATAATTATAGCTCCAGCACCTCTTGCATTATCCAAACGTGCATTGTAAAACTCATCCTTTGGAGGAAGATGTAATCATCAGAAGTATATTAAGGTATAAAAAGAATGGTCTCATGATACTCCCAAAATAGCCCGAACTCCCATTGGCTTCCTTCCCTAATCGCTCAATTTACATGAACCACCCAACCAAATATAATCATCATAAGATGAAGTTATAATATTCATATCTATTAACATCATTAATATAGT
Organism: Viscum album; assembly: GCA_963277665.1. NCBI lineage: Eukaryota > Viridiplantae > Streptophyta > Magnoliopsida > Santalales > Viscaceae > Viscum > Viscum album. The sequence goes on along the minus strand of OY728158.1, from coordinate 1,845,404,402 downwards.
AAACCCATTATCTGAATATGGATGTATATATGATCTTGAGTTACCCATACCTGGTCGAGGAGACAAAGTAAAAGTCCATAGAAGTGGATGTAATAAGGAAAGAAAGAGACATTTTTAGCCTAATATCCTAGAAAAATCCCTACCAAAGCCATATATATGACCAAGACCCATCATAAAGGGCTTTTGCGATAACACTATGAGTAAAAGACACCCAATATTATTCTAATATCCTTCCAAACCCCATTTTTTTCTTAACCATCTGGTGGGTGTGCAACTATCCTACCAGTCCATATGAGTAGGTAGATTAGTTCGGATTAATACACCCATGACTAGTGTACTATCAAAATCTATCCAAGCACTATATCTATTGACCAAAAACACCTAATCCCCTAAGTATGATTCTTAATAGTAACCCCACATTGTGATTTTCAAACCTTTGGTGAAAAATTTTGATATTTTAAAACAGCTAGTATATGTTTCAATAAAGATATCAATCCTGGATGTTATGAATGTATAGAAACTACTCAGTGATGAACTTATCAAGGATATATAGAGTCCCTAGGAGTTTAAGATATAAGTCTACATAGTTGATTTTTACTAAGAGTAATCTGATTCAGTGTAATTTAATACAACCATCTCCTTCATGGAGAAAGATTCAAAAGAAACCATTCATGGAATATTATACCCCTATATAGTTTAGTAAATAGGAATGTTGTTGGAATTATATGGGATATGTTTGATAACATTTATGGGATTAATTTCATACCAATTTGAAATCACTTACATATGGGATAAAGGTTGGATGATTTATCTTCCATGAAGCTGGTCCTTTAAAGGTATGAAAAAAGAAATAAAAATATCCTTAGAAAGAACAAGAACAAAGCTCAATTTGGGTAATTGGTTTATAATTCCAACTTCGTGTTTACCTAGAAGGACATGACATACAATTTTCTTCTCAGGAGACCTTGATTTCACATCCATTCGGTAGTGGCCATCAATATTCCATTAACTCTCATTATACCTTATCGATGGGAAGGTTGGAATGATTTATGGTGATATTTTCTCTTTTGAATATTGTGAATACTTGAACATTAAGGTAGGTTTCTATAATATATAAGTAAATAAAAATATTATATAGGGAAACAAATAGGTTTCCGCCCCAATGGTTTGGGAACATCCCCTATAATCCCTTAGATATTTATCTACAATAACTATATTCTTCCTATAAACCTGAACGTGGTGGTAAATCCAATTACATTGGGCCATCATAAAGGATAAAATTCACCAGACCATGTTTATGAAATAATAGTCATTCCAGCTAAAGTGGTCTTATCAAAAAGTAATCAGATCAATTCCCTCATCGACACTAGAAAATTATCCTAAAACATTTTGAGAAATTAAAAATTTCCCTTAAATTTCCCTTTTAATTAAGGATGAAAATGTTTCTCCTAATGGAATTGTATCCCTTACTAGGGATAGAAATGATAATGAATTATTTATCAATACTTTGGAAATTTCCATCGAATGTGAGTTGGAAGATAAAGAGGATAACCTTAGTGACACCCCTAAAACATATGAATAATGAATCTCCACAATAATAAATGAGATTAAGAAGTTAAATATGGGAATATAAGAGAACCCACACCACACATTAATCCATGCTTCTATGACTTTAGAAGAGAAATATATGTATTTATAACTCTTGAAGAATCGCTATTATTTGTTATCTTGGAATTATATAGAGATACTGGAGTTGGCCCCTAATTTGGATACTCATCACATGGGCCTATGAGATAATCATCTATGTCAAATAAATCTAGAAAATAATATTCATCTCTCACATGATATGAATGTGGAATCCAAGTTTGATAATATTATCAATTCAAGGTTCATTTGTGAGGTGAAATACCCAAAGTTTCTTTCCAAAATCATCCGTGTTACGAAAAAGAATAGTCAGATAATGGATTAAATAATTTTTAGGGATATTAATAAATATTTTATGAATGATGGATTACCATTAGTAATCATGGAATTCGTTATTTATTCAATAATAGTGTTCCAGGCCCTTTTCTTTATAGATTAGTACTCAAGGTAAAACTAGTTCAAGATGGAACATGAAGATAAAGAATCTACTACTTTCCAAGCACCCAAAGGGATATTATACTATCAAGAAATTGCCTTTTACTTAAAGATGTTATCTCCACTAACCAACACACTATCCATCACATATTCAATCCATTCCAAACAATAATCACATCTTGTTATATTAATGATCGGGTATTTATGTTTCGATGGTTGTCTGATCATCTAGTCAGCCATTAAGTAGTCTTTGGGAAAATTGAAGCATCACAATGTAAAATTTTACCCCACCAATTGTGATTATGAGGTAACATCAAGTAAATTATTCAACATTTTGGTATTACACTACAACATTGAGGTTGAACACTAGAATAAAAGTGGGTTCCTCACAATTCCACATTATTTAAACCATAAACTGATGAGCGGGATTCTGGGATTCCTTTCTTATATTAGGCATTTCATATCTAACATTTTTTGGAAATTCCTCCCATTAATGATGCTAATGAAGAAAGGATTTACCTATAATTGGTAGGAATAATTCTAGTAATCCTTCTATAATATCAAGTAATATCTACTACACCAACTGGTATTGATTCCCCCAGTAGAAGGGAAATATCTCATCCTATATGTTGCCACTACGGAGTGATCACTTTTCATCCTTCTTATATAGAAGAATGATTCATTGAATGAAAATAGTCTGTATTATCTCATCTAAATGTTGAAGTATACAAATTCTTGATATTTCAATATCGATAAAAACTTCATTGCACTTGTTCTTATAGTATAAAAATCAAGGAACAACTTGTAATACCAAAGAGTTCATTTGATCTACCATATGGAACCACTCATGTACACAATCAACCACCGTATTATGCATGATCATTTGTACAAATTGGAAATCAACTTATAATAATACAATCTTCAATTAATATAATATAAGTTAATCTAAGGGGAATCACCAGCTGATATCCTCATAGCACATCCTACCCCATAAATCAAGCAAGTAAACACTAATCTCTTGGATTAAGAGGGTTTTTATGAACATCACACTCCCCAAATATGGGAGATGCATTTTTATATATCCTCTCATAGTTCTATTTTTAAAAAATGGAATTCCCTAAGTATATTCATGTTTTTCTGAGGATTGTCTCTATTTCCCTGGATAAGAAAATCTTTCCATATTCCTTCTTGTTATCTAAATGCTCCACCAACAATTTAGTGGAATACCAAGCCCACTTGGGGCATAGAACATGCCTCACAACAATATTTAACACATATAAATGTGAAGGGATATTCATAGTTAGTTATTAATCATATTAATGGTTAATACTCTATGAAATGGGAAGAACTAACCCCTATCATTGGCTATGTGGGGGGAATAATAGTGGAATTACCATTAGAACTGAAACTGAATCACATTCCACCTTCACATAATTCTTGTACTAATGTGCTATAAAACAAATCCACAGACATGGACTATCCTAACCATGATGATATAGTTTTCCATATTTGAAACTGAAGGGGTATCTCCCCCGACATCATCAGTTCTATATAGGTGATCAATTAGATTTAAAACTTCCCCAATCTGTGATGAGAAAATGTCTAATATTGAATGGATGAGCCTTATAAGGGAATACCTTGAAAATAAGATCTCCTCATTAGAATAGACTAAAAAAGTAATAGATCTACCATTGAGTAGAAAACATCATCTTTTTTTGTGGGACAGATGAACAAAAAATTATTTATATGTAGGGATTTAATGTAGTCATCATCAAATGCATCACAGAGGGAGAGAGTCTCATCATAATTTAGGAATTCCATGTAGACTCTTATGGTTCCCACCATTCTTTAACCAAGCCCTCCAACCAAATTCAAAGGCTTGGTTATTTCTATCCGATGATGATACAAGACTATTATTGGATTTGGTTTTTTAGAACAAAATTTATTTTCTTTGATTACATGTATATTCAAAGATATAAATATTAAAAATAAATATTATTACATATTTTCCATTATTCTTTATGAATTTGATGTAATATTTTCCTTGGGTATCTTTTGTATTGATAAGGTCATAGAAGTCCCCCTATATGATGAAAACATTGGAGTGACATGATGATATTATTAAATACAGTTCCATGGATAGATTACATACTTTGATAGTGAACAAATTATATATACTTTTAGTTCTGAGTTCTCATAAGAGTATGAGGATTAATTTCATAAAGTTATAACTTTGTAATCTCTAAAAAGGGATATTATAATAATAGACACGCTAGTAATAATTCCACATGTTTTGGTGTCATTGAATATTTCTATCTATGAGTGTGTATAATGGTCCCTAGACTTTAATATATATCATTAAGTATTCTCATGACTCATAACCATTATTTAATAACCAAAATTGTGATTCCATATGTTATTGGGAAGTAGGGTACCTTGGTTGTTTCATAAATGAAATATTTTGAATGGATAAGTTGAGGAAGGATTTCTCCCTTCCATATTTATAAAAGTTGATATCTCAGGCCTTTGGTTCGAATAAAACCATCATAAAAAATTCCATTTTCATGGTATAATGACATGTATATTTTAGATAGTCAAAGAAATATGTATCGATCATATTGGTTGATGAAAACTTTGTGTAAACTTATTGATGATATATTATGATAAAGCCATTATATTTCATAGTGATCATTTGTATTTCATTTCTTATGTCGTTAGATTAAGTTATTTCTCCTATGTGCCTTGACCCAGTGATAGATAGTAATCTAGGACCTTAAGAAAATCCACATAATTCAAATGATAAATAATCCTATAGGATCATAATCTACATGATTCTATTAATCTCTATTAAATTATATTTTATTTAATTATTATAATATATATTATTCTCAAGACTAAGGAATAATTTTATTCACCTTTTATTGATCACATAAATTAAGTAAATATTTATTCACCATATTTTGAATAAAATATATTTATTTTATTCATTAAATATCTAATATATATTTATTTTATAGTTTTTTGATAAGGAATTTATTTATAAAGACAATATTTATTTTGGTATTAAATAAATATTGGGGAGTTAGATTCGACCAAGATGGTGTTTAGTGATAAATATTAATTTTTTCGATAAAATAATATTTATCATTGTTCCAGTTAGCGTATTACATAAAATAATAAAATTATTATTATTATCATATGGAATGTGGTTTGATAAATATTAGTATATTATTTAAATAACAGTATGTAATTAATTAATATTTCAATATAAACCCTATCTTAATAAATAGATGGTTGTGTCTATTTTGTAGGGTCAATCAAAAATTGAGAATAGAAAATAGTTGTGAACAATAGAATTCTCTCTGGAATTTTTCCTTTCCTCTCCCCTTAAGAATTACAATAACTTCTTAATGAATAACATGTAATTAATGTTCAAGATGAACAATGTAATTTGGTTTATTGACCACTCTAGAAACAAGAAATCAATTCTTTTCATTCAGAGATAAAAGGAGAAAATGTGGATCACCACTAGAGGTATTCTACTCTTAGATCTTGTAAGTGCAACAAAAGTAATCTAAAAGTTCTTTTTATTGATCATAATATTCATAATAGAAAGACCCTTACATTTTGAATTCTTTTGTTATACCTAATATCAATTAATTATAAATTTATTATGATAAGATCATCTTCAGGTTCTGAAGTTCTATAATGTCAATATTTAGTGAATAATTGCATTGGTATTCATGTTTACATCATGAAAATTTTTGAAAATAATACATATAATTTATAAAACCATTATGGTTATCATCCCCACCAGGGAACTTTCACTATGCTCAAAACCATGAAAAAGAATTAGCTAAGTCACGTTTTAAATTTATAATTATTTAATTGATTATTGATCTATATGTGTGGTAGAGGTTGGATATTTCATTTCCATAATATTCATTCTTTAGTAAATTTTTAATTATCATGATTTTCACATATTAATTTTCATAATTAAAGGTTTAATTTTCTAATATAAGGGAAAATGACTAGAGATTCCATCATAAAGTAACACTTATTTTGGTCGGTAAGATTGGGCTACATAATATGTATCCAGAGAACATTCCATCCACACCAGTGCACTAAACACGTATGTGTCATAGGATAAATTAAAATAAAAATATTAACTACACATGGTTCTATTATTTCACAGAAGTAGTCTAGGAAAACCTATAGCACAGATTTTCAGATTATGCAGCATGTATCTAGCAAACATGGCATGTAGTCTACATGGTTTATTAATGAAATCTATGCTAAATGTGTGGTCAAACATATGACCAAAACATAATGAAAAAAACATCCTAGAGAATTAATGGAATAAATTATGTGTAGTTATCATAAACATTTTTAATTTCATTAATTACCATTTTTAAGTGCACATTGAGCCATTCGGTGATTCAAGAAGACAAGTGGCTAGTAGAACACACTGCGTGTAGGTGGAGTACATGTTGTGTGGTCTCACATAAAGGAGATATCATGAATGGTCAATTTGATTATGTTTTTAAAGATTATTTTTAGTATAGGGAACACCATTGTTCATCTCTCAAGGATAATTGATACGTTTTGAGTGTGTATATTTTTAATAAAATGTACTAATAGAATGAGTGCTTTTGAAAAACAAATTATGAAAATAACTTAATTTTACGAGTTTAATAGTTTAAAAACCAAGTGTGTTTGGAAGAATATTGAGATAAAGGGTTTTTTTACTTCACTACACAATTTTCATGTTCATTTTTCTTAGATATTCATTGTGGTTTGTATTAATTATTTATTTGAAATTAATTGGAATCCTGAGTAATTCCTTAACTTTTATTTCAATGCTCGAAGAACCAAATCGTAACATAACTATCTTATTTCCATGTTATAGCACTTATTTGTGGAATAAGAGATTAAAAATAATATTTATATATCATTAATGCTGATAAGAAAAGGTTTCTTGTTTTTTCCAATTGAAACAACACAACCGTCACACTCAAAACCTCACACTGGTCGGTTAGAAATTAAAAGAAAATCAATCACATGCATCGAAACAGACATTCAAATATGAAATATGGTAAGATATATGGAATGAAATATTTTATAACCAAAATTAATCAAATTAGTATCTAATATATGCAGTGTAACTCCCTTTACATGTCTATAGCCCCTTATAGGAAATGCTTGTCGTTTAGCCAGACATCGAGAAGAGGATGAAGCATGGGTGGATCTCCTTCTTTAACCTTGACCCCCTATAAGCATAGGGTCCTCCTGAACTTCTAGGATTAGTAAAAGACTCTTATATAACTCCAATATATCATCACTTAACTATTTGGTAGAACTTATGAATGTTGTGCCCAAGGTTCAATTTTATAGGAAATTTGAAGGTAGTTTTGGGCACATAAGATTCAAAAAACCACTTGGAACAAGATTTTAGGCCTCCATACTATCTTATCAATTTTTTTAAAAAGCTAAAAAACTTTTTTTACCCAAATACATATAATATCCACTTAAAATTTTTAATTATTTGGAGTTCTATAGCTAGATATGTCGATGAAACACAACACACCACGTTTGACTTCATGCAAATTTGGTGTCTTGGACAGATTAGTTTGTTGGGGCCATTTAGTGTACTAATTGGTATTTTTTATCTTCATAATAGTTTTATACCAATTAATTTTTTTTCATATCACCAAATTTAAGCCCAATTAAACACACTTATTATCTAAAGTTTCAATTTTAATCCACTGGTGTTCTTGTAATCTTGAAAATTTTGGCCTATTATTCTTCAAATTTGTCTGGGCCCTTCAAATCAGCTCCAACTACAAGAAAAAAACCAAAAAAGAGAAATTACTCATTTTAAAAGTTATAAAAACAAAATAATGTAAAAAAATTTTAAGTTCAATTTATTATTAAATTTGTAATTTAAGATACAAAATCAGTTTAAAAGAGTGTTTTAAGGGTGAAATAAAACAACAAATCGCAGTGCAATCACACCCCCACACCTAAACATTTTCATCCCTAGGAAAAGTCACATTTCAAAATATTATTCTTGTATATATTCCCAACTACATGAAGATTCAACATTCAATGAAAATTTAATTTTTTATATTAATATAATAAAAGAAAAAAGCACACCAATGAGTTATTCTCAATGATCATAGAAAAATATGTCACATAAATTATATCAGAATGAAATTCTAAGAGATGCATCACTCCAATTTGAGTATGAAATTGAGAAGTTAACCATATCAATAATTCTCTATTTGTGTGTTTGAAAAACATTTCATGATATTCTTCCCACTTTCTTTCTAAAAAATATATGTTATTTTATAAAATTCTACTTAAGATTTTTTCCACCGAAACTACCCTATATCCTTTGCAATCAAATTTCAAGTCCCAATCACTAAATAATTCCCATAATTAAAAAAATAATATTATAACCAAGATATACCCATATGTTTTACATTTCATCACTCCCCTCATTTCTTGTTTTTCTTTAAGTTGAACTGTAAAAAAATATCATAGTCATCACTCAAACCTTGTTTAATATTCTCACAACAATAATTTTAATAGTTATAACAAGATCAAAGGTTAAGGAAGAGTGGTTTTGACCTTACCAAGACAAAATAAATGTTTTTCTGTTTTTTTAGGTGGTATAATAGTTGGACAATAGGTAAACATGTATAGGTCAATTTGGTATAGTAATTAGAATGATTGTATAAGGAATAAATGTGTGGAAAAATAATTTTGTAAAGTAGATGAATATTAACATAACTTATATTTTTCTTATATTGAGTGAGAAGAATTAACATTTCATTGTTGGGTGAAAAGATGTGTGGAGATATTATGTGACACAAATTTCCCATAAACTAATCACATAAAGGGTATCATTCTTCTAAATGGTTTCAAAGTGATACAATCATTTAAATCATCAACAAACAAACAATTTTAAAGAAAGTCACACCTTATTATTAAATTCATGATAAAACACACATTTCATCATCAAAATAATTTTTTAAATGTTAAAACAACATGAAAGGGAAATTCCTCATGCATTTTCAATAACATACATGATTAAGAGGTCATCAGTTTTCATGATAAAGTGAGAATCACATTTATAAAAGCACCCAAATCAAGAATACCATTGGAAAAGAAATACTCCCCTATGGTTCATGAAATTGATAATGTTCTAGGATCTTTTCATTTGGTAGAAAGTGATGGATATATCAATGATGAGGAGTTTCTTCCCAATCTCACATTTTCATCACCTCGAATCCTCCTTCAGTGTCTACACATATCCTTAAGAAACAATTTCTATCATATAATTTTTTTATGGAAAAAATAAAGGGGATGTTAACTTGTAATTTATTGAGATTTTACATGATTTATTTCTCAATTTCAGTTTATTTTTTTCCTTGGTTTGGTGGACCATTGGGAAAATATAATAGGATAGTTGGGCTAAGTTGATCGATAAAATGAAACTCTCGTTTCTTTTTCAGGTCTTCTCTCATGACAAGGTTTTTCCTCATTTTGACTATTTTTAGATGCTGGGAAGGTGGTTTTCTGAGAAGTGGTGACTATAACTGAGAGGATATTTGGATTTTAAGTTTTGTTCCACTAATAATGGGGATGGAACTGACATTTCTCTTATCCCTACAATTGACTAGTGGTTTAGATGGTAGTTTTCCAAACCCATGACTTTGGATTTCCACTATCGAGTTGGAGAGTTGGCCTAATTGGGTTTTTAGTTATTATATTGGTTACTTAGGTGGTTTGATGGAATTAGATATTGTTTTTAGCCGTTTTTTGAATCATGTTTTCTAGAATTGTCTCGGGTTTTGGAGAGGGTTTCTAGAAAGTCCTTTGTGGTGGTTGGGTATTTCTGAGTGGTGGTGTTTTACTAATCTACCCCAGTTGGTTCCATGGTTGTTGAGGTTGGTTTAAATACCCACTTTCATATAGGCTTGTTTTTATTTCAACCCTATGTTGGTGGTTCATTCCTAAAGTTTTAGTTATAGGGGTAACTTGGAAATATTTCCTCGAAACATTCAAACGTTTCTCTCAGTTTAGGGCATTTTTCATAATTGTGGGTTTCAGAAGAAGAGATACAAAAATGTATGTGAGGAGAAGATTGGGATTTACCTTTGGAAATATAATCTTTTCCATGATGGGTACTTACCTATTCAAACTTCATGTCGACCTTCTTCTCGGATTTGATACTTTTCACCTCATGGACACCGTGAATGGGTACACGAGACCTTGAACCAAATTGTTGAGTTTTTTCTGCCATGTTCTCGATGAGGGTACTTGTAGTGATTGGGGTTTATTCAACTAGAACACCACTTGAATAATCATAAATCATGTTTTGATCAAAAATAATTAAACCTTAATAAAAAATTTGTATTAAAAGTTGATCACTTATTTGGTGGTGTGGACAATATAAACAAAGCCTTTTAAATATTCCCTAATATACATGAAGTGTTTCACTAGTGACTGCCTTATTCCATATATTTCTTTTATTATTGTTCCAGTTTGAGAGGCTGGGAAATATTTTTCAAGAAAACGTCATTTCATGTCCACCCAACCTCTAATTCTTGAATTAACATTGTAAATCCAATCTTTTTCAGTTTTGTATAATGAAAACAGGAATACCCTAAGATTAAATTGTAGTTCATCTACATTATAATTATATAATATGGAACATGTAGTATGATATTCTTATAAATACTTATGTGGTTTTTCCCTATAAAGTCAATGAAATTTTGGTAATAACTGAATTAGACCACTTTTTAATTCAATGTGTGATGCTTTGCCTTCTATTTGAATATAAGTGGGTTGGATATAAACATCAGGTGAGGTTTGTTATTTTAGTGTTATATTATTTTCATCCATATTATACAATTTTATTTCATTTTTAACATGGGTTCTACATTAATAAGAAGGATCGAGAAGTGTTTCAATGTTTTGTGTGTCCTCTTCAATGGGTTCTCCTGTGTGTCTTGGTGTTGCTGATGTAAGATCTCCTCCAGTTCAGGATCAAAAGTTGGTAAATCTCTTGGAGTATAACGCATTATGAAAATAATCTACAAAATAAATAAATCATAACACAAAAATATATGTAAAGTTATATAATAAAACAAATAAATTTTCATAAATTTTAAAAAAACATTACCCCAAACACATACGGAAAACCAAATCATTGCCCGAAAATGGAACCAAAATTTGAGCATGATATTATGAAACATCAAATTGATTATGTTTTCAAATTTTAGTAATAGTATATTTCAGACACTAGTTCATCTATCATGGAGGAGTTATTTGTTTGGAGTGTTTATTTTGAATAATAATTACTAAAATATATGGTTTTTTTGAAAATAGTTTCATGAAAATATCTTAATTTAAAAAGTTAAATGTTGAAAAACCACGAATCTTATAAAGAATATGAGATAAAGGGGTCATTTTGATTTCAAAAATAATATTTAGTGTTCATTTTTCTGAGAGATTCATTTAGGTTTGGAGTAATTCTTTTTTTGAAGTTAATTTGAATCCTGATTAATTCCAAATATTATATTTAAATTCTCGAAGAATTAAACCTTAACATAAAAATTGTATTTCCAAGGTATAAAACATAATAATGGAATAATAGATTCCAAAATACATTAAAATATATATATATTAGGTTAGAAAATGTTTATTTTTTCAATTGTAATAACACAAGTCTCACACATAAAACCTCACACTAATAGGTTATAAATTAAGAGAAAATCAATCACATTCATCAAAACAAGCATTCAAATATGAAAAAATATAAGATACATGGAATGAACATTTTTAACACCCAAATTATTTTAAAAAAGTATCTAATATATGATTCAGAACTCCCTTGACATATGTGTAGCTCCCTCACAATGAATGGAAACTGTTTGGCTATACATCGAGAGGAGAATAAAGCTCAGGTGGAAATCATTTTTCATCCTTGATCCTCATATAAGTATGTAGGCCTAAATAACATCTAGGGTTAGGTGAGGACTCCTATAGAACTCCAAAATGGAAAAACTTCACTACTTGGTCGAACATACAAATTGGGTTCCCAAGGTTCCATTTTATAGGCAAAGTTTAAGGTGGTTTTGAGAAAATAAATTTCTTAAAACCACTTGTCCCTTTGTTTTAGGCCACCAGAATGACTTACATTTCATTTAAAAAGGATAAAAATGTGTTTCCCTGCATCTTTATTATATCCAATGAAATTGTTTCACCATTTTGATTTCTACATCTCGAGATATGGATGAAACCCAACACACCACTTTTGACTTCATGTAGATTTAGTGGGTTGGACATATCAGTGTTTTAAGGACCATTAATGGAATAATTGGGATTCCTTGTATTCATAATAGTTTTAGATAAATTAACTTCGGATCAAATCACCAAATTTCAAACCAATTTAACCTATGTATTTGCTACAGTTTCCATTTAAATACACTTGTGTTCTTGTAATCTTGCACATTTAGGCCCGTTTTTCTTCAAATTCATACGAGCCCTCAAAATCACCTCCAACTATAGTGAAAACATCCGAAAAATTGAAATTACAATTTTGAACATTTATTAACACAAATTTATGGAATCAAAAATTAATCTAATTTGTTATTAAATTTTGAATTTATAATACAGAATCAATTTAAAACTGTGGTGTACTGGTAAAATAATACATGGAATCGTGGTGCGGTCACCACTCCGGATGAAAAGGATGATCTCTTCATTGTATTGTGCAGAAATAAGGAAATCGTGTTACACAATGTGAATATAGCTAATACATGTGTTCTAGTTTAGCTGAGGCACACACCGAGGCCCCATTCCTTTATCTCGAGTATACAACAATGGAGGTACACGATGTTTACCTCATAATTTCATGTTGTGTAGTCTATCAATAAAAGATATAATTATATTATATTAAATTATTAATTAATAAATTAATAAATTTTTATATTTATTGCAACCGGATGTGTTTTAAAATTTAATAATTTTTTAAATAATTATTAAATGCTAAATTAATTTATTCAAATTATTTTTAATTATTAGTTTCACGATTTCTTTTCAATAAATTTATTTATAATGGACATATCCAACAAAATTTGGATAGTTTTTAGATAAAATGGAATTAATTAATCAATCAATTAATTAATTAATTAATTTATAAAAAAAATCATATTAATTACAAATATTGAATAGGAATGTTTGTTATCCAATGTAATTTTTTGTAATTGTTACATGCGTATGATCGATCATGAACTTAGCCAAGACATGTGTATTTATTATCATTATTTAATTTAATTTATTGCATGGTTTTTTGATTAATTATTATATATTGGTCATTTGTTAAGTCATACCTCTTTTATTATATAGAACCTATATATCCAATATTGTTTATGTAATTCTCCTTAACTAATCCATTGATTCCCCTCATTTTTGTGTGATTAATATATGTGTGTGTGTGTGTCTAATAAATGGAGTGTCTCAAGTCATGTAGTGGTGATTCATGATGAAACAGAGGTGATACCAACAAAGGTGATACATAGGTGGATAGGTGGAATATTTTAACTAATGAAAATACTAGCACAAGAAGTTTTCCCATATATTATAGGTCGATTTACTTTCCACTAAATTAATCAATAGTCATATAATCTAACAATCAGGGAATTTAGTCAGTTTTTTATTTCAATCATATGTATTATATATTTTAGGGATGTAAACATATGGTGAAATAAATAAATTAACTAAAGTGTAAAGATTAAATATAAATAAATGTAATATGCATAAATGTTTTATCAAAATAAGGCTAATAACTTAAGTAAAATAAAATTAATATTATCATGAAATTTAAAGGATAAAACAATATAATTTTATGCATAATAAATCAAATCCATTATCTTAATATTAAGTTAGACTTGGTCTACCACTACATGATTAGGAAAAAAAATAAATGATGAAATGTTTGACCATCCCTCATTGGGATAATTACTTTTATCGCTGAATTATTATAATGGTTATTTGTTTAATTAACCATTTTACATCAAGAGAAGTATCCATCACTAGACATGATGTAAATTGGAGGTGAGTGTTGAGTAAATCTATGTCATGATTTCAGGATAGAGTATTCCACTAAATAGATTACGTATTTCCAATCCCACAGTTGTCAAATAACTTCCTACATAAAAACCATCAAGTAGCTTGACCATCCATAATTTGGGTTATTTGAATGAGAATATGGATACTTTCAACTATAATTTCTTAGAAACTATAAATTATGACTTCAGTGGAGAAGATTATTGGGACTTTATAAGAAATTGTGAGACTTGATAAAAATTATATTCATTATGTATCACATAATTTGTAATAAAGAAAATTACTAATAATCTCCACTTTTAAATTTTAGAATAAATTTAACATTTTTTGTTAACATTATTCATCTAATCTATATTAGATAAGTATTATCTCCTCTCTTGAAGTAACATCCAAGAATGGTTCGGATGCCTTCAGGTTGTGTTGTTCCATAAACATAAATCATACATGCTATAATCTTCACTACCTAGTCCACCTATTAAGGAGATGAGTGATGAATAGTTTTATATATATGATAAATAGTTATGTGACACAATCAATGTTTAGTGTTTAATTATTTCATCTATTTCTAAAAAACTCATCATGTCTCATGAAAACATGGACTCTTAGAGAGTGGTGATCATATCGATAGTTTATACTTGTATAGTGCAAGACAAGAACAATTTTAGATATCCAAGGAACTATTTTAGCGTAATATTGGAGACATTTCAAAAGATAATAAACATGTTTTCAAACTCATCGACTGCATTGATTTCTTATAGGTTCAATAATTCAAACTACCTGATGAATTTACCAATATCACTCTTGCATCTCTCCTAAATTCATCTTTTTTTCAATTTCAGTGTGAATAACATTGGGAAGTGTCTCCCAGATCTTCTCACTTTTATTCATTAAGTTGATAATGTGGAAAATCGTGAAAATAATTCCAAAATTATGGTGAATAAACATAAAGTTCATGAGAAGTTATCTAAATACAAATCTCCCCACAACACCCTTCTAGGTTGAGAATTATCAAGCGGAAAATAAGGGAATAATATTATATCTATTTCCAAGGTGGAATGAAGGTCCACTTGAAGACAAGATACACCTATCCAAATAAGTAAGGTGATACTTCATGTGTGTTTTTTATCGAGTAAATTTTATCTATTTCTATAAATTTTGTATTTGATACATCTTGTAGTGATCATATATATATATATATATATATATTCATATATAGGAACCGAGTAGATTTAGAAATATTCACTTAGTAGAAGTAGATCTATACACATCCAATATATCCAAACATGATGTTCAATCTATTAGGGACTACCACATTAGGTTGTTAAGGATAATGATCTTGGTTTTAATATATTGTTATTATTTTCCAATTATTACAAAAAAAATTATTCTTATATCCAGACCTAATACATATGGATTTATTTTCAACTTCCTAAATAAATATTACTTTTTTGCAAAGATATCATATTTTATGATAGGGCACATTTAAATAATATTTTTTATGTGTTGGATTACATGAACAAAGTAATGATAGTTGATAATGAAAATACTTTACAAAACATACACCACAACCAACTTTTTCTTCACCAGCAAGGTCAAGTAAATTAAAAGTGTTTAACTAAATTTCACCAAGATGGATATTTATATTCCATTTAATTAAAACCACATGGTGTATGTCTTTCATGTTGATAAGGAAAATTTTATAAAGCCCCTTTTATTGGAAAAGGTGAAAGGGGTAAAGATATTCTTGAATTAGTTCATAGTAATGTTTATAGACCATTTCTTATTGAAGAAAGGGGTGGGAACTCATATTTAATAATTTTTACTGATGATTTTAGGAGATATGGATATAAGTAATTGATTTGATATAAGTTTTATTCCATTTATAAATTCTAGGAATACAATAATTAGTTCAAAACAAATTTTGAGATGAATATTAAGAAACTATGTATAGACTAGGGTGAATAATATATTAAACCAAACTGCATTGATTATTTATGGTATTTTGGGTTTCGATCTCAATTCACTCCTCCTTATACTACTAAATGGAATAGTTTATGTTAAATTTGGAACTATACACTGTTGGATATAGTGATATCAATGATGTTTCATGTCATTCTACCATTATTGTTTTCGTGATACACATTAAAAATTGAAGAAAAATATACTAAACCAATTTTTAAGTAAAGTGGAAGATGGTATACCATATAAATTGTGGAATGGAAACAAAATCATGTGGTCATAGATACATGTGTGGGGTTGTGAATCATTTTATGATAACTCTTTAGGAAAAAATCTTTCACTCAAATACACAAAGTGTACCATTATAGGATACCCTAAAAAATGCGATATTAACTATACAAACCCTCATAAAAAGGTAATAATAGAAATACATGCCATATTCCATTAGAGGGACCAAATCTATAAAAGATGTTGTAGGAGAGAGATATACATTGATAAAGTTTGGGATCAAGGTATAAAAGTTTTGGCACATGAATAAATTCCATAAATCCCCATGAAAGAAGAATCTCGTGAGACATAAGTTCTATTTAAGAGTACAAGAGAGGTTAGATGACTAGAACTTTGTAGTTTTATAGTCAATGAAGATATTGAATCATTATTAGTTTATAATAATGATCCTATAACCTATAATTAAGCATTAAGTGGTATATATGTTACCAAGTGGAAAGAATCCATGAATTCTAAAATAGATTCCATAGACTAAACCCATGTCTGTATTTTAGTAGATACTCATGTGGATGTAAAGACCATTATTTGTAAATGTGTATTCAATAAGAAAATATATATGAATAGACAATTTTGTACTAATAAGTCTTGACTGGTGGAAAAAGTGATCAAAAAATTTCAAGGAATGAACTATAACAAAACCTTTTCCCTAGTTTCAATGTTGAAATACATCATAATTCCACTAAACATTAGAGATTTTCATGAAAATGATATCTTGAAAATGGATTTGAAAATAGTTTTCCTTAATAAGAACCTTCATGATGATTTATATAAGATTCAACGAGAATGTTTTATGACTCCAAAGTATGCCAACATGGTATGAAAGTTTCAAAGATCCATCTCTGGATTAAATATAGGTTCCCGGTCATGGAACATTTGATTTAGTTAATCTATAACTGAATTTGGTTTCATAAATAATGAATGTGATCCTTGTTTATATAAGTGGTTTATTGGGAGTGGGGACATTTTTGTAGTAGTATGTATCGATGAAATATTACTTACTGGAAATGAAATACTAGTCTTGTAGTATTTTTATCCCTAGTTGAATAAATTTTTCTCCACGAAGGACTTAGGTGAAGTATCATATATTCTTTGGATCAAGATCCATCTTGATAGATGAAAGAGGATTCTTGGTCTAATTTAAGGTGCATATATTGACAAGATACTTAAGATATTCAATATAGAATAATCCAAGAGGGTATTTTTTTCCAATGTCACATGCCCTTCATCTTTCTAGGAAAATATGTCCTCAGAAACATGTGGAAAGATATAGTAAGGAATAGATTCCAAAAGCATCTATTATTGGGTCAGTCATTTATGTTATGTTATATACTAGTCTAGATGTCATATATGATTTTAGTGTGATAAGAAGATATCAAGCTAACCAAGGTGACCTTCATTAGATGGAGGTCGAGACAGTACTTATTTATATGAGGCATAATAAGGATACATTCTTGTTCTATAGAGGATATGAGGAACTAATCATTATAGGATATTTTATTGATAGTTTCAAAATAGATTATGATGATATAAAATCACAAATAGGATACATATTCACTACAAATGGTGGTTTTGTGAGATGTAAGAGCTCAATGTATGTTTTGGTCACAAATTCTATAGTAGATTATTAGTATATTTAATAATATAAAGAATCTAAAAAAATCAGTATTGATAAAAAAAGATTATCTAAGAGCTTTATGTGGTACCTAACATTAATTATCCTATCACACTCTATTTTGATAATACTACAGTGGAACATGTCTCTAAGGACCTAAGTTCACATTATCAGATAGAGAATATACTTCAGACGTATCATCTATAAAAGGTATTTTTCTTTGGTATGTGATGTTTAAATGATAAATATATCAATAGAAAACAATATGGAATACACCTTTATAAAATCCTTGACATAAATAAACATGATCATCATTTGAGGTCAAGAGAACTAAAAGTCATACATAGTTGGATCTATTCCAAGTTAGAGTTTATTAGAGTTGGTATTCTATAACCAATTTTTTATTCATTAATTATATATATATTAAATTATTTGAATATTATTTGTTACATATTATTTTGTATTGTTCATTTCTCTACATTAATTTGATGTAATAATTCCATAGAGTATTTGTCACATTGATATGGTCATCGCAGTTCCATTCTATATTGAGAACCCTGGAGTTCCATAATTATACTCTTAAATATAGTTATATTGTTTCATAATGTAATATGATATGGTACATAGTATATATGCTATTAGGTGTGAGTACTCGTAAGTGGATGAGGATTCTTCTCATGAAGTTTTCATTTGGAAATCTCTAAGACAGAAGTTTATGATAACAAACCATCCAGTAACAATTCATTATTTTTTGGGGACATATAATAATCCTATCTACGAGCATGTGTAATGGTTCTTATACATTAATATATCATTAATGCATGTCATTAGTTGCATACTTATATTTTCTGACCAAAAATGTTAGGCTATATATTCAAAAGATGTAAGGTATGTTGGGTGTGTCATGAAAGACATGTTATTAATTGATATATCATGGAAGAATTTATCCTATAATATACTTTTTTTATTATTTCAAAAAACATTTTTAAAGGATAAGTGATAACCTAAAAACCTTACTTGATCCTTATACAAAATGCTGGAAGAAAACAACAATAAAAAAGACCTCAACAACTCACAATGGGGAGGTAGATGTACAGTATTAATAAGAAGCAATGCATTTAAGTAGGTTTATTCCTCCATATAAATTTTTACAACTACCCAAAAATATAAAAACCATTATATCCTCCTCCTAGGATACACAGATCCACCCCCAAGCCAACAAAACTAGAACAACTCCTATGGAGGGATAGAGTTCCAAACTAAAAACTGGAAAAGGGTTCCCCTCCCCATGAAGTATTAATGTTTTATAATCTTGTAACCTAAGAAGACTCTAGATGATATGGAATTTATCCCACATAGGATTCTAAACAAAAAAATCTTGAAGAAAGGAAGCCATTATATCCCATATTTTAATGAACTCCTCTATATTGAACTTTGATTCATTAAATTATCCAAGTAAAATGTAGGCCTAAGTATTAAGAAATTTCATTTTATTCTTGGTTATAACTTTACAAACTCTTTACCTCATCGACATTTGGACTTCCTTGGATTCTTTGATAGTGAAATCACATTCCATCATTTTTTCCTTATACTTAATGATGATGATCATAGTGGAATATTTTGTAGCCACTGGTTCTTCCAAGGATCTAAGTGACTCTCAAATCTCAAGGTTTATACAATTGTTGTATTTCATAATTTAGGGCCTTCTAGGTTCAAACCATCCATTTATTACACCAATGTGGTTTCCATGAAGGAATCATGAATAGGCAGTATATCCTGATTTGAGGGATTGTGATTGTGGTTTATACAATCCCCAAGACCTTTTGAGGAAATATGGATAGGTTTCTTAACATCCACATCAGTAACAAATTGTTCAGATGTTACTACAACTGACCTTAAATCTCCCATTATTTGTTTAGATCTTATCGATGATCTATAGACTATAGGTCTTGGTAAACATGAGTAGTTCAGTAATTGCCTTGTATTTTCCTCTTTTTAACTAGAAAATATACAAAATTATGATTCAATTTCTTCTTATTCCCCAAGATAGACCTGAAATTCAATAATTCTTTGTGGTCTTGTTTATAATTTGAATAAAGAATGGATTTTGTGTCTTTGTCACTCAGATCATAATTTAGAAATTCCGTTGATTCATACAACTTTATCTTCCATTTTAGAATAAATGGTTTCCAACCATTGGTGTCTTCATCCTTATCTTCATCTCCATTCAATGTATTGAAATGTTTTTTCAGGAATATAGAGCATGAGGGAACCCACTGGCTAATAGACCCACACAACTAATAATTATTTTCATTAAAAGTTGGAAATTTCTATAATAGATGGTCGAAATATGGCCTAGTTTCTGAGATAGCTAACCCACCAGTGCCCACATTGACCAGCTTCCATTAACTATCGCCTCCACCCTTGTCCATATCAAGAAACATTGAATTCGAATTTGTGGAAACAACCATGTAAGAACTGGGTCTAACCTCTCATATGGTTTATATCCCCAACTTGGATCCTTCAAATTCATGCTCCAAAATGAAAATACATTTTCAACCCTTGGTTATGGATGATGATTCATCACCCTTTTCTAATAATACTCAACATTAATCATTCCCTCCTCGTATGACTTACTAGCTAAGAGGTTATAATAATCAACTGACACCCCATGTCAGTAGGTAAATGAATCATGACCTAAGAGGATAAATGAATAACAAAAGTCATAATAAGAGTCCAAGTGAATACGATTCTTCCAATTTATCACCCACTAAATATCAATGTAGAGAAATTCCATCAGTTACTTTGATACATCAACTTATACACAAATACAAGGAGAGATGTGGTGGAAACATGCTCAAGTAATATTTTCAATGCAAAGGAGCCCACCGTATTACCAATCAACCTGAGAAATGAAAAATTCAAAAAATAAAGTGGCAGACTAGGAAGAGAATTCAAGATTATTGTAATGGGAAGATCCTATTTATGTTGAAAATCAAAATACCAGTGGAAAACATATAAAATAAATCAATAAAATTTATGTTGAGTGTCCGACCAGGTTGAGATGAAGTCTAATTTATATTCAAAACGGATCAAAAAATTGTATGAATCCAGAAGCCTAAATATCTCCCTATCATGAAAACCACGGGATTCAAAAACAAACCTTTCAAAGGAGTCTAATGAGGGTCTATTATTTCTATAATGATACCCCAAATTGAGATTCAATAATGAAGATTCATTTTTTAATTCTTGGAGTGAAATAAGAAGCTTCATGATACCATATTTATTCAAAAAATATTTATATATAACATCAATCTTGTGAAATAAGGGAAGAAGATTGGGGTTATTTAAAGGGTTTAATGGATTAAGACAAGAGGAAAAGGAGTTTTTCCTAACCCCCCCCCCCCCAACCCACCCACCCACACATCCGCTAGAGGAGGGGTGTAGGGGAATCTATGAAACCTATGCTACTGGTAGTGGAACCCAAGTGTGCAATGATGAGTATATATTTGACAACAAGAAATGATTTATATATTCCATAATTATGGAAGTAAATATCTTGGTTGCAACATTAGGTTTTTCTCTCTTGGGTGTCTTGACCCATTTCTAGACAGTAATCTAGGACTTTAATAAACCCACATAATTCTAGTTAGACAGGATCATAGAGGATTACACACTATGTGTTTCCATAGATATCAATTAAATTCTATTTGAATTTAATTGTTCAAATAAATAATATTCTTAGGAATGAGGAATAATTTTATTCATGTTTTATTGATCGCATTAAGATAATAAAAAATTATTCACTAGATTAATAATAAGATATAATTATTTTATTTATTGAATATTTAATAAATATTTATTCCTTAGTTTTTTGGATAAATTATTTATATATAATTAAAATATTTATTCTTGTATTCAATGAATTTTAGGTAGTTTGAGCGGACCAAGATCATGTCTAGTGATAAATATTATTTTATACAAAAATAAATTAATATTATCGTTGAGAAATTTAGTGGACACCAAATAATAATATTATTATTATTATGTGGCATGGGGTTTCATATATATTATTATATTATTTAAGGGTTAGTATACAATTAAATAATATTTAAACCTAACCTATATCTCTATAAATACTCTTTTATATCTATTGTGTAAGGTTAATAGAAAAAGTGAGAATAGAGATTTTTTGTGTACAACTGACTTCTCAATAAAATTTCTCCTTCTCTTGTCATATTAAGAAATATAATAACTCATTTTATCCAACAATATCTTGAATAGTCAATAAAAAAACACAATATGATTTATTCACAATGATAACACCTAAAAATTGATCGGTGTTGTTTGGAGATCAAAGGAACACATGTGGATCACCACTATAGTGATTTTACACTTGGATTCTATAAGAATAGCGATGGTAATCCAAAAAAGTGTTTTGAATGATAGAAATATTAATCATAGAAATATCCTTAGATACAATATTCTTTCTACATATATAATTTGAATTATTTATAAATATTACTTGAAAATATCCTCTTCAGGTTTTGGGATCTCTTGTGTAAATATTGAATGGAAAATTTTCATTTTTAAAGGCCTTTACATCATTTGAAACAAGATAATGATCAATAAAATCAAAAAAAATATGGTTATCATGACCAATAATGTTCTTATACTACACATATAATCATTAACTACATTTAATTCACCATGAAGTTCCATGCCTATAATACACATATGAACTTCTTCAATCACCCCCAAAAGTATTTCATACCTCCAAATAATCCTAGTCATTTTTTGTATGAGGAATTGGTGCCATGGGGATATATCCCCTAGCTACAACCAAGTATTTTTACCATATCCTTACTTATATAGAATTATTTTCCCAATAGTCCAAGGTTATACCCCTTAAGGTGTTTGATATGAATAATATCAACAACATAATGAAGTCTAACATCATCACCAAATTTTGTGTCCCTCATACAATATTGACAAACAATGGAACCAACTTATGTTATTTTTATTCAAAAATTTTATACCAAGAGTAAAACATCGAATCCAACCATTATTCATAATACCATTTTGCAAAAAATGGAAAGATAAAGGATTTCAATAAGACCCTTTCAAATATACTCTAGATAATGGTGGAAAATATAAGAAATCTTGGATAGACAAACGTTTTCCTTCATTATAGGCCTATCATAACATAACCCTCACTACCACATAATAGAACCCATATTTTTTCTATGTAAAATAAGTATTCCTACCTATAAAATACCATTTACCCTCATAGAAAATCATTATTTTTTGTTGTCTCTCAGATTTTGAGTAATCATGAAACTGACATGATGAGTTTGAGTGATTTGAGGAGAAGAGATTTCATACACTAAAAAACTTATAAGTCCGTCAAAATAAAAAAATGAGATCCTTCAACTAGAAGGTCTAACTCTTCATATTATAATAATGATAGTTGGTATTGGTTCGTAGTACCCAATTATACAAAGAAGGAAACCTCTAAAATTGGAACCAAAAAAGGGAAGAAACTTACATCATACACAATGTTGATTCAAATGGAGCTTAATCCTTAGCCACAATGGATAAGAAATTCCTCACACCTCCCACTAATGTGAGATTTTAAAAAAAATACTTTGAATAATTCCAACATGAAAAAATAATTCTATTCATAGAGACTTTAAACTGCATATCACCCACATCCACATTGTATGACCTTAAACTACATAGTCATTATTCCCACTGAATGACGTTAAACTATGAGGTGGGTGTCCATCATGTATGAATTTAAACTACTCATATTGGCCCATTATTTATGTCATATTTCCTCTTACATATTATATTGATCAATATAGAGGTATTTGGAACATAGTTGTAATTTACCAGGGAGAATTAATGCCGCTTTTTCCATGCATATGATATAGATCTATGCAGGGAATTATTTTTCAAAAAAACTACATGTAAGATTGATTCCCATTAATATAAGATACATAGTGATGTCAAACTATTATAATATATACCCAACCAAAATTAAATTAATATAAATATGAAAACAACCTTCTCTTATGTATAATCCATATTGTAAGGAGAAATGTCGACATAGGTTCTCCCATTTATGGATCTATACTCAGAATTAAATGTCTCGTCCTGTGCATATGAGTTAGATCTAAGTGGGGGGCTCAATTAATATGTGTGGCTTAATTGATGACCTTATAGGATATGTAGCGATGCTTGGGTATATTTTTGTAGTCCCACATGTAGGTTCATCACTATCATATACTTCACTAGTTCTTGATCTTTATCAAAAGTAGTCACACTCGTTCAACTGTAAGGTTTTGATGATGCCCTAAAGTGAAATCCTCTCCCAATATGATATCCCTTATCTTTCAATATTTTTAGAGATCATTCACTCTTATGGTAGTGGATAACATCTCTATTGTCAGAAAATAGGCCCATTTCCCCCATATATTAGTCAGATCTTTAAAGGGTGCCATCTTTTCTAGAAATGTGTATGGCTTATTTCTTGTCCATATAGGATACGTAGTTATGATTTGATTCTGTATACTTGTCCCAGTCACAATATTACAACTAATGATACCCCTTTTCTTCCCTAAATATGATCTAGATCTATGTAGGGGAGTGAAACATGATTCCTATAACCATGTATGAAATCCTCAGAAAATAAATCATGAAAATTCCCCCATTTTCCTTTATATATTGGCCTCCTTCACTTTACTGAATGTACATTCCCTAAGGTGAACCCCCCTTATATTCCATTCATATGGGACAAATATATGTTAGGGAAAATCTATTAAAGAACTGTGTATGGATTAATTCTTATTAGAATTAGATACTTAATAATTCTAGGATCTCATATCCCTAGACTAGAAACAAATTTCCTAAATATACTTCCTCCTACCATATTTTTTGAACTTTTACAGTGATATTTCACTTCCTTGATGGGGATTCACTGAGGTAAGTCTTAATTAATATCCCCTATACATGATCCAGATCTTTACATGGGATTACTCACAAATGTTGTATACAGTTAGATAAAATTCCCCTCTCTCTACAAGTTATTTAGATCTATATAGTTAACCATAGAAGAACTACAAGTGTATTGATTTATTTCTATGTATGATACATAGAACAGCTCAGATATTCTATCCTATGTCCAAAAATAATTTCAAAAGAAAAATACTCATTTCCCTCTATGTATGAGCTAGATATACTTATAGGGGTTTTCATTAAAGATCTAACTATGACTTGGTTCATGACCTTATATGATGCATAAAGAAACCCAAATGGTCCCATACATAAAATTTTTTAATGAACCCAACTCATGTTAGTGGATTATCAAATCACCTATTGTTTACAATGGGTATCACCCATTATATACACTAAAATGAGATGCTTTATCTCATATAGAAATCATATTCATGCAAAACCTGAAACTAGAAAGAAGCCTCCACTTATGAATGATTCAGATCTGTGAAAGAGATATCAACATGGGATCTTCCATTTGTATACCCATGATATAGGAAGACGTTCACCTTATTTCATGTTGATTTTTAATGTTCTCCAACTAATGTTTAGGAACATCAATTTTCTACCCTAAAAGATCCTAAATTACCTTGAAATGTTTTATTCCAAGATATCAACTTTACTTATGTGTGAGTTAGATCTACATAAGGGTCCCTTGTTTGTAATTAATTATCCTTAACCATGTCGAATGATAAAAATTTCATGAATATCCTCTTAAACACATGACATTAAACTACATAAAAAAGGAATCCTTTTAACAAGACATTAAACTATATAATAGTTTATTCTTTTCCACATAATGTTAAATTGCACAATAGCTAAGCCCTTACCGTATTATGGTAATCTGTACAAACCATCATCAATTATCACTCCTTACCAAAAATAAAACAATAGACTAACCATGTTCAACTAAGGTCCAAAATGCTTCTATCACATTTTTTATCACCTCAATCCATAAACCACACTTCATGTCTAAAGTGTCTTGGATTTTCCACAAACCTTCTGTGGACCCTATTGAAGAGTGTATCTGGATTTATGGGTCTTTCTTCTTGAAAATACATATAATCCATAAACACTTATATATTATTCCAAATCCAATCAATTAGAGTTTTATTTTACTTCATTAATGGACATTTAATCCTTTTTTTCCCAAAAGAAACCTGATAACGAAGTCTATCACCATAGTTTGATTCACATTTTTCACCATTTTTTTGTTTTTCCCATACCATTACTCATAATTTGAGATCTGTGATCCATTACTAACAAAAACATCATCTCTAAATCAGAATGGTATTTTCATATTCTCAACATTAGGAGTCTTGATTAGGTTTTTGTGTCACATGTCTCCTGAAAATATGTTCTAAACATTATTCCCTCAACCTACATGTACTTTGGTCATTATTATATGAACTTAAACATTTTCCCTTAATGGTCTAGATTGTAAGACCCTGAATTTAGAGTAAAAGTGACATAAAATATTCTAAACTAAAACCCCATAAAGGGTATTTGAAGAAAAATTCATGTATTTTGTTTTTGATATTTACTCTTTTAGATCACAGAAAAATTTAGAGTGAAATTAATTAAAGAGGAAAATACTCATAGGTTCTATCTCTTGACCCTAACAAAATCTGATTTGGAGCTCATATGACCCTTCCACTCTATGGAAAAGTAAGATAAATGATTTATCACATCCCTTCACCATGAAAAAGGATCAGTACATTCTGATACAGCATTTATGGTACCAAAAACCTCATTGGATGGCCTTTTCACCACAACTTAATTCATTTCTCATGTGTTTGAATATTCACCAACCTTTCACAACCCTTAGAAAAGAGTGCACCAAAATTCAAGGGACTCTATACATTGATATAAATTTCTCCCCATGTATCTTGTATCTGAGCTAGTGGCATTTCAACCAGAGTTGTATTTACCTTGAAAAAAGGCTCATCTCATCCATGTGATCCCTGAAAGCATTGCAGTGGAACTCATCACCCTAGTGTAAAATGTGACCAAAACAAACATGTATTCCTCATCTAAACATCCTCAGTTAAAACTTCTTGTGATTTGGTTTTGTTATTATTAATATTTTCATGACTTATTATATACTCCCTTTACTTATTTTATATGAAATGTTCATAATTTGTGTGAAATATTAATGTTTTAATACTAAGTATAATTTTTTATCATTTTTAGAATTAGCCCAATTGAGTCAGTTTACTATTTTATTTATACATATCACCCTACTTATCCATATTTTATGGTTCTTGTTTTTTCGGATTCCTAATTCTATATCCAACATTTAATTATAAGGGATCATGGGCCAATTCTTCCACTTGAAGGCTCATATGGACCACACAAGAAGGCCCACAGAATCCGTGAGGAAACTAGACCATCCATGAAGATTGAATTACTGGGATCAATCCAGAAGTTAATATTCATTAATTATCATCAAACATTAGGATAACAATGAAAGGAGTAATGGATAAAAATTTCAGGGCCCAAATCTAAGAACAAAGGTCCCAACTGATGCTTTGAATTCCATCCCACCATTCTAGCCGAGAATTAAAATCAGTACAGTATTTATGACTTTTCTCTTGATATAATCATACAATAAAGCTGATATTTTTCAGTATGAAAGAGGATATATATTCGGCCTACTTTGTTGAAGAAATAATTCAGATTTTAAGGAATCTTCCTATTCTAAAATCCATTCACATTTTGGCCATCAAAAAACCATGGATTGAAATGGACAGTTTAGGTTTGTTTAATAAAACCGCCATAAATTTGGTTCCATACGTCCAAATGACTCCAAAATTTTAGATAAGTCATAAAACATTTTTATCTACAACTTTTAAGAATGAGATATCTCTAGAGGAAGTTTTATTGAAGTCCAAATCATTGAGACAAGTGGAGGGACAGATTGGGAATGCCAACAGTCCACTTTGATGATGAACTCATAGACCTAGGAGCCTCAATTAATGTCATGTCCAAATCCATCTTCTCCAACCTTGGTCTAGGTCCCTTAAATCCAATGGGTTTTTTCATCCAGTTAGCCAATCAAAGCACAGCTAGTCCTGAGGAAATAATCGAGGATGTCCTTGTTTTTGTCAATGATCTTATCTTCCCAACCAATTTCTATGTCCTTGACATGGAAGGTGAGACAAAATCTTCATGATCTCCCTTAATTTTAGGAATATTGTTCCTCATAATAGCTAGAACTAAGATTGATGTCCATTCAGGCATCTTATCAATGGAGTTTGGTGACCAACTGGTCAAGTTCAAAATTTTCCAAGCCATGTGATACCCATCTGAGGATCACTCTGCATTCTCAATCCATGCTTCCAAGGACACTTCTAAGAGTCAATTGAACCAAATTCCATCATGTTCATCTTGTTCTGATGATAAAGGATCTTGTGAAATTTTTACCAAGATTCACCAAGTCATAAATGGTGAAGTTAATGTGGACCTCTCATTCATAAACTCCATCAATCTAGAGGAACTTGAAAACTCTCTTGAATCCCACATCGACTCTGATATCTACTGCTCCACCTTAGACAGTATTAAGGATAATGAATCTGAAGCAACTAAAGTCCCTTCCTCCATTCCTGATTTTTCTAACCCTCAAATGAAAGATGAGACTTATCTGAAACCTATTCCTGAACACCTGAAATATTCATTCCTTTTCCATGATCACTCTTATCCTGTCATTATCTCTTCTTCACTTACCGAAACTGAGGAGTCCAAACTTTTTCAAGTGTTAGATGATAACAAAAAGGCCTTGGGTTGGACCCTAGATGACATACACAGAATCAACCCTTCTCTTTACATGCATCACATCCATCTTGAGGAATCATCCAAACCAATTAGACAATCATAAATAAAACTCAATTCACTCATCCTTGAGGTTGTTAGGGAAGAGATCACCAATATTATTCAAGCTGGTATTATCTACCCAATTTCTGACATTGAATGGGATAGTCCAATTCAAGTTGTACCTAAGAAGGGTGGGATAACTATTGTCAAAAATGAGCATGGAGAGGTAGTCACAACTCGAGTGAAAAACAAATGGCGTGTGTGAATCGACTACTAAAAATTGAATGTTTAAACAATAAAAAATCACTACACTCTTTCATTCCTTGATCAAATGCTAGAACGATTAACGGGAAAGTTACATTGTTTCTTTCTTGATGGATACATCAACTACTTCCAAATCCCAATCGCACCTTAAGAATAAGAAAAGACTACTTTCACTTTCCCCTTTGGAACATATGAATATAGGATAATGCCTTTTGGCCTTTGCAATGATCCTACAACATTCCAGAGGAGGATAATGAGTGTCTTTTCTGAATTCATTGAACACTTCATGGAAGTATTCATGGATGACTTTACCATTTATGGTGAGTCATTTGAATCTTTCTTGAATTCACTCACTATTGTCCTCTAAAAGTGTGTCAAGTGTAACCTGGTCTTAAATTTTGAAAAATGCCACTTCATGGTTTCAAATGGGATTTTTATAGGGAACATAGTTTCAAAATATGGTATTGAAGTCGATCTTGCCAAAATTGAAGTGATTCAATCACTTCCTGAACACCCCACTATTCAAGACATCCGTTCATTCCTTGATCATGATGGTTTCTATCAGTGATTCATCAATAACTTCAGTAGAATTTCCCTCCCACTCACTCCTTTTCTCCAAAATGATGTCACTTTCCATTTTGATGATGTTTTCAAGAGATCCTTCATTGAACTCCAAAATTTCTCTTACATGTACCCAAATAATCAAACCCCCAGATTTTTCCTTACCCTTTGAGTTGATGTGTGATGCTTCTGATAGGGCCATTAGGGATGTTCTTGGTCAAAGAAGAGAAAAAATCCTCATGTCATCTATTATGCCTCAAAAACATTGGATGAAACTCAATATCACTACACTGTCACTGAAAAAGAACTTTTAGCAGTGGTTTTTGCCTTACATAAATTCCAACCCTATATCTTAGGTTCCAAAATCATTATCTTCAGAGACCATTCTTCTATATAAGTCCTTACTCAAGAAAATTGATTCCAAACAAAGGATAATAAGATGGATCCTAATCCACCAAGATTCTGACCTTGAAATCAAAGATAGACCAGGAAAATAGAACCATGTGGATGATCACTTGAGTAGAATTTGTAATTCTTCTCATTCTGAAATAATTGATCAAGAATTTCCAACTGAGCACCTTTCATCTCTCACTCCAAAAATACAATGCTATTTCCCAATTGCAAATTACTTTTTTTCTTGTGTTATTCTTGAAAAGTTTTCAAAAGAACAAAAAATGAAGTTGAAAAGTGATTCAAAATACTATTTTTGGGAAGAAAATAATATTTGTAAAATTGGGCCAAACATGGTAATAAAAAGATGCGTCGATGAAAATGAACATTCTTCCATCTTAGAATTCTATCACTCAATGCCTGGTGGTGGCCACTTTGGGCCACAAAGGACCTCCTGAAAGGTCCTAGACTCTGAATTCTTTTGGCCTTCACTCTCCAGGGACTCACATGAGTTCTATCAATCATGTCCTACTTTCCAAAAGTTTGGCATAATTTCAAAGAGAAATGAAATGCCGCAAAATCCTTTAATTTTCTGTCAGATCTTAGAAGTTTGGGTTATTGATTTCATGGGACCATTCCCCCTTCCAATGGATTCTAATAAATTCTTATTGCGGTTGATTATTTTTCTAGGTGGGTCAAGGCCAACCCCACTATAAAAAATGATTCGCATAATATTAGTGAGTTCCTAAAGACACACATCTTCCATAGATTTGGTGCACCACGTTCCTTGATAAGTGACTGAGGAACCCATTTTTATAATAAAACCATGGAATACCTTTTTAAAAGGAATGGTGTTGTGCATAAAACTTTAACTTCATATCACCCCCAAACAAATGGCATGGCATAACTTTAAAATAAATAAGTGAAAAGAGTGCATGAGAGAATTTTAAAACCCACCAGAAAAGACTTGCTTGAAAGACTTGGTGAAACACTTTGGGTTTATCGAACTTCCTATAAAACACCTATTGGGATGTCTCATTTTAGGCTATTTTTTTGTAAGGAATGTCATTTTCCACTTGAAATAAAACATAAGTCATTTTGGGTTGTGAAAACTAGTAATTTTGATCTTGAATAATCTGGTGAAGAAATATTGTTGCAATTAGATGAACTGGAGGATCTTCGACTTGATTCTTATGAGAATTCTAATCTATAAAATGAAAAATCAAAGGCACTCCATGATAAATACATCTTGAGAAAGGTATTTCATGAAGGTGAAAATGTAATGCTCTTGAATTCTCAATTTCGTCTTCACCCAGGTAATCTTAATTCTCATTGGGAAGTTCTTTTTTTTATTACTAATGTTTACCCATTTGGTGCAGTGCAAGTCCCAGATCCCTCTTTAAAAATGACATTCACGGTTAATGGACATCGGTTAAAGCATCACCGTGATAGGACACACAATCCTAGAATCACATCAACTTCCATCGAATCCCCAAATTCTACAGTTGACCCACCATTAGATGGAGATGGAAACCCACCAAATCCAAACCAGGGGGCACCTCATTCCCTTTAACTCTCTCTCTCTATCTTTTCCTCTCTCTCTCACTATTTCTTCTTCTTCCCCTATCTTTCATTTTTCTTACCACTTTCTTTATTAAACCCTTTTATTTGCTCTTTCTATTTTGTGTGGGTTTGTCTTTATAAAAAACTGAACCAAAAACCAAAAAAACTAAAAAAATCACTTAAAAATATGGAAAAAAAGAGTCATGATTACTCACCATCCAATTTTAAAATTTTTTATAAACATTTTGGGGAGTTAAAATATATGGTTTTATCTCAAATTTTTTTTGTTTTCATCATGATTTTGGATAAATAATATTGTTTCAAAACCAAAAAAAAATTAATTCTCAATTTTTGATTTGAAAAATGATTTTCCCCACCTATGAGGAAAACCATTTGTTTTCATGACAAGGCTACCTATGGCCATCTATACAAAATGTCTGTTTTTCACCCCCATTTGTGAGTCTTGAGTTTTTGGACCTTTGATCTTAATTTCCTACTTTAGTGTGCATTAATATGATAGAGGCACTTTATGAACCACATGAAAATAACAATGGCCAAATAGCCTCCCATTTCCCTTACAATAATCCTCCTTTTGAAAGCCCCTTCGAGCCTATGAAAACCTTTTATTTGTTAGCCACATTACAAGCCCAATACCTTATCCTATACAATATCAACATGGATTTTTCAGTTTATATTTTTGTTTGAAATTTAAGTGTGTGGATAATGGATTTCATTTTGGGTACCCTTTGTTGATTTCACCATGTTATCATATGCTTGAGGGCGAGCATCCATTTTAGTGTGGGGGAGAGGTTGTCCTTCAGTGGGGTTTGGGAATGTATATTTTCTTATGACATATTTTTCAAATTTTATTGACAAGTGTTCAAAAGAAAAAAATTAAAAATAATTAAAAATAATTAAACAAAAATAAAAAACAATTGGGCTGTGTCATGGGTATGTCAAAAATCACTCTTCATCAACCATTGATCTTGTTATAACTATTACAATTAGTGTCATGGGGAGATCAATCATGGGTTGTGATATGAGTGTGAGATATTTCCAAGCTCAACTTTCAAAAAAAGATTAAAAAAAAAGAAAAAAAAGAACACTTGCATTGTATTCTTATGTCATTGGGAGAAGTTTTGTGGTTTTTAAATATTTCATCTTCTCATAACATTAAAATTTTATTCCTCTCTTGTGTCTTTCTTCACACAATCATTACCTTGTAAATATGTGTTTTCATTTCCTTCCATGTTTCATTTTAAAAAAATGTGCATTGATTTTTCTATGTTGGTGTTTTACCCCCTTTTTCCTATATTTTGTATATCATCTTCCTACCGTCCCATAGCCATAGAAAAAACCCTAAAAATACCTCTTGATTTTTGAGCACTTCAGGATAGGGAATGGAAGCTTAGATCTCTTTCAAACTCTAAGATTTTAACTTTTGTTTGGTGAATGAGAGAAGCTCCATAAATTAATTTTATCATCTTGAGAGGAGTAAGTTTTGTGTTCCACCACTTTCCATTTCTAAATTTGAGCATGAAAAAAATGAATTGTTTTTTTTAACATTGTTTCTATAACAAATTGTGGTGGAATTCAATATAGATGAGTGATATTTTCTAAACCTCCCTGATTGGGGAAAACAAAAGTTTAATATTTGATGGTGAGTAAAAATGATTTTGTCATGTTTTTATATTTGATGCACATGAGAAAATGCACAAGAATAAGATTGGGGGAGTTTATATTACTAATGTTTTTATGACTTGTTATATACTCCATTTACAGATTTTATATGAAATGTGCATAATTTGTGTGAAATATTAATGTTTTAATACTAAGTATAATTTTTCAGCATTTTAAGAAGTAGTCCAATTGAGTCAGTTTACTATTTTATTTAAAAATATCACCATAATGATCCAACTTGTTTTTTTATTCTTTTTTAGGACTCCTAATTTAATATCCAACATTTAATTAGAAGGGATCATGGGTAAATTATTCCATTTGAGGGCTCATATGGACCACATAAGAAGGCCCACAGAATATGTGAGGAAATTAGATAATCCATGAAGATTGAATTATTGGGCTCAATCCAGAAGTTGAAATTCATTAATTCTCCTCAAACATTCGTATATCAATTCAATTAGTAATGGATGAAAATTTCAGGGATCAACTCTAAGAACAAGGGGCCCAAATAATACTTTTAAATCTAGCCCACCATTCTAGTTAGGAATTAAAATCAGTATAGTATTTATGAAATGTCTCTTGATCTAGTAATCAAATCAAGATGAGATTTTGCAGTGTGAAAGAGGAGATATAGGAGGCCGACTTTATGGAATAAACCATTTGGATTTAAAGGCATAATCCTATCTTAAAATCCATTCACATGTTATCCATCAAAATAGTATGGATTGAAATGGATAGTTTAACTTTGTTTAATAAAACTGTCATAGCTTTGGATCCATAGATCCAAATGACTCCAACTTTTGAGCTACATCAGCCAACATTATTATATACAACTTTAAAGAAGAAGATATCTTGAGATTAGGCTATTGGGATATCCAAACGTCAATCCAAGTGGAGGGAAATATTGGGAATGCCAACAGTCCACTTCCTTGGTCTATAAATACATACCCCTACGCTACTTTAAAGGAGTTGGCATTTCAGAAGAGATGAGCACATATTGGCACGAAAAAAGATTTTACAAAGGCTTGGGAGGAACTTCCATACTCATGTTTTCACTTGATAGACCTTTCATCCTCTCATTGTTTTCATTTAGTTTTGTGTTCTTCTTTGTTGCAATCTTGTAAGTCTTTATTTTTTAATTCTATTTTAATGAAAGTTTCTTATTAAATATCTCTTATTCTCATACACATTATGTAGTTTAATATTATTGTTATTAAAATAGTTTAAATACAGTTTCATCCCCTACCCTTCTTTTTATTTCTCATTCAATCTGAAGTTTGTTTTTAATTCCCTTCATCGTTTGTGTGTGTGTTCGACACACCACTCTTTTCTTATCCCTTTCTTTTTCTTATCATATTAATATATCATCATAATAATTATAACCAGATTACTAATCATTTAAATAGATGAGTAAATCTACCATTGGGTTGAGTTATAATTTGGGGATATTAAGTGATTGAGATCCTTTGCTTGATGAGTATTCTTTGAGTTAATATTGTGTATATTGAACTTTATATGTAATGGATTAATGACATGTTTTGTTTAATATGTGGATTCCATGGATTATTGGAACCACAAACACACTACAATAAACAATTAATGGTAATGATTAGAACCCTAAGCTATGTTATATATGGGATTAAAGCTTTAACACTAGGAAATTCCGATTAAAATCATCTTGTGAAGTGGGTATTAATTTAATACAATATAAAGAAAAGCTCAAGGATATTATAAGCTTAAATCCCTAATAATTAACTCACCCTAATCTTTATCAATTTGTTAAATCAAACATTATCTATATATTATTTCATAATCTCTAAAAACAAACCCTCCAATCAGAATACAATTAACTAAAAACAACTGACTATAAAAAAGTATCATCGCCGAGGATTCAACTCGAGTGCTTCTATACACATAAGAATAGCATCGGAACTTTGACTAGTTGATAGGTGACAATCGTTCATGCGTTTCAGGTTTACGCAACCCACAATCCAACTATTCAAGTCGATTTGATATCCTCATTGTTATGCCACTGTGTACCATATCCATTCTAAAATAAAGGATGTGATTCCACATTCTTAAACCTTTTGGTAGTCCTCATCACATGACCATAAACTATATTTTATATGGTCCCAGATTTATGAAAATAAATTTAACTTACCCATTTATAATTTAGCCTATAATGTAAATCCACCCATAATTAATGGAATTTTCACTATCCCTTTCCAAATAAACTATCTCATGGGTATCAAAACTCTCATTGGATAGCCCTTTTCATCTTAATATACTTCATTAATATAGTGTTTGAACCCTTGATAATATTTTATAACCCTTGGAATAATGTGTGTATGAATTAATGTGGACCTATTCTTGACTATGAAGGTGTTCCTTTGTCTCTTGTATATGAGCCCTTAACCTATCAACTAGAGGCATCTTTACCTTGAAAAACGTCCTTTAATCCCTATTAGGCCTAGAAAAATCATAGTGAAACTCATCACCCCAATGTGATTTGTGAGTATCCACAACATGAATTCCTCATCTCATTATCGTTGGTTTATACACCTCCAGATATGATTTAAGAAACATATAATCTAACTATTTAATGGGATTTGACATTCTCAATGTTACATGATTATGTACCATACCTATTATTAAATAAATCATGTCAGGTGTGAAAATTATTCTTAAATAATCATATTTGATGTAAGGATGAAAGTTTCTATAACTCTTCTTGAATTTTCATCCTCAATAACTAACCTCATGTCTTGTGCGTCTAGATACCCCATTAAATCATCTGTGACGCCTGGTGAGAAATTTATTCGACTCCATGGGGATCTCTATTTGACCATGAATTTATGCCTCCATATCCTGTATATAAGCCCACAACTTGTGAACTAGAGGTTTCTCCTCCCAGTAAAAGAGTCTTTTTATACCTGTGAACCCTGAAAACATTTCAGCACAACCCATCACCCTAGTGTTAATTTTGATCATCCATTACATGTTTTTTCATGTTTCATTTCCCTGATTCAAGCTCTTTGAGATTTGATTCCCCTTTTTAGGATTTTACCATTCAATGATTGGAATTTTTTTATAGTATATCTTTCAAGCTAAATGAACATAAACTAAAACAACATAAGTTCCAAGATATAGGAATTTAAACTACAAGAACATATGGGTTTAATCTATATAACATTAAATTAAAGAAATATATGGTTTAAACATTATTCTATTAAGATAAAACAACATATGGATTAATGATACATGGAATTGAACTTGATCATTACTAGGTCAATGTAGTTTGAACTTAAACATCAACTATATTAGCTAGAATCGCATATGTGTAAACTATCTAAGGGAAGATACATAGTAAACCCAGAAAGAGAGGTTTTAGAAAATGTAAAGTCACTTCTCACTAGACATTAAACATTCATGATCATTGATAAATAACGATTTAATAAATCAAAAAATAATTAAACATTTCTAGTTTAAAAATTTCTAGGAGGCTTCCTAAGAAAAATTCAAGAGCATTCCTTCTAATCCTTCCTCATATGAAGATTAGGTAAAAATAAAGGCCTCAAAATAAAGACACGTGGTTCTTTTGAGTTCCACTATATCTCCCTAGAAACAGCCAAGTTATACTTGTTAATCCCATATCTTAGAGAAATTTCGGATCACTCCCTCTTCCTACCATACCCATCCAAGTCACCCCTTTGAACTAAACAATCCATCACTATTTTGAATCGATAGAACTTGGTGGGTCTAAAATGAAGTTTATATCGATGCATGACTATTAGTTATTCCTAGGAGGAAATCATTATCATCTGATTGTTTAAGATTCATATTTGGATATACATAATATTTTGGAAAATTCCTAGAATTCCATGGTGACTAATAAATGATTGTTCATTAAGATTCCATGGAAAACATATAAAATGAGAGAAGTGATTGAAAATAACACATGGGGCACAAAATATCCCATTTATTGATAATATAAATGAGAGAGGAATATCCACATCATGGATTCCCTCCCATAACCCCCCCCCCAATAAGAGGGGAACCAAAACATGAAATCTTACGATAATAAAGGATTATAAAACCCCTTATTCTATTCCAATCTTTGATCTAGAATGTTTATAGACTTGGTCAAATAATCCAGTATTTTTGTTTTATCCTCTATAACTTATTAAAGTGTCTACTCTTGGGATTGAACATAAATATTTTTCATTTTACTATTTCAATAAGTATTTCGTTATCATTCATTGTTTTCTCTACACCATTGAGCATGCATTGTATGTAGGAAAACTCTTGTTGTGTCTTTTTGACCCCATCTCACCTAATATTTATAAAATTTTAGCGAGATGGTATTAATATCACACAATGGGAGACTTCATTAAAAACCTCACTATGTCATTGAATGACTGAAGTGGAGGCCTCTGCTATTGACACTCTCAATTCAAGGTCCCACTTATATTCCCTCTTGGAGAACACCCACTTCACCCAAGAATAGACCTAGACCACTTTTCCATTTTCATGGACCCTAAAAAGTGTTTGATGTCCCACTATAGGTATAGAACATGTGTCTTCATCCTCCATCGATTTTTATTTACCAGATTAATATTAATGATAGCTTTCATAATTAAACAATATAGAACAAGATATTAAATTAATTCAATGATAAAATTCTAAAATTATGGCACTTACAGGTTGAATCTAGTAAATTCACCTGGTTGATGACCTTTCCTACTTCTTATTCATGGCCCACTATAAGGAAGGACAACTATGAGAGAATGGAGCATGAGGTATTGGAGGTGGTACTAGTGGATGAACATATGTTTTGGCCCCTAGATTAGAAACTAACATCTCTTAAAGCTCCATTTCACTAGGACATCCCAGATCATTAGCCACTTGGTCGTCCTTAGAACCAACCTCATCTGCCTTTACCCCATGGGAGTTATCACACCCCACGATTTCATAGTACGTTATTTCTTCAAAATAATTCAATAACTTGCATGACACGCAACACTGAGTTCTAGCGCACCATGACTTACCAAACAAGCTGTTCAAAAGCAGTTAAGAATAGTATTTACTGAATTTTGAACTTTATATAATTCTTATAATTTTAGAATCCATATTATGAGTTTCTTAGACATAATTTAAGAACAAATACATCTTTTCAGATAAAAGAACTATTTTTCAAAAAATGAAATTTTACCGCCTTTTAATGGCGAAGCCATTTTAAATCCAATATTTGAAACTTTAATATATTCAATTTGACAAAAT